>LR738711.1:836343846-836443377 GCA_902687465.1 Secale cereale
TGTCGGTGGGAAATATCCCACCGAGGGATGGGTTATATCTAGCTAGATGATAGTGGGCCGAGGCCCAGTAGGTTAGGTTAGTTTAGCTTTTATTTTATTTTATTTGTTTGCCTTTCCTTTTCTTTTATTTAATTATTTCTTTTCTGTTTTACTTTATTTAAAATACTTAGGCAATTTTGGAAATTGTAATAACTAGTCCATAATTGATCTTACAATATTTAGCACCGCCCGAACATTTTTAATTACCATTTTTAAAACTTATTTTGTTTATTTCTTTTTCGGGCTCTTATTTCGAACGGGTTTTCGATTAGCGTGATGCTATCAACAGTAACACGATGACGTGTCATCATTAGCAGGGAATTACTGTTGCGTGATTACCCGGGCGTTACATCAGGGACAAGAAACAACAACTCGAGAGACAGGCAAGCGATACGCTCCCTGTTCATCGACGCACAAGCAATACCACACCAAACTAGACGTAGGCTTTTACCTTCATCGAAGGGGCCGAACTAGTATAAAAATCCCTGTGTCCTTTGTGTGCTTTTAACCTCTTCAAGCTAACCGCGCGATGGCCTCACATCTAAGTCCTCTAAACCGGACATCAGCCGTGCTAATTCCACGACACCCGGTGTTTCGCATTTTCGAACGGTTGTATCGGAGGGAGAAAGTTGCAGGTTCACTATGCTAGGGACGTGTGGCGGACGAACGGAATGCATATTCGAATTCTTCTTGTCGTTTTGAGTAATTTTCATGTATAAAGCTTTTTCATCCGAGTTACAGATTATTTTATATGATTTTCTAAAGTTTTAGCAATATTCTGAAATTGTTATTAATTTAAAAGGAATTATTGCATCAGCATGACGTCATGCTGATGCTAGCAGGGTCAACAGTCAACTTTGACTGGTTGACTGGTTAAAAGGGGCAGCGGGGCCCACTGTCATGGACTAATTAGTTAATTAAATAAAGTTTCAACTAATCCATTGATTAGACTAACTAATCCTACTTTATTAGGTTATTTATTTATTTATTTATTTATTTATATTCTTTTTATCTTTTTTTAATTATTTTCTTTTAAACTACGGGGGGCCCAGCTGCCAGTGGCACAAAGGCCATTGGATCGGGCAGGGCTTATCGGGCGCGGGGCTGGGCGGTTACCGCCCGTCGGGGCGGACCCGGCGGTTGGGGCCATGGCCGGGCGAGGCGCGGCGGGGCGCTGGGCGTCCGCCAGCCCAGTCGGTGCGGGTGGGGCGAGCACGGGCGCCGGGCGGCCGCCGGCGCGAAGCCGAAGCGGGCGGGAGGAGCAGCGCGCGCGGGGCAGCGGGGCCGCTGGCGCCGGGGCGCGCGATCGATGGGACGGCCGCGACAAGCGGCGGCACTAGCGGGCAGATACGGCAGCGGTGGCCAACGCAGGGGCTGAGCCTGCGCGCGTCTAGCGCGGGACGACGAGGCCATGGTCGGAGCGTGGCTGGCGGCAGCGGGTTCGGCGAGTGCAGACCTCGAGGAGCGGGAGGAGGGGCGCGGTCCAGGGGCGCAGCAGCGCGAGCTCGCGGGCAGCCACGGGCGTGCACGCGATGAGCACGGGGCCTAGGCTCGACCACGATGAATGGCGACTAGCTGCACGGCGGAGCCGAGCTTCGGTGAGGTTGCTAGCGACGGCTACGGGGATGAAACCGCGCGTGAGAAAAAGGGGAAAAGGTGGGGGCTTACATTGCGCTGATACGTCTCCAACGTATCTATAATTTTTTATTGTTCCATGCTATTATTTATGAAGTCTTGGATGTTTAATGGGCTTTATCATACACTTTTATATCATTTTTGGGACTAACCTACTAACCCAAAGGCCCAGTCCAGATTGCTGTTTTTTGCCTGTTTCAGGGTTTCGCAGAAAAAGAATATCAAACGGAGTCCAAACGGAATGAAACCTTTGCGAGAGATATTTTTGGAGAAAATCACGCACGAAGAACTTGAGAACCACGTCAGAAGAGCCACGAGGGGCCCATGAGGGTGGGGGCGCGCCCCCTTCCCAGGGCGCGCCCATTGCCTCGTGGGGCCCCGTGACTCCCGTGGTGCCCTCCTTCCTATATACGTCTACGTACCCCAAAACCTCCGAGAACAGAGAGAAAACCCTAATTCCACCGCCGTACCTTCTATACCCGTGAGATCCCATCTTAGAGCCTGTTCCGGAGCTCCACCGGAGGGGGATCCATCACGGAGTTCTTCTTCATCATCATCATCGCCCTCACCATGAGTTGTGAGTAGTTTATCACAGACCTTCGGGTCCATAGCTAGTATCTAGATGGCTTCTTCTCTCTCTCTGGATCTCAATACAAAGTTCTCCTCGGTCTTCGAGGAGATCTATTCGATGTAATCTCTTTTTGCGGTGTGTTTGTCGAGATCCGATGAATTGTGAGTTTATGATCAAGGTTATCTATGAAAGATATTTGGTTCTTCTCTGAACTTTTTATGTGTGCTCATAATATCCTTGCAAGTCTCTTCGAATTATTGGTTTGGTTTGACCTACTAGATCTATAGTTCTTGCAATGGGAGAAGTGCTTGGCTTTGGGTTCAATCTTGCGGTGTCCTTTCCCATTGACAGTAGGGGCAGCAAGGCACGTATTGTATTGTTGCCATCGAGGATTAAAAGATGGGGTTTATATCATATTGCTTGAGTTTATCCCTCTACATCATGTCATCTTGCTTAAGGCGTTACTCTGTTCTTATGAACTCAATACACTAGATGCATGTTGGATAGCGGTCGATGTGTGGAGTAATAGTAGTAGATGCATAATCGTTTCGGTCTACTTATCTCGGACGTGATGCCTATATACAATGATTATGCCTAGATAGTCTCATAATTATTCACTTTTCTATCAATTGCTCAACAGTAATTTGTTTACCCGCCGTAGAATATCGCTACCATGAGAGAAGCCACTAGAGAAAACTATGGCCCCCGGGTCTATTCTCAACATATCAATCTACATCTACTTTACTTTTATCGCTTTTATTTGTTGTTCTTATAAACCAAAAATACCAAAAAATATAAACTATCATCTCTATCAGATCTCACTTTCGTAAGTGACCGTAAAGGGATTGACAACCCCTTATCGCGTTGGCTGCGAAGTTCTTATTTGTTTGTGCAGGTGCGAGGGACTCGCGCGTGGTCTCCTACTGGATTGATACCTTGGTTCTAGAAAACTAAGGGAAATACTTATGCTACTGTGCTGCATCTCCCTTTCCTCTTTGAGGGAATACAACGCAAGCTCTAGAAGTAGCAAGAATAATTTCTGGCGCCGTTGCCGGGGAGGCTTACGCAAAAGTCATATACCAAGTACCTATCACAAACCCTTATCCTTCGCATTACATTTATTTGCCTCTCGTTTTCCTCTCCCCCACTTCACCCTTGCCGTTTTATTTGCCCTTTTTCCGCCGTGTGTTTATCGTTCGCTTGCTTCTTGTTTGCTTGTGTGTTGGATTGCTTGCTTGTCACTATGACTCAGAACAATACCAAATTATGTGACTTCTCCAATACCAACAATAATGATTTTATTAGCACTCTGATTGCTCCTATTACCAATGTTGAATCTGGTGAGATCAATGCTGCTTTGTTGAATCTTGTTATGAAAGATCAATTCTCCAGCCTTCATAGTGAAGATGTCGCTACCCATCTAAACAACTTTGTTGATTTGTGTGATATGCAAAAGAAAAGGGATACAGATAACGATATTGTTAAATTGAAGTTATTTCCGTTTTCACTTAGAGATCGTGCTAAAAATTGGTTTTCCTCTTTGCCTAGAAATAGTATTGATTCGTGGAATAAGTGGAAAGATGCTTTTATCTCTAAGTATTTCCCTCCTGCTAAGATCATCTCTCTTAGAAACGATATTATGAATTTTAAGCAACTAGATCATGAGCATGTTGCACAAGCTTGGGAGAGAATGAAATCGATGATACATAATTGCCCTACACATGGTTTGAATCTTTGGATTATTATTCAGAACTTTTATGCTGGCTTGAATTTTGCTTCTAGAAATCTTTTAGACTCGGCCACGGGAGGCACTTTCATGTAAACTACCTTAGGAGAAGCTACCAAACTCCTAGATAATATTATGGTTAATTATTCTCAATGGCACACCGAAAGATCTACTAGTAAAAAAGTGCATGCTATTGAAAAATTAGTGTTTTGAGTGGAAAGATAGATGAACTTATGAAATTGTTTGCTGCTAAGAGTGCTTCCTCTGATCCTAATGATATGCCTTTGTCCACTTTGATTGAAAATAGCAATGAATCTTTGGATGTTAATTTTTTTGGTAGGAATAATTTTGGTAACAATGCTTATAGAGGTAATTTTAATCCTAGGCCTTTTCCTAGTAATTCCTCTAATAATTATGGTAATTCCTACAACAACTCTTATGGAAAGATGCCTTCTGAATTTGAAACTAGTGTTAAGGAGTTTATGATCTCACAAAAGAATTTCAATGCTATGCTTAAAGAGAAATTGCTTAAAGTTGATGAATTGGCTAGAAGTGTGGATAGAATTACTCTTGATGTTGATTCTTTGAGACTTAGATCTATCCCACCTAAGCATGATATCAATGAGTCTCTCAAAGCCATGAGAATTTCCATTGATGAATGCAAAGAAAGAACCGCTAGGATGCGCGCTAAAAGAGAGGATTATATTAAAGTGTGTTCTTCTAGTTATCATGAAAATAAAGATGAAGATCTGAAAGTTATTGATGTGTCTCCTATTAGATCCTTGTTTTCTAGTATAAATCTTGATGAAAATAGGATTGGGGATAATTCTGCTTTACGGTGTCCCAATGATTCGGAGTTTTTAGATCTTGATGCTAAATTTGTTAAAAGTGGGAGTGAAGAGATTAAAACTTTGCATAGTGATGAACCCACTACTTGGGATTTCAAGGGATTCAATTATGATAATTGCTCTTTGATTGATTGTATTTCCTTGTTGCAATATGTGCAAAATTCTCCGCATGCTTATAGTCAAAATAAAGCTTTCACCAAACACATAGTTGATGCTTTGATGCAATCTTATGAAGAAAAACTTGAGTTAGAAGTTTCTATCCCTAGAAAGCTTTATGATGAATGGGAACCTGGTAACCTACTATAAAAATAAAAATAAAAGACCATGAATGCTATGCTTTGTGTGATTTGGGTGCAAGTGTCTCCACTATCCCAAAAACTTTGTGTGATTTGCTAGGGTTCCATGAGCTTGATGATTGTTCTTTAAATTTGCATCTTGCGGATTCCACTATTAAGAAACCTATGGGAAGAATTAATGATGTGCTTATTGTTTCCAATAGGAATTATGTGCCCCTATATTTAATTGTTCTTGATATAGATTGCAATCCTTCATGTCCTATTATTCTTGGTAGACCTTTCCTTAGAACAATTGGTGCAATTATTGATATGAAGGAAGGAAATATTAGATTCCAATTTCCATTAAGGAAAGGCATGGAACAATTTCCTAGAAAGAAAATCAAATTATCATATGAATCTATCATGAGAGCCACTTATGGATTGCCTTCCAAAGATGGCAATACCTAGATTTATTTTGTATCGTGCCTAGCTAGGGGCGTAAAACGATAGCCCTTGTTGGGAGGCAACCCAACTTTATATTTTTGTTTTTGTTGCTGTTAGGGAATAAATATTGCATCTAGCTTCTGTTTATATGTGGTTTCATGTTTTGTTTAGTGTTTGTGCCAAGTAGAACCTTTGGGAAGACTTGTCTGAAGTTTATGTGATCTTGCTGTGAAAAACAGAATCGTTAGCGCTTGCTAAAGTGGTCGTCAGATTTTACTGGAGCGTGCTATTTAGTTGATTATTTTTGCAGATGATTAATAGACAAATTCCGCAAATTTAACAATTTAGTTTGAATTTTTTGGAGTTCCATAAGTAGGCGAAACTTGCAGATTACTACAGACTGTTCTGTTTTTGACAGATTCTATTTTTCATGTGTTGTTTGCTTATTTCAATGCATATATGAGTAGTATTTGAAGATATGAACCATAGAGAAGTTGGAATACAGTAGGATTAACACCAATATAAACAAAGAATGAATTCATTGCTGTACCTTTGAGTAGTGGTTTGCTTTCTTATACTAACGGAGCTCACGAGAATTTTTGTCTAAGTTTTGTGTTGTGAAGTTTTCAAGTTTTGAGTATTGCTTTGATGGACTATGGAACAAGGAGTAGCAAAGGCATAAGTTTGGGGATACCCATGGCACCCAAAGTAAATTCAAGATAATCAAAAGCTTAAGCTTGGGGATGCCCCGGGAAGGCATCCCCTCTTTCGTCTTCATCCATCGGTAACTATACTTGGAGCTATATTTTTATTCGCAACATGTTATGCGTTTTACTTGGAGCGTCTAGTATAATTTGAGTCTTTGCTTGTTAGTTTGTCACAATCATCCTTGATGGACACACCTATTTGAGAGAATTAAATATGGCCTAGAAATTGTTAGAACACTCTATGTGCTTCACTTATATCTTTTGAGTTGAATAGTTTTTGCTCTAGTGCTTCACTTATATCTTTTAGAGCACGGTGGTGGTAATATTTTGTAGAAATTGTTGAACTCTCATGATTCACTTATATCCTTTTGAGAGTCTATTAAAACAGCATGGTAATGTGTTTAGGCTAAAGAAACTAGTCTTCACATGATAGACATCCAATGTCAATGTAGTAAAAAAAATCACACCAAGTGCATTGAATAGGATGAGATGTTGGATGCTTGATAATTGTTTTGAGATATGAGGATAATGATATTAGAGTCATGCTAGTGGAGTTATTATGAAATTGAGAAATACTTGTGTTAAGGTTAGTAATTCCCATAGCATGCACGTATGGTGAACCGCTATGTGACGAAGTTAGAGCATGAGGTATTTGTAGAGTGCCAACCTTTGTGTGGAGGTCGGGGGCGCGCGATGGTTAAATCCTACCAACCTCCCCCCTCGGAGCATGCGTTGATTGCTTTGTTTTGATGGCTCGTAGATTTTTGCAACAAATATATGAGTTCTTATGACTAATGATGAGTCCATGGATTATACGCACTCTCACCCTTCCACCATTGCTAGCCTCTCTTGTGCCGCACAACTTTCGCCGGTGCCATAAAACCACTATATATCCTTCCTCGAAACAACCACCATATTGTTCCTCAAAACAGCCACCATACCTACCTATCATGGCATTTCCATAGCCATTCTGAGATATATTGCCATGCAACTTTCCACCGTTCCGTTCACATGACACACTTCATATTGTCATATTGTCATGCATGATCATGTAGTTGACATCGTATTTGTGGCAAGGCCACCATGCATAACTTTTCATACATGTCACTCTTGTTTCATGGCACATCCCGGTACACCATCGGAGGCATTCATATGGAGTCATACCTTGTTGTTGTAGTATCAAGTTGTAATGAAAGTGTGATGATCATCATTATTAGAGCAATGTCCCATGGGAGGAAAGGCTAAATCTATAAATCCCCTCCGCAAAAAAAAGGCCAAAGAAAAAAAGAAAGGCCCAAAAAAAGAAAAAAAGAAAAAAGGGACAATTGCTACTATCTTTTCGCACACTTGTGCTTCAAAGTAGCACCATGTTCTTCATTGTAGAGAGTCTCATGTTTACTCACTTTCATATTGTAGTGGGAATTTTTGTTATAGAACTTGGCTTGTATATTCCAACGATGGGCTTCCTCAAATGCCCTAGGTCTTCGTGAGCAAGCAAGTTGGATGCACACCCACTAGTTTCTTTTGTTGAGCTTTCATTCATATTTAGCTCTAGTGCATCCGTTGCATGGAAATCCCTACTCACTCACATTGATATCTATTGCTGGGCATCTCCATAGCCCGTTGATACGCCTAGTCGATGTGAGACTATCTCCCTCCTTTTTGTCTTCTCCACAACCACCTCTATTCCACCCATAGTGTTATGTCCATGGCTCACACTCATGTATTGCGTGAAAGTTGAAAGGTTTGAAAAGATAGAGTATGAAAACAAGTGCTTGGCTGAAATCGGGGTTGTGCATGATATGAATATTTTGTGTGATGTAGAGGGAGCATAGCCAGACTATATGATTTTGTAGGGATAACTTTCTTTAGCCATAGTATTTTGAGAAGACATGATTGCTCTGTTAGTATGCTTGAAGTATTGTTATTTCTTATGTCAATATAGACTTTTATCTTGAATCTTTCAGATCTGAAAATTCATGCCACAATTAAGAGAATTACATTGAAAAACTATATTGGTTAGCATTCCGCGTCAAAAATTCTTTCTTTATCATTTACCAACTCGAGGACGAGCAGGAATTAAGCTTGGAGATGCTTGATATGTCTCCAACGTATCTATAATTTTTGATTGTTCCATGCTATTATTTATGAAGTCTTGGATGTTTAATGGGCTTTATCATACACTTTTATATCATTTTTGGGACTAACCTACTAACCCAAAGGCCCAGTCCAGATTGCTGTTTTTTGCCTGTTTCAGGGTTTCACAGAAAAAGAATATCAAACAGAGTCCAAATGGAATGTAACCTTCGCGAGAGATATTTTTGGAGAAAATCACGCACGAAGAACTTGAGAACCACGTCAGAAGATCCATGAGGGGCCCACGAGGGTGGGGGGCGCCCCCCTTCCTAGGGCGCGCCCCCTGCCTCGTGGGGCCCCCGTGACTCCCCTGGTGCCCTCCTTCTTCCTATATAAGTCTACATACCCCAAAACCTCCGAGAACAGAGAGAAAACCCTAATTCCACCGCCGTACCTTCTGTTCCCGTGAGATCCCATCTTGGAGCCTATTCTGGAGCTCCACCGGAGGGGGATCCATCACGGAGTTCATCATCATCATCATCATCGCCCTCACCATGAGTTGTGAGTAGTTTATCACAGACCTTCGGGTCCATAGCTAGTATCTAGATGGCTTCTTCTCTCTCTCTCGATCTCAATACAAAGTTCTGCTCGGTCTTCGAGGAGATCTATTCGATGTAATCTCTTTTTGCGGTGTATTTGTCGAGATCCGATGAATTGTGAGTTTATGATCAAGGTTATCTATGAAACATATTTGGTTCTTCTCTAAAAATTTTATGTGTGCTCATAATATCCTTGCAAGTCTCCTCAAATTATTGGTTTGGTTTGGCCTACTAGATCTATAGTTCTTGCAATGGGAGAAGTGCTTGGCTTTGGGTTCAATCTTGCGGTGTCCTTTCCCAGTGATAGTAGGGGCAGCAAGGCACGTATTGTATTGTTGCCATCGAGGATAAAATGATGGGGTTTATATCATATTGCTTGAGTTTATCCCTCTACATCATGTCATCTTGCTTAAGGCGTTACTCTGTTCTTATGAACTCAATACACTAGATGCATACTGGATAGAGGTCGATGTGTGGAGTAATAGTAGTAGATGCAGAATCGTTTCGGTCTACTTGTCTCGGACGTGATGCCTATATACAATGATCATGCCTAGATAGTCTCATAATTATTCGCTTTTCTATCAATTGCTCAACAGTAATTTGTTTACCCGCCATAGAATATCGCTATCATGAGAGAAGCCACTAGAGAAAACTATGGCCCCCGGGTCTATTCTCAACATATCAATCTACATCTACTTCACTTTTATCACTTTTATTTGCTGTTCTTATAAACCAAAAATACCAAAAATATAAACTATCATCTCTATCAGATCTCACTTTCGTAAGTGACCGTAAAGGGATTGACAACCCCTTATCACGTTGGCTGCGAAGTTCTTATTTGTTTGTGCAGGTGCGAGGGACTCGCGCGTGGTCTCCTACTGGATTGATACCTTGGTTCTCAAAAACCGAGGGAAATACTTACGCTACTGTGTTGCATCTCCCTTTCCTCTTCGAGGGAATACAACGCAAGCTCGAGAAGTAGCATGCGCCCGCGGGTGTGCCAAGATGTGCTCGGGGAAGGCTCGAGGCGGCGGTTCCCACCAACGGCGACGATAGAGCAGAGGAGGAAGAAGGAGTCGTTGTGGTTGCAGCGGTGCTCCCCGGCTCTAGCGGAGGGCACCAAACGACGAGGCGAAGGCCGACGGGGTCTATGGACTCGACGGAGAGGCAAGAGGAGGCTGGTGGCTACGCGAATGGCGACGGTGCAGCCATGGCAGCGCTCGGGCCCCGGTCCAGATCGAGAATGAGAGCGAGGGGGTGAGGAGAGGGGGAACTGGGGATCTAGGGTTCGTCAACGAGGCCGGGGCGGTCTTTAAGCGCGGGGAAATGGCGAAGAGGCGCGGGATGGCCGCCACAGGACCAGGGGCGCCGTGGGATGGTCGCCATGATGCCCCTGCCTCCATAGCGTGAGGAGGGAGAGGACTGGGGTGTGGGATGGGCTTGTTTTTATTGCTAGCTGGACCAAGGCCCAGTGGGACAGGGGGTGGGCTGTAGGTTTAGGTCCATAGGGAAAAGAAGGGGGGTGGGGGCTTTTCTCCTTTTCTAAACTTTACTTTTAATTCTTCCTTTTTTTATACTTTTTCTAGCAGCTTTTGCATTTTCTTTTAGCCACTAATGACTTTGCGAAATTATGCCACTGGCCAAAACAATTTCAAGAATTATTGTGCACTCCCACAAAAGATTGTGAGACTTTTGAAAAGTTTGCAATTCTTATAAATTAGAAGGCATTTAATTTAATTGCTTTAGCCATAGTTTAAATAGTTATGGCACTTAGACATTTTGCAACAAGTTAGTTCACCACTAGTATTAACAAGTGATTAATTACCACAAGAAAAACATTTTAGTTTTGACATTTGAAAACTTTTAATTTTGACTTTGTTTTAAAGTTTTGAATTTGAACCGGTTTCGAACCGAAGCGAGTTTAGTAATAGTAATTGTGGTGACATGTCATCATTGCCAGAGGGTTACTGTAGCTTGATTACACGGGCGTTACAAATCTCCTCCACTACAAGAAATCTTGTCCCTAGATTTAGGAGGTAGATTAAGGGGAGAAGGACTCGGGAAGGACGGAGCTCAACACAAGATAGGTTCCTGGGGACTATCTCAGTGGACGTGGCATAGAGGAAATCTCTCGAGTTGAAAATTCAAGAAAGCCATCGAGAGCAAAGTAACGAGGTGCAATTAGAAGCTTCAATCGAGTAAGCAATCATTCGTTGCCTGAAACAGAGGTTGAAATGGGTTCAGAGCAACGAAAATAAGTATAGCACTTGATACCAGAATAGATCATTATGAAGGTGGCTCGCGAATTACACATGATGCCAAAGCATGAGGAATAACCTTGGAAACAGGGGTGTTCACAAGAGTCAGGTTTTGATCCTGAGGAACTGTGGATTACGGGCCCACCATGTGGGTTAAAGGTAGGAAGGGCGATGATAGCAAGGCATGTCAGAGCATAGACTGTTAGTTATGTTGGCAACAACATCGGTACCAAGGGCGAGGGACGAACAGAACCATTTTCCTACTCGTTGAACGAGGCGGACCAATAGGTAAGGTTCTCGTCCATCGGTGGTTATCGTAATGTTATCAACAATAGTACCAGGGTTTTACTGACAGAGTTGTACACCAAGGTGTTTACATAAGCAATAAATCATTACTGCTTAGAGCAAATAAATGTTAAACAAACAAATGGAAAGGAAAATGTGTTTAACACAATGAATAGGAGTAAATCATCCCCAAGATTAAGCAGGGCATGATATACGTGTCAGGAGATCAAAGTTATGACCGTATAGATAAAAGGGGTAAGAAGAATTATGATATGTACCCACACAACGTTGTTGGATAGTTGATCAAGAACATTTGGCATTGCGCTTACAATGATCTTGTGGATCTTCGGACTACCACAGACATGCTTCGAGATAGCCCCGACATGGTCTTCACGCAAAGGTCAGACTTTGGATACACCAGGATCCATCGGAAACAACTTATAAAATAAGTCATACAATTTCAGCAAGGGAAGATGAGGATGAGGCCGACGGGCTCAGAAACAATTCCTCGAGATTTCCCCTAGACATGAATTTCTACATTTAATTGAACAAGATGAGAACACTGGACATACCACAGTATGTTAGAGGAGAACAATCATAAGTAAACCTTGAGTGGAACGTGCACTTGGAAAATGGGCTAGGTAGCACGGTTAAAAAGATGCACGATAATGAGATAGCCGATCAGGCTAGATATGACTTGAAGAATTAATAAACTCGTAAGCAATGGAGATTACTTAGAGCTATTGAATCGAAGTGCGGAATTGATTCATTTATTGATGTCCTTGAGTGTCTAACAACTCAGAACCCGGGGAAAACTCGAATCGGTGAGAAGTAATACTTTGAAGAACTCATAAGAAGTAATATGGTTCTGTGACATTATCGATACACCACGGGCTAATACTCGATGGTAGATCATAATAGAGGTTGGACATGTGCATTGACCTGCAGAGGACAAGTGGCTTAACTTGTCTGAGGAATAATATTTAAAGGAGAGCATGGTCGGAACCACGATTGCAAAAGGCCAGATCCCTGATATAAGATGAACTTATATCAAGGGGACAATTAATTTTAAGAGAAGTCTTAATGATAAGATTTACATCATGTCCATGGGCATGAACAGAAAGTTCAAGGTTGACTCCCACTTCTTCAATGCATAAGCTTTCATTCACTGCTCTATTAAAAATGAATTGATTGCGAAGACTTGCCTAGTGAATTACCAGAGGAGTATGAACCTTGGAAAACTTTTGGGTTCACACAGATTAAGGAGGCATAAGTTCAACCCATCAGGGCATCTTAGACTCATACTACGCAAACTTCAGGAGCAATTTATACAAGCTCGAAAGCAGAGCATGGTTGAGAAAGCATATGATATATTTACCCAAGGCATTACATATCATGGCAGAACTCACAAGGTATTTGAATACGAAGGACGCTGTCGAATAAAATCCAACAAAGGATCCGGTGGTCTACAAGGGATCTGATGTGAGCATTAGTACTCAACTAGAAGAAGAAAGAATGCAAGGATAGCAGTTTATATAAGCTACTGACTATTTCAAAACTCAAATGCAAAAGGACTTATGATTTCCAAATCAAGGGTTCAGAAGCAAACGCTCTGATTAAGGATGGGTAAGTTGTAATGACTTAGGGGTGCAATAGACGACAATTTGGTTGGTCGAGAACTAGCTCATATTCGGAATGACGTCCAAGCTGGAAGAACGAATTCTAGTTTGACCGATGATTGCGAGTATTTGCAACTTATCGAATCAATAAGATCAGAAAGTCAATCACAAAGGATGTTAATGAATATTGATATACATATGGAATTAACCATAATGCAAGTAGGTAAAACTTCTGAGAGCAATAGGTTCCTGAGGATTTCAGAAGATTGAATAGCGTCTCGAAGACCTTTGTGAAACGCACGAACAACTGGGGATGAACGAATTCCCAGTAAGTGTGAGGAAGTATCATAGATGTATTCATGCAGAAAAGGAGCTGCAAGGCAGCATGCACAAAGGATTCTCGGAATATCCGAAGTATTTCAGAGTATCTTATAATAAGAAGAGCAATTGGGAATAATTGTAAGAGCGACATGTGTAAGTATTTATTCATGGTGATATTTCGGTGGTAGGGAATCACAAAAGCATTGGGCACAAAGTCTCAAGAGAACATCAGAGAGTATCTTCAGAATCTTCTGGTGCAGCAGACGATCATTTGGAATGAAGGGTTCTCCAGGAGAAAGTATTTACGAGAACCTAGAGTTGGAGTTAGCAAAATCATTTAACCCGAATAGAAGAGAGATCACATCCCAGAGTATAGACAAGGCATAAAAGATCCTAATACCACCAAATGGCGACGTGGGCCCGTAAGCCACACAACCATGTTAGTAAAACAATTTTTCAAAGACTAGACTCAACTTCTACCAAGGAGTTGGAAAGGGGGTTACCTACAGGCACTCGGCTCTGATACCAACTTGTGACGCCCCTGATTTGACTGTACACTAATCATGCACGCAAACGTGTATGACCAAGATCAGGGACTCACTGGAAGATATCACAACACAGCTCTAGACACAAATAAAATAATACAAGCCTTATATTACAAGCCAAGGGCCTCGAGGGCTCGAATACACAAGAGTCAGCGGAAGCAACAATATCTGAGTACAGACATAAGTTAAACAAGTTTGCCTTAAGAAGGCTAGCACAAAACATCAACGATCGAAAAGGCAAGGCCTCCTGCCTGGGACCTCCTAACTACTCTTGGTCGTCGGCGGTCTTCACATAGTAGAAGCCTCCATCGGGGTAGTAGCAGTCGTCAAAGATGGCTTCTGGCTCCTGGACTCCATCATCCGGTTACATCTACCAGAAAGAAGAAAGAAGGGGGGAAAGGGGAGAAAAGCAACCATGAGTACTCATCCAAAGTACTTTCAAGCAAGGATCTACACTACAAATGCGTCGGTATCAATGAAAATGGTAGTATCTGTGGACTAAGCTGCATAATGCCAGAATAAGAGGGGGATAAGCTAGTCCTATCGAAGACTAGCATCTTTTGGAAACCATCGTCTTGCAACAACATGGGGGAATAGAGTAGTATAACATAAGTCATATTTATGTTGTTGTCAACGCCCCAGGATACTTTCTCGACTCCCGGAGCAACATATCCAATTCATGCCTCAGCATCCAGTTCTAGTTGTATCGATCGAGATACAACTCCAAGTGTCCATTACCATAGGATAGGCTATCGAGAGATGTTTTCTTCCCTGCAGGGGTGCACCAACTTATCCACCACGCTTGCTTAACTCCGATCGGACACACCATCAGGTCATGCCCGCCCTTGCCCAAACAATATGCCGCAACCCGACCTAGGCTTAATAGAGAGGTCATGCACGTCAGACTAAACCCTATGCCCCCAGGGTCATGGGCCAATCGCCCCGGGAACTCCTGCTCATTGCATGGGCGGCCGGTGAGCAGACCTAGCTACCTCCTTAAGAAGGTAGGTGCATAACCAGTCCAACCCGGCGCGCGCCGCTCAGTCGCAAAGACGTCAGTTAAGCTTCGGCTGATGCATAAGACGCAGAACGCCCATACTATGCCCACGTGATGGTTAGCGCTATTAGGCCAGAGGCCCCTTGGATCAAATATCCAAACCGTTTAGTGTCTTGGGAACGTGCGGTAACGAGCAGAGACTCACGATCATGTGACCCCATCGCCCCGTCCCGAGGACTTGCGGCAAGGGCAAGTGCCTGACCACGCCCCGTATTTATCTCGTGGGCACCTTCCAGGTCAACCTGACTACACATCACTTGCTATTAAGCTCGCGCGGGTACCCCTCAGGGTCGACCCGTCTTTAGTAATAAGGTCCATTGTAAAGTCATAGTAACCATAGTAACTGTGTGTCTAACACCGAAGGGAAACATGAGGAAATCACCCTCGGTGGAATTCCACCTGATGTTTATCGTCAAGGTGAACGAAAGAGGAGTCACCCTCGAGGTCCACGCTTGAGGAGTTGCACGACAGTGTCGTTATCGGGAGTGGAGAAGGAGGAAATCACCCTCGATGACCATAACCTATGAACTAACCTACAAGGTTAACATCAGAAGTGTTGATGAGGTCTCACCCTTGGCACTCGATAGTAACCCAGTAGTGTCGAGCAACTAAGGGGAAAGTGATGTGCGGTGCCGGGGCCTGATCTTCGATCCCGTTGATCGAGTCTTCTAATAATCCAGCGGGGCAGACAGGACAAAGTGGGGGCGGGGGGTCTCTGATGGATCTCTAACCAGCCTATACTAAGCAGTTTAGTATAAACATGTAAGGTATGCAAGCAGGTATCAACAACATGCTATGCATCAGAATAGGATCATACAAA
Source organism: Secale cereale (assembly GCA_902687465.1). Classification (NCBI taxonomy): domain Eukaryota; kingdom Viridiplantae; phylum Streptophyta; class Magnoliopsida; order Poales; family Poaceae; genus Secale; species Secale cereale. The sequence goes on from LR738711.1 coordinate 836,359,672, forward strand.
AAGCAGTAGCAGTTCTAATGCAAGCATAAGAGAAGAGAGTGGGCGATATCGGAATGATCAAGGGGGGTTGGCTTGCCTGGTTGCTCTAGCAAGAAGGAGGGGTCGTCGTCGATGCAGTCGATCACCGAGGTAACATCACTCTCGGGGTCTATCGGAGAGAAGAGGGGGGAAGAAACAATAAATACAAAGCATACATATGCAATAGAGAAGCACGACATGTCAACACGCAGTGCTAGGGTGCTCTAACACGGTGCTACACGATACCGACGGAGGGGGATAACACCCGGGAAAGTATCCCCGGTGTTTCGCGTTTTCGGACAGATGTATCGCAGGGGGAAAGTTGCAGGTTCACTATGCTAGGGACGTCTGGCGGATGAACGGACAGCCTATTCGAATTCGTCTCGTCGTTCTGAGTAATTTTCATGTATAAAACTTTTTCATCCGAGTTACGGATTATTTTATATGATTTTCTAAAGTTTTAGCAATATTCTGAAATTGTTATTAATTTGAAAGGACTTATTGCATCAGCATGACGTCATGCTGATGTCAGCAGGGTCAACAATCAACTTTGACTGGTTGACTGGTCAAAAGGGGCAGTGGGGCCCACCGTCATGGACTGGTTAGTTAATTAAAGAAAGTTTCAACTAATCCATTGATTAGACTAACTAATCCTACTTTATTAGGTTAACTAATTAATTAATTATTTAATTATATATATATTATCTTTTTTTTATTTTCTTTTAAAATAGGGGGGCCCAGCTGCCAGTGGCACAAAGGCCACTAGAGCGGGCAGGGCTTATCGAGCGCGGGGCTCGGCGGTTACCGCCCGTCGGGGCGGACCCGACGGTCGGGGCCATGGCTGGGCGAGGCGCGGCGGGGCGCTGGGCGTCCGCCAGCCCAGCCGGTGCGGGTGGGGCGAGCACGGGCGCCGGAGCGACGGCCAGTGGCTGGAGCCGGCGAGTGCGGCCGCCGGCGCGAAGCCGAGGCGGGCGGGAGGAGCGGCGCGCGCGCGGGGCAACGGGCGCCGGTAGGGAGCGTGGGTGTTGGGGCACGCGATGGACGGGACGGCCGCGACGAGCGGCGGCACTATCGGGCAGAAGCGGCAGTGGTGGCCAACGCAGGGGCTGAGCCTGCGCGCGTCCAGCGCGGGACGATGAGGCCATGGCCGGAGCGTGACTTGCGGCAACGGGTTCAGCGAGCGCGGACCTCAAGGAGCGGGAGGAGGGGCACGGTCCAGGGGCGCAACAACGCGAGCTCGCTGGTAGCCACGGGCGCGGACGCGATGAGCGCGGGGCCTAGGCTCGACCACGACGAATGGCGACTAGCTACACGGCGGAGCCGAGCTCCGGTGAGGTTTTTAGCGACGGCTACGGGGACGAAACCGTGCGTGAGAAAGAGGGGAAAAGGCGGGGGCTTACATCGCGCCTGCAGGTGTGCAAAGATGTGCTCGGGGAAGGCTCGAGGCGGCGGTTCCCGGCAACGGCGACGACGGAGCAGAGGAGGAAGAAGGAGTCGTTGTGGTCGCAGCGGTGCTCCCCGGCTCCAGCGGAGGGCACCAGACAACGAGGCAGGGGCCGACGGGGTCTATGGACTCGACAGAGAGGCAAGAGGAGGCCGACGGCTATGCGAATGATGACGGTGCAGCCATGGCATCGCTCGGGGCCCGGTCGAGTTCGAGAATGGGAGCGAGGGGAGAGGAGAGGGGGAACTGGGGATCTAGGGTTCGTCAACGAGGCCGAGGCGGTCTTTAAGCGTGGGGAAACGGCGAAGAGGCGCGGGATGGCCGCCACGGGACCAGGGGCGCCATGGGATGGCCGCCACGATACCCCCTGCCTCTGTAACGTGACGAGGGAGAGGACTGGGGTGTGGGATGGGCTTGTTTTTATTACTAGCTGGGCCAAGGCCCAGTGGGACAGGGGGTGGGCTGTAGGTTTAGGTCCACAGGGAAAAGAAGGGGGGGGGGCTTTTCTCCTTTTCTAAATTTTACTTTTAATTCTTCCTTTTTATACTTTTTCGAGCAGCTTTTGCATTTTCTTTTAGCCACTAATGACTTTGCAAAATTATGCCACTGGCCAAAACAATTTAAAGAATTATTGTGCACTCCCACAAAAGATTGTGAGACTTTTGAAAAGTTTGCAATTCTTATAAATTAGAAGGCATTTAATTTAATTGCTTTAGCCATAGTTTAAATAGTTAGGGCACTTAGACATTTTGCAAAAAGTTAGTTCACCACCAGTATTAACAAGTGATTAATTACCACAAGAAGAACATTTTAGTTTTGACATTTGAAAATTTTTAAGTTTGACTTTGTTTTAAAGTTTTGAATTTGAACTGGTTTCGAACGGAAGCGAGTTTCGTAACAGTAATTGTGGTGATGTGTCATCATTGCCAGAGGGTTATTGTAGCTTGATTACCCGGGCGTTACACCCCCTCCACAGAAACACACCTCGATCATATCGTTGTAGTGCTTAGGCGAAGCCTTGCGTCGGTAACTTCATCATCTCCGTCATCACGCCGTCGTGCTGACGAACTCTACCGTGAAGCTCAACTAGATCAAGAGCTCGCGGGACGTCATCGAGCTGAACGTGTGCTAAACGCGGAGGTGCCGTACATTCGGTGCTTGGATCAGTTGGATCGCGAAGACGTTGGACTACATCAACCACGTCACTAGACGCTTCCGCTTTTGGTCTATGAGTGTACGTAGACACACTCTCCCCTCTCGTTGCTATGCTTCTAGTAGATAGGTCTTGCGTGATCGTAGGAATTTTTTTGAAATACTACGTTCCCCAACAGTGGCATCATCAGACAGGTCTATGCGTAGATGATCTGCACGAGTAGAACACAATGAGTTGTGGGCGATAATAGTCATACTACTTACCAGCATGTCATGCTTTGATTCGGCGGTATTATGAGATGAAGCGACCCCGCGTACGCTTACGCGAGACTGGTTTCACCATTACGAGCACTCATTGCTTAAAGTTGACCGACGGGTGTCTGTCTCTCTCACTTTAGTTAAATCAAGTGTGGGTATGCCCGGTCCTTGTGAAGGTTAAAACAACACATACTTGACAAAAAATCGTTGTGGTTTTTGTGTGCGTAGGTAAGAACGGTTCTTGCTAAGCCCATAGCAGGCACGTAAAACTTGCAACAACAAAGTAGAGGACGTCTAACTTGTTTTTGCAGGGCATGTTGTGATGTGATATGGTCAAGACGTGATGAGTTATACGTTATTGTATGAGATGATCATGTTTTGTAAAGTTATCGACAACCGGCAGGAGCCTTATGGTTGTCTCTTTATTGTATGAATTGCGAAGGCCATGCAATTGCTTTACTTTATCACTATGAGTTAGCGTCAGTAGTAGTAGCAATAGTTGGCGAGACGACCACGACGCTGCGATGAAGATCATGGTGTCAAGCCGGCGACGATGAAGATCATGATGATGCTTTGGAGATGGAGATCAAAAGCACAAGATGATGATGGCCATATCATGTCACATATTTTGATTGCATGTGGTGTCTATGTTATTATGCTTCTTATTTTGCTTAGTACGGCGGTAGAATTATAAGATGATCCCTTATGAAATTTCAACGTACAAGTGTTCTCCCTGAGTACGCACCGTTGCGAAATTTCGTCGTGCCGAGACACCACGTGATGATCGGATGTGATAAGCTCTACGTTCAAATACAACGGGTGTAAGATAGTTTTGCACATGCAGAATACCCCTGTTAAACTTGACGAGCCTAGCATGTACAGAAATGGCCTCGGAACACTGGAGACCAAAAGGTCGAATGTGAATCATATAGTAGATATGATCAACATAAGATGTTCACCATTGAAAACTACTCCATCTCACGTGATGATCGGACATGTTTTAGTTGATTTGGTTCATGTGATCATTTAGATAACTAGAGGGATGTCTATCTAAGTGGGAGTTCTTTAGTAATATGATTAATTGAACTTTAATTTATCATGAACTTAGTCCTGTTAGTTTTTTGCATATCTATGTTGTTGTAGATCAATGGCCCGTGCTACCGTCCCCTTGAATTTTAATGCATTCCTAGAGAAAGCTAAGTTGAAAGATGATTGTAGCAACTACACGGACTGGGTCCGTAACTTGAGGATTATCCTCATTTCTGCATAGAAGAATTATGTCCTGGAAGCACCGCTAGGTGACATGCCTGCTCCAGGAGCAACTCCGAACGTTATGAACGTCTGGCAAGCTCGTTCTGATGACTACTCGATAGTTCAGTGTGCCATGCTTTACGGCTTAGAATCGGGACTTCAACGACGTTTTGAACGTCATGGAGCATATGAGGTGTTCGAAGAGTTGAAGTTAATATTTCAAGCAAATGCCTGAATTGAGAGATATGAAGTCTCCAATAAGTTCTATAGTTGCAAGATGGAGGAGAATAGTTCTATCAGTGAACACTTGCTCAGAATGTCTGGGTATTACAATCATATGACTAAACTTGGTTGCAAAGTTGACGAACATAGTGTTATTGATAGAGTTCTTCAATCACTGCCACCAAGCTATAAAGGCTTCATTATGAACTATAATATGCAAGGGATGCAAAAGACAATTCCCGAGCTCTTCGCTATGCTCAAAGCTGCGGAGGTAGAAATCAAAAAGGAGCATCAAGTGTTGATGGTTAACAAGACCACTAGTTTCAAGAAAAAGGGCAACGGAAAGAAGGGGAACTTCAAGAAGAATAGCAAGACAGTTGCTACTCCCGCGAAGAAACCCAAGTCTGGAGCCAAGCCTGAAACTGAGTGCTTCTACTACAAAGATACTAGACATTGGAAGCGGAACTGCCCCAAGTATTTGGCGGATAAGAAGGATGGCAAAGTGAACAAAGGTATATTTGATATACATGTTATTGATGTGTACCTTACTAATGCTCGTAGTAGCACCTGGATATTTGATACTGGTTCGGTTAATAATATTTGTAACTCAAAACAGGGGCTACGGATTAAACGAAGATTAGCTAAGGACGAGGTGACGATGCGCGTGGGAAATGGTTCCAAAGTCGATGTGATCGCCGTCGGCATGCTACCTCTACATATACCATCGGGAATAGTTTTAGACCTAAATAATTGTTATTTGGTGCCAGCGTTGAGCATGAACATTAAATCTGGATCTTGTTTGTTGTGAGACAGTTATTCATTTAAGTCAGAGAATAATGGTTGTTCTATTTATATGAGTAATATCTTTTATGGTGATGCACCCTTAAAGAGTGGTCTATTCTTATTAGATCTCGATCGTAGTGATACACATATTCATAATATTGAAGCCAAAAGATGCAAGGTTGATAATGATAGTGCACCTTATTTGTGGCACTGCCGTTTAGGTCATATTGGTGTAAAGTGCATGAAGAAATTCCATGCTGATGGACTTTTGGAATCACTTGATTATAATCACTTGGTGCTTGCGAACCATGCCTCATGGGCAACATGACTAAAACTCCATTCTCCGGAACAATGGAGCGAGCAACTGATTTGTTGGAAATCATACATACTGATGTATGTGGACCGATGAGTCTTGAGGCTCGCAGCAGGTATCGTTATTTTCTGACCTTCACTGATGATTTGAGTAGATATGGGTATATCTACTTGATGAAGCACAACTCTGAAACATTTGAAAAGTTCAAACAATTTCAGAGTGAAGTAGAGAATCATCGTAACAAGAAAATAAAGTTTCTACGATCTGATCGTGGAGGCGAATATTTGAGTTACGAGTTTGGTCTTCATTTGAAACAATGTGGAATAGTTTCACAACTCACGTCACCCGGAACACCACAGCGTAATGGTGTGTCCGAACGTCGTAACCGTACTTTATTAGATATGGTGCGATCTATGATGTCTCTTACCGATTTACCACTATCGTTTTGGGGTTATGCTTTAGAGACAGTTGCATTCACGTTAAATAGGGCATTATCTAAATCCGTTGAGACGACGCCTTATGAACTGTGGTTTGGCAAGAAACCAAAGTTGTCGTTTCTTAAAGTTTGGGGCTGCGATGCTTATGTGAAAAAGCTCCAACCTAATAAGCTCGAACCCAAATCAGAGAAATGTGTCTTCATAGGATACCCAAAAGAAACTGTTGGGTACACCTTCTATCACAGATCCGAAGGCAAGATATTCGTTGCTAAGAATGGATCCTTTCAAGAGAAGGAGTTTCTCTCGAAAGAAGTGAGTGGGAGGAAAGTAGAACTTGATGAGGTAATTGTACCTTCTCCTGAATTGGAAAGTAGCCCATCACAGAAACTAGTTCCAGTGATTCCTACACCAATCAGCGAGGAAGCTAATGATGATGATCATGAAACTTTGGATCAAGTTACTACTGAACCTCGTAGGTCAACCAGAGTACATTCCACACCACAGTAGTATGTCAACCCAGTTCTGGAAGTCATGTTACTAGACCATGATGAACCTACGAACTATGAGGAAGCGATGATGAGCCCAGCGCACAATGGCTTGAGGCCATGAAATCTGAGATGGGATCCATGTATGAGAACAAAGTGTGGACTTTGGTTGACTTGCCCGATGATCGGCAAGCCATTGAAAATAAATGGATCTTCAAGAGGAAGACCGACGCCGACGGTAATGTTATTGTCTACAAAGCTCGACTTGTTGCAAAAGGTTTTCGACAAGTTCAAGGAGTTGACTACGATGAGACTTTCTCTCCTGTAGCGATGCTTAAGTCTGTCCGAATCATGTTAGCGATTGCCGCATTTTATGATTATGAAATCTAGCAAATGGATGTCAAAACTACATTCCTAAATGGATACATCAAAGAGGAGTTGCATGTGATGCAACCAGAAGATTTTGTCTATCCTAAAGGTGCTAACAAAGTGTGCAAGCTCCAGCGATCCATCTATGGACTAGTGCAAGCATCTCGGAGTTGGAATATATGCTTTGATGAGGTGATCAAAGCATATGGTTTTATACAGACTTTTAGAGAAGCCTGTATTTACAAGAAAGTGAGTGGGAGCTCTGTAGCATTTCCAATATTATATGTAGATGGCATATTGTTGATTGGAAATGATATAGAATTTCTGGATGGCCTAAAAGGATACTTGAATAAGAATTTTTCAATGAAAGACCTCGGTGAATCTGCTTATATATTAGGCATCCAGATCTATAGAGATAGATCAAGACGCTTAATTGGACTTTCACAAAGTACATACCTTGATAAAGTTTTGAAGAAGTTCAAAATGGATTAGTCAAAGAAAGGGTTCTTACCCGTGTTACAAGGTGTGAAGTTGAGTAAGACTCAATGTCTGACCACTGCAGAAGATAGAGAGAAAATGAAATTCATTCCATATGCCTCAGCCATAGGATCTATTGATAACCCACAAGTGTAGGGGATCGCAACAGTTTTCGAGGGTAAAGTATTTAACCCAAATTTATTGATTCGACACAAGGGGAGCCAAAGAATACTCTTAAGTATTAGCATCTGAGTTGTCAATTTAACCACACATCAAAACTTAGTATCAAGGTAATTTAGTAGCAAATAATATGGAAAGAACGGTAGCAGCAATAAAAGTAACGATAGTGTTTTTGTAGTTTTTTTAACAGTAGCAGCGGAAAAGTAAATAAGCAACAAGCAGTATGTGAAAAGCTCATAGGCATTAGATCGGTGATGGGAAATTATGTCGGATGTGATTCCTCGTGTAAAAGTTATAACCTAGGGTGACACAGAACTAGCTCCAGTTCATCAAGGTAATGTAGGCATGTCTTCCGAATATAGTCATACGTGCTTATGGAAAAGAACTTGCATGACATATTTTTTCCTACCCTCCTGTGGCAGCGGGGTCCTAGTTGGAAACTAAGGGATATTAAGGCCTCCTTTTAATAGAGTACCGAACCAAAGCATTAACACATAGTGAATACATGAACTCCTCAAACTACGGTCATCACCGGGAGTGGTCCCGATTATTGTCACTTCGGGGTTGCCGGATCATAACACATAGTAGGTGACTATTGAATTGCAAGATAGGATCAAGAACACACATATATTCATGAAAACATAATAGGATCAGATCTGAAATCATGGCAGTCGGGCCCTAGTGGCAAGCATTAAGCATGGCAAAGTCATAGCAACATCAATCTTAGAACATAGTGGATACTAGGGATCAAACCCTAACAAAACTAACTCGATTACATGGTAAATCTCATCCAACCCATCACCGTTGTCACACCCTGCATTTTGTAACATGTCATTTGCATCAATGAAGCATGAAAATTTGGACCAGCAAATTTTTTGGCATCATTTGGCTTTTATTTGGAATTGAGTTTTTCTTCTTATGTTTTTCATGTGCTCATTAAAGTCAACTATTACCTCTTGAGGAATTCATCTCCATACCCGAAACTTCTGCCCAAATGATCATACCAAGTGAATATAGTAGTATAGTATTTTCTTATAAAATTAATTTGGCCAAATTGTATTTTCAAAATTTAGTATTCCAAAAAACCCCTGAATTGAGGTTTGCACTGCAAGTGCTTGATTTAGGGTCAGAAAATTATTTCAAAAAGTATATTTGAGACCTAGTAGTCATAGGACTCCCAGAAACCACAAAAGTATAATTTTAAAAGTTATTTTCCTATTTTATTTAAAAGCTTTTTCTTAAGGCCAGAAATGGTCTTTAATAGGGGAAAATTATTTAATTATTTCAAAAATATTTGCCAAAATTCAGGGAGACTCATAGGACATATATTGTCCATATATAAGAGTTTCAACACTTGGTCATGTTCAAAATAATGGGCTAATATCTCAGAAACCCTTTCTGGATATTTCAAGCTTTTGAAATATTTACAAAGGAAATATTCTCTAAAAATTCCAGGGAAATTCTATCATGTCATATATGACATATTTGATGATCTTGCCAAGCCCCATGCCTTGGGAAGCAAGATAACATCCTCAAAACCCTTCAAAACCATTCTGTCCATATCTAAAGTTTGAGCAACTTTACATTGCCAAACTTATCCAAATGCCCTCAAACTTGGTGCACATACTAGAAAGGTCTAATAAGGCATCTAGACCAAATGGCACAAGCTTTGGAATAGGGTAACTTGATCAGAATACCCCAAAACCATTTCTGTTCAAATTCAAATTTGAACAACTTTACATTACCAACTTTTTACCTGGAGCTTCAAACTTTGTGGGCATGATCATAACCCCAAATGATGACACTAAACCAAGTGGTGCATCAAGGGGAGATGATTAGCTTGACTTAATCATGGTGAAACCATTCCTGTTATTTTCTAGGGTTCACCAAAGTTACATTGGCAAGTTTCTTCAAACAAGCCCAAATTGGGTGAAACACCCTATTTCCATATGACTTTCAATCCTGTTAAGTGTCATGGCTAGTGAAGATCATTTGCTTGCTCAAAACTTGATCAAACACCTTCTTCCATTTTACCAAAACCATCATCTTGACCTCTTTTACTATTTACTTTTGCTTCAACTTTCTACCACAGCTTCACCTAGTTACATTCTATCTCCAGTACTTCCCCTTGTCCACAGCTCAATGATTGAGGGTTGAAAACCCCAATTCACCTTGCTGGACAGCCCATTTCTACCGAGCTACCAGCCTCCCTCCTCTCTCCCAGAGCATCCAAGGCCACAGCTAGATAGTTTACTTCGTGCTGGACCCCCCAGACACGGCGGACATGCCCAGTGAGCCAACGGCATGCCGTGGCATGCAGAAGACGCGCTCCAGAGCGCGCTACTGTACGCACCCGCACTGTAGCCTCGCCCAATCCCTCGCCTCCGACCACCTCGTGCTCCCCCCTCGCGCCAACCGATGCGCCTCGACGTCCGCAACTCCCCCCGACGCTGTCCCCCTCCTCCTTCTCCCTCCAGTGGCCGCCCTCGCACGCGCGCTGGCCGCCCGCAAGCTCCAACCTCTGGACTCACACGCGCAGGCTCTCTGGATGCTTCCCCGCTCCTCCTCTTCCCTCTCCTAGGCGTAGACCTCATCCACGAACGTCCCCGACTGATACGTCCAAAATGCATCACTATTTCATATCGTAATTCATCCTTATTCCTTGATATATTTCACATTACGATGATGTTCTTATGTTGTTTTGGCCTATTTTACACAGTTTGCAACTTTCCGGTGCCGAAGCAGCAGACGCACGATTCAGCGGTAAAAAGTGGACGCTGAGTTGCTGAAGAAGAATACCTCCAAATTACCTGAAAAATCGACGGAGGGTATTTTCCAGATGGATCACGAAGATACACAAAAGAGCAACCAGAGGGGGGCCACAGGGTGCCCAGGTGGCCACCTGGCGCGGCCCCCTCCCTGGCCGCGCCGGGAGGGCGCCTGGAGCCCCTGGCCCACTCCAGGTTTCCCCCTTTGGCAGATATACTCCTCGTCATCGAAAAACCCTAGGGGGGAGAGTTTTCGGAGTTCCGCCGCCGCTCCGTGGCGGAAACCTACAGAGAAGAAAAAGCCATCTCCGGCGGGCAGATTCCGCCAGGGAGATCACCTCCCGAAAGGGGAGATCATCGCCATCGTCATCACCATCGTCACGGGCATCATCGAGATCATCATCAACATCATCCCCAACATCAGCACCATCTCCATCTTCATCCAATCTCATCTCACAATTGCAACTTGTGTTGTAATCCGTACTATCTATCCTCTCTACTCTATCGGTGTTGATTACTACTTTGTGGTGAATGCTATTGAGTTTTGTTGGAGAAATATCATTATGTCCAGATTGTTTATCACCCATCTATCTCCACTGATCATGATCTCTTTTATGTCTTGTGAGTAGTTACTTTAGTTCTTGAGGACATGGGAGAAGTCTTGTTGTTAGTAGTCATATGATGTTGAAGTAATATGTTTTGTTTGATACTTAAGTTGTGTTGTTATTTTCCTAGTGGTGTTGTGTGAGTCGAACACTCAACACTTCGCCTTATTAAGGACCTAGGGGAATACATTGTGTACAAAGAATTCTTACGGTGGGGAGTGCCCGGTATCTTTATCTTTATCTTTTGTCTTTTAGAGTCAAGTAGAGTTGTATCATGTTTAGGGAGGTTATTATATGAAATAGGTGTGTGCATTGAGGTCTATCACTCCTTCTGTGGAGAGATTGTATCCGTGAGTGTGGAGTTGTCTATGATGGAATATTAATGAGAAGTCTATTGGTTCCTTTGCGGCACTCGGTATTCTCTTCACGCAATCGACCTTATATGATGATTCTTATGGGGAGTATTGACCTTATATCAGGTATGGCTTTGAAAACTTTATTTAATCTTGGCAAACATAGCTTTGGTCACAACAACAAGCATGATTTTCTTAAAGTAGCGACATAGCCAAAACCTTTATGTTATTATGCTTGAAGTGTTATGCTGACAAGGAAGACAACTTGATGTGTTATGCTTATTTTTATGTTTATGCTTTATATTGCTTTGCATCTTAGTCATCATCAATTGTCTGTTCTCTCAAAGCCTTTGCTAGCCTAAACTCTATACTAAGCGGAATTCTGCTTGTACATCCATACCCTTAAACCAATACCTTCCATATGAGTCCACCATACCTTCCTATTCGTGGTATTCCACTACCACCTCCTAAAATATAGAATTTGTGTGTTATCCTTAAATGTTCAAAATCTTCTATTTTGTGCCCCTGTTTTAGCTCATGAGGAAGTAGTAGTTAATTCATGATCTTTTTAAGTTGGACAAGTTTTACCCCGGGATTGCATGTCTAATCTGCAAACCCCTAATACGAGAAGGAACTGGCATGAGTGCGCCCGGCTCATAAAAGATAAGACAACAAACAAACCCTCCTTCACGCTTTGTTCATGAGAAATCAGAAAACTTTTGGCAGCGATAAACAAAGGAGATTAAGGGGATGTGATCGTCCCCGTACGGGAGCCGTTCCTCGAAACTTGTCCAGCTCGAGAAGTAATTGAGTTATCTATTAGCATTCGTTGACAAATCATGCACCTTTCAAAACTTGTTTTCATTCTGTTTGATTTAAGGATAACACATGAGTTTTCCCTACTTCCCTAGAGCAGGGCCTATCTCTTAGTTTTAGGATGAGTCAGTTATTCCTACTTCCTTCTATTCTTAAAGAGAGCAGACATTTGATGTTGACGAGGATTCAATAATATAAAGTTGCATTAAGATTTGTCATCATATCCTTGTTGACATTATCATTTGATAAGTAAGTTGTTTGTCAAGCCCAGCTATAGCAAACATCTTCCTTTGTGTTAACACTTTCACTTCTTGCCTAATAACATGTTCTTTCAAAAGCTTCAATTAATCTCATCAAGACATAAAGAGAAAGAGCAAAAGTAAAAGCTATTAGTTGTTCTTTGACCAAAGGACATGTTTGCCATGATTTGATGAGTTTCCTTAGCCCTACTTTCGATTATAAGTGTTACCACTCTTTTATAAGGGCCTTATGAGTTGAAGATTGCTGTTGAGGATATTTGAGTTTGGTGAAGAAACTGTGATGCTTCTTGTCTGTATTCTATTTATCGACACTTCACTCTCTAAACTTGTGGACAGGTTTACCGAGCTCAGTATTCGCTTGGGGACAAGCGTGGTCTAAGCTTGGGGGTGTTGATACGTCCAAAATGCATCACTATTTTATATCGTAATTCATCCTTATTCATTGATATATTTCACATTACGATGATGTTCTTATGTTGTTTTGGCCTATTTTACACAGTTTGCAACTTTCCGGTGCCGAAGCAGCAGACGCAGGATTCAGCGGTAAAAAGTGGACGCTGAGTTGCTGAAGAAGAATACCTCCAAATTACCTGAAAATCGACGGAGGGTATTTTCCAGAAGGATCACGAAGATACGCAAAAGAGCAACCAGAGGGGGGCCACAGGGTGCCCAGGCGTCCACCTGGCGCGACCCCCTCCCTGGCCGCGCCGGGAGGGCGCCTGGAGCCCCTGGCCCACTCCAGGTTCCCCCCTTTGGCAGATATACTCCTCGTCATCCAAAAACCCTAGGGTGGAGAGAGTTTTCGGAGTTCCGCCGCCACTCCGTGGCGGAAACCTACAGAGAAGAAAAAGTCATCTCCGGCGGGCAGATTCCACCGGGGAGATCACCTCCCGGAAGGGGAGATCATTGCCATCGTCATCACCATCGTCACGGGAATCATCGAGATCATCATCAACATCATCCCCAACATCAGCACCATCTCCATCTTCATCCAATCTCATCTCACAATTGCAACTTGTGTTGTAATCCGTACTATCTATCCTCTCTACTCTATCGGTGTTGATTACTACTTTGTGGTGAATGCTATTGAGTTTTGTTGGAGAAATATCATTATGTCCAGATTGTTTATCACCCATCTATCTCCACTGATCATGATCTCTTTTATGTCTTGTGAGTAGTTACTTTAGTTCTTGAGGACATGGGAGAAGTCTTGTTGTTAGTAGTCATATGATGTTGAAGTAATATGTTTTGTTTGATACTTAAGTTGTGTTGTTATTTTCCTAGTGGTGTTGTGTGAGTCGAACACTCAACACTTCGCCTTATTAAGGACCTAGGGGAATACATTGTGTACAAAGAATGCTTACGGTGGGTTGCCGGAGTGACAGAAACCTGAACCCCAGTTCGCACGCTTTTGCACAAGGGAACAATGGATCATCGATCGTATTGCTATGGTTAGGCTTTTGCCTTAAATACTATCTTGTATTTGCGGATGCTTGCAAGGTGTTTAATCATAAGAGTGCACTCATCTTAGTCTAGAGAGTGTACTAGCATAGATCCACCCACTCAACACTTATCAACACATCACATAGTACCGATACGGAATATGGCGAAAGCACATGACTACCTCTCCCGTGTGTCCTCAAGAACACTTTAGCCTTTATAAGTTCAGTTGCTAGGCCTCTCCTTTGCTCAGAAAGGATTGGGCCACTTGTTACTCTCCAGTGCCTTTTACTTTGCTCGCTTTTACTTTCCTGTTGCTTATATCAAGTAAACCCCTAAAAAGTTATCTTTCAGTGCTTGCAGTTATTCCTTGCTCAGAATCACTTATCAATACCTTCTGCTCCTCGTTGGGTTCGACACTCTTACTTATCGAAAACGCTGCAATAGATCCCTTACGGTTGTGGGTCATCAAGTACCGTTCTCTGGCGCCGTTGCCGGGGAGTGTAGCGCTATTAGTAAGTGAAGCTGGTAAGGAAGTTTTTATATTTCTATTTTTATTTTGCTGCTGCTGCTCTTTGTCGTTATGGACAACCTTGCTATTGGATCGTTGCTTGTGGGAAGACGCCCCACATCTGTGGTGGTTGCTCCTCCCCCTACTGAAATTGTGCCCTATAAAATACCAGCTGGTATTATCGATTATGTTTTGGCTAATCGTTATGCAAGAGACAGACATCCCGGTGAACACTTGTTATATCTGTCACAACTATGTTCATTATTTAAGCTTGCAGGTGTATCAATGGAGTTTGTCATGAGGAAATTGTTCTCCGTATCACTTATATATAAAGCTTCAGATTGGTATAAGCTTCTCGATAACTCACACTTGCTTGATTGGCAAGAGCTTATGTCTCTCTTTTATACCAAGTTTTATCCTCTTCATGAAATTCATCGAGACAGGAACTACATCTATAACTTTAGGTCTCGTGACGGAGAAAGCATTGCTCAAGCTTGGCTGAGATTGAAGTCCCTAATGTTCAAATGTCCTATTCATGAGCTCCCCAAGAAAATTATACTTACAAATTTTTATGCCAGGCTTTCTCGTCAGGATAAGGAGATGCTGGATGCTGATACATCCAAAATGCATCACTATTTTGTATCATAATTCATCTTTATTCATTGATATATTTCACGTTATGATGATGTTCTTATGTTGTTTTGGTCTATTTTACATAGTTTGCAACTTTCCGGTGCCGGAACAGCAGACGCAGGATTCAGCAGGAAAAAGTGGATACTGAGTTGCTGAAGAAGAACACCTCCAAATTACCTGAAAATTGACGGGAGGTATTTTTCAGACGAATAACGAAGACACGCAAAAGGGGAGTCAGAGGGGGGCCACAGGGTGCCCAGGCGGCCTGGGGGCGCGCCCCCCTGGCCGCGCCGGGGGGGGGGGGGCCTGGAGCCCATGGCCCACCTCTGGTCGCCCCCTTTTGCATATATGTTCTCCGTCCCCCGAAAACACTAGGCACGGGACTTTTTACGGAGTTCCGCCGCCGCTTCGAGGCGGAAACCTACAGAGAAGAAAAGGGCATCTCCGGTGGGCAGATTCCGCCGGGGAGATCACCTCCCGGAAGGGGAGATCGTCGCCATCGTCATCACCATCGTCACGGGCATCATCGAGATCATCATCAACATCAACCCCAACACCAGCACCATCTCCATCTTCATCCAAATCTCATCTTACCATCGCAACTCGTGTTGTAACTCGTACTACCTATCCTCTCTACTCCATTGGTGTTGATTACTACTTTGTGGTGAATGCTATTGAGTTTTGTTGGAGAAATATTATTATGTCCACATTGTTTATCACATATTTATCCCCACTGATCATGATCTCTTTTATGTCTTGTGAGTAGTTACCTTAGTTCTTGAGGACATGGGGAAAGTCTTGTTGTTAGTAGTCATATGCTGTTGAAGTAATATGTGTTGTTTGATACTTAAGTTGCGTTGTCATTCTACTAGTGGTGTTGCGTGAGTCGAACACCTAACACTTCGCCTTATTAAGGACCTAGGAGAATACATTGTGTATAAAGAATGCTTATGGTGGGTTGCCGGAGTGACAGAAACCTGAACCCCAGTTCACACGCTTTTGCATAAGGGAATAATGGATCCTCGATCGTATTGCTATGGTTAGGCTTTTGCCTTAAATTCTATCTTGTATTTGCGGATGCTTGCAAGGTGTTTAATCATAAGAGTGAATTCATCTTAGTCTAGAGAGTGCACTAGCATAGATCCACCCACTCAACACTTATCAACACATATCATAGTATCGATACGGAATATGGCGAAAGCACATGACTACCTCTCCCGTGTGTCCTCAAGAACGCTTTAGTCTTTATAAGTTCACTTGCTAGGCCTCCCCTTTGCTAAGAAAGGATTGGGCCACTTGTTACTCTCAGTACCTTTTACATTACTTGCCTTTACATTCCTATTGCTTATATCGAGAAAACCCCTAAAAAGTTATCTTTCAGTGCTTGCAGTAATTTCTTGCTCAGAATCACTTATCAATACCTTCTGCTCCTTGTTGGGTTCGACACTCTTACTTATCGAAAATGCTGCAACAGATCCCTTACGGTTGAGGGTCATCAAGTAACGTTTTCTGGCGCCGTTGCCGGGGAGCGTAGCGCTATTGGTAAAGTGAAACCGGTAAGAAAGTCTTTTTATAATTCTGTTTTTATTTTTGCTATTGCTGCTCTTTGTTCTTATGGATAACCCTATTATTGGAGCATTGCTTGCGGGAAGACGCCCCACACCTGTGGTGGTTGATCCTCCCCCTACTGAAATTGTGCCGTATAAAATACCAGCTGGCATTATCAATTATGTTTTGGCTAATCGTTATGCAGGAGAGAGACATCCCGGTGAACACTTGCTATATTTGTCACGACTATGTTCATTATTTAAGCTTGCAGGTGTATCGAGGGAGTTTGTCATGAGGAAATTGTTTGTTGTATCACTTATAGATAAAGCTTCAGATTGGTATGGTCTTCTCGATAACTCACACTTGCTGGACTGGCAGGAGCTTATGTCTCTCTTCTATACTAAGTTTTATCCTCTTCATGAAATTCATCGAGACAGGAATTTTATATATAACTTTAGGTCTCGTGACGGAGAAAGCATTGCTCAAGCTTGGGGGAGATTGAAGTCTCTAATGCTCAAATGCCCAATTCATAAGCTCCCCAAGGAAATTATACTTACAAATTTTTATGCCAGGCTTTCTCGTCACGATAAGGAGATGCTGGATGCCTCCTCTAGTGGGGTATTTCAGAAGAAGAGTGTTGAAGAAAGGTGGGATCTCCTTGAAAGAATCCAGAGGAATACTGAAGATTGGGAAATTGATAAATGTATTGAACCCGCTATAAATTATGAACATGATTATATTGAGAGCTGTGTGGAAACTGATTACTTCAATACTTTTTGCTCTAAGATTGGTCTTTATTCCCATCTAGTGATTGATTTATGTAAGAATTTTGCCTCTCACGTTGATTCTTTTAAAAAGAATAGAGACCAGCACCATGCACCTTTTAAAGAACCACCTATTGATATTTATGTTGCTGAGCCTATTTTGCCTGCAGTCATATATGAACAGCCTCCTTTTCCCACGAGGATAAAGGAGCACTCTCTTGTGACAGGCATAATAAATAAAAGTGAGAGAAGAGTTGATGAACCTGAGGACCAGATCAGGGTCGATCCTCAAGTTGCATTGATTAAAGACCTTGCTACTGATGATGTTTTGGATTCCAATATAACTTTTTGTGCTGTTTCCACTAACCTTGTCACAGCCAAGAACAAAGGCCCAATTTCAGGTACTCTGGTGGTATCTGTTAAAATAGGAGATCACAATTATTATGGGCTATGCGATTTGGGATCGAGTGCAAGTGCTATTCCCTATTCACTCTATGAAGAAATCATCGGTGAGATTTCCCCTTGCGAATTTGAAGAAGTTGATGTTACTATTCATCTTGCAAATAGATCAACTATCTCTCCCATCGGAATTGTGAGGGACGTTGAAGTCCTATGTGGAAAGGTAAAATACCCTACCGACTTTCTGGTACTTGGTTCAGCCAGGGACAATTTTTGTCCCATCATTTTTGGTAGACCTTTTCTTAGAACTTGTGGAGCTATAATAGATTGCAAGAAAGGTAAAGTTTCTGTTGAATTCAATGGTGAGCCATATGAATTTAATTTTTCTAAGTTCTCTAAGCAGGCTCGTGGTACTGATTCACCTAGTGATGATAAAATTATTGAAAGTATTGCCTCTATTGCTATTCCCCCTGATGATCCTTTGCAGCAATACATGGAGGACCACGAGAATGATTTGCATATGCAGGAAAGAAATGAACTAGATGAAATATTCTTGAGGCAACCTGCTATCCTGAAGCACAACCTTCCGGTTGAACCTTTGGGAATTTTATCAAAACCAAAAGAAGACCCGGTGTTCGATCTTAAACCTCTTCCCGATACGCTCAAGTATGCTTATTTAGATGAAAAGAAAGTATATCCTGTTATTATCAATTCTAACCTTTCAGGATATGAAGAAGAGCGATTATTGGAAGTACTTCGTAAACAGCGAGGCGCAATTGGCTATACCCTTGATGACCTTAAAGGGATTAGTCCATCTATCTGTCAACATACTATCAACCTTGAGCCTGATGCTAAACCGGTTGTTGATCATCAACGACGGTTGAACCCGAAGATGATGGATTTCGTGAGAACTAAGATTCTCAAGCTTCTAGCCGCAGGTATTATCTATCCTATAGCTGATAGTAAGTGGGTAAGTCCGGTACATTGTGTTCCTAAGAAAGGAGGTACAACTGTGGTTCCTAATGATAAAAATGAACTAATACCTCAAAGAATTATTATTGGATATAGAATGTGTATTGATTACAGGAAGTTGAACAAGGCAACCAAGAAGGATCGCTACCCGTTGCCGTTCATCGACCAAATGCTTGAAAGGTTATCCAAAAATACCCACTTTTGTTATCTCGATGGTTATTCTGTTTTCTTTCAAATTCATGTTTACACTGTCGATCAAGAGAAGACCACTTTTACTTGTCCTTTTGGTACTTATGCTTACAGACGTATGCCTTTTGGTTTATGTAATGCCCCTGCTACTTTTCAAAGGTGTATGTCTGCTATCTTTCATGGTTTTTGCGGGGATATTATGGAACTCTTCATGGACAATTTTTCCGTCTATGGAACTTCATTTGACCATTGTCTTCACAACCTTAATAAAGTTTTGCAGAGATGCGAGGAGACAAATTTGGTACTCAACTGGGAGAAGTGCCACTTTATGGTTAATGAAGGAATTGTTCTTGGTCACAAGATTTCTGAAAGGGGAATTGAAGTGGACAAAGCCAAGATCGAAGCTATTGAGAGGATGCCCTATCCAAGGGACATCAAAGGTATTCGCAATTTTCTCGGTCATGCAGGTTTTTATAGAAGATTTATTAAAGATTTTTCTAAAACCTCGAGACCCCTCACTAATCTTCTCCAGAAGGATGTTCCTTTTGCGTTTGATGAAAATTGTAAGGAAGCTTTTGAAGTCCTTAAGAAAGCTTTAATAACTGCTCCTATAGTACAACCACCTGACTGGAATTTACCTTTTGAGATTATGTGTGATGCAAGTGATTTTGCTGTCGGAGCTGTTTTAGGACAAAGAGTTGATAAGAAATTGAATGTTATACATTATGCTAGTAAAACCCTTGATAGTGCTCAAAGAAATTATGCTACTACTGAGAAGGAATTCTTAGCTGTAGTTTTTGCTTGTGATAAGTTTAGGCAGTATATTGTTGATTCCAAAGTTATTATTCATACTGATCATGCTGCCATTAAATATCTTATGACAAAGAAGGATGCCAAGCCAAGGCTTATCAGATGGGTACTCCTTCTCCAAGAATTTGATTTGCAGATTGTTGATAGGAAGGGGGAAGACAATCCGGTAGCGGACAATCTTTCAAGAATGGAAGATATACCGCATGACCCCATCCCAGTTAACGATAGTTTTCCAGACAAGCAACTTGCCGTTGTAAAAGTACAACCACTTTCCGATCCTTGGTATGCAGATTATGCTAATTTTATTGTTGCGAAGTATTTGCCTCCAGGTCTAACATTTCAGCAGAGGAAGAAGTTCTTTCATGATTTGAGGCACTACTTTTGGGATGACCCACATCTTTTCAAAGAAGGCCCCGACGGGATCGTGAGAAGATGCATTCCGGAACATCAGCAGAAGGACATTCTCCGACGATGTCATGATAGTCCCTATGGAGGACATCATGCCGGTGAGAGGACTGCACATAAGGTTCTTCAATCAGGTTTTTATTGGCCTACTCTCTTTAAAGATGCTAGAAATTATGTTTTAGCTTGTGATAAATGTCAGAGAGTTGGTAACATTAGTAGAAGGAATGAGATGCCTATGAATTACTCACTAGTGATTGAACCTTTCGATTGTTGGGGTTTTGATTTTATGGGTCCTTTTCCTTCTTCGCACAAGTACACTCACATTTTAGTAGCTGTTGATTATGTGACCAAGTGGGTTGAAGCAATCCCCACTGAAAGTGCTGATCACAAAACATCTTTGAAAATGCTTAAAGATGTAAATTTTCCTAGGTTTGGTGTACCAAGGTATCTCATGACCGATGGAGGATCACACTTCACGCACGGAGCTTTTAGAAAAGCTTTGGCTAAATACGATGTTAATCATAGAATTGCTTCACCATATCATTCTCAAACTAGTGGGCAGGTTGAGCTCACCAATAGAGAGATTAAGTTGATCTTGCAGAAAACAGTAAACAGAAATAGGAAGGATTGGTCAAATAAATTAGGAGATGCTTTGTGGGCATATAGAACTGCTTACAAAAACCCCATGGGTATGTCCCCCTATAAGATGGTATATGGCAAGGCTTGCCATTTGCCATTAGAGCTAGAGCACAAAGCTTTCTGGGCTGTTAGAGAGCTTAACGCTGACCCAAAACTAGCTGGTGAGAAGCGTCTCATGAACTTGACTTTTCTAGATGAATGGAGAAGTGAAGCTTACGAGAGTGCTAAAATGTTCAAGGAAAAGGTAAAAAGGTGGCATGATAGGAAGATTCTGAAACGTGAATTTAATGTCGGTGATAAAGTTTTGTTGTTTAGATCCCGTTTCAGGTTTTCTCCAGGTAAACTACTTTCCAGGTGGGAAGGACCATTTCATATTGAAGAAGTTTATCGGTTTGGTGCAATTAAGATTAATAATTTTGAAGGCACCAAACCTCAAGTTGTGAATGGGAAAAGACTTAAACATTACATAGTAGGAGACCCTGTCGATGTTGATGTGAATATAATATACACAACAACCCACGAAGAATATGTTGCAGCCCTGTTTCAGACGCCAGCAGAAGCAGAATAAAGAAAAGGTATGTAGTACGGTAAGAAAACACCGCAAACCATCATAAAAGTTCCGTATTACGAGTATTTGTAAAATTAGTAAAATTCCGAGTCAAAGTGGAGCCGGAGACGACCACCAGGGAGTCCAGGCGCCCCCCTGGCGCGCCCCCCTGGGCCGCGCCGGCAGGCCGCCTGGACACCCTGGAGCCCGTCTCCGACCCCGCTTTGGTCCGTTACCTTCCTTTCTGTGCATAAATTTTTCCTATATATTTGCCCGGGTTGTTCCGGCAACGTATCTTGCGATTTCGCGTGTTTTCTCTTCGATCTGTTTCTGCCAGGAAATCTTTCAGCTAAATTTAGGTGCCATGGCTTCTCCAAGTTCCCCCAAGGACACTTTCGTCGTCAACGTCATCAACCCTTACCTCGCCGAGGTGAAGAAGCACCCTCAGGTTGTTTAGATGAAGGAAGGCGTCCTTCATCAAGAAGATCTGAAGGGACCTATCAAGGAGGGGAGCGTCCAGGCCAGGCTGGAAGAAGTGGGGCAAGAAGTCTTCAAGTACAAGAAGATGACCGAGCGTGGTGTCGAAGCTAACTTTGACATCACCAACGAGCTGAAGAGCTACTTTCTGAAGGAGATGAAGGAGATGTGGGAAAGAATCGTCGCGTCTGAAGACAGAATTATAGAACTCCAAGGGCAAATTGATGATTTATATAACCAGAACTGTGAGTATGAACTATGATTTATGCGCATGAGTTTGGGTGCTGAATGCAGGATTCAGGAGATGAGCCTCTCACAAGAGACTTTAGCAAGATATCCACGGAAGCGTTTCGCCAAGGACTACGTGATCAACGCCAACAAGCATGGGTGAAATCTCCGTGGGTAATGGCATTCCCTTGGCTTGTTCCAAGCTTGGGGGAGTGCCCGGTATCATTATCTTTACTTTTTGTCTTTTAGAAGTCAAGTAGAGCCGTATCATGTCTAGGGAGGTTATTATATGAGATAGGTGTGTGCATTGAGGTCTATCGCCCCTTTGGTGAAGAAGTGTATCCATGTGTGTGGAGTCGTCTATGATGGAATATTAATGAGAAGTTTATCGGTTCTTTTTCCTACACTCGGTATTCTCTTCACGCAATCGACCTTATATGATGATTCTTATGGGGAGTATTGACCTTATGTCAGGTATGGCTATGAAACTTTATTTAATCTTGGCAAACATAGCTTTGGTCATAACAACAAGCATGATTTTCTTAAAGTATCAACATAGCCAAAACCTTTATGTATTATGCTTGAAGTGTTATGTTGACAAGGAAGACAACTTGATGTGTTATGCTTATTTCAATGTTCATGCTTTATATTGCTTTGCATCTTAGTCATCATAAATTGTCTGCTCTCTCAAAACCTTTGCTAGCCTAACTCTGTACTAAGCGGAATTCTTCTTGTGCATCCATACCCTTAAGCCAATACCTTCCATATGAGTCCACCATACCTACCTACTCGTCGTATTCCACTACCACCTCCTAAAGTATATAATTTATGTGTTATCCTTAAATGTTCAAAATCTTTTATTTTGTGCCTCTGCTTTAGCTCATGAGGAAGTAGTAGCTAATTCATGACCTTTTTGAGTTGGACAAGCTTCACCCCGGGATTGCATGTATAATGTGCAAACCCATAATACGAAAAGGAACTGGCATTGAGTGCGCCCGGCTTAAAAATAATATAACAAACAAACCCTCCTTCACGCTTTGTTCATGAGAAATCAGAAAACTTTGGCAGTGATAAAACAAAGGAGAATACGAGGATGTTATCGTCCTCATACGGGAGCCGTTCCTCGAAACTTGTCCAGTTCAAGAAGTAATTGAGTTATCTATTAGCATTCGTTGACGAATCATGAACCCCTCAAAAATTTGTTTTCATTCTGTTTGATTTGAGGATAGCACATGAGTTTTCCCTACTACCCTAGAGCAGGGCCTATCTTTTAATTTTAAGATGAGTCAGTTATTCGTACTTCCCTCTATTTCCCAAAGAGAGCAGACGTTTGATGTTGATAAGGATTCATTCATATAAAGCTGCATTAAAATTCGTCATATCATATCCTTGTTGACATTATCATCTGATAAGTAAGTTGTTTGTCATACCCAGCTAAGGCAAATATCTTCCTTTGTGTTAACACTTTCACCTCTTGCTTATTAACATGTTATTCCAAAGAGCTTCAATTAATCCCATCAAAATATAAGAGCAAAATTTAAAATTATTTGTTGTTCTTTGACCAAAGGATATGTTTGCCATGATATAATGAGTTTCCATTGGTCCTACTTTCGAATATAAGTGTTAACACTCTTTCATAAGAGCCTTATGAGTTGAAGATTTCTGCTGAGGGTATTTGAGTTGGTGAAGAGACTATGATGCTTCTTGTCCGTATTCTATTTATCGACACTTCACTCTCTAAACTTGTGGACAGGTTTACCGAGTTCATATTGGCTTGGGGACAAGCGAGGTCTAAGCTTGGGGGTGTTGGTACGTCCAAAATGCATCACTATTTTGTATCATAATTCATCTTTATTCATTGATATATTTCACGTTATGATGATGTTCTTATGTTGTTTTGGTCTATTTTACACAGTTTGCAACATTTCGGTGCCGGAACAGCAGACGCAGGATTCAGCAGGAAAAAGTGGATACTGAGTTGCTGAAGAAGAACACCTCCAAATTACCTAAAAATTGACGGGAGGTATTTTTCAGATGAATAACGAAGACACGCAAAAGGGGAGTCAGAGGAGGGCCACAGGGTGCCCAGGCGGCCTGGGGGCGCGCCCCCCTGGCCGCGCCGGGGGGGCGCCTGGAGCCCCTGGCCCACCTCTGGTCGCCCCCTTTTGCATATATGTTCTCCGTCCCGCGAAAACCCTAGGCACGGGACTTTTTACGGAGTTCCGCCGCCGCTTCGAGGCGGAAACCTACAGAGAAGAAAAGGGCATCTCCGGTGGGCAGATTCCGCCGGGGAGATCACCTCCCGGAAGGGGAGATCGTCGCCATCGTCATCACCATCGTCACGGGCATCATCGAGATCATCATCAACATCATCCCCAACACCAGCACCATCTCCATCTTCATCCAAATCTCATCTTACCATCGCAACTCGTGTTGTAACTCGTACTACCTATCCTCTCTACTCCATTGGTGTTGATTACTACTTTGTGGTGAATGCTATTGAGTTTTGTTGGAGAAATATTATTATGTCCAGATTGTTTATCACATATTTATCCCGACTGATCATGATCTCTTTTATGTCTTGTGAGTAGTTACCTTAGTTCTTGAGGACATGGGGAAAGTCTTGTTGTTAGTAGTCATATGCTGTTGAAGTAATATGTGTTGTTTGATACTTAAGTTGCGTTGTCATTCTACTAGTGGTGTTGCGTGAGTCGAACACCTAACACTTCGCCTTATTAAGGACCTAGGAGAATACATTGTGTATAAAGAATGCTTATGGTGGGTTGCCGGAGTGACAGAAACCTGAACCCCAGTTCGCACGCTTTTGCATAAGGGAATAATGGATCCTCGATCGTATTGCTATGGTTAGGCTTTTGCCTTAAATTATATCTTGTATTTGCGGTTGCTTGCAAGGTGTTTAATCATAAGAGTGCATTCATCTTAGTCTAGAGAGTGCACTAGCATAGATCCACCCACTCAACACTTATCAACACATATCATAGTATCGATACGGAATATGGCGAAAGCACATGACTACCTCTCCCGTGTGTCCTCAAGAACGCTTTAGTCTTTATAAGTTCAGTTGCTAGGCCTCCCCTTTGCTAAGAAAGGATTGGGCCACTTGTTACTCTCAGTACCTTTTACATTACTTGCCTTTACATTCCTGTTGCTTATATCGAGAAAACCCCTAAAAAGTTATCTTTCAGTGCTTGCAGTAATTTCTTGCTCAGAATCGCTTATCAATACCTTCTGCTCCTCGTTGGGTTCGACACTCTTACTTATCGAAAACGCTGCAACAGATCCCTTACGGTTGAGGGTCATCAGATGCCTCCTCTAGTGGGGTATTTCAGACAAAGAGCGTTGAAGAAAGGTGGGATCTCATTGAAAGGATCCAGAGGAATACCGAAGATTGGGAAATCGATAAAGGTATTGAACCCGCTATAAATTATGAGCATGATTATATTGAGAGCTATGTGAAAACTGATTACTTCAATACCTTTTGCTCTAAGATTGGTCTTGATTCACATCTGATGGGCCTCGAACCCCTCGTTGGTTACCCCAAGTGGAAGGTGTAAGATGCAGTAAGTAGAAGTGTTTTCCCCTAGCAAAGATGCCAAGGATCGAATCCCCAGAGACTCCTAGGTTCAACAAGTAGGTGTCAATTGCTAACAGCGCAATTAGCAATCAACGTGGACCTGCACACAGATACAAATAACTTTGCTCCCAACGAGTACAGAGAGGTTGTCAATCTCTCTGGCCTTGTAGTCCACAAAGGGTTAAAAGCAATATGATAGTAGTGATAGATAGTGTTTTGCAATAGTAAGTAAATAGCGAAAAGTAAATAGTGGATGTGATCAATGATGGTAATATGGACCGGAGTCTCATGATGTTCACTAGTGATGTCCCTCTCCCAAAAGACGATAAAACAGCTATGTGAGGTAAACAAATTACAGCTGGGCAATCGACAGGACCACGAATGCAGACCAATGCTGACTACATTGCAAGAAAGGTTGAGGTTCAAAGCATGGGCGGTACGCCAAAGTAAGTAGACCGAAATCCATCAATATCTACTACTGATCATCCACCTTGAGATATCTATCCAGAACATCTCGCTGGTATTAAGTTGCGAGTCCCACCCATAGTGTAAACTCAATGCAACAGACAACTGCATTAAAAGAACTTTGCGTAAAGTAAACAATCCTTGCACCCGCGGGCACAAGCACCGTTGTTTTCCCCCTTGTGGCAACAGCACATCCCCTAGACTCATGTTTCTGTCACTCAAGCTAGTCATCGAGGGGCATGAACCCACAATCGAGCATAACGTTCCCTCTTGGAGTCACTACCTATTACTCGGCCAAAGCAATAAATAACAACGGAGAACATGCAAGAATTACTTATGAACTAAAATATAAAAGAGGTGAATCAAATATATTACTCAAGATCAATCTGAACATAATCTCATAATCCATCGGATCCCAGCAAACTCAACATAGCAACAGCATACGGATTACATAGGTGCCTCGATCATGTAGGGCAGCTCACGAGGAATAATTAGTGAAGCACAAGAACGGGAGGAGAACATCACATAGCTACTGGTCATGGAATCATGGTCCAAGGGAGACTACTCACGAGTCATCCGGGAGGCGTCCATGGTGGTGGAGAAGCTCCCGGTGGTGATCCTCCCCTCCGGCAGGGTGCCGGGAAGAGTTCTCCTGGTGCTCCCGATCTTGGAAGCGGTGGCGGCGGCGGAACAGAGATGGGATCGCGAAAAGAGTTCCTCTTCTGAGGGTTACGGAGGACCCTTTAAATATATGCCAAAGTAGGGCACCGGGGGAGCCTCGGGGGGCCCAGGCGCCCCCCCCGGCGCGGCCCAGGGGGCGGGGGCGCCCACAGGGCGCCTGGAGCCCCTGTGGCCCCCCCAGGCTGCCCTTCGGACGCAGTGTTGTTTCCGGATCGATGATTTTTTATATAATTTTTCTGGTTTTTTCTGGGCAGTTCTCGAAACGTGAAAACCTGAAATACAAAAATAGCCGAAAACAAAAACTGGCACTGGGGTGCACTGGATTAGTAAGTTAGTCCAAATATGATCAAAAGTGTATGGAAGTGTATGAATATCATAGCAATATCACCCAAAAGTGGCATGGAGCAAGCAGAAATTATAGATACGTTTTGGACGTATCAACATCCCCAAGCTTAATTGCTGCTCGTCCTCGAGTAGGTAAATGATAACAAGAATAATTTCTGTGGTGACATGCTATTAACCATATAGGACTTTCTCATAGTCATATGAAAAAAGCTTACTGAGACAATGATTCTAAAGTAATTAAGTTGTCTCAAGAGAAAATCACAAATGACTGGAAGTTTTTTCAACATGAAACTGAAACATCAAAAAGATTTGCAATGAACATGACGTGCAAATATGATAAAGTGATATCTAGCTTGCCCCCTTTAGTGATGCAAAACATAAATGCAGGGGCACCTTCAAGGTTTAAGTGATGACTAGATACAATCATTTCAGAATAAACGATATCACAATCATGCAAAAGACAATGCTACTTTGGGACAATGCACATTACACTCAGAATGACAATCATGCTCTCAGTAGTTGGTGCTTCAACATAAAGGTAAAAGAAAGGTTAAGTGCTAGAGCTTTTTATTTTGAAAACATGGAAGCAATTGTGTCAACGGTAGTAGTACTTTATATGTGTCATGCATAAAACATCCTATAAGTTGCAAGCCTCATGCATCGAATACTAATAGTGCTCGCTCCTTGTCCTAATTAGCTCGGATTCCCATGGGTTATCATTGCATTGCATATGTTTTAACCAAGTGTCACAAAGGGGTACCTCTATGCCACCTGTACAAAGGTCCAAGGAGATAGATCGCATTTGATTTCTCGTTTTTGATAGATCTCAACTTGAGGACATCCATACCGGGACAACATAGAAAATAGATGATGGACTCCTCTTTAATGCATAAGCATATTCTCACGAGAGATTGAGGATTAAGGTCCAAGCTAAAACTTTCACCATGATGCATGGCTTTGGTTGGCGGCCCAATGTTCTTCTCTAACAATATGCATATTAATTCAACCCACGGTAAATCACCCTTACTTCAGACAAGACGAACATGCATAGCAACTCACATGATATTCAACAAAAGTGTGACAGTTGATGGCGTCCCTAGAAACATGGTTACCGCTCAGCAAGCAACTTATAAGAAATAAGATACATAAGCAACATATTCTTTACCACAATAGTTTTTAGGATACTTTCCCATGAGCTATGTATTGCATGGTTAGTTTGCTTAGTGCAGGTGGAGGTTAGCAAAAGACTGGGAGCGACCAACTAAGAGAGCAATGACGGTCATAATCATGCAGAGCGACAAAGCAATATTGAATCAGGCATGGTAGTTATATCGCTACTTAGAAACAAAAGATCATCAAGGCTTGACAGACTTTCTTTACAGTCTTGAATATGCGTGAGCATACGCCAAGTCAATCAAAATAAATTCTCGAAGGAAGATATTACTAAACCATACCATATCATAGGCAAACAAACCAAGTTGGTACTCCAATAACACATTGGGAACCCCCCAGCTATTTGAGATTAACCAAAAGAAAACCTAAACTACTAAGCACCATCATGAAAGTAGCATCTTTATCATAGACACATTAACCCATGCAACGGAAGCAAACTCTCTCAATAAAGTGAGCATGGTAATTAAAGAGAGTTCAAGCAACCAACTAAATAAAAGCTCTTGAAAAGATAAGCATGAATACTAAGAGCAGAGCACGATAGTAGCTATTAAAAGACAAAGAACACACACAGCATAGATAGACATGAAAATTCTACGTAATGTTCTAGGTAGAGGTGGAGCGTGTTTCTCTCCCACATAAAGGAATGCTGGGTTCCGACTCGTTATGAAAAACTAAAAAGAAAACTAAAAGCAAGACGCTCCAAGCATAGCACATAACACATGAAGTGATAAAAATATAGCGAAACGAAAGACAAACTGATAGTGTTGATGGAGAAGGGGATGCACGGGGGGCATCCCCAAGCTTAGACGCTTGAGTCTCCTTGAATATTTCTTGGGGGTGCACGGGGGCATCCCCAAGCTTGAGCGCTTGACACTCCTGAATCTTTGTATCATCTTCCCTCGCACACTTGAAAACTCCCTTCATACATAACTCATCATAATCTGATTAGCGAGGTTAGTACCCTTAATAAAATAATTATACCTTGCTGGAAATAAGGATATTCTTGAAGTTCTACTGTTTCTCAAGATTGCCAAAAGGTTTTTGCAAAGAAAAAGCAAGTTCTTAATTTGCAAAGTGAAGGTGAGGCAAAACAGGACAGAATCTGTGAAAAACAGAACAGCAGGCAGTAATTGACCTGTTCGGGATACTTCTGCAACTCAAATCAAAAAACTCAGAACTTACGCACGAAAGACAATTATATAGAGAACGCTGTCGAAACAATTCAGACCAAAAAGATGATCTAGTGATTTTATACGAATTATTCTATCCAAGGACAGAATCTGTTTCCTGGACAGCACCTCACAACTTTTGAACTTTCTAGCAATCAGAGGCTATACTTGGCACAAATATGAAAAGCAAAGATACAATGATGATGCTACAGAAGTAAACAACATCAAGACACAACAAAAGCAAAAATTTTATTCATGTGGGCTGCCTCCCAAAAGCGCTTTCTTTTATGCCTTTAAGCTAGGCATAATGCATAGATCAAGTTTTATCAAGAGTAAAAGAATAACTAGCCCGTACAACGGACTCAAAAGGTAACTTGACCTTCTTACGAGGAAAGTGTTCCATCCCTTTCTTGAGGGGAAACTGAAATTTTATATTACCCTCTTTCATGTCAATGACAGCACCAACGGTGCGCAAAAAGGGACGTCCCAAAATAATTGGACGTGAAGGATCACATTCAATATCAATAATAGTGAAATCAACGGGTACATAATTATCATTGACAACAATAAGAACATCATCGATCCTCCCCAAAGGTTTCTTTATGGAAGAATCAACGAGAACATTACCAAAAGAACAAGAATCAAAAGGTTTCAATTTAAGCATATCATATAGTCTTTTGGGCATAATAGAAGTACTAGCTACAATATCACATAAAGCAAAGCATGAGAAATTATTCATCTTAATTTTAATCATAGAATCCCAACCATCTTCTAGCTTTCTAGGTATGGAGGCTTCTACTCTAAGTTTCTCCTCCCTAGCTTTGATGAGAGCATTAGTGACATGCTCTGTGAAGGCAAGATTAAGCGTGCTAGTATTGGGATCTTTAGCCATTCCTTGTAGAAAGGTGACAACTTCTGAAATACTACAATTATCAAAATCAATTTTGTCATTAGTGGGCAGAATTGTAGTGTCATCCTCTTTGTTTAATTCGCTCTCTATTATAAGAGTTTGAACATCTTCCCAAGTTTGGGGAAGCTTAGGAGCAATTTTAAACTGAGGCTCATACTTTTTTCCTGGAAGACCATGCCATGGGCATAACTCTCCGTCAAAACTAGTATAATCACAAGGTTTATTTTTTTTGTAAATCCCGTCAGAGATAAGTGGGGCAATGGAAGTAGGGGTGTACTCCTCCCATTTAGTGTTTTTGGTAGAACCCATAGTAGCAAGCAAGCAAGATAACTATTTTTGTGATTTTCGATAAAAAGGTACTAAAGCAAAAATGAAAGGTAAACTAACAAGACTAAAAAGCAAAGGTAAAAGATAGCATGCAACTCCCCTATCCTGAAGAGTGGAGTCCCCGGCAACGGCGCCAGAAAATACTCCTTGATGGGCCTCGAACCCCTCGTTGGTTACCCCAAGTGGAAGGTGTAAGATGCAGTAAGTAGAAGTGTTTTCCCCTAGCAAAGATGCCAAGGATCGAATCCCCAGAGACTCCTAGGTTCAACAAGTAGGTGTCAATTGCTAACGGCGCAATTAGCAATCAACGTGGACCTGCAGACAGATACAAATAACTTTGCTCCCAACGAGTACAGAGAGGTTGTCAATCTCTCCGACCTTGTAGTTCACAAAGGGTTAAAAGCAATATGATAGTAGTGATAGATAGTGTTTTGCAATAGTAAGTAAATAGCGAAAAGTAAATAGTGGATGTGATCAATGATGGTAATATGGACCGGAGTCTCATGATGTTCACTAGTGATGTCTCTCTCCGAAAAGACGATAAAACAGCTATGTGAGGTAAACAAATTACAGCTGGGCAATTGACAGGACCACGAACGCAAACCAATGCTGACTACATTGCAAGAAAGGTTGAGGTTCAAAGCATGGGCGGTACGCCAAAGTAAGTAGACCGAAATCCATCAATATCTACTACTAATCATCCACCTTGAGATATCTATCCAGAACATCTCGCTGGTATTAAGTTGCGAGTCCCACCCATAGTGTACACTCAATGCAACAGACAACTGCATTAAAAGAGCTTTGCGTAAAGTAAACAATCCTTGCACCCGCGGGCACAAGCACCGTTGCTTTCCCCCTTGTGGCAACATCACATCCCATAGACTCATGTTTCTGTCACTCAAGCTAGTCATCGAGGGGCATGAACCCACAATCGAGCATAACGTTCCCTCTTGGAGTCACTACCTATTACTCGGCCAAAGCAATAAATAACAACGGAGAACATGCAAGAATTACTTATGAACTAAAATATAAAAGAGGTGAATCAAATATATTACTCAAGATCAATCTGAACATAATCTCATAATCCATCGGATCCCAGCAAACTCAACATAGCAACAGCATACGGATTACATAGGTGCCTCGATCATGTAGGGCAGCTCACGAGGACTAATTAGTGAAGCACAAGAACGGGAGGAGAACATCACATAGCTACTGGTCATGGACTCATGGTCCAAGGGAGACTACTCACGAGTCATCCGGGAGGCGTCCATGGTGGTGGAGAAGCTCCCGTTGGTGATCCTCCCCTCCGGCAGGGTGCCGGGAAGAGTTCTCCTGGTGCTCCCGATCTTGGAAGCGGCGGCGGCGGCGAAACAGAGATGGGATCGCGAAAAGAGTTCCTCTTCTGAGGGTTACGGAGGACCCTTTAAATATATGCCAAAGTAGGGCACCGGGGGAGCCTCGGGGGGCCCAGGCGCCCCCCCGGCGCGGCCCGGGGGGGGGGGGGCGCCCACAGGGCGCATGGAGCCCCTATGGCCCCCCCAGGCTGCCCTTCGGACGCAGTGTTGTTTCCGGATCGCTGATTTTTTATATAATTTTTCTGGATTTTTCTGGGCAGTTCTCGAAACGTGAAAACCTGAAATACAAAAACAGCCGAAAACAGAAAGTGGCACTGGGGTGCACTGGATTAGTAAGTTAGTCCAAATATGATCAAAAGTGTATGGAAGTGTATGAATATCATAGCAATATCACCCAAAAGTGGCATGGAGCAAGCAGAAATTATAGATACGTTTTGGACGTATCAACATCTAATGATTGATTTCTGTAAGGATTTTGCCTCTCACGTTGATTCTTTTAAAAAGAAGAAAGATCAGCATCATGAACCTTTCAAAGAGTTACCTGTTGATATTCATGTTGCTGACCCTATTTTGCCTGCAGTTATATATGAAAAGCCTCCTTTTCCCGCAAGGATAAGGGAGCACTCTCTTGTGACAGGCATAATAAATAAAAGTGAGAGAAGAATTGATGAGCCTGAGGACCAGATCAAGGTCAATCCTCAAGTTGCATTGGTTAAAGACCTTGTTACTAATGATGTTTTGGATTCCAATGTAAATTTTTGTGCTGTCTCTACTAACCTTGTCATAGCCAAGAATAAAGGCCCAATTTCAGGTACTCCAGTAGTATCTGTTAAAATAGGAGATCACAATTATTATGGGCTATGCGATTTGGGATCGAGTGCTAGTGCTATCCCCTATTCACTTTATCAAGAGATCATCGGTGAGATTTCACCTTGTGAACTTGAAGAAGTTGATGTTACCATTCATCTTGCAAACAGAGCAACTATCTCTCCTATCGGAATTGTGAGAGACGTTGAAGTCCTATGTGGAAAGGTAAAATACCCTACCGACTTTCTAGTACTTGGTTCAGTGAGGGACAATTTTTGTCCTATTGTTTTTGGTAGACCTTTTCTCAGAACTTGTGGAGCTATAATAGATTGCAAGAAAGGTAAAGTTTCTGTTGAATTCAATGGTGAGCCATATGAATTTAACTTTTCTAAGTTCTCTAAGCAGCCTCCTGGTACCGATTTACCTAGTGATGATAAAATTATTGAAAGTATTGCTTCTATTGCTATTCCCCCTAATGATCCTTTGCAGCAATATATGGAGGACCACGAGAATGATTTGCATATGCAGGAAAGAAATGAACTAGATGAAATATTCTTGAGACAACCTGCTATCCTGAAGCACAACCTTCCGGTTGAACCTTTGGGAATTTTATCAAAACCAAAAGAAGACCCGGTGTTCGATCTTAAACCTCTTCCCGATACGCTCAAGTATGCTTATTTAGATGAAAAGAAAGTATATCCTGTTATTATCAACTCTAACCTTTCAGGATATGAAGAAGAGCGACTATTGGGAGTACTTCGTAAACGCCGAGGTGCAATTGGCTATACCCTTGATGACCTTAAGGGGATTAGTCCATCTATCTGTCAACATACTATCAACCTTGAGCCCGATGCTAAACCAGTTGTTGATCATCAACGACGGTTGAACCCGAAGATGATGGATGTTGTAAGAACTGAGATTCTCAAGCTTCTAGCCGCAGGAATTATCTACCCTATAGCTGATAGTAAGTGGGTAAGCCCGGTACATTGTGTTCCTAAGAAAGGAGGTACAACTGTGGTTCCTAATGATAAGAATGAACTAATACCTCAGAGAATTATTACTGGATATAGAATGTGTATTGATTACAGGAAGCTGAACAAGGCAACCAGGTAGGATCACTACCCGTTGCCGTTCATCGACCAAATGCTTGAAAGGTTATCAAAAAATACCCACTTTTGTTACCTCGATGGTTATTCTGGCTTCTCTCAAATTCATGTTAACACTGCTGATCAAGAGAAGACCACTTTTACTTGTCCCTTTGGTACTTATGCTTACAGGCGTATGCCTTTTGGTTTATGTAATGCCCCTGCTACTTTTCAAAGGTGTATGTCTGCTATCTTTCATGGTTTCTGTGAGGAGATTGTGGAAGTCTTCATGGACGATTTCTCCGTCTATGGAACTTCCTTTGACCATTGTCTCCACAACCTTAATAAAGTTTTGCAGAGATGTGAGGAGACAAATCTGGTACTCAACTGGGAGAAGTGCCACTTCATGGTTAACGAAGGAATTGTTATTGGTCACAAGATTTCCGAAAGGGGAATTGAGGTGGACAAGGCCAAGATCGAAGAAATTGAGAGGATGCCCTATCCAAGGGACATCAAAGGTATTCGCAGTTTTCTCGGTCATGCTGGCTTCTATAGAAGATTTATTAATGACTTTTCTAAGACTTCGAGACCCCTCACTAATCTTCTCCAGAAGGACATTCCTTTTGTATTAGATGAAGATTGTAAGGAGGTGATACGTCCAAAACGTATCTATAATTTCTGCTTGCTCCATGCCTCTTTTGTGTGATATTGCTATGATATTTATGCACTTCCATATACTTTTGATCATATTTGGACTAACCTATTAACTCAGTGCACCCCAGTGCCAGTTTCTGTTTTCTGCTGTTTTTGTATTTCAGGTTTTCCCATTACGTAAATTGCCAGAAAAATTCCGGGAAAAATATATAAAAAATCAGCGTTCCGGAAGCTTCCATGCGGCCAAAGTAGGGCCAGAGGGGGGCCACCGGGGCTCCAGGCGCCCTGGGGGGGGGGGCGACCCCACCCTTGGCCGCCACGCCAGGCCGCCTGGGCCCCCCTTACCTCCTCTGACGCCCCCCTTTGGCATATATTTACACCGCGTCCCGAAACCCTCGAGGACGGAACCCTTTTTCGCTATCTCATCTCTGTTCCGCCGCCGCCGCGCTTCCAAGATCGGGAGCACCAGGAGAACTCTTCCCGGCACCCTGCCGGAGGGGAGAACCACCACCGGGAGCTTCTCCACCACCATGGACGCCTCCCGGATGAGTTGTGAGTAGCCCCCCTTGGACCATGGGTCCATGACCAGTAGCTATGTGATGTTCTCCTCCCCTCTTTGTTCTTCACCGATTAGACCTCGTGAGCTGCCCTACATGATCGAGGCACATATGTAATCCTTATGCTGTTGCTATGATGAGTTTGCTGGGATCCGATGGATTATGAGATTATGTTCAGATTGTGTGTGAGTAATATATTTGATTCACCTCTTTTATATTTATGTTCTTGAGTAATTCTTGCATGTTCTCCGTTGTTGTTTATTGCTTTGGCCAAGTAGTAGGTAGTAACTCCTAGAGGGAACGTTATGCTTGATTGTGGGTTCATGCCCCTCGATGACTAGCTTGAGTGACAGAAACATGAGTCTAGGGGATGTGTTGTTGCCACAAGGGGGAACACAACGGTGCTTGTACTTGCGGGTGCAAGGATTGTTTACTTTACGCAAAGTTCTTTTAATGCAGTTGTCTGTTGCTTTGAGTTTACACTATGGGTGGGACTCGCAACTTAATACCAGCGAGATGTTCTGGATAGATATCTCAAGGTGGATGATTAGTAGTAGATGCAGATGGATTTTGGTCTACTTTCCTTGGCGTACCGCCCATGCTTTTGAGTCTCTACCTTTCTTGCAGCATAGTTAGCATTGGTTTGCGCACATAATCCTGTCAATTGCCCAGCTGTAATTCGTTTACCTCGCTTAGCTGTTTTATCGTCTTTTGGGAGAGAGACATCACTAGTGAACATCATGGGACCCCGGTCCATATTACCATCACTGATCACACCCGTTATTTATTTCCTGTTCTTATTTACTAGTTGCAGTCATACCTATCACTATTATCTCTTGTGTTTGATCCTTTGTAAACGACAAGGCCGGAGGGATTGACAACCTCTCTGTACTTGTTGGGAGCAAAGTTATTTGTATCTGTGTGCAGCGCCTGTCAATCAATAAGTATCTGGCGCCGTTAGCAGTTGACACCTTCTTGTCGACCCTCGGAGTCTCACGGGATTCGATCCTTGGTATCTTTGCCAAGGGAAAACTACCGCTACGCTACATCTCAAACCTTCCACTTGGGGTAACCAACGAGGGGCGAGAAGCCATCAAGCAAAGTTTTCTGGCGCCGTTGCCGGGGACTCCACTCTTCAAGATAGGGGAGTTGCACGCTATCTTTTACCTTTGCTTTTTAGTCTTGTTAGTTTACCTTTCAGTTTTGCTTTAGTGTCTTCTACCAAAAATCATAAAAAAAATTATTTGCTTTTCCGTTAATAGTCCTTTCTGTTTAGTCAAGCATGTTAGGATTTGGTGCTTTGAGGGAATCAGAAGTTCTAGATTTCCATCAAAGGGATGGAGAAAATATGAAAAAGGCATGGGACATAATTTCTGATGCACATAGGAGAATTATGCCTTGGATACCTATAAAAATTGTGCTTAGAAATTTTTACCATGGTCTTTTTAAATGGTGTAAACACTCTCTTGATATTATAGCTGAAGGAGATTTCCTAGAGTGTGATGAAGCTAGAGCTCTTGAAATTATACATGGTCTATCTAGTTACTTTGTTTATGATCATAATTTTGATACTGTCATAGATAGACTTGCTACTATTGAGAAGAGAATGGATGCTCTAGACTTGATGAAGGTAGAGAAACCCAAACCCAATAAGAGAGATATTTTGGAAATAGACAATGATTGGGAGCCTTTTGTTAGAATTAGCATCTCTAATCAAGACTTCCTTGCTTATTGTGATATTGGATCTATGGTTTCTACTATGCCAAAAATTGTTCATGATTCTTTAAAATTTAACATGGCTAGATTATCATCTTATCATGAACACGCTAATGGA
Organism: Secale cereale; assembly: GCA_902687465.1. Classification (NCBI taxonomy): domain Eukaryota; kingdom Viridiplantae; phylum Streptophyta; class Magnoliopsida; order Poales; family Poaceae; genus Secale; species Secale cereale. The sequence goes on from LR738711.1 coordinate 836,396,382, forward strand.
GATATTTCTGAGATCCAGGGAAGAATAAAGGACGTGCCAGTTACATTCCTTAAAGGGATTGCAATGGTTGATTTCTTCATCATGAAGCCAAACCAAGGAAATATAGTGCTTGGAAGGGACTTCCTCCGAGCCGTAAAAGGCTTCATCGATATAGGTAAGGGACAAATCCGCCTACGCGGAAAGGAAAAAGGTATGTACCCCTTTCCTAGAAGGAACAAGGATGAACCTATTGAGGAACCATTTGAAGCAATTTATAACTCCGATTATTATGATGATTATTGATTCCTCTTTGCATTATGCCTAGCTTAAAGGCATAAAAGAAAGCGCTTTTGGGAGGCAGCCCACAATGAATAAAGTTTTATTTTGCTTTTGTTGTGTCTTGATGTTTGTTACTACAGTAGCATCATCATTGTATCTTTACTTTTCAGCTTTGTGCCAAGTTTAGCCTCTGATTGTAAGAAAGTTCAAAAGTTGTGACGTGCTGTCCAGGAAATAGATTTTGTCCTTGGACAGAAAAATTCGTATAGAATCACCAGATCATCTTTTTGGTCTGAATTTTTTCGACAGCGTGCTCTATACAATTGGCTTTCGGGCGTCTGTTCTGAGTTTTTTTATTTGAGTTGTAGAAGTGCCCCAAAAAAATTATTTACTACCTGCTGGTCTGTTTTTCACAGATTCTGTCCTGTTTTGCCTTCTCTTCATTTTGCAAACCTTGAGCTTGCTTTTTCTTTGCACAAACCTTTTGGCAATCTTGAGAAATAGTAGATCTTCAAGATTATCTTTATTTCCAGCAAGGAAAAATTATTTTATTATGGGTACTAACCTCGCTAATCAGATTATGATGAGTTATGTATGAAGGGAGTTTTCAAGTGTGCGAGGGAAGATGATAAAAAGATCCAGGAGTGTCAAACGCTCAAGCTTGGGGATGCCCCCGTGCACCCCCAAGAAATATTCAAGAAGACTCAAGCGTCTAAGCTTGGGGATGCCCCCGTGCATCCCCTTCTCCATCAACAATTATCAGTTCGTCTTTCGTTCTACTATATTTTAATCACTTCATGTGTTATGTGCTATGCTTGGAGCGTCTTGCTTTTAGTTTCCTTTTTAGTTTTCTTTAGCTTTGCTTGCTGTTCATAATGAGTTAGAACCCAGCTTTCTTTGTGTGGGAGAGAAACACGTTCCACTTCAACCTAGAACATAACATAGGATTTTCATGTTTATCTTTGCTGTGTATGTTCTTTGTCTTTCAATAGCTACTGTCATGTTTAGCTCTTAGTTTTCATGCTTTTCTTTTTAAAGAGCTTTTGTTTAGTTGGTTGCTTCTGGAACTCTCTTGAGTTATCATGCTTATCTTGTTAAGAGAGTTGGCTTCTGTTGCACTGGTTGATATGTCTATGATAAAAATGCTATGTGCATAATGGTGCTTAGTAGTTCATGTTTTCTTATGGTTAGTCTCAAATAGCTGGGGGTTCTTAATGTGTTATTGAAGTACAAACATGATTTGTTTGCCTATGATGTGGTATGGTTTAGTGATATCTTCCTCCAAGAATTTATTTTGATTGAGTTGGCATATACTCACGCATATTTAAGACTGTAAAGAAAGTCTATCAAGCCTTGATAATCTTTAATTTCTGAGTAGCGATATAACTTCCATGCCTGATTCAATGTTGCTTTGTCGCTCTGCATGATTATGACCGTCATTGCTCTCTTAGTTGGTCGCTCCCAGTCTTTTGCTAACCTTCGCCTGTACTAAGCGGACTGACTGCTTGTGCATCCAAAATCCTTTAAACCGGTTATGCCATATGAGTCCACCATACCTTCCTATACATGGTATTTACTTGCCATTCCTAACAAAGACTATCTTGTACCATCTCGAAATTATTCAAAAAAAAAGCATTTCTCTTTTGTGCCTCTGTTTTAACTCATGAGGAAGTAGTAGTTAATTCATGATCTTTTTAAGTTGGACAAGTTTCACCCTGGGATTGCATGTCTAATCTGCAAACCCCTAATACGAGAAGGAACTGGCAAAGAGTGCGCCCGGCTCATTAAAAAATATTCAACAAACAAACCCTCCTTCACGCTTTGTTCATGAGAAATCAGAAAACTTTGGCAGTGATAAACAAAGGATATTAAGGGGATGTGATCGTCCCCGTGCGGGAGCCGTTCCTCGAAACTTGTCCAGCTCGAGAAGTAATTGAGTTATCTACTAGCATTTGTTGACGAAATATGCATATCCCAAAAATAATTTTTACCTCTGTTTTTAAAAACCAAGAGCTCTGGTACATGTTTAGTCTTTGTTTCCGACCACGGGTTTTCAACCTTGCCATCAAAAGCCACGGTTCGAGAGTCTCCACCTTCTTTCTTCAAAGCACCAACTATTGAGAGCATGATTGTCATTCTGAGTGTAATGTGCATTGTCCCAAAGTACCATTGTCTTCTGCATGATTATGATATCGTTTATTCTGAAATCATTGTATCTAGTCGTCACTTAAACCTCGGAGGTGACCCTGCATTTATGTTTTGCTTCACTAAAGGGGGCAAGCGAGGTATCACTTTGTCATGTTTGCACACCATGCTCACTACAAATCTATTGAGTGTTTCAGCATCATATTGTAAAACTTTCAGTTCTTTGTGATATTCTCATGAGGCAACTTAATTAATACAGATTCATTATCACAGTAAGCATTTGTCATGTGACTGTGAAAAGTTCTTATATGGTTAATAGCATGTCACCACAGAAATTATGCTTGTTATCATTTACCTACTCGAGGACGAGCAGGAATTAAGCTTGGGGATGTTGATACGTCCAAAACGTATCTATAATTTCTGCTTGCTCCATGCCTCTTTTGTGTGATATTGCTATGATATTTATGCACTTCCATACACTTTTGATCATATTTGGACTAACCTATTAACTCAGTGCACCCCAGTGCCAGTTTCTGTTTTCTGTTGTTTTTGTATTTCATGTTTTCCCATTACGTAAATTGCCAGAAAAATTCCGGGAAAAATATATAAAAAATCAGCGTTCCGGAAGCTTCCATGCGGCCAAAGTAGGGCCAGAGGGGGGCCACCGGGGCTCCAGGCGCCCTGGGGGGGCGGCCCCACCCCTGGCCGCCGCGCCAGGCCGCCTGGGCCCCCCTTACCTCCTCTGACGCCCCCCTTTGGCATATATTTACACCGCGTCCCGAAACCCTCGAGGACGAAACCCTTTTTCGCGATCTCATCTCTGTTCCGCCGCCGCCGCGCTTCCAAGATCGGGAGCACCAGGAGAACTCTTCCCGGCACCCAGCCGGAGGGGAGAACCACCACCGGGAGCTTCTCCACCACCATGGACGCCTCCCGGATGAGTTGTGAGTAGTCCCCCTTGGACCATGGGTCCATGACCAGTAGCTATGTGATGTTCTCCTCCCCTCTTTGTTCTTCACCGATTAGACCTCGTGAGCTGCCCTACATGATCGAGGCACATATGTAATCCTTATGCTGTTGCTATGATGAGTTTGCTGGGATCCGATGGATTAGGAGAATATGTTCAGATTGTGTGTGAGTAATATATTTGATTCACCTCTTTTATATTTATGTTCTTGAGTAATTCTTGTATGTTCTCCGTTGTTGTTTATTGCTTTGGCCAAGTAGTAGGTAGTAACTCCTAGAGGGAACGTTATGCTTGATTGTGGGTTCATGCCCCTCGATGACTAGCTTGAGTGACAGAAACATGAGTCTAGGGGATGTGTTGTTGCCACAAGGGGGAAAACAACGGTGCTTGTACTTGCGGGTGCAAGGATTGTTTACTTTACGCAAAGTTCTTTTAATGCAGTTGTCTGTTGCTTTGAGTTTACACTATGGGTGGGACTCGCAACTTAATACCAGCGAGATGTTCTGGATAGATATCTCAAGGTGGATGATTAGTAGTAGATGCAGATGGATTTCGGTCTACTTGCCTTGGCGTACCGCCCATGCTTTTGAGCCTCTACCTTTCTTGCAGCATAGTTAGCATTGGTTTGCGCACATAATCCTGTCAATTGCCCAGCTGTAATTCGTTTACCTCGCTTTGTTGTTTTATCGTCTTTTGGGAGAGAGACATCACTAGTGAACATCATGGGACCCCGGTCCATATTACCATCACTGATCACACCCGTTATTTATTTCCTGTTCTTATTTGCTAGTTGCAGTCATACCTATCACTATTATCTCTTGTGTTTGATCCTTTGTAAACGACAAGGTCGGAGGGATTGACAACCTCTCTGTACTCGCTGGAGCAAAGTTATTTGTATCTGTGTGCACGTCCTGTCAATCGCTAAGTATCTGGCGCCGTTAGCAGTTGACACCTTCTTGTTGACCCTCGGAGTCTAACGGGATTCGATCCTTGGTATCTTTGCCAAGGGAAAACTACCGCTATGCTACATCTCAAACCTTCCACTTGGGGTAACCAACGAGGGGCGAGAAGCCATCAGGAGGCTTTTGAAGTTCTTAAGAAAGCTTTAATAACCGCTCCTATAGTACAACCACCTGACTGGAATTTACGTTTTGAGATTATGTGTGATGCTAGTGATTTTGCTGTTGGAGCTGTTTTTGGGCAAAGGGTTGATAAGAAATTGAATGTTATACATTATGCTAGTAAAACCCTTGATAGTGCTCAAAAGAATTATGCTACTACTTAGAAGGAATTCTTAGCTGTAGTGTTTGCTTGTGATAAGTTTAGGCAGTATATTGTTGATTCCAAAGTTATTATTCATACTGACCATGCTGCCATTAAGTACCTTATGACAAAGAAGGATGCCAAGCCAAGACTTATCAGATGGGTACTCCTTCTTCAAGAATTTGATTTACAGATTGTTGATAGGAAAGGAGAAGACAATCCGGTGGCGGACAATCTTTCAAGGATGGAAGATATACCGCATGATCCCATCCCAGTCAACGACAGTTTTCCAGACGAGCATCTTGCCATTGTAAAAGTACAATCTCTTTCCGATCCTTGGTTTGCAGATTATGCTAATTTTATCGTTGCGAAGTATTTGCCTCCAGGTTTAACATTTCAGCAAAGGAAGAAGTTCTTTCATGATTTGAGGCACTACTTTTGGGATGACCCACATCTTTTCAAAGAAGGTCCAGACGGGATCGTGGGAAGATGCATACCGGAACATGAGCAGAAGGACATTCTCAGACAATATCATGATAGTCCCTATGGAGGACATCATGCCGGTGAGAGGACCGCACATAAGGTTCTTCAATCAGGTTTTTATTAGCCCACTCTCTTTAAGGATGCTAGAAATTATTTTTTAGCCTGTGATAAATGTCAGAGAGTTGGTAACATTAGTAGAAGGAATGAGATGCCTATGAATTACTCACTAGTGATTGAACCTTTTGATTGCTGGGGTTTTGATTTTATGGGTCCTTTTCCTTCTTCGTACAAATACACTCATATTTAAGTAGCTGTTGATTATGTGACCAAGTGGGTTGAAGCAATCCCCACTGAAAGTGCTGATCACAAGACATCTTTGAAAATGCTCAAAGATGTGATTTTCCCTAGGTTTGGTGTACCTAGGTATCTCATGACTAATGGAGGATCACACTTCACGCATGGAGCTTTTAGAAAAGCTTTAGCCAAGTACGATGTCAATCATAGAATTGCTTCACCGTACCATCCTCAAACTAGTGGGCAAGTTGAGCTCACCAATAGAGAGATCAAGTTGATCTTGTAGAAGACAGTTAATAGAAATAGAAAGGACTGGTCAAATAAGTTAGGAGATGCTTTGTGGGCGTATAGAACTGCTTACAAAAACCCCATGGGCATGTCCCCCTATAAGATGGTTTATGGCAAGGCTTGCCATTTGCCATTAGAATTAGAACACATAGCTTTCTGGGCTGTTAGAGAGCTTAATGTTGACCCAAAGTTAGCTGGTGAGAAGTGTCTCATGAACTTGACTTCTCTAGATGAGTGGAGAAGTGAAGCTTACGGGAGCGCTAAAATGTTCAAGGAAAAGGTAAAGAAGTGGCATGATAGGAGGATTCTGAAACGTGAATTTAATGTTGGTGATAAAGTTTTGTTGTTTAGAATCCGTTTCAGGTTTTCTCCAGGCAAACTACTTTCCAGGTGGGAAGGGCCAGTTCATATTGAAGAAGCCTATCGGTCTGGTGCAATCAAGATTAACAATTTTGAAGGCACCAAACCTCAAGTTGTGAATGGGCAAAAACTTAAGCATTACATAGCAGGAGACCCTGTCAATGTTGATGTGAATATGATATACACAACAACTCACGAAGAACATGTTGCAGCCCTGTTTCAGACACCAGCAGAAGCAGAATAAGAAAAGGTATGTATTACGGTAAGGAAACATCGCGAACCGCCATAAAAGTTCCATATTATGATTTTTTGCAAAATTAGGAAAATTCTAAGCCTAAGTGGATCCGGAGAAAAGCTCCAGGGGGCCCAGGCGCCCCCCTGGCGCGGCCTACCTCCTGGCCGCGCCGGGAGGCCGCCTGGGCACCCAGGAGTCCATCTCCGACCCCACTTTAGCCTGTTACCTTCCTTTCTGTGCATAAATTTTTGTTATATATTTGCCCGGATTATTCCGGCAACGTATCTCGCGATTTCGTGTGTTTTCTTTTCGATCTGTTTCTGCCAGGAAATCTTTTAGCTGGACCTAGGTGCCATGGCTTCTCCAAGTTCCCCCAAGGACAAGTTCGTCGTCAACGTCATCAACCCTTACCTCGCTGAGGTGAAGAAGCACCCTCAGGTTGTTCGGATGGAGGACGGTGTCCTCCATAAAGAAGATCTGAAGGGACCTATCAAGGAGGGGAGCATCCAGGCCAGGCTAGAAGAAGTGGAGCAAGAAGTCTTCAAGTACAAGAAGATGATCGAGCGTGGTGTTGAAGCTAACTTCGACATCATCAACGAGCTAACGACCTACTTCCTGAAGGAGATGAAGGAGATGTGGAAAAGCATCACCGCATCTGAAGAAAGAATTGAAGAGCTCCAAGGGCAAATTTATGATCTACATCACCAGAATTGTGAGTATGAACTAAGGTTTATGCGCATGGGTATGGGTGCTGCATGCAGGATTCAGGAGACAAACTTCTCATATGAGACTGGAGAACCCCTTCCATGGAAGCGCTTCGCCGAGGACTACGTGATTAACGTCAACAAGAATGAGGAGTGAAATCTCCTTGGGTAATGGCATCCCCTTGGCTTGTTCCAAGCTTGGGGGTGTGCCCGGTATCTTTATCTTTATCTTTTGTCTTTTAGAGTCAAATAGAGTCGTATCATGTTTAGGGAGGTTATTATATGAAATAGGTGTGTGCATTGAGGTCTATCACTCCTTCTGTGGAGAGATTGTATCCGTGAGTGTGGAGTCGTCTATGATGGAATATTAATGAGAAGTCTATTGGTTCCTTTGCTGCACTCGGTATTCTCTTCACGCAGTCGACCTTATATGATGATTCTTATGGGGAGTATTGACCTTATATCAGGTATGGCTTTGAAAACTTTATTTAATCTTGGCAAACATAGCTTTGGTCATAAAAACAAGCATGATTTTCTTAAAGTAGCGACATAGCCAAAACCTTTATGTTATTATGCTTGAAGTGTTATGCTGACAATGAAGACAACTTGATGTGTTATGCTTATTTTAATGTTTATGCTTTATATTGCTTTGCATCTTAGTCATCATCAATTGTCTGTTCTCTCAAAGCCTTTGCTAGCCTAAACTCTATACTAAGCGGAATTCTGCTTGTACATCCATACCCTTAAACCAATACCTTTCATATGAGTCCACCATACCTTCCTATTCGTGGTATTCCACTACCACCTCCTAAAGTATAGAATTTGTGTGTTATCCTTAAATGTTCAAAATCTTCTATTTTGTGCCCCTGTTTTAGCTCATGAGGAAGTAGTAGTTAATTCGTGATCTTTTTAAGTTGGACAAGTTTTACCCTGGGATTGCATGTCTAATCTGCAAACCCCTAATACGAGAAGGAACTGGCATGAGTGCGCCCGGCTCATAAAAGATAATACAACAAACAAACCCTCCTTCATGCTTTGTTCATGAGAAATCAGAAAACTTTTGGTAGCGATAAACAAAGGAGATTAAGGGGATGTGATCGTCCCCGTACGGGAGCCGTTCCTCGAAACTTGTCCAGCTCGAGAAGTAATTGAGTTATCTATTAGCATTCGTTGACAAATCATGCACCTTTCAAAACTTGTTTTCATTCTGTTTGATTTAAGGATAACACATGAGTTTTCCCTACTTCCCTAGAGCAGGGCCTATCTCTTAGTTTTAGGATGAGTCAGTTATTCCTATTTCCTTCTATTCTTAAAGAGAGCAGACATTTGATGTTGACGAGGATTCATTCATATAAAGTTGCATTAAGATTTGTCATATCATATCCTTGTTGACATTATCATTTGATAAGTAAGTTCTTTGTCAAGCCCAGCTAAAGCAAACATCTTCCTTTGTGTTAACACTTTCACTTCTTGCCTAATAACATGTTCTTTCAAAAGCTTCAATTAATCTCATCAAGACATAAAGAGAAAGAGCAAAAGTAAAAGCTATTAGTTGTTCTTTGACCAAAGGACATGTTTGCCATGATTTGATGAGTTTCCTTAGCCCTACTTTCGATTATAAGTGTTACCACTCTTTTATAAGGGCCTTATGAGTTGAAGATTGCTGTTGAGGATATTTGAGTTTGGTGAAGAAACTGTGATGCTTCTTGTCCGTATTCTATTTATCGACACTTCACTCTCTAAACTTGTGGACAGGTTTACCGAGCTCAATATTCGCTTGGGGACAAGCGAGGTCTAAGCTTGGGGGTGTTGATACGTCCAAAATGCATCACTATTTTATATCGTAATTCATCCTTATTCATTGATATATTTCACATTACAATGATGTTCTTATGTTGTTTTGGCCTATTTTACATAGTTTGCAACTTTTCGGTGCCGAAGCAGCAGACGCAGGATTCAGCGGTAAAAAGTGGACGCTGAGTTGCTGAAGAAGAATACCTCCAAATTACCTGAAAATCGACGGAGGGTATTTTCCAGAAGGATCAGGAAGATACGCAAAAGAGCAACCAGAGGGGGGCCACAGGGTGCCCAAGCGGCCACCTGGCGCGGCCCCCTCCCTGGCCGCGCCGGGAGGGCGCCTGGAGCCCCTGGCCCACTCTAGGTTTCCCCCTTTGGCAGATATACTCCTCGTCATCCAAAAACCCTAGGGGGGAGAGAGTTTTCGGAGTTCCGCCGCCGCTCCGTGGCGGAAACCTACAGAGAAGAAAAAGCCATCTCCGGCGGGCAGATTCCGCCGGGGAGATCACCTCCCGGAAGGGGAGATCATCGCCATCATCATCACCATCGTCACGGGCATCATCGAGATCATCATCAACATCATCCCCAACATCAGCACCATCTCCATCTTCATCCAATCTCATCTCACAATTGCAACTTGTGTTGTAATCCGTACTATCTATCCTCTCTACTCTATCGGTGTTGAATACTACTTTGTGGTGAATGCTATTGAGTTTTGTTGGAGAAATATCATTATGTCCAGATTGTTTATCACCCATCTATCTCCACTGATCATGATCTCTTTTATGTCTTGTGAGTAGTTACTTTAGTTCTTGAGGACATGGGAGAAGTCTTGTTGTTAGTATTCATATGATGTTGAAGTAATATGTTTTGTTTGATACTTAAGTTGTGTTGTTATTTTCCTAGTGGTGTTGTGTGAGTCGAACACTCAACACTTTGCCTTATTAAGGACCTAGGGGAATACATTGTGTACAAAGAATGCTTACGGTGGGTTGCCGGAGTGACAGAAACCTGAACCCCAGTTCGCACGCTTTTGCACAAGGGAACAATGGATCATCGATCGTATTGCTATGGTTAGGCTTTTGCCTTAAATACTATCTTGAATTTGCGGATGCTCGCAAGGTGTTTAATCATAAGAGTGCACTCATCTTAGTCTAGAGAGTGTACTAGCATAGATCCACCCACTCAACACTTATCAACACATCACATAGTACCGATACGGAATATGGCGAAAGCACATGACTACCTCTCCCGTGTGTCTTCAAGAACACTTTAGCCTTTATAAGTTCAGTTGCTAGGCCTCTCATTTGCTCAGAAAGGATTGGGCCACTTGTTACTCTCCAGTGCCTTTTACTTTGCTCGCTTTTACTTTCTTGTTGCTTATATCAAGTAAACCCCTAAAAAGTTATCTTTCAGTGCTTGCAGTTATTCCTTGCTCAGAATCACTTATCAATACCTTCTGCTCCTCGTTGGGTTCGACACTCTTACTTATCGAAAACGCTGCAATAGATCCCTTACGGTTGTGGGTCATCACCGACTCGAACACAAGTGCCTGCACGGCCTCTGGCCTCGCCCGTAACCTCGCCGGCACACGGGTCCACGGTGGACCGGGGCCCGGCTATATAAGCATGCCCCGGGCCTCTCCAACAGCACCCATCTCCTCCCCATACCCCCAGAAGCTCACCAGCACCACCCACTCGCTCTCAGAGAGCCTCTGTGCTCGGGATCGACCGGAGCTCCGCCGCCTCGGGCGACCGGAGATCTCGCGGTACAGCCTCCCTCCGCCCTAGCTCTTGCTCGATCTGGAGCCACCGGACCTCACTGAACCATTCCCCTCCTTCTCCCACTCCTATTGCAGCCCGGAGCGAGCCAGCCAAGATCCTCCCGACGCTCCGCCGCCGTTCCACCTCGCCGCCGACGAACCAAGCCCCTCCGGCGAGCCGCTCCAGCACCACTAGAACGGCGACTCTCCGCTGGGTCCATTCCTGCCCGTAGCTTGCCCCGCCGTGCACCCTATCGCCGCCGATGAGCTCGCCGTCTCTCTAGCCGCAAGGTTGAAGATGACAGGCGGGCCCCGCCTGTCATCCTCACCTCCCTCTCGCTCCCCTCTCTGTCGCTGACCACCGGGCCCCGCCCGTCAGGTTTAAAAACCTGGCGCGCGCGCGCTGGCGCCCGTGCGGTGGGCTATTCGCCCTGGGCCGTGCACTGTGGCCGTTCTGGCCCAGTGGCACAGAGCCTTTTTCTTTTATTCTTTTCTGTGGAATTTCAAATAATTTCACAGAATTAAATATTTGTCCAAGTAAATTAATTCCAGTTCCTAAAAACTTGTATAAATCCAACCTATTTAATGGTGTCACTTCCACACATGTCCATGGACCTTTTCTGTTCTGTTCAAATTTAAATTCATATTTGAACATTAAAACTTCTGTTCAAAAATCCTTAGATCCCATTCTGCCACTCCAAAACTCAAACTAAGAATTTTTGCCAACTTAGTTTTCCCTCTAGTATTTAACAAAAATAAGTTGACATTTTTCTGAGCACTTTGATTTTTCTGTTTTTATTGTGATCTTATTTTCCCGTTGTTATTTTGCGACGATTAGATACCGTATTTGACGAGGTTGCTGAAGAAGAAGGTGGGGAAGGATTTTAAGACTTTGAAGACCAAGCCAATCCAGGCAAGCAGCCCTTTGACCATGATACACTTGTGTTCTTCGGAAACCGTTTGTTTCCGAATGCATGATGATAAGAGTTACGGTGGTAACCTAGTTTAAAACTACCATATGATGCATGCTTTACTCTTGATCTTACTATGTGCTAGATGCAATGCAAATGGTTAGTAGTGATGCTTAGTGATGCATGTGTGCCATGAAACCTTCGTGGTTGCATTCTTTTCATAAACCCCATCGGGTGCCCCTAATGCCCGAGGGTAATATTGAGTTAGGTCATCACTTGAGGAAGAAGTGATGCGCCGGTAAAGATCTTGTGCATGGGTGAAATGATGGATTAGATTTATGTGTGACTACCGTCCCAACCAAATATGTGCAACCACTCTACCCCTTATGGGACGGGGTGTTATTGATTACTTAGGCCGATACTAGCATGGTGCCCGCATTACTAGTGACGGGAAGACTTGAGGTCTTTCCCGGGACGGGGTCGTGCTTGGATAGACGACCATGACTGTTTTCATAGGGCACCGGACACACCGTTGGTCCCTTCGTGTACGCGTGACATTGAAAATAGGGCAAGTCCCATGATCTATTGTTTGTACTCGAGGGCTGTGCACCAACGAGTGGACTCTATGTTAGTGTCGTCTAAGGAAAGATAATGACCGGGTGCTTCCCCCGAGTACTTGAGGTACTGCGGGATCGTGGGTGACACGAAAGCTTCCCGGATCTTGTGGGTAAAGTGCGCAACCTCTGCAGAGTGTAAAACTATTCGAATAGTCGTGTCCACGGTCATGGACAGTTGGGTGGTGCTACTTAAACTATGTCCAAAGTTTTACTACATCGGTGAAAGTATATGTGTGTGATGAGTCAAGGTGGTGACTTGACTCGTGAGTAGAATTCTTTTCTTGTTGATATCGGTAACCTGTTCTCGAGGTTACATAAAGTCATTGATGCATATACTTGATGGTAGAATATTTATTCTAGCTCGTTGCTAGATTGCTCATTGTTGTTCAATTGCATTGTTACTTGAACCAAATCATGGGTTGCTTGCGAGTACATTCAAAGTACTCATTGGCTTGCCACTGGTTATTTAATTGGCCAGGCATGGAGGAACAGGAATATGAAGAAGAGTTCTATGGAGACGAACATGCGAACTAGGACGCTATCCCAGTCAGAATGCATGTAGGGTTAAGGCAGATGGCATGGGTTCTACTTATCATCGAAGACTTCCGCTATTTGAGTTATTTGCTATTCAGCCCGTGAGGCTTCATCTATGTAAGACTTGGCCATAATGGCCATAATTTGTGTAAGACAGTATGTATGGATGTACGACTCTTGTTACTCAGCTTCTGTGTGTTCAGTGAGCATTGATCTCTGGGATCACTGTACACGTGCATTCGGTGATCTCGACTCTTAAGTCGGGGTCCCCACAACCGTCCAGCAAGCCTACGATGGGATTACTCACGCACGGTGGTGAGCATCATGGAATTGGTGATGGACGAAGGTTGATGATGACGATTGCGACGATCTCCCCTCTCCGGAGCCCCGAACGGACTCCAGATCAGCCCTCTCGAGAGAGATTAGGGCTTGGCGGCGGCTCCGTATCGTAAAACACGATAATTCTTCCTCTCTGATTTTTTTCTCCCCGAAAGTGAATATATGGAGTCCGAGGGTACGTCGGTGGAGCAACAGGGGGCCCACGAGGCAGGGGGGCATGCCCAGGGGGAGGGGGTGCGCCCCCCACCCTCGTGGACAGGGTGTGGGCCCCCTGGCATGGATCTTTCCGAAGATATTTTGGACAGGGTGTGGGCCCTTGGCATGGATCTTTCCGCAGATACTTTTTATATTTTCCAGAATAATTCTCCGTTGATTTTCAGGTCAATCCGAGAACTTTTATTTCTGCACAAAAATAACACCATGGCAATTCTGCTGAAAACAGCGTCAGTCCAGGTTAGCTCCATTCAAATCATGCAAGTTAGAGTCCAAAATAAGGGGAAAAGTGTTTGGAAAAGTAGATACATTGGAGACGTATCAACCCCCCCAAGCTTAATCCTTTGATTGTTCTCAAGCAATTCAGTTGATAAACTGAAAGTGATAAAGAAAAACTTTGACAAACTCTGTTTGCTCTTGTTCTTGTAAATATGTAAAGCCAGCATTCAAGTTTTTAGCAAAGATCATGAACTAACCACATTCACAATAAATTTTAGGTCTCATGTCTACTCATATCAATGGCATAATCAACTAGCGAGCAATAATAATAAACCTCGGATGACAACACTTTCTCAAAACAATCATAATATGATATAACAAGATGGTATATCGCTAGCCCTTTCTGAGACCGCAAAACGTAAATGCAGAGCACCTTTAAAGATCAAGGACTGACTAGACATTGTAATTTATGGTAAAAGAGATCCAGTCACAATCATACTCAATGCAAATTAATGGCAATACATGTAAATGACAGAGGTGCTCTCGAACTGGTGCTCTTTTATAAGAGGATGATGACTCAACATAAAAGTAAATAGATAGGCCCTTCGCAGAGCGAAGCAGGGATTTGTAGAGGTGCGAGAGCTCGACTTTTAAATAGAAATGAATAATATTTTGAGCGGTATACTCTCATTGTCAACATAAAAAACAAGAATCTCGATATCTTCCATGTTACACACATTATAGGCGGTTCCGAAATAGAATGGTAAAGTTTATACTCCCCCAACCACCAACAAGCACACTCCATGGTTAGCCCGAAACAATGGGTACCGTCCAAACCAGCAACAACCCTGGGGGAGTTTTGTTTAATTATTATGATTTGAGCATGGGACTGGCATCCCGGTTACCAGCCATTTTCTCATGAATGATGAGCGGAGTCCACTCATCGTGAGAATAACCCACCTAGCATGGAAGATATAGACAACCCTAGTTGATCCATGAGCTGTTCGAGCATACAAAACATAATTTCATTTGAAGGTTTAGAGTTTGGCACATACAAATTTACTTGGAACGGCAGGTAGATACCGCATACAGGAAGGTATGGTGGACTCATATGGAATAACTTTGGGGTTTATGGAAGTGGATGCACAAGCAGTATTCCCGCCGTACAGGTGAAGGCTAGAAAAAGACTGGGAAGCGACCAGCTAGAGAGCGACAACAGTCATGAACATGCATTAAAATTAATCAACAATGAATACAAGCATGAGTACGATATAAATCAGCATGAACATAAATATCGTGGATGTTATGTTGATTTTGTTTCAACTACATGCATGAACATGTGCCAAGTCGGACCACTTGAATCGTTCAAAGGAGGATACCACCCTATCGTACCACATCACAACCATTTTAATCAGCAATGAATACAAGCATGAGTACGATATAAATCAGCATGAACATAAATATCGTGGATGTTGTGTTGATTTTGTTTCTACTACATGCATGAACATGTGCCAAGTCGGACCACTTGAATCGTTCAATGGAGGATACCACCCTATCGTACCACATCACAACCATTTTAATATCATGTTGGCACGCAAGATAGACCATTATAAACTCTTAGCTAATTAAGCTTGTCATAAGCAGCTATGATCTCTAATTGTCATTGCAAGCATGTTTCATTCATAACAAGCTGAATCAGGAAAGATGAACTATCATATTTACTAAAACAAGAGAGGTCGAGTTCATACCAGCTTTTCCCATCTCAATTAGTTCATCATATATCATCATTATTGCCTTTCACTCGCACGACCGAATGGTGTGGGTAATAATAATAGTGCACGTGCATTAGACTAAGCTGGAATCTGCATGCATTTAATACAAGAGAGAAGACAAGGTAATATGGCTCAAGGTTAAATCAACAATAAAGCATATGAGATCCACTAAATATTTGTATTATGGCCTTATACCCCTGACCCCCAAAGAAAAGAAAAGAAACTATTTACACGGGAAAGCTCCCAACAAGCAAAAGAAGAACGAGAAATCTTTTTGGGTTTTCTTTTAATTACTACTACTACAAGCATGGAAAGCGAACTAGCTAAAAACTACGACTATTTTGTTTTGTTTTTGTTAAGGTTTTTCTAACTTGCAAGAAAAAGACTAAGAAAAGAATTGAAACTAGCATGGATAGTACAATGAAAGAGTTGGGCACCGACGACTAGAATAAGTGTGTGAACATGAATGTAATGTCGGTGAGAAACACGTAATCCCCCAAGCTTAGGCTTTTGGCCTAAGTTGGTCTATGGCCACGGATCGAAGCTACTCTCTCCGGTGTACCGAGAAGTGTCCTCTGGGTGCCACTAGTTGGCAAGCTCATCCGGATCCCATCCATAAACAGACTAACGGTAAGGGTCGAGTGGTGGCTCCGGCTCAGAATCTGAAGCTTGTGCCTGGCTCTGGTACTTGTAGAAGGAATATGACGAAACGAGGTATATGCCTGAAAACAGATCAAACAGAGATGGTGCATGCAAGGTAATAATATCACAATATTTTTCATCAAACCTTAATTTATAATTAAGCAACTTCTCCTTGTTTTTAACAATAAAACCATGTGCTATCATACTCTTATAATCTAGATAAACAGGGGCAAGCAATTTTTCTTCCTTCTCAGGATGCTTAATAGATATTCTAAAATGTTCAGCAAGGCGAGAAGCAAAGATGCCTCCAAAGACGGGGCCTTTTGTGCAGTTCAAACTTAATAGTTTGGCAACGACGACACCCAAACTAAAGGTTGTGTCTTGAAACAAAGCACGGTGCAAAATGACAATATCAGGGGAACTGAGATTCCCACTGTTCCCGCGACCAATTAAACATCTACTAGCAAATATAACAAAGTAGCGTAGAACAGGAAAATGTATACTAGTAATTCTTGCCCCTGAAACTTGCCTAGTTTCCCCTACAGCTATCATGTCAATAAACCCTTCAACATCTTCACGACGTGGTTCTTCAAGACTACCAGCAAAGGGTATCTTGCATATTTCACAAAATTCAAAGAATGACATCTCCTTAACCTCATCATATAAACGAAACTCCACCAAAGGTGGTGATTTCTTAGCATGAAAATGAAAGTTTTGCGTGAAAATATTAGTGAGTAAGAGATACTGTTCACGCTGGTCATGGATGAAGGCGGTGAGGCTTGCATTGTTCGCCAAATAATAAAAGTCTCCATAAATCCCGGCGGCTTCCAAGAATGCATTACAAGGCCATTCACACGGCCGAACTTCCGCCGTACGAGGAAGATTATATTTGGGCTTCTTACTTTCTTCCTTCTTCTTATCCTCTGAACTTTTACTGGAGGAGCCTCTCAACAATCTCTTTATCATTTTCCTCCTTTGAAAATTTCTGAATTTTTTAGTAACTCAAAATAAAAGTGAACCAAACTCAACAAGATTGATAGCAACAACTCCTACAAGTGCCTAGCAACTATATCATGCATTAGAACTACTTGGGACCAAAGAAATTTGACATGCAAGCTCAAGAACAAGGTCACCACAGCAGCAAAAATTTGCAATAAATAAAGCACTAGAACAAAAACTAATTGGACCAATGGAGGAGTCACATACCAAGGAAAAATTTCCCCAAACAGTTTTGTGAATGGATCTTTGAGCAAGGAGATCGAAAATGGCAACAAGATGAGCTAGAACTCGTGCTTGAGTTGGATAGTGATTTTTTTGTAGGAAGAAGGAATGTGTGGGTGCAGGAATAAGTGGAGGGGGTCCACGTGGGGCCCACGAGCCAGGGGGCGCGCCCTGGACCCTCGTGGCCAGGTGCAGGCTTCCCTCGCTGTGTTTTCTGTGCCATATATTCTCAATTATTCTAGAAAAACTCATATTTCAATTTCAGGGCATTTGGAGAACTTTTATTTTCGGGGTATTTTTTTATTGCACGGATAAGTCTGACACCAGACAGAAAATACTATTTTTGCTTTATTTAATCTAATTATCAAAAAGTAAAAGGAGGGTACAGAAGGTTGTGCTATCTAGATTCACCCATCTCATGCCCATCCAAAGGAATCCATTAACAAGGTTGATCAAGTCTTGTTAATAAACTCTTTCAAAATAACATGAAACCGGAGAATTTTCAAATAACACTAGGTTACCTCGATGGGGATATGTATGTCCCCAACATAAGAATATCATATGTCTTATTGACAGTAGGAAGAGGAAATTCAAAACCTCCAATATTAATAGTTGAAATTTTTTCCAATAGAATTGATACTGTGGACCTGAGGTTGTTTCCTCGGAAAGTGTACCGTATGCTCATTACCATTGACATGAAAAGTGACATTGGCTTTGTTGCAATCAATAACAGCCCCTGCAGTATTCAAAAAGGGTCTACCAAGGATAATAGACATACTATCATCCTCAGGAATACCAAGGATAACAAAGTCCGTTAGAATAGTAACATTTGCAACCACAACAGGCACATCCTCACAAATACCGACAGGTATAGCAGTTGATTTATCGGCCATTTGCAAAGATATTTCAGTAGGTGTCAACTTACTCAAGTCAAGTCTACGATATAAAGAGAGAGGCATAACACTAACACCGGCTCCAGGATCACATAAGGCAGTTTTAACATAGTTTCTTTTAATGGAGCAAGGTATAGTAGGTACTCCTAGATCTCCTAGTTTCTTAGGTATTCCACCCTTAAAAGTGTAATTGGCAAGCATGGTCAAAATTTCTACTTCAGGTATCTTTCTTTTGTTGGTAATAATATCTTTCATATACTTAGCATAAGGATTTGTTTTAAGCATATCAGTCAAACGCATACGCAAAAAGATAGGTCTAATCATTTCAGCAAAGCGCTCAAAATCCTCATCATCCTTTTTCTTGGATGGTTTAGGAGGAAAAGGCATGGGTTTCTGAACCCATGGTTCTCTTTCCCTACCGTGCTTCCTAGCAACAAAGTCTCTCTTATCATAACATTGATTCTTTGATTGTGGGTTATCAAGATCAACAGCAGGTTCAATCTCTACATCATTATCATTGCTAGGTTGAGCATCATCATAAACATCATCATTAACATTATCACTAGGTTCATGTTCAGTACCAGATTGTGTCTCAGTATGAGAAACAGATATATCATTGGGATTCTCAGGTGTGTCAGCTACAGGTTCACTAGAAGCATGCAAAGTCCTACCATTTTTCTTTTTTTTTCTTAGAAGAACTAGGTGCATCTAAATTAGCTCTCTGAGAATCTTGCTCAATTCTCTTAGGGTGGCCCTCGGGATACAAAGGTTCCTGAGTCACTTTGCCCCCTCTTGCTGCAACTCTAACATCATAGTCATTATTCTTACTATTTAATTCATTGAGCAAATCATTTCGTGCTTTAAGTACTTGTTCTACTTGAGTGGTAACCATAGAAGCATGTTTACTAATGAGTTTCAATTCACCTTTAACTCTAGACATATAATCACTCACGCGTTCAATCATATAAGCATTACTTTGCAATTGTCTACCAACATAAGCATTGAAGTTTTCTTGCTTCACAATAAAATTGTCAAACTCATCTAAGCATTGGCTAGCAGACTTATAACGAGGAATATCACCTTCATCAATCTATAAAGAGAATTTACCTTTACTACCTGTGTCGGGTTATCAAGACCATAATTTCTTCAATAGGTGGTAAATTCTTAACATCTTCAGCTTTAATACCTTTTTCTTTCATAGATTTCTTTGCCTCTTGCATATCTTCAGGATTGAGAAACAGAACACCCCTTTTCTTCGGAGTTGGCTTAGGGGCTGGTTCAGGAAGTGTCCAATTATTTTCATTGGCCAACATATTATTCAATAGTAATTCAGCTTGATCAACTGTTCTTGCCCTGAAAACACAACCAGCACACCTATCCAGGTGGTCTCTGGAAGCATCGGTTAGTCCATTATAAAAGACATCAAGTATTTCATTCCTCTGAAGAGGATGATCAAGCAAAGCATTAAATAATTGGAGAAGCCTCCCCCAAGCTTGTGGGAGACTCTCTTCTTCAGTTTGCACAAAATTATATATTTCCCGTAAGGCAGCTTGTTTCTTATGAGAGGGAAAATATTTAGTAGAGAAGTAATAAATCATATCATGGGGACGACGCACACAACCAAGATCAAGAGAATTAAACCATGTCTTAGCATCACCCTTTAACGAGAACGGAAATAGATTAAGGATATAGTAATAACGAATCTTTTCATCGTTGGTAAACAGGGTGGCTATATCATTCAACTTATTAAGATGTGCCACAACAGTTTCAGAGTCATAGCCATGGAAAAGATCAAATTCAACCAAAGTAATTAACTCAGGATCAACAAAGAAATCATAATCCTTATCAGTAACAAAGATAGGTGAAGTACCAAAAGCGGGGTCATATTTCATTCTAGCATTTAAAGACTTTTCTTTCATCTTAGCTAATAATTTCTTAAGATCATATCTATCGTTGCAACAAGAAAGTCTCTAGCAGTTTCTTCATCCATAACATAACCCCCAGGAATAACAGGCAATTCATATCTAGGGGGAGAAGCTTCATCATCACTTTCATAAATATTATCAGTTTCAATATTTGCATTCTCCCTAACCTTAGCAATTTGTTCATCTAGAAATTCACCTAGTGGCACAATATTATCAAGCATAGAAGTAGTTTCATCATACATAGCAGAAGTGGCATCATCAAGAACATACGACATATCAGATTCAATAGCAGGAGTGGGTATAGCTAATTTACTCATAACAGATGGCGAATCAAGTAAAGAGCTAGATGGCAGTTCCTTACCTTCCCTCGTAGTTGAGGGAAAGATCTTGGTTTTTGAGTCTTTCAAGTTGTTCATAGTGATCAACAGATATAAATCCTAAGTGACTTAAAGAATATAGCTATGCTCCCCGGCAACAGCGCCATAAAATAGTCTTGATAACCCAGAGGTGTAGGGGATCGCAACAGTTTTTGAGGGTAAAGTATTCAACCGAAATTTATTGATTCGACACAAGGGGAGCCAAAGAATACTCTTAAGTATCAGCAGCTGAGTTGTCAATTCAACCACACCTGGAAACTTAGTATCTGCAGCAAGGTAATTTAGTAGCAAAGTAATATGGAAATAATGGTAGCAGCAATAAAAGTAACAATATTGTTTTTGTAGTTTTTGTAACAGTAGCAGCGGAAAGGTAAATAAGCAACAAGCAATATGTGAAAAGCTCGTAGGCATTGGATCGATGATGGGAAATTATGTCGGATGCGATTCCTCATGTAAAAGTTATAACCTAGGGTGACACAGAACTAGCTCCAGTTCATCAATGTAATGTAGGCATGTATTCCGAATATAGTCATACGTGCATATGGAAAAGAGCTTGCATGACATCTTTTGTCCTACCCTCCCGTGGCAGCGGGGTCCTAGTGGAAACTAAGGGATATTAAGGCCTCCTTCTAATAGAGTACCGGACCAAAGCATTAACACATAGTGAATACATGAACTCCTCAAACTACGGTCATCATCGGGAGTGGTCCCGATTGTTGTGTGGCGACCCAACCCGAATGGATCAAGTCTGTGTGCTTAAGTGTCATCCCAAGATCGGTATGCTGACACACACAGTACTCGAGGATTTATAACAGAGGTAAATCACATGTATAAAGTAACGTAAATACTATTACCTCAATCAATCATAGCAGAAGCAACAAAGGTTGCGGAGTTCCATCAACACCAACGGCAAGGTTGAGTGTAGACAGCGCAACCCTAACGTAACACTTACTCGTCGAATAATTCATGGAACATGAGACGTTGCAGCCATGTAGGTCAGTACATTAAATGTACTGGCAAATTCACACAATAGAAGTAATGATGAACAATTCCTCCAACTACATGCATATTTGGCTGGTGGAGGCTGTAAGGCTGTTTTTGCATAAAGCTGATTTTTTCCTACCACAAAGGAATAAATTTTATTTTAACTATCATGGTAGTTGAAACATCATTGAGAAGGTACCTCCAACTCAATCACAATTAAAGTAGTCATCATTAACCCAACAAATTAATTTTAGAGTGTTGAGATCAACCAAGAATTCAAGTACCAGATACTCAAGATGTCCATAACCGGGGACATGGCTAATCATGATTAGTTTGTACACTCTGCAGAGGTTTGCACACTTTTCCCCACAAGACTCGATCTCCTCCGTTAGATTTGTCGCACTGCATGGTGTTTGAGAAACGGATGACCGAGACACAGTCTTTCAGAAGCATTCACTCTTTACCCCGGGTGGACCGGTAAACCTACTTTCCCCTACATCTGCTAGTCCACCACTGAAAGAGCTCACACAACTTACTCATACTATGCCAGAGCCCATAATGGCATTATGGCTGCACACGGAAGTTTCTAGCATGAATAGTTTTATGATCCCTTTGAGCCCGGGTGGCATTCCATAGGATAATCACACGGTACCCCCGGGATTTCCTAGGACAACACTGGATTCTCCAGGTGCCCTGCAACCAATCCACCCAGATGTGTATTCAAGTAGCCACCTTAAGTTGAACCATTAATTAACATCTCACATCTGTCATGGATATTCTCTCAAACCCAATCCACGTCTACGAGCATAGTATAGCAACCTAAGCATAACATAGAAGTAACTCCCAGGGGTTTGAAAATAATGCAGGTAATAGGTTCTACCCCAATCTACTTCCCAGACCCACAATTTAAGAGATCCTACTCATGCAATGTGTGAAGGTTTGATCTAATGCATAAAAACTGGGTAATAAAGGATATGATCAAAGTGTGAACTTGCCTTGTACTGATGATGTAGAAGATTCGCACTCATAACTCGTGATAGATCTACTCGTCACACTCCGATCAATCTATCGTAAGCAAACAATAGTAACCACACATAAGCAATCACTCATAAGATCGGAAAGAACGAAAAAAAACACTTCGGAAAACTTCGAAAACAAACAAATTACTCTTGAAACAGAAACCAATTTCTAACAGTACCAAAATTATGTGAATTTGTCCTTATAAGAAAGGTTAGGTCAAGAGCTCCGATTTGCCAAAAGGAATCAACTAAACCGGAGTCACGAAACTCAAGTTGTGACAAAAAGAAGTTTGAAACAAATCTAGTTTAATTCTAATTTTAAAACTTTCAAAATCATGTTTAAGTTGTTTTACTGGAAAGAGGAGATCGTAACGAAGACGTGGGCGTTGATTTCGTTGGATTTGGACCAACGAGCAAAAAGTTATGGCCGTTTGAAGTTTAGGGACTAATCTGTAAAATAAATTCACGGATAAGTCCCTGGCCAAAAACTAAATGAAAAAGAAAAAAGGTTATCGAGCGAACGCTCGCTAACAGAACTTAACCAGTGAACGTTCACTGAATAACTAAACCTAAGAAAACTAAACCGATCTAAAAGAAAAACCGGGGCGGTTCGGCGGTTCTTACCGTTTCGACGGTTTTCACCGATAAACCGGCGGTGGATTTTTATACCTAGGCGGGTTTCTAGGAAAACCGACAGTTCGGCGGAGAAGAACCGGGAGGATCGGGCGGTCGGGTGCGGACTGGCTGGATCGGGTCGGAGCTCGGAGCTCCGGCAGGCGGTGAACTCCGGCGGCTCCGGCTGGAGGCGGCGGGCGGCGAGGCAGCGCAGGGCGCAGCGCGAGGGCGAGGAGAGGCGCGGTTGCGGGCGACGGCGAGCAGCACAGCGGCGAGGCAGCAGCAGCAGGCAGCGGCGGCGAGCGAAGCGGCGGCGGCGGCGGTCTGGAGCGAGGGCGGCGGCGGCTTGGCGAGCGAGGCGACGGAGGAGAGGAACGGGGCCCGGGGCCTCGGCTTAAATAGAGGGGGGGTCGGGGTGGTGCCGTGGGGAAGGGGTCGGGCGAGGAGGCAGTGCGAGGCACGGACGTCGAGGCGGCGGCGACGCTCGGGAGGAGTCCCGCCCGAGGACGAAGGCGGCGGCGAGCTGGGCCGCGGCCTGGGTTCGGCTGGGCCGGCCCAGTCGGTGGGGGAAACTTTTTTTTAAACAGACAAAGAACAAAAAGAAAAGAAATAATTTCAATGTATAATCTAGGCATATTATATATCAAAATTTCCAGAAAAAGATTTCCTACAACATGAACATTTTCCTACATTCAAATAAAATCCTCACAAATTCTAATAAATCAAAAGGTGCTACTGTTGCAATAAAATCCAATAAAAATCATTTAAAAAATGCCAAAATGATTTCAAAATTATTTCTCTCCAGTTTTCTATTGTAGGGAATCATGTTACCCTATTTTCCATATATTTTATTTTTGGAGAAAAATAATTTGAATAAAACCCAATAACTCAAATTTGAAAATAAATTTCAAAATACTTCAAAGGAACTTCCAACTCATATTTCCTATAATTTGAAGAATTCATTTTATCTTCTCTCGAGAAAATCATTGAGTTGCATAAAGTTTCTGAAATATTTCGAGAATGAAATTCAAAATCCTTTCAAAGCCCTTTTTCATTTAATAAATGGAAGAAGTCATATTATCTTCACTCCAGGGTTTTGTGATGAAAATAATTTAAATTCATGGAGATCAAAATGCAAAGAGAAAGTGTTGGGAAAGTCATTTTATTCCCTCTGATTTAACTTTCAAAAGTTTCAACTTTCACTCACTTTCACACAGCACATCAAACAAGCAATTCAAAGCTATCTATTTATTATAACATTCCAAAATTTAGAATTTTGGGATGTTACATGTTGTCACTTCGGGGTTGCCGGATCATAACACATAGTAGGTGACTATTGACTTGCAAGATAGGATCAAGAACACATATATTCATGAAAACATAATAGGTTCAGATTTGAAATCATGGCACTCGAGCCCTAGTGACAAGCATTAAGCATGGCAAAGTCATAGCAACATCAATCTTAGAACATAGTGGATACTAGGGATCAAACCCTAACAAAACTAACTCGATTACATGGTAAATCTTATCCAACCCATCACCGTCCAGCAAGCCTACGATGGGATTACTCATGCACGGCGGTGAGCATCATGGAATTGGTGATGGAGGAAGGTTGATGATGACGATGGCGACGATCTCCCCTCTACGGAGCCCCGAACGGACTCCAGATCAGCCCTCCTGAGAGAGATTAAGGCTTGGCGGTGGCTCCGTATCGTAAAATGCGACAATTCTTCCTCTCTGATTGTTTTCTCCCCAAAGTGAATATATGGAGTCCGGGGGTACGTCGGTGGAGTAACTAGGGGCCCACGAGGCAGGGGGCGCGCCCCCACCCTCGTGAACAGGGTGTGGGCCCCCTGGCATGGATCTTTCCGCAGATATTTTTTATATTTCCAAAATAATTCTCCTTTGATTTTCAGGTCATTCCGAGAACTTTTACTTCTGCACAAAAATAACA
The DNA here is from genome assembly GCA_902687465.1 of Secale cereale. Classification (NCBI taxonomy): domain Eukaryota; kingdom Viridiplantae; phylum Streptophyta; class Magnoliopsida; order Poales; family Poaceae; genus Secale; species Secale cereale. Next base: position 836,421,173 of record LR738711.1, read on the forward strand.
CCATGGCAATTCTATTGAAAACAGCGTCAGTCCGGGTTAGTTCCATTCAAATCATGCAAGTTAGAGTCCAAAACAAGGGCAAACGTGTTTGGAATAGTAGATACATTGGAGATGTATCATCTATCATGTATGCAATGTTGTGTACCAGACCTGATGGGTGCCTTGCTATAAATTTAGCAGGGAGGTACCAAAGTAATCAAGGAGTGGATCACTGGACAGCGGTCAAGAACATCCTGAAGTACCTGATAAGGACAAAGGATATGTTTCTCATTTATGGAGGTGACAAAGATCTCGTCGTAAACGTTTACGTCTATTCAAGCTTTGACACTGATCCGGATGACTCTAAGTCACAAACCGGATATGTATTTTTATTGAACGGTGGAGCTGTCAGTTGGTGCAGTTCCAAGCAGAGCGCCGTGGCGGGATCTACATGTGAAGCGGAGTACATAGCTGCTTGGGAAGCAGCAAATGAAGGAGTCTGTATGAAGGAGTTCATATCCTATCTAGGTGTAATACCTAGTGCATCGGGTCCAATGAAAATCTTTTGTGACAACACTGGAGCAATAGCCTTGGCAAAGGAATGCAGGTTTCACAAGAGAACCAAGCACATCAAGAGACACTTCAATTTCATCTGCGATCAAGTCAAGGAGGGAGAAATAGAAATTTGCAAGATACATACGGATCTGAATGTCACAGACCCGTTGACTAAGCCTCTTCCATGAGCAAAACCTAATCAACACCAAGACTCCATGGGTGTTAGAATCATTACTATGTAATCTGGATTATTGACTCTAGTTCAAGTGGGATACTGAAGGAAATATGCCCTAGAGGCAATAATAAAGTTCTTATTTGTATTTCCTTATATCATGATTAATGTTTATTATTCATGCTAGAATTGTATTAACCGGAAACTTAGTACTTGTGTGAATACATAGACAAAACAGAGTGTCCCTAGTATGCCTCTACTAGATTAGCTCATTAATCAAAGATGGTTATGTTTCCTAGCCATAGACATGAGTTGTCATTTGATCAACGTGATCACATCATTAGGAGAATGATGTGATGGACAAGACCCGTCCGTTAGCTTAGCAACTTGATCGTTTAGTTTTACTGCTATTACTTTCTTCATGACTTATACATGTTTCTATGACTATGAGATTATGCAACTCCCAAATACAGGAGGAACACCTTGTGTGCTATCAAACGTCACAACGTAACTGGGTGATTATAAAGATGCTCTACAGGTGTCTCCGAAGGTGTTTGTGGTGTTGGCATAGATCGGGAATATGATTTGTCACTCCGAGTGTCGGAGAGGTATCTCTGGGCCATCTCGGTAATACACATCATAATAAGCCTTGCAAGCAAACGAATAATGAGTTAGTCACGAGATGATGTATTACGGAACGAGTAAAGAGACTTGCCGGTGACGAGATTGAACCAGGTATAATGATACTGAGGATCGAATCTCGGGCAAGTAACATACCGATGACAAAGGGAACAACGTATGTTGTTATGCGGTTTGACCGATAAAGATCTTCGTAGAATATGTAGGAACCAATATGAGCATCCAGGTTCCGCTATTGGTTATTGACCGGAGATGAGTCTCGGGCATGTCTACATAGTTCTCGAACCCGTAGGGTCCGCACGCTTAACGTTCGATGACGATCAGTATTATGAGTTTATGGGTTTTGATGTACCGAACATAGTTCGGAGTCCCGGATGAGATCACGGACATGACGAGGAGTCTCGGAATGTACGAGACATAAATATTGATATATCGGACGGCTATATTCGGACATCGGAAGTGTTCGGGGTGATTTTGGAGAAAACCGGAGTGCCGGAGGGGTTACCAGAACCCCCCCGGGGGGATATTGAGCCATAGTGGGCCATGACGAAAAGTGAGAGGAAGCCCATAGGGGCTGGCCGCGCCCCCTCCCAAAGGATCCTAGTTGGACTAGGAGTGCGGGGGAGGCGCCCCTCTCCTTCCTTCTTCCTACTCCTACTAGGAGTAGGATTGCTCCTCTCTTTGGCGCGTCTAGGGCCGGCCGGCCTCCCCCCTTGCTCCTTTATATACAGGGGCAGGGGCACCCTAGAACACACAAGCGAAATTGTTTTAGCCGTGTGCGGTGCCCCCCTCCACAGAAACACACCTCAGTCATATCGTTGCAGAGCTTAGGTGAAGCCATGCGTCGGCAACTTCATCATCTCCGTCACCACGCCGTCGTGCCGACGAAACTCTCACGTGAAGCTCAACTGGATCAAGAGCTCGTGGGACGTCATCGAGCTGAACGTCTGTTGAACGCGGAAGTGCCGTACGTTCAGTGCTTGGATCGGTTGGATCGCGAAGACGTTCGACTACATCAATCGCGTCACTAGACGCTTCCGCTTTCGGTCTACGAGGGTACGTAGACACACTCTCCCCTCTCGTTGCTATGCTTCTAGTAGATAGATCTTACGTGGTTGTAGGATTTTTTTTAAATACTACATTCCCCAACAACTTCTCGTAACCATGGCTCGGTAATTTATGACCAACCCTACACTAATTTTTGTGCCAAAAGCTTGCACGCCATACATAATGGGAAGGAGGGAGTAAAATTCTAAAGGGATAATAGAATTTAACATAGTATCTAAAAAAATCCTATGATCACGCAAGATCTATCTAGGAGAAGCATAGCAACGAGCGGGGAGAGTGTGTCCACATACCCTCGTAAACCGAAAGCGGAAGCGTCTAGTGACATGGTTGATGTAGTCGAACATCTTCACGATCCAACCGATCCAAGCACCGAACGTACGGCACCTCCGTGTTCAGCACACGTTCAGCTCGATGACGTCCCATGAACTCTTGATCTAGTTGAGTGTCGTGGGAAAGTATCGTCAGTACGACGGCATGGTGACGGTGATGATGAAGTTACCGGTGCGGGGCTTTGCCTAAGCACTGCAACGATATGATCGAGGTGTGTATCTGTGGACGGGGGCATCGCACACGGCTGGCAAATCAACTTGTGTGCCTATGGGGTGCCCCCTCCCCACGTATATAAAGGAGGGAGGGAGGAGGGTGCGGCCAGGGAGAGGACGCGCCAAGAGGGGGAGTCCTACTCCCACTAGGAGTAGGACACCTCCTTTTCCTAGTAGGAGTAGGAGAGGGGGAAGGAATGGAGAGGAGGAGAAGGAAAGAGGGGGCCGACCCCCCTTGCCCTAAACCAATTCGGTTTGGGCCTTGGGGGGCGCACCCCACACTCCCCTTGCTGCCTTCTATTTCCACTAAGGCCCATGTAGGCCCATTAATCCCCTAGGGGGTTCCCGTAACCTCCCTGTACTCCGGTATTTATCCGGTGACCCCCGGAACCCTTCCGGTGTCCGAATGTAACCTTCCAATATATCAATCTTTATGTCTCGACCATTTCGAGACTCCTCGTCATGTCTGTGATCACATCCGGGACTCCGAACTACCTTCAGTACATCAAAAACCATAAACTCATAATACCGATCGTCATCGAACGTTAAGCATGCGGACGCGTGCGGACACTACTGGTTCGAGAACTATGTAGACATGACCGAGACTCATCTCCGCTCAATAACCAATAGCGGAACCTGAATGCTCATATTGGCTCCTACATATTCTACGAAGATCTTTATCGGTCAAACCGCATAACAACATACGTTGTTCCCTTTGTCATCGGTATGTTGCTTGCCCGAGATTCGATCATCGGTATCATCATACCTAGTTCAATCTCATCACTGGCAAGTCTCTTTACTCGTTCTGTAATACATCATCTCGTGACTAACTCATTAGTTATTTCTTTGCAAGGCTTATTATGATGTGTATTACCGAGAGGGCCCAGAGATACCCCTCCGACACTCGGAGTGACAAATCCTATTCTCGATATATGCCAACACCACAAACACCTTCGGAGACACCTGTAGAGCATCTTTATAATCACTCAGTTATGTTGTGGCGTTTGATAGCACACAAGGTGTTCCTCTGGTATTCGGGAGTTGCATAATCTCATAGTCATAGGAACATGTATAAGTCATGAACAAAGCAATAGCAGAAAAACTAAACGATCATAGTGCTAAGCTAACGGATGGGTCTTGTCCATCACATCATTCTCTAATGATGTGATCCAGTTCATCAAATGACAACACATGTCTATGGTTAGGAAACATAACCATCTTTGATCAACGAGCTAGTCAAGTAGAGGCATACTAGGGACACTCTGTTTTGTCTACGTATTCACACATGTACTAAGTTTCCGGTTAATACAATTCTAGCATGAATAATAAACATTTATCATGATATATGGAAATATAAATAACAGCTTTATTATTGCCTCTAGGGCATATTTCCTTCAGTCTCTCACTTGCACTAGAGTCAATAATCTAGTTCACATTGCCATGTGATTTAATACTGATAGTTCACATCGTTATGTGAATAACACCCATAGTTCAAATCGCCATGTGACTAACACCCAAATGGTTTACTAGGTTCAATAATCTAGTTCACATCGCCATGTGATTAACACCCAAAGAGTACTAAGGTGTGATCATGTTTTACTTTGTGAGAGAAGTTTAGTTAGCAGGTCTGTTACATTCAGATTCGTATGTATTTCAAAAATTTCTATGTCTACAATGCTTTGCATGGAGCTACTCTAGCTAATTGCTCCCACTTTCAATACACATCTAGATTGATACTTAGAATCATCTAGATTAGTGTAAAGGTTGCATCGGCGTAACTCTTTACGACGAACTCTTTATCACCTCCATAATCGAGAAATATTTTCTTAGTCATCCAGTAACTAAGGATAATTTTGACCGCTGTCCAGTGATCTACTCCTGGATCACTATTGTACCTCTTTGCCAAACTCATGGCAAGGTACACAACAGGTTTGGTACACAGTATGGCATACTTTATAGAACCTATGACTGAGGCATAGGGAATGACTTTCATTCTTTCTCTATCTTCTGTTGTGGTCGCATTTTGAGTCTTACTCAACTTCATACCTTACAACTCAAGAAATAACTCCTTCTTTGAATGATCGATTTTGAACTTCTTCAAAATCTTATTAAGGTATGTACTCATTGAAAATCTTATCAACGTATTAATCTATCTCTATAGATCTTGATGCCCAATATGTAAGCAGCTTCACCGAGATCTTTTATCAAAAAAAAACTCTTTTAAACAATCTTTTTGCTTTCTAGAACATTCCACATCATTTCCGATCAACAATATGTCATTCACATATACTTATCAGAAAGGCTGCAGTGCTCCCACTCATGTTCTTGTAAATACAGGCTTCTCCAAAAGTCTGTATAAAACCATATGCTTTGATCACCTCATCAAAGCGTATATTTCCAACTCCGAGATGCTTGCACCAGTCCATAGATGGATCGCTGGAGCTTGCACACTTTGTTAGCACCTTTAGGATCGAGAAAACCTTCTGGTTGCATCATATACAACTCCTCTTTGAGGTATCCATTAAGGAATGCAATTTTGACATCCATTTGCCAGATTTCATAATCATAAAATGCGGCAATTGCTACATGATTCGGACAGACTTAAGCATCGCTACGGGTGAGAAAGTCTCATCGTAGTCAACTCCTTGAACTTGTCGAAAACCTTTCGCAACAAGTTGAGCTTTGTAGACAGTAGCATTACCATCGGCGTCATTCTTCCTCTTAAAGATCCATTTATTTTCAATGGCTTTCCTATCATCGGACAAGTCAACCAAAGTCCACACTTTGTTCTCATACATGGATCCCATCTCAGATTTCATGACCTCAAGCCATTTTGCGGACTCTGGGCTCATCATTGCTTCCTCATTGTTCGTAGGTTTGTCATGGTCTAGTAACATGACTTTCAGAATAGGATTACCGTACTACTCTGGTGCGGAACATGCTCTGGTTAACCTATGAGGTTCAGTGGCAGCTTGATCTAAAGTTTCATGGTCATTATCATTAACTTCCTCACTAATTGGTGTAGGAATCACTGGATCTGATTTTTGTGATGAACTACTTTCCAATTCAGGAGAAGGTACAATTACCTCATCAAGTTCTACTTTCCTCCCACTCACTTCTTTCGATATAAACTCCTTCTCTAGAAAGGATCCATTCTTAGCAATGAATATCTTGCCTTCGGATCTCTGATAGAAGGTGTACCCAACAGTCTCTTTTGGTTATCCTATGAAGACACATTTCTCCGACTTCGGTTCGAGCTTATCAGGTTGAAGCTTTTTCACATAAGCATCGCAACCCCAAACTTTAAGAAAACGACAACTTTGGTTTCTTGCCAAACCATAGTTCATACTGTGTCGTCTCAACGGATTTAGATGGTGCCTTATTTAACGTGAATGTAGCTGTCTCTAATGCATAACCCCAAAACGATAGTGGTAAATTGGTAACATACATCATAGATTGCACCATAGCTAATAAAGTACGGTTATGATGTTCAGACACACCATTACGTTGTGGTGCTCCAGGTGGCGTGAGTTGCAAAACTATTCCACATTTGTTTTAAATGAAGACCAAACTCATAACTCAAATATTCGCCTCCGCGATCAGATCGTAGAAACTTTATTTTTCTTGTTACAATGATTCTCTACTTCACTCTGAAATTCTTTGAACTTTTCAAATGTTTCAGACTTGTGTTTCATCAAGTAGATATACCCATATATGCTCAAATCATTAGTGAAGGTGAGAAAATAATGATACCTACCGCAAGCATCAACACTCATTGGTCCGCATACATCAGTATGTATTATTTCCAATAAGTCACTTGCTCGCTCCATTGTTCGGAGAACGGAGTTTTCGTCATCTTGCCCATGAGGCATGGTTCGCAAGCATCAAATGATTCATAATCAAGTGATTCCAAAAGTCCATCAACATGGAGATTCTTCATGCGCTTTACACCAATATAACTTAAACGGGAGTGCCACAAGTATGCTGCACTATCATTATCAACTCTGCATCTTTTGGCTTCAATATTATGAATATGTGTATTTACTACGATCGAGATTCAATAAACCATTCACCTTGGGTGTATGACCATAGAAGGTTTTATTCATTTAAACGGAATAACAATTATTCGCTCACTTAAATGAATAAACGTATTGCAATAAACATGATCCAATCTTGTTCATGCTCAATGCGAACACCAAATAACATTTATTTAGGTTTATCACTAATCCCGAAAGTACAGGAAGTGTGCGATGATGATCATATCAATATTGGAACTACTTCCAACACACATCGTCACCTCACCCTCAACTAGTCTCTGTTTATTTTGCAACTCCTGTTTCGAGTTACTAATCATAGCAACCGAACGAGTATCAAATACCCAGGGGCTACTATGAACACTAGTGAGGTACACATTATCAATATGTGTATCAAGTATACCTTTGTTTACTTCGCCATCCTTCTTATCCGCCAAATATTCGAGGAACTTCCGCTTCCAGTGACCATTTCTTTTGCAGTTAGAAGCACTCAGTTTCAGGCTTAGGTCCAACTTTGGGCTTCTTCACGGGAGTGACAACTTGTTTCAGGCTTAGGTCCAACTTTGGGCTTCTTCACGGGAGTGACAACTTGCTTGTCATTCTTCTTGAAGTTCCCTTTCTTCCCCTTGCCCTTTTCTTAAAACTAGTGATCTTGTTAACCATCAACAATTTATGCTCTTTCTTGATTTCTACCTTCGTTGATTTCAGCATCACGAAGAGCTCGGGAATCGTTTTCGTCATCCCTTGCATATTATAGTTCATTGCAAAGTTCTAGTAACTTGGTGATAGTGACTAGAGAACTCTGTCAATCACTATTTTATCTGGAAGATTAACTGCCACTTGATTCAAGCGATTGTAGTACACAGACATTCTGAGCACATGCTCATTGGTTGAGCTATTCTCCTCCATCTTGTAGGCAAAGTACTTGTCAAAGGTCTCATACCTCTCGACACGGGCATGAGTCCAAAATACTATTTTCAACTCTTGGAACATCTCATATGCTCCGTGGCGTTCAAAACATTTTTGAAGTCCCGGTTATAAGACGTAAAGCATGGTGCACTAAACTATCAAGTAGTCATCGTACCGAGCTTGTCAAACATTCATAACGTCTGCATCTGCTCCTGCAGTAGGTTTGTCACCTAGCGGTGCATCAAGGATATAATACTTCTGTGCAGCAATGAGGATAATCCTCAGATCACGGACCTAGTCCGCATCATTGCTACTAACATCTTTCAACTTAGTTTTCTCTAGGAACATATCAAAAACATAGGGGTGCTATAACGCGAGCTATTGATCTACAACATAAGTTGCAAATACTATCAGGACTAAATTCATGATAAAGTAAATTTCAATTAATGATATTACTTAAGAACTCCCACTTAGATAGACATCCCTCTAGTCATCTAAATGATCACGTGATCCAAATCAACTAAACCATTTCCGATCATCACGTGAGATGCAGTAGTTTTCAATGGTGAACATCTTATGTTGATCATATCTACTATATGATTCACGCTCGACCTTTCGGTCACCAGTGTTCCGAGGCCATGTCTGTACATGCTAGGCTCGTCAAGTTTAATCCGAGTATTCTGCGTGTGCAAAACTGTCTTACACCCGTTGTATTTGAACGTAGAGCTTATCATACCCGATCATCACGTGGTGTCTCGGCACGACGAACTTTCGCAACAATGCGTACTCAGGGAGAACACTTGTACCTTGAAATTTTGTAAGGGATTATCTTATAATGCTACCGTCGTACTAAGAAAAATAAGAAGCATAATAAGATAAACATCACATGCAATCAAAATATGTGACATGATATGGCCATCATCATCTTGTGCTTTTGATCTCCATCTCCAAAGCATCGTCATGATCTCCATCATCACCGGCTTGACACCATGGTCTTCATCGTAGCGTCGTGGTCGTCTCGCCAACTATTGCTACTACTACTATCGCTAACTCATAGTGATAAAGTAAAGCAATTACATGGCCTTCGCAATTCATACAATAAAGAGACAACCATAAGGCTCCTGCCGGTTGCCGATAAATTACAAAACATGATCATCTCGTACAATAACGTATAACCCATCACATCTTGACCATATCAGATCACAACATGCCCTGCAAAAACAAGTTAGACGTCCTCTACTTTGTTGTTGCAAGTTTTACGTGGCTGCTACGGGCTTAGCAAGAACCGTTCTTAACTACGCATATAAAACCACAACGATTTTTCGTCAACTGTGTTGTTTTAACCTTCACAAGGACCGGGCGTAGCCATACTCGATTCAACTAAAGTGAGAGAGACAGACACCTGTCGGTCACCTTTAAGCAACGAGTGCTCGTAACGGTGAAACCAGTCTCGCGTAAGCGTACACGTAATGTCGGTCCGGGCCGCTTCATCTCACAATACCGCCGAATCAAAGTATGACATGCTGGTAAGCAGTATAACTATTATTGCCCACAACTCATTGTGTTCTACTCGTGCATATCATCTACGCATAGACCTGGCTCATGATGCCACAGTTGGGAAACGTAGTATTTCAAAAAAAAATCCTAAGATCACGCAAGATCTATCTAGGAGAAGCATAGCAATGAGCGGGGAGAGTGTGTTCACGTACCCTCGTAGACCGAAAGCGGAAGCGTCTAATGATGTGGTTGATGTAGTCAAACGTCTTCGCTATCCAACCGATCCAAGCACCGAACGTACGGCACCTCCGCGTTCAGCTCGATGACGTCCCACGAACTCTTGATCCAACTGAGTGTTGTGGGAAAGTTTCGTCAGCACGACGACGTGGTGACGGTGATGATGAAGTTACCGGCACAGGGCTTCGCCTAAGCACTGCAACGATATGATCGAGGTGTGTATCTATGGAGGGGGGCACCGCACATGGCTAGAAAATCAACTTGTGTGTCTATGGGGTGCCCCCTCCTCACGTATATAAAGGAAGAAGGGAGGAGGGTGCAGCGAGGGAGAGGGCGCGCCAAGAGGGGGAGTCCTACTCCCACTAGGAGTGGGACTCCTCCTTTTCCTAGTAGGAGTAGGAGAGGGGGAAGGAAGGGAGAGGAGGAGAAGGAAAGAGGGGGCCGGCCCCCCTTGCCCGAAACCAATCCGGTTTGGGCCTTGGGGGGCACGCCCCACACTCCCCTTGTTGTCCTCTGTTTCCACTAAGGCCCATGTAGACCCATTAATCCCCCGAGGGGTTCCGGTAACCTCCCAGTACTCTGGTATTTATCCGGTGACCCCCGGAACCCTTCCGGTGTCCGAATATAACCTTCCAATATATCAATCTTTATGTCTCGACCATTTCGAGACTCCTCGTCATGTCGTGATCACATCCGGACTCTGAACTACCTTCGATACATCAAAAACCTTAAACTCATAATACCGACCGTCAACGAACATTAAGTGTGCGGACCCTACGGGTTCGAGAACTATGTAGACATGACCGAGACTCATCTCCGGTCAATAACCAATAGCGTAACATGGATGCTCATATTGGCTCCTACATATTCTACGAAGATCATTATCGGTCAAACCGCATAACAACATATGTTGTTCCCTTTGTCATCGGTATGTTACTTGCCCGAGATTCGATCGTCGGTATCATCATACCTAGTTCAATCTCGTCACCGGCAAGTCTCTTTACTCGTTCTGTAATACATCATCTCGTGACTAACTCATTAGTCGTTTGCTTACATGGATTATTATGATGTGTATTACGGAGAGGGCCCAGAGATACCTCTCCGACAGTCGGAGTGACAAATCATATTCTCGATCTATGCCAACACCACAAACACCTTCGGAGACACCTGTAGAGCATCTTTATAATCACCCAGTTACGTTGTGACGTTTGATAGCACACAAGGTGTTCTTCCGGTATTCGGGAGTTGCATAATCTCATAGTCATAGGAACATGTATAAGTCATGAAGAAAGCAATAGCAGAAAAACTAAACGATCATAGTGCTAAGCTAACAGATTGGTCTTGTCCATCACATCATTCTCTAATGATGTGATCCAGTTCATCAAATGACAACACATGTCTATACTTAGGAAACAGAACCATCTTTGATCAACGAGCTAGTCAAGTAGAGGCATACTAGGGACACTCTGTTTTGTCTATGTATTCAGTATTCACACATGTACTAAGTTTCTGGTTAATACAATTCTAGCATGAATAATAAACATTTATCGTGATATAAGGAAATCTAAATAACAACTTTATTATTGCCGCTAGGGCATATTTCCTTCACTAACATAGATTCATCATTCACATAATAGGGGTATTCATGAGTTGGCTTATTTTGGCAGTGGAACTAAAGGGAGGTGGCATGCTGGCTAGGTTCCCCGTCCAGAGCAAATGGAACACTACCCTCCCCCCTCGCGACTTAATAAATGATCATTGTCTTGATATTGTAACTCTATGGCGCCCATGGTTCCCATCAGCCGAACGACGTATCGATGATGGTTGGAGAGTGGTTCTTTGCCATACATAAATCTCTCTCCCCTCCCACTATTTTCTTCTCCTCCAGAATATGTTTAACATTCGTTTAAGGCCCTTCAAACGTACGTACCCGACGACCTAATTAAAATGGTAGCCCCTCCTTCCCAAAATCTTATGCGCCTAAGCTTTTTCGCAAAATCCCAAAATCTAAGGTGCGTTAGCTTTCGGCTTCCGATATTCTCTCTTGTACGATTAGCATAAGCTAACCATGGATCGGCCAACCACGTTCGTGGAAGGATGTCGCAGAGGAAACTTTCCGTAACCATGGCTCGGTAATTTATGACCAACCTTACACTAATTTTCGTGCCAAAAGCTTACACGCCATACATAATGGGAAGGGGGGAGTAACATTCTAAAAGGATAATAGAATTTAAATTCTTTGTCACCACCAAAAAGGGACGACTAGCATTGCATCATATGCATAAGAACTTGTGATGCATTTACACTATATCTATTGTCAAATTGTTTGGAGGCGATAAGACAAATGGAAGGCCACATGGCAACCTACCCATTATCCGTTCTTGATAAGGTAGCAAGATTTTCGGTCCCGCTCTTTCTTCTACAAGAGCCGAGAGTTCGTTCAAAAGCTCCCAAAATTACCTACCTGATGAAAGGTCGACAATGTCATGATTTTTCCAAAAAAAATGCGCCCATGGATGCATGTTGTTTGGATCAAGGTGTCCTCCTTACAAATCATCCACCAAACAAGAGCATACTTATTATTTTTCTAAATTGGCAATGACACTGGTTGTTGGTCGTCTTATATTGTTGAATACTCTCCCGGACATTTGCTCGTACACAAATAAACATAATCGTCGAATATTTTGCACGTCGTTTCCGGGTCAAAGAACCATCCCTTGTATCAACTCCAAAACTCATCATTAAGTTTACATTTCGTATTCCCTCAAAAAAGGAAAAGTTTGCATTTCATATGGAATTCAAATTTCTGCCCAGTTTTATTAATCGTAATCATTTGGTCGTTTTACTCGGCAGCTTGATTCTTGGGGTTTTGCCTCGTTGCGCGCCGTAGCAATCGAGGTTGGAATGGGATCCTTCGCTGTCGTGGCCCACGTCGACGTGACCAACTACCGCCCGCCCCCGGCGGTGACTGGCGCGGTGCGGGCCTCAGCTGTTTCGTCCGTGGCCGATGCGGTGTCGGGTGCAGATTGAGCACTCATCTCCCACTCGGCGCCGTGGACAATTTTAAACCCGGCGACCTGCGACCCGGCCACGAATTCGTGCGCCAAATGCTCCCGCTTTCCAACGACCTGCCTGCGTATACAATATTTGTCGCGCAGTTGCTTAGTTGGGTGGTTAGTTAGGATCCGATGCGGCGGCCATTGAGCCCTGCCGGTTCGAGTGTGGATATGGAATCCGGCTGGATTCCGTTACATTGCCGTAAAGGATCCTGCGTATGTGTACATTTCTTTTCACACACACTTTAGCAATATATTCTACTCGTATCCCGCTGCCGTTGAAAGCCATCGACAGCCGCCCGTGCATATCTAAAAGCGCCTCATTCGCTTAACTGACAAGAAATGTGATCAGGTACGCAGTAGACCGCCAAGGAACGCCAAAGGTGATCAGTTAGCGGGCTGCCGCTAAACCTGATCATTCCATGGGTCGGGTTGGGTTCGGGGCGGGCTTGGCAAAGCCCGAAGAAAAAAAATCCTAAGCCTGAGCCGGGCCCGGACGGAAGCACATGAACAATTTTTTAAATTAAATTAATAATATTCAGGATATTTTATTATTTTATCATACCTATATTTTGAGTAAAAAATATATAAGGACATTTTGGGCTTGCAGGCCGGGCTGCGAGCGAGAAAGTGGAGCCCGACCCAAATGTTGGGCTTCGGGTTCGGGACTCCAGGCCGGGTTGTCCATCAGGTCTAGCTGTGACGGATCGCGTTAAGCATTACGAGGTCGTCTAGAAGCATGTGTTTTTTTTTAGCATTTTTGGCTAAGTTTTTTTTTTTTGAGTGGTTACCAAACTTTTGAGATAACTATAGTATGATACAACAAAATGGCGACGAATACATCATGGACTCATCTAAAAGCCTAATCTAGATTAGGATCAAGCCCAAACAGTTTCGTCTGAGAAAGACAGTGGATACGGTGGGAGCTCGTACTTATCATTTTTCTTGTATGCAGCGTCCTTCTCCAACATAAGGACCGGAGGGAGCTCGTACTTATCATTTTACTTATCATTTTACTTGTATGCAGACTAGAAAGGACCGGAGGGAGTACATGTGAAACCAGTGGCGGCTCCAGGAAATGAAGGCTGGGTATTCATCCAAATTTTTTTTTCGTTCTAAATGTAGTATATGAACCAAACAAGACAACACTAGCAATATATGAACAAAACAACACTAGCATAACGGCAATAGCAATATTTCAATGTATCAGACCATAACGACATAAATACATAAATACCTTTTGATTGATAAAGTGGTGATATCCTTCTTACAATATAACTCTGCGGTCGCCTTTCTGGAACAGATTGATGACATCTTCATCCTTCACTTGATTGAAAAATTCTCTCTCAACGAATGTAACCAAACAATGAACATTAGCATTACAATGAACATAGTAGGCAGAAGGGGATTCATCCATAATCAGTTTTTTCAGGCCATTAGCATTACCTCTCATATTACTAGCTCCATCGTATCCTTGCCCACGAACCATTGCAAAGGTCAAATTGTATTCCATAAGCATTTTCTGAATTGCGGCTTTTAGTGTCAAAGCGGTAGTATCTTCAACATGAGCAAGACCAAGAAATCTTACAACCGCCCTTCCTTTCTTATCAACATAACGCAAGCAAACAGCCAACTGCTCATTCTGATACACATCACTAGACTCATCTGCAAGTATTGCAAAATGACCACCATCAAGTTCTTCAATGAGTAGTTTAGTAGTCTCCCGTGCACAACATTTTATGACCTCTTGTTGTATATCATGGTGAGTCATCTTGCAGTTTTGTGGAGCATTCTTGAGAACAACCTTGTCAACCTCTTCAAAATTTCCTGCTAGCCAATTTAGAAGCTCAAGGAAATTTCCTTTATTTAGTGAGTCTTCACTTTCATCATGTCCTCTAAATGCCAAGCCTTGGCGCAACAGAAATCTCACACACTTGAGTGTCCATGTCAAACGTTGTTTATACAAAGTCTTGTATTGTGAGGTGTTTGAAGCAATAGACTCCCGAATTGATGTTTGTGGTGTAGTGAACCTATCATATTTCTCTTGAGCTTCAGCATGAGCACTACTAACCTCACCTTCATGTTTCTTCAATCTCGACTTCATGTTCCAATTATTAAATCCATTCTTCACAAAAGCATCTCCACCGGGACATCTTGTCTTATCCTTGAACAAATAGCAAACGAAGCAGAAAGCTCTATGTTTTTCCACACTATACTCAATCCATGGAAATTCTTTAAACCAAACACGGCAAAAGCGACGCTCTTTTCCGCTCTTATTTGTAAACTTGAACTTATGATTCTTTGGTTGACATGACCCCATCTCAATATATCTCCTTCTTACTCTATCTTGGTCATTGACAGCATACATTGAGATGGGAATCCGCTTTCCAGGATCATGTTCGAGTGCCTCCAAATCTGCTTGCATCGGTTCATCATCTTCATCAATAGATTCATCATCTTCTACATGAGGTGTTGAGGTTTCTCCTCTACTTTCTGGTTCTTGCCATAACACCAATTGCATATTGCTCTCAAGATGAACAGGAGAAGTGAAAGTACTAGATGCAGCTGCTGTCTGATTCGGTGTTGAAACTTCATCTGTTTTCCTTGCCTTTGAAGCTTTTTCCCACATTGCAAATATGCTACTGCCAACAATTCCACTCCTCTTCTTCTACATTAGGAAAACAAGGAAACATAAATTTAAATACTTGCATCTGTTAAATAGATCAACAATTTGCATCTAGTAAATTGGAGCAAATCAACAATTCCACCTTCTGTTTATGTGCTGCAGGGAATGGGGGGCGTTCTCCCGGATGGACTCCTCCAGCCGCGCCTTGTGTCGCGCGTCGGCGGTGGCCTTGGGCAGGAGGTCGACGACGTGCCTCACCACCGGGCGCGGCAGCACCGACTCCACCATCGCCGCCTCCAGCTCCCACTCGCTGCTCTTCTTCCACCCCCATCAGAAACCCACCAGCCAGTGCACGCCCGTCAGGAACCACTTGGGCCCCTCCGACTACGAGCCGAAGAGGAAGAGGAGGGGCGGGCGGAGGTCCGGGCGCCGCCGGCGCGGGTGGCAGGGCGCCGCCGGCGCGGTGGCCCGTTCTGCCTGCTCGGCTGCTGCTCCCTTCGTCCCGAAGAGGAGGGGCGGACGAAGGGCTGGGCTCCGCCGGCGCGGGGGGCGGGTCGCCGCCGCCAGGGTCGCCTCCGTCGGTCCCGGTTGACATCGGCCTCCTCCTCCGGCGGGGACGCAGCGCTGCTGCCTGGTGCGTGCAGTGGCGGCTGGTGCGTGCGGCGTGCGAGGAGATAGGAGAGGCCGAGTGGATTGGAGATCGAGATGGGGAGGCCGAAGGCGTCGGTGCGAGCCTGCGAGGCGATGGTGGGCTGGAGTGCTGACTGCTAGACACATGGGCCTACCTTTGCTCTGGGCCTGAACTGAAATACATGTATATAATTTTTTTTTCGTTCAAAACTTGGGTATTCCTGTGAATACAGAGGAATACACCTGGAGCCGCCACTGTGTGAAACTGCTGCAAACGAGGTGATCACCCTGGGAGTACATGTGAAACTTGTACGTATTGTTTTGCATGTTAATCCAATGCCAGTGATACAAGAATTCGAACTAATCGAAATAAATTCATTCATACACGGTCGGATTTCATATAAACATGTCAGATTTCATTACATTTCATACATTCTTCAACTAAAAAGGGGTGCACTGGAGGTATAATTAATTAACCGAAGCTACCCACCTGTGTCCGGCTGAGCCGAACAAAAGCTTCAGTGGCTTAACTGCAGGTGTAGTTACGTAACTGACATGTGGCCCACATGCCTGTTGGGCCCACGTGTCTGTCAGCCAACTGCACCAGCAGTTAAGTAGAAGCAGCGTCCTTCTCCAACATAACTCTCCGACTCCACGTCACCGCCAAGAAGCTAATCGGCCGTCAGTGGTCAACCCGCCTAGCTTGTCATAGCAATTAGGGCAGCGGTGGCCTTACTTGGACCCGAGCGACGGCGACCTACTGTGTTGTACTCTTCCTCGTTTTTTGTGTGGTGCGGCTCGTTGGCAGCGGGGCGGGGCCTCGGCAGAGCCAACGATGTCCTATGTCTAGTTGCCGACGGGCGGCGCCTCGGCAGAGCGGTGGAAATCCTCCCCCTCGTTGCCGGCAGGGTGGGGCCTCGGCGGAGCCGGCGGTGTCCTCTGCCTCGTTGTTGGCGTCGCGGGCCTCGGCGGTGCAGGGCCTCGTTGACGCCAGCGGAGCAGGCACTCGCCGGAGCCGGCATTGTCCTCCACCTCGTCCTCGGTCTCGCCAAACAGCGCCTCGCCCGCTTCATCGCCCTCTTTGTAGGCGGACGCAGCCTTCGCCACCCGCATGCGGTACCGCCAGCGCTCGAGGCGGCCCTCACGGGCGGAGCGGTACGAGTCGAGCAGCGCCTCCTGCTCCGCCCGCTCCGTGACGATCTGCTCCTCCGCCTGCAGGTTCTCCTGGAGGAGATGGTGGTTGTAGGCGGCGTCGGCCTGCGCCTCCCGGAACTGCTCCTCAAGCTTCTGCCTCACCGTGTCCATATATTGGGCACGGGCCTCGTCGATGGTCATGGTGCAATGCACCGGCGAGGATGGCGCGGAGGAGGGGGTTGGTGCCGGATCGTCGACTACCATGTTCTCCATTGGGATGTCGTCATCCTCCGGCTGCCTGCCGACCAGCCAGTCGGCAGCAATGGCTGCCATCTCCTTGTGGTCCGTCGTCCACCCGTCCCGAAGAGCGCTGGAGCGCGAGGAAGCCATGGTCGGCAGTAGTGGTGTGGACAAGAGAATAGGAACGGATACGGATGACTGCGGCTATGGCCGACGCAACAGTTTATATAGCAATGGTGGGCGGCGGAGGGACGGACGAGTCCGCCGGAGTAGCCACCTCAGCAACCGCGTATCATTAATGTGGGCGGCAGAAGGACGGACGGACGACACTTGTGTCGTTTGAAGGCGGAGCAATCGCATGCACCGGGAAGCGGGGCGGGCGGCGCTGACCGTTCCGGACGGAAAGCGTGCGCGGCGAGGGAGGCGGTCTGGGTGGGCCAGGGTAGTCAGACTCGTGCTTGACAGCGGGTCGGTCCAGCAGCCGGACATGCTGGCTTGCCAGCTACCTCGCTGAGCTGAGCGATGACAATCAGACGATGGACGTAGCTTCCGACCAGGAGCCGGTGCCACTGTCCAAGTCGGTTCATGCCGTCTTCACCATAGAGCAGGTGCGACCGCACTTCGACGCCCTAATGGCGGAAGAGCTACCAACACAGAAGGACCTGTGCTGCAACATCCATCTCCTCAACGAGCACCGGTGAACAACAAGCGAACGACAATGCCGTCGCGGACATGTGGCCCTATGATACTAGCTTCCCGAATGAGCAGCAGGCGCTGTATCAAACCATCGAGTAATGCTACACATACATAGGTTTACACGGGCTTTACAAACAGGTGGGTTTTGATTGGAGATTAAGGAGGAGAAGGGGCCATCCCCCTTGAAAATCAGGGGGGAGTGGTTAATTAGGAAGAAAGAATCCTAGTCAGCGTGTAAATACATGTAACTCTTTGTATGTTTAGCATTATTGCAGACCATCCGTAGGGCCCTCGAGGCCCTCTCCGTCGTCCTTCGAGTTGTTGCGCTCGTCGTGGCGCCGCCGTCTCGCGTTCTCAACATGGTCAACGGACATGAGGATGAGGAGATGACTTTACTTGGAGAGGATGGTAGTGGGGACCCACCAGGGCCATAGCCGCACGTACGCAAGTGCCTCCTTATTAGTATATAAAACATTAATTATTTTTGCTTCCTCCTGGTTTCCAGACATCACGGTCCCACACCATTGTCAACCTATGTAGTCAATAAACGAGAGAATTGCGCAAGAAGCGGCCGACAGCTGGGACCAAGCACCTCGAGCAGTACTTGTGTTTTCGAGGTGTGAGCACTGCAGAGTTTTTCTTGAGCGATGTTTAGCCTAGATATTAATTTTTCTCCTCTGAACAACAACGAAAACATCGCTGCAGCTATTAACTCGGCGGGATGTGGCCCGTCTAGCCCAGGCCAGATATCCAGCCTAGATATTATTATTTTTTAAGCTGAAAATGGCTAGCCCAGCTATAATTTTTTTTAGGAATACCCAGGCAAGGTCAAGTTGTTATTCTCCGCCCTGCGGGGCTGCAAATCTTTCCTAGGAGGGATGCATTAGGCTTATCAAGAAAATTGGCTTTAAGAAATAATAAATGGGATGTAATTATAAAAACTGGGCAGTAACTATAAAAAATGCACCAAACACGTAATTACTTTATAAAATATTATTTTTGGATATTGAAAAATTTAATTTCATTAATTGTTGCGAGCGCAATGTTTCGTTGGATTTTTACGTAATATAAATTCATATTGAAATTGTATTTAATCTGACTAGAAATTTCGGGATAGAAATATTTCGGATCCCATCAAAATGTGGGAAATTTTATTGAATTCTGTTTTGAACGTTTGGTTGAAATGGGCTCTACTTTTAACAAACTGTAAATGGGCTGTAGTAAATTCCATTAGAATTTAAATATTGGCTGCACATTCTTACAAATCTCAAATGGGCTATAAGTTCTCTGCCACACACTTGTGGCCTTACTAAGTTGACCCGTCCCCTAAAAAAAGATAGTTGACCTGTATGCAAGGCTTTGTCAACGTATAGTCAACACATGGTTCAAGCAGCAGTGGCCGTTGGATGTCCATCCAACGGACGCCATGCTTCTTCTTCAATCTTGAATATTCTAGCTTCACCCGCCCTAAAAATAATTCCTCCCCTAACATTTAGGGCGCACCATTTCGGAAGCTGACCTATGGGCCTACTAAGTTGACGAGTACCAAGGGCTTTGTCAACTTAGTCAATATAAACGATTCTAGCTGCAGTGACCGCACGATGTCCATCCAACGGCCGTCGTGCTTCTTCAACCTCTGGTCTTCTTGCTCCAGCCACCCAAAGCAGCGCCGGTCGTGCCGCCTGCTCCTGCCTCCCGTGGCCGGCTGTGCTGCCACGCAGGCCTCACCGCCCCCTACTACTCCTACCGCTGGACAGGCCATCTCTCTACTCACCCACACCCCCTGTTATTCCGCGGCGACGGCAGCCTCACACCGCAGCGAACCAGTGAACCCTCATACTCCTCTACACGTGGGCATCCACTGCCGCATCTTCCCTGGCTCCACGTCGTCCCCTTCCTAGGCCTCGCCGTCGTCCACCGCCCTGGTGCTCTCGGCGCGGCGTGGCCAACGTGGTCAAGGAATGGCTTCCATCGGACGTGGACTATACGTGGAGAGGCTGACAGCTGGGTCCACGGCCGCAGCAAGGAAGTGCCTCCTTATTACGCGCAAAATAATTATTCCTCCACCTGACAGCGGGGACCCACCGGACGGGCCACCGTACTTTGCGAAAAAACGTTCCCCCCTGACTACTGGGACCCACCGGATGGGTCACCGTATTTCGCGAAAAAAATGTCCCCCCACTGTCAGCTCGAACCCACCGGAAGTGCCTCCTTATTACGCACAAAAAATGAATACCCCCTGCTGGTTGGGACCCACCTTGGTGAGAGGCTAACTTGTGGGCCTACTAAGTTGACGGGGACGGTGTGCTTTGTCAACTTAGTCAATATGAACGATTCTAGCTCCAGTGACCGTACGATGTCCATCCAACGGCCATAGTGCTTCTTCAACCTCTGGTCTTGTTGCTCCAGCCGCCCAAAGCAGCGCCGGTCGTGCAGCATGCTCCTGCCTTTCGTGGCCGGCTGTGCTGCCGCGGAGGTCTCACCGCCCCCTACTATTCCAACCGCTGGCAAGGCCATCCCTCTATTCACCCACACCCCCTGTTATTCTGCGGCGACGGTAGCCTCACACCACAGCGAACCAGTGAACACTCGTACTCCTCTACGCGTGGGCATCCACTGCCGCGTCTTCCCCGGCTCCACGTCGTCCCCTTCCTAGGACTCGCCGTCGTCCACCGCCCTCGTGTTCTCGGTGCGGCGTGGTCAACGTGGTCAAGGAACGACTTCCATCGGAAGAGTACTGTACGTGGAGAGGCTGACAGCTGGGTCCACGGCCGCAGCAAGGAAGTGCCTCCTTATTACGCGCAAAATAATTATTCCTCCACCTGACAGCAGGGAACCACCAGACGGGCCACCGTATTTCGCGAAAAAATGTTTCCCCCTGACTGCTGGGACCCACCAACTACATCTTCGCACGCAAGGAAGTGCGTCCGGGCAAAAAAATGATTCACCCCCTGACTGCTGGGACCCACCAGCTACATCTTCGCACGCAAGGAAATGCGTTCGGGCAAAAAACAACAACAATTCGCCCCCCTGACAGCTGGGACTCACCAGCTACATCTTCGCACGCAAGGAAGTGCGTCCAGGCCAAAAAAAATGATTCGCCCCCCTGACTGCTAGGACCCACCAGCTACATCTTCGCACGCAAGGAAGTGCGTGACAGTCGGGACCCACCTGGTCGAAGCGTACGTAGCGTTGTCATTCTGGTCGCGAACGTGTACGTACATACTGGTCGATGTAGAGGCGCGCACGTGTCGTAGCAGAGGCGCGCACGGAGCATGTACACGTACGTACAACGGCCAGGGTGCAAGAAAGTAAATACGACCACGTATGTACATACGGGCGGGGTCATGAACGCCTACTCGCGCGTACGTACGGCCAGGGCTCGTGTACATGGCTGGGTCGGAACGGAGAAACAACGTCGTCGTCGTGTTCATGGGGAGCCAACCGGCTGGGTCGGAAGGGAATGCGTCGTCATGTTCATCGAGAGGTCTTGGACGGAACAACCGATGGAAACGAGGCCTGGCATACCACAGAACGGAGGAAACGGCCTTGTGTTCGACCGGCCACGTTTGAAACAGGATCCTGTTTATCTGGAGGGGTCTGACGTACCGCAAAACGGAGGAAACGGACCTCCTACGGTCGAAACGGGGGTCCTGTTGATTGGGAGGGGTGTGTCTTACCACAAAATGGAGGAAACAGACTTGTGTTGGAGCGCTACGGTCAAAACGAGGGCCCTATTCATCGGGAGGGGTGTGGCATACGGCAAAACGGAGGAAACGAACTTGTGTTGGAGCGCAAAGGTCGAAACGGGGGTCCTGTTCATCGGGAGGGGTGTGGCGTACCGCAAAATGGGACTCCACGGGATACTGTTCATCACCACCGTCAACCCCCCCAGCCTCCACGGGCTACTGTTCATCCACCGTCGACCTCCTCCAGCCTCCACCTGCGACTGTTCAGCCTCCACTGCGCGCTACTCCACTGGCTACTGTTCAACCAGCCCTCTCCACGGGCTCCTGTTCAAGCACCCCTCCACTGGATACTGTTCATCCAGCCCTCCACTGTCTACTGTTCATGCAGCCCTCCACGGGGTGGTCATGTTCATGCAACCCTCCACGGGGTCCTGTTCATGCAGCCCCAACCAGCTTGATCAAACGGGGTCCTGTTCAAGTAGAGGCAACACCACGGGGTCCT
>LR738711.1:836443387-836473913 GCA_902687465.1 Secale cereale
CCCCCCCCCCCCAGCAATGCTCACTTTTCATGCAGAGGCAGCATCGATCGGCTTCAGTTAGCAGCAGTAGCGAAGGAATCGCTCGATCAGGTTCAGTTAACAGCCATCGATCGATCGCTCGGGTTCAGTAATACGTAGCCTGGAGTGCAATCGCTCGGGTTCAGTTAGAGCCCAACGCCTCGCTCGGGTTCAGTTAGAGCCCAACGCCTTGCACCCACGCGCGTGCGTGTATGAGAGAAACGCACATCGCTCAGCCCCGACCACCCACCGTAACCGAGAAGACCCCAATATTTTCCTCGCCCTTGCTTCTACCATGGTTTTTTCCGTCATGGACGGCCCAAAGAATGTCATGCAGCTGCGTCTCCGGCCCGCTCAAGACGAAAAGCCCATTTTCTGTCAGGATTTTTTGTCATAGAAGTAGGACCCCACCACATCTATGATGATACCATGTTTTGTCAAAATTATTGTCATAGAAGTGTCATAAGTATGACAGAAAAAAGTTTCGTTCCGCCCAAAATGTCACGGATGTGTCTTTTTTTTTGTAGTGGTTTGTCGAGATCCGATGAATTGTGGGTTTATGATCAAGATTATATATGAGAAATAGTTGGTTCTTTTCTGAATTATTTTATGTATGATTATAATATCCTTGCAAGTCTCTTCGAATTATCGGATTGGTTTGGCCTACTAGATCTACAGTTCTTGCAATGGGAGAAGTGCTTGGCTTTGAGTTCAATCTTGCGGTGTACTTTGCCAGTGACAGTAGGGGCAGCAAGACACGTATTGTATTGTTGCCATTGAGGATAAAAAGATGGGGTTTATTGCTTGAGTTTATCCCTCTAGATCATGTTGTCTTGCTTAAAGCATTACTCTGTTCTTATGAACTTACTACTCTAGATGCATGCTGGATAGCGGTCGATGTGTGGAGTAATAGTAGTAGATGCAGAATCGTTTCGGTCTACATGTCACGGACGTGATGCCTATATATAATGATCATGCCTACATATTCTCATAATTATTCGCTTTTCTATCAATTGCTCGACAGTAATTTGTTCACCCACCGTAGAATTCTGCTATCATGAGAGAAGCCACTAGTGAAACCTATGGCCCCCGGGTCTATTCTCAACATATCAATCTACAATCTACTTTACTTTGTTGTTTTTACTTTCTGTTCTTATATCCAAAAATACCATAAATATCAAACTATCCTATCTATCAGATCTCACTTTCGTAAGTGACCGTAAAGGGATTGACAACCCCTTATCGCATTGGCTGCGAAGTTCTTATTTGTTTGTGCAGGTGCGAGAGACTCGCGCGTGGTTTCCTACTGGATTGATACCTTGGTTCTAAAAAACTGAGGGAAATACTTACGCTACTGTGCTGCATCACCCTTTCCTCTTCGAGGGAATACAACGCAAGCTCGAAAATAAAATCCTAAATAAAAAAAGAGGCCAAAGAAGCCCACCCAAAAAAGAGGCCAAAGAGCCCAAAAAAAGAGAAAACATAAAAAAAGAGAAAAGGAGAGAAGGGGTAATGTTACTATCCTTTTACCACACTTGTGCTTCAGAATAGCACCATGTTCTTCATGATAGAGAGTCTCCTATGTTGTCACTTTCATATACTAGTGGGATTTTTTGTTATAGAACTTGGCTTGTATATTCCAAGGATGGGCTTCCTCAAATTGCCCTAGGTCTTCATGAGCAAGCAAGTTGATGCACACCCACTAGTTTTCCTTTGAGCTTTCATACACTTATAGCTCTAGTGCATCCGTTACATGGCAATCCCTACTCACTCACATTGATATCAATTGATGGACATCTCCATAGTCCATTGATTTGCCTAGTCTATGTGAGACTTTCTCCCTACTTTTTTCTACTACCACCTTCTATTCCACCCATAGTGCTGTGTCCATGGTTCACGCTCATGTATTGCGTGAAGAGTTGAAAAGGTTTGAAAACGTAAAGTATGAAAACAATTGCTTGGCTGACATCGGGATGGGCATGAGGGGTACCTTGTGTTAAGAAAAGGGAGCATAAAAGACTATATGATTTTGTAGGGATAACGTTCTTTAGCATTGATATCTTGAAAGACTTGATTGTTTGTTGGGATGCCCGAGTATTAAATTCTTTTATGTCAAATGATACACTATTGCTTTGAATCACTCGTGCCTTAATATTCATGTCATGATTATATTACATGATCAAGATTATGCTAGGTAACATTCCACATCAAAAATTATCTTTTTTATCATTTACATAGTCGTGGACGAGCAGGAATTAAGCTTGGGGATGTTGATACGTCTCCGTCGTATCTATAATATTTGATTGTTCCATGCCAATATTATACAACTTTCATATACTTTTGGCAACTTTTTATACTACTTTTGGGACTAACATATTGATCCAGTGCCCAATGCCAGTTCCTGTTTGTTGCATGTTTTTTGTTTCGTAGAATATCCATATCAAACGGAGTCCAATCGGGATAAAAACACACAAAGATTTCTTTTGGAATATATATGAATTTTGGGAAGAGAATCAACGAGAGACGATGCCCGAGGGGGCCACGAGAAAGGGGGGTGCGCCCCAGGGGGTCAGGATCGCCATGGGCCCTTGTGGCCACCCCGTAAGGCGGCTGGTGCCCTTCTTTTGCCGCAAGAAAGCTAATATCCGGATAGAGATCGTGTCCAAAATTCAGCCAAATCGGAGTTACGGATCTCCAGGAATATAAGAAACGGTGAAAGGCCAGAATCTGGGAACGTGGAAACAGAGAGAGACAGAGAGACAGATCCAATCTCGGAGGGGCTCTCGCCCCTCCCATGCCATGGAGACCAAGGATGTAATGCCCAGGATGCGACTATATCTCCTACGTGTCGAGGCACGACTTAGAGACATAAACGCATTCTGGAAAGATCGCAAGCGTGGTATCTTTGCACAACTCATGTAAAAGAACAGGGATGAAAGTGTAAAATAGTTGGCTTACACTCGCCACGTCACACAATGAATACAATAGCATACATTCATCCAAAACACAGGGTCCGACTACGGATGAAATCCAAATGAGAAAAGATACCACAAACACAAGTCCTGATCGCCCCTAGTAGGAACCACTACTCATCGTCGGGATACATAACATAGAAACGAACACGCTCTTCATCGAACTCCCAGTGAAGTTCTGGTCCATCTCCTGCGTTGTTCTCGGCTATACCTGCATCTGGTGTGTGTTGTAATCTGTGAGCCACAAGGACTCGGCAATCCCATTCCCGGTTATCAAAACTAACAAAGCCTTTAGGTGTGGAGAGGTAATAAAGTGTTTGCGGCAAGCACTAAGCAACTAGCTTACGAATTCAGAGCGAGAGGAGAATATGTGCTAACGGTCACGAAGATGATCAAGAAGTGATCCTAGCTACTCACGTTCATGCATAACCCCACCGTGTTCACTTCCCGAAGCCCTTCGGAAAGAGACCATCACGGTTACTCACACAGGTAATGTATTCTTAAGGATATGGTGCCAAGTTATCTACAACCGGATATTAACAAATTCCCATCTACCACATAACCGCGGGCACGACATTCGAAAGTTCAAAACCCTGCAGGGGTGTCCCAACTTAGCCCATCACAAGCTCACGATATGCAAAGTCACAACTCCAAATTGGGAAGACCCGAGTATTCTCGGAATCTCGTGCTCAAGATATTTCGACAAAGGTAAAACTAATTCAGCAAAACCTCCCAGCGTGTCGACACCCTGATAGTAGCCGCGCGTATCTCGTCTCAGGCCACGACCGGATGAGCACAGCGTACAGTGACCAAAGACCCAAGTTGCCAAGGGGGGTACCGCACACGACTCTGGGATGGACCAACACTCACGAGGAGCACTGGCCCGGGGGTAGATTAAGAACTCGGGTTTATAACTCCCTATGCAAGTTTTATTTTTTAGGCAAATGTAGTACCAATGTTGGGCCTTGCTGGAAAAGCTTTAAGCAGAGCGAATTATCAAGGGGGGCCCATAAACCCCAACCGTGTTAGGAACACAAAAATCAAGGAACATAACATCGGTTTACCAAGGTTGCATGAGTGGAACAAAACACCAAGCAGAAGGCCAAGCCTTCCACCCATTACCAATATATATGTGCATTAATTTAATATATATATATATATATATATATATATATATATATATATATATATATATATATTGTGTTATCCCAATAAACAAGTCCTAACATGGAGCAATCTTCAAAACTACACCTGCAACTAACAACGCTATAAGAGGGGCTGAGCAAAAGCGTACTTAGCCAAACAACGGTTTGCTAGGAGGGCGGTTAGAGTGTTTCATGGCAACATAGGAGGCTGACAAAACATGATTAGGCATCGAGGCATAGCTAAAGAACGAGACAACTAGCAAGGCAAAGATAGAGGTGATATCGGGGAATGGTCATCTTGCCTGTTAAGTCCACAGGGGGATCGTAACCTTGCTCCTCAAACTCAGTCTCGATAGGAACCTCGAACTCCGAATCGTCACCGGGCTCTAAACAACACAACAATACAAACACGGGAACAACAATCAATCATCATGCAATGCTCAAACACATGATGCATATGTGCATGGACAGGATATGATGCATCTCAAAGGAATATGATGAGTGCACATGTGGCATGGCATTATGCAAGAACATAATTCATGAAAGGGGACACAACATGCAAAGAGTGCAAGAACCACCATATACACATATGTAGATATCTAGGTGAACTATCCAAGCACCCAACGAGTTTTAAAAGTGGCTTAACATGGCAAGGGGTGCAACTAAGAACAACAACATCATGCACGCATTTTAAATGGGCCGGAAGGAACAAACAACAATTCCGGGAACTCCCATGTACATAAAAAATGAATATAGGATAGATCTGATGTAAGCACATTTTAGAGTTGTTAAACATGTAAAGTAACAGCATCAAGTTAATCTACACATTTTTCCACCCCAAATACATATAAAGTTTGTCAAATTTGGAGCTACCGTTATTTAGTTATGAATTAAACCAATTTGAACATGTTGTTTACAAAAATATTCAAACATCAATTTAAATGTTTTTAACTTGGCAACAAAAAGCATAGAAATAATCTACACTAAAAACTAAGAAGTTTTCATATATAAAACATTTTGAACAAATGCATATTTTAAAAGATATGAAATATGCAAAAGAAATGCAAAAACTGAATTTAAAACGAAACTAGAAAAAGAAAAACACTAAACAGACTGGTCCTGGACTAGCCATAGTCCCTGACCTGTGGGTCCAGGCGTGGTTGAGGTGGCAGCGTGGGTGCGGGAGTGGGTGTGAGTGCACAGAGAGGCTACCAGGTGGGACCCTGGTATCAGTGGAACAACGAAAAGCAAAAATGGGCATATTTCCACTGGCCTTGCAGGGATTTGAACCCGCGTCTGCGAGTTAACTAAACGGGGTGTGAACCAGCTGGGCTGGCTGCGTGCGTCTGACGAAGAAGGAGCGCTGCACCTGAAGACTAAATACAGACAGCAGGCAGAGCCACTCGACGCCGGCGAACAGAGACGACGGCGAGGGCGTTGGGGCTGCTCCGGCGGAGCCTCGCGATGGGTTCCTGGATGAAACCCGCACATGCGATGCACGCTGGCTGCCCTCACACACACCACACCGACGTCATCGACCTCGAATAGAAGAGGCGGCGATGAACTGCGGCGAGGCCTAAACAGACCCTATGGGAGCGGTGGAAGCAACTAGCAGAACCTCCACAACATGGCAAAGACTATGGACGCAAGCAACGGCGCTAAGGGGGTCGGAGCACTCGTCGGCGACGAGGTACGACATCGATAGGTTCGGACGCATGACGAACTAGTAGCTAGAGCTCGCAATCGAGGGGGAAAAGTGCGTGGGGAGGACCAGAGGCTCACCACGAACATGATGATGTGCTCGCATTGCCGGGAGGAGGTCGGAGTCGACGACAAGGACGATCGAACACCCGCGGCGGCCGGAGTTGAAGACGAGGAAGAAGAAGTCGCATGAGAGGCGTTCGGCTCCATGTAGTAGACGTAGAGGACGTAGTCGATGACAAGGAAGACGACGGACACCGTTGGCGAGGCAGAGGAGGACGGGGAGCACGCCGGCGACGAGGCCTCGCTCTCAAATGCGTTCGGGACGATGGTGGCATGGCGGATCTGGTGGCCTAGAGCTCAGCTGACGGCGGGGAGGAGAAGAGGGGAGCCCTAGGGAGTGGATGGACATGGAGAGAGGTGTTAAAAGGGGATAGGGCGACGGAGATGCACGACGATGTGCTCGGCTCACGGTCCCCATGGCGCGATCGCAAGGAGGATGAAAAGGCGGGTGTGGGTATGGCCGCGGTCGCTGACGCGCGGGCCCGGCCTAGCCACGTGTAGGCGATGCGGAGGGGGGGTGCATGGGTGCGTGGGTGAAAGAGGGTGTGAGGGACGCTGCGGGCCGGCTGGCGCGGGCGGCTGCACTGGCTATCTGGGCCGGCCTGGTGGCCGAGGCCCAGGCTGCTGTGTGGGCTGCGGCTGGTGCTGCACTGCTGCTGCTGCTTTTCTTTTTACCATTTCTTCAGGCAGAAAAGAAAACAGGAAAGCACATAGGGCTAGGGAAGGAGATAAAATGAGATAAAAAAAATATCTCCATGCTCCTGGAATTATGCTCTATTTTATAAAAATGAGTTGGACATTTTTAGAGGTAGAAAAATAAAACAAGTATGAATTACCTTCAAACATGAGATATTTTTGAACCAAACCAAATCATCTTTAAACAAAGTGAAATTTGGCAAGGGTGTTCAAGACAAGGTGAAAGAAATGTTGGGGGAAGATGAACATAAAAGTAGGTGGAAAAAAGGCACTTTGCAAAAATGAAAGAAAGAGAGAAAGAGAGAAGGGGAGGTGGTGAAGTTTGGAAAGGCTTGTGGAATGAGCATGCCTTGCATCAACCACCACAACATGAGCAAGGGAAACTCACTTGACATACTAAGTATGAGAAGAGCACAATGACAAGATGGAATGCCATATGATGTGACCATGATGCAATGATGGTGATGAAGCAATATGCATGATAATGCAATCATGAAAACATGACAATGCAATAAGATGACAAGGCATAAATGGAAAAGAACCCCCAAGGAAAGGATAAGGACCAAATGGTAAAAGTATATATTGCCATGTAAGGAGTTTTACATCTGGGGTGTTACAAAGGACCAGAGGGAGAACCCTTCTCCCACCTAGGGAGAAGGTCAAGGAAGAAGGAGAAGGAGGGGGCTCTCTCCCCCTCGATTCCGGTGGCGCCGGAGTGCCATCGGGGCCATCATCGTGCGACGGCGATCTACACCAACACCTCCGTCATCTTCACCAACATCTTCATCACCTTCCCCCATCTATCTACAATGGTCCACTCTCCCACAACCCGTTGTACCCTCTACTTGAACATGGTGCTTTATGCTTCATATTATTATCCAATGATGTGTTGCCATCCTATAATGTCTGAGTAGATTTTCGTTGTCCAATCGGTGATTGGTGAATTGCTATGATTGGTTTAATTTGCTTGTGGTTATGTTGGTGTCCTTTGGTGCCCATCATATGAGCGCGCGCGTGGATCACACCATAGGGTTAGTTGTATGTTGATATGACTATGTATTGGAGGGCAAGAGTGACAGAAGCTTCAACCTAGCATAGAAATTGATGCATATGGGATTGAAGGGGGGCCAATATACCTTAATGCTATGGTTGGGTTTTACCTTAATGAACGTTAGTAGTTGCGGATGCTTGCTAATAGTTCCAATTATAAGTGCATAGAATTCCAAGTTAGGGATGACATGCTAGCACTGGCCTCTCGCACATAAAACTTGCTATCGGTCTAGTAACGTAGTCAATTGCTTTGGGACAATTTCCCAACCTGATACGTCTCCAACGTATTTATAATTTTTGATTGTTCCATGCTATTATTTATGAAGTCTTGGATGTTTAATGGGCTTTATCATTCACTTTTATATCATTTTTGGGACTAACCTACTAACCCAAAGGCCCAGTCCAGATTGTTGTTTCTTGCCTAGTTCAAGGTTTTGTAGAAAAGGAATATCAAACAGAGTCCAAACGGAATGAAACCTTCGCGAGAGATATTTTTGGAGGAAATCACGCTCTGGAAACGTCAGGACCAAGTCAGGGGGCAAGGGGCCAGCCCTCGAGGGTAGGGGCATGTCTCCCTTCCCAGGGCGCGCCCCCCTGCCTCGAGGCTGGCCCACACGGCTCCCAGTGCCCTCCTTCTTCCTATATATACCTATGTACCCCAGAAAATCCATACGTAGAGAGAAAACCCTAATTCCACCCCGTAGCTTCTGTTCCCGTGGAGATCCCATCTTGGAGCCTGTTCCGGGAGGGGATCCATCACGGAGGCCTTCATCATCATCATCATCGCCCTCACCATGAGTTGTGAGTAGTTTACCACAGACCTTCGGGTCCATAGCTAGTATCTAGATGGCTTCTTCTCTCTCTTTGGATCTCAATACAAAGTTCTCCTCGGTCTTCGAGGAGATCTATTCGATGTAATCTCTTTTCGCGGTGTGTTTGTCGAGATCCGATGAATTGTGAGTTTATGATCAAGGTTATCTATGAAAGATATTTGGCTCTTCTCTGAACTTTTTATGTGTGCTCATAATATCCTTGCAAGTCTCTTCGAATTATTGGTTTGGTTTGGCCTACTAGATCTATAGTTCTTGCAATGGGAGAAGTGCTTGGCTTTGGGTTCAATCTTGCGGTGTCCTTTCCCAGTGACAGTAGGGGCAGCAAGGCACGTATTGTATTTTTGCCATCGAGGATAAAAAGATGGAGTTTTCATCATATTGCTTGAGTTTATCCCTCTACATCATGTCATCTTGCTTAAGGCATTACTCTGTTCGTATGAACTCAATACACTAGATGCATGCTGGATAGTGGTCGATGTGTGGAGTAATAGTAGTAGATGCAGAATCGTTTCGGTCTACTTGTCTCAGACGTGATTCCTATATACAATGATCATGCCTAGATAGTCTCATAATTATTCGCTTTTCTATCAATTGCTCGACAGTAATTTGTTTACTCGCCGTAGAATACCGCTATCATGAGAGAAACCACTAGAGAAAAATTATGGCCCCCGGGTCTATTCTCAACATATCAATCTACATCTACTTTACTTTCCTTGCTTTTATTTGCTGTTTTATTAAACCAAAAATACCAAAAATATAATTATCATCTCTATCAGATCTCACTCTCGTAAGTGATAGTAAAGGGATTGCCAACCCCTTATCGCGTTGGCTGCGAAGTTCTTATTTGTTTGTGCAGGTGTGAGGGACTCGCGTGTGGTCTCCTACTGGATTGATACCTCGGTTCTCAAAAACCGAGGGAAATACTTACGCTACTGTGCTGCATCTCCGTTTCCTCTTTGAGGGAATACAACGCAAGCTCAAGTGGTAGCAAGAAGAATTTCTGGCGCCGTTGCCGGGGAGGATTACGCAAAAGTCATATACCAAGTACCTATCACAAACCCTTATCCTTCGTATTACATTTATTTGCCTCTCGTTTTCCTCTCCCCCACTTCACCCTTGCCGTTTTATTCGCCCTTCTTCCGTCGTGTGTTTTTCGTTTGCTTGCTTCTTGTTTGCTTGTGTGTGTTGGATTGCTTGCTTGTCACTATGGCTGTCCCTTCTAGTGTTGACCCTCGCCTCAAGAGGCTGGAGGAGATTGAAAACAATGTTAGACATTTTATGACTATACAATTTGAGCGTAATGACTTCTTCAGAAGTGAGCTTAAAGAGCAGAAAAAGTTTATGGATTATATGAATAAAGACCTTGATGATATGTCTAAGGAATTTTATGGCTTGAAATCTCAGTTTGCTCGTCTTGAAAACTTAATTGCCCAAATTTCGGATAAACAGTCCACCTTGATTAATAAGATGGCTGCTAAACCGGAAGATCATGAAAATAAAGATGAAGATCTGAAAGTTATTGATGTGTCTCCTATTAGATCCTTGTTTTCTAGTATTAATCTTGATGAGAATAGGATTGGAGATGATTCTGCTTTAAGGTGACCCAATAATTCGGAGTTTTTAGATCTTGATGCTAAAATTGCTAAAAGTGAGATTGAAGAGATTAAAACTTTGCATAGTGATGAACCCACTACTTTGGATTTCAAGAGATTTGTTTACGATAATTGCTCTTTGATTGATTGTATTTCCTTGTTGCAATCCGTGCTAAATTCTCCGCATGATTATAGTCAAAATAAAGCTTTCACTAAACATATAGTTGATGCTTGGATGCAACCTTATGGAGAAAAACTTGAGTTGGAAGTTTCTATACCTAGAAAGCTTTAGGATGAGTGGGAACCTACTATAAAAATAAAAATAAAAGATTATGAATGCTATGCTTTGTGTGATTTGGGTGCAAGTGTCTCCACTATCCCAAAAACTTTGTGTGATTTGCTAGGGTTCCATGAGCTTGATGATTGTTCTTTAAATTTGCATCTTGCGGATTCCACTATTAATAAACCTATGGGAAGAATTAATGATGTTCTTATTGCTGCCAATAGGAATTATGTGCCCGTAGATTTCATTGTTCTTGATATATATTGCAATCCTTCATGTCCTATTATTCTTGGTAGACCTTTCCTTAGAACGATTGGTGCAATTACTGATATGAAGGAAGGAAATATTAGATTCCAATTTCCGTTAAGGAAAGACATGGAACACTTTCCTGGAAATAAAATCAAATTACCATATGAATCTATCATGAGAACCACTTATGGATTGCCTTCCAAGAATGGCAATACCTAGATCTATCTTGTATCGTGCCTAGCTAGGGGCGTAAAACGATAGCGCTTGTTGGGAGGCAACCCAATTTTAAGTTTTTTTGCTTTTGTTGCTGTTAGGGAATAAATATTGCATCGAGCCTCTGATTAGATGTGTTTTCATGTTTTGTTTAGTGTTTGTGCCAAGTAGAACCTTTGGTAGGACTTGTGTGGAGTTTATTTGATCTTGCTGTGAAAAACAGAATCGTTAGCGCTGGCTAAAGTAGTCTTCACATTTTACTGGAGCGTTCTTTTTAGTTGATTCTTTTTGCTGCCGATTAGTAGACAAATTGAGAAAATTTACCAATTTAGTTTGAATTTTTTGGAGTTCCAGAAGTAGGCGAACCCAGCAGATTACTACAGACTGTTTTGTTTTTGACAGATTCTGTTTTTCGTGTGTTGTTTGTTTATTCCGATGCATCTATGAGTAATATTGGAGGATATGAACCATAGAGAACTTCTATTACAGTAGGTTTAACACCAATATAAACAAAGAATGAATTCCCTGCTGTACCTTTGAGTGGTGGTTTGCTTTCTCTTACTAACGGAGCTCACGAGAATTTTTGTCTAAGTTTTGTGTTGTGAAGTTTTCAAGTTTTGAGTATTGCTTTGATGGACTACGGAACAAGGAGTAGCAAAGCCCCAAGCTTGGGGATGCCCATGGCACCCCAAGTAAAATCAAGATAATCAAAAGCCTAAGCTTGGGAATGCCCCGGGAAGGCATCCCCTCTTTCGTCTTCATCCATCGATAACTATACTTGGAGCTATATTTTTATTCGCAACATGATATGTGTTTTGCTTGGAGCATCTTGTATAATTTGAGTCTTTTCTTGTTAGTTTGACACAATCATCCTTGCTGGACACACCTATTTGAGAGAGTTAAATATGGCCTAGAAATTATTAGAACACTCTATGTGCTTCACTTATATCTTTTGAGTTGAATAGTTTTTGCTCTAGTGCTTCACTTATATCTTTTAGAGCACGGTGGTGGTAATATTTTGTAGAAATTGTTGAACTCTCATGCTTCACTTATATCTATTTGAGAGTCCATTAAAACAGCATGGTAATGTGTTTAGGCTAAAGAAACTAGTCTTCGCATGATAAACATCCAATGTCAATGTAGTAAAATTTTCACACCAAGTGCATTGAATAGAATGAGATGTTGGATGCTTGATAATTGTTTTGAGATATGAGGATAGTGATATGAGAGTCATGCTAGTGGAGTTATTATGAAATTGAAGAATACTTGTGTTAAGGTTAGTGATTCCCGTATCATGCACATATGGTGAACCGCTATATGATGAAGTTAGAGCATGCGGTATTTGTAGAGTGCCAACCTTTGTGTGGAGGTCGGGGGCGCGCGATGGTTAACTCCTACCAACCTCCCCCCTAGGAGCATGCGTTGATTGCTTTGTTTTTGATGACTCGTAGATTTTTGCAATAAGTATATGAGTTCTTATGACTAATGTTGAGTCCATGGATTATACACACTCTCACCTTTCCACCATTGCTAGCCTCTCTTGTACCGCGCAACTTTCACCGGTACCATAAACCCACTATATATCCTTCCTCAAAACAGCCACCATACCTACATATCATGGCATTTCCATAGCCATTCCGAGATATATTGCCATGCAACTTTCCACCGTTCTGTTCATATGACACGCATCATATTGTCATAGTGCCATGCATGATCATGTAGTTGACATCATAGTTGTGGCAAAGCCACCATGCATAAATTTTCATATATGTCGCTCTTGATTCATTGCTTATGCCGGTACACCGCCGGAGGCATTCATGTAGAGTCATACTTGTTGTAGTATCGAGTTGTAATTTCAAGTCGTAACAAAAAGTGTGATGATCATCATTATTAGAGCATTGTCCCGTGTGAGAAAAGGCCAATAAAAAAAGAGAAGGCCCAAAAAATATATAGAGAGGGGCTAATAAAAAAAGGAGAAAAGCCCCTCCAAAAAATGAGAGAAAAGAGAGAAGGGACAATTGCTACTATCTATTTCCACCCTTGTGCTTCAAAGTAGCACCATGATCTTCATTATAGAGAGTCTCATGATTAGTCACTTTCATATACTAGTGGGAATTTTCATTTTAGAACTTGGCTTGTATATTCCAACAATGGGCTTCCTCAAATGCCCCAGGTCTTCGTGAGCAAGCAAGTTGGATGCACACCCACTAGTTTCTTTTGTTGAGCTTTCATTCATATTTAGCTCTAGTGCATCCGTTGCATGGCAATCCCTACTCACTCACATTGATATCTATTAATGGGCATCTCCATAGCCCATTGATACGCCTAGTCGATGTGAGACTATCTTACTCTTTTTTGTCTTGTCCACAACCACCTCTATTCCAATGATAGTGCTATGTCCATGGCTCACACTCATGTATTGCGTGAAAGTTGAAAGGTTTGAAAAGAATAGAGTATGAAAACAAGTGCTTGGCTGAAATCGGGGTTGTGCATAATATGAATATTTTGTGTGATGAAGAGGGAGCATAGCCAGACTATATGATTTTGTAGGGATAACTTCCTTTAGCCATAGTATTTTGAGAAGACATGATTGCTTTGTTAGTATTGCTTGAAGTATTGTTATTTCTTGTGTCAATATAGACTTTTATCTTGAATCTTTCAGATCTGAACATTCATGCCACAATTAAGAGAATTACATTGAAAAACTATATTGGTTAGCATTCCACATCAAAAATTATTTCTTTATCATTACCTACTCGAGGACGAGCAGGAATTAAAATTGGGGATGCTTGATACGTCTCCAACGTATCTATAATTTTTGATTGTTCCATGCTATTATTTATGAAGTCTTGGATGTTTAATGGGCTTTATCATTCACTTTTATATCATTTTTTGGACTAACCTAATAACCCAAAGGCCCAGTCCAGATTGTTGTTTTTTTTTGCCTATTTCAGGGTTTTGCAGAAAAGGAATATCAAACGGAGTCCAAACGGAATGAAACCTTTGCGAGAGATATTTTTGGAGGAAATCATGCTCGGGAAACATCAGGACCAAGTCAGGGGCAAGGGGCCAGCCCTCGAGGGTGGGGGGCACGCCCCCTTCCTAGGGCGCGCCCCCCTGCCTCGAGGCTGGCCGACATTGCCCCCGGTGCCCTCCTTCTTCCTATATATACCTACGTACCCCAGAAACTCCATACGCAGAGAGAAAACCCTAATTCCACCGCCGTAGCTTCTGTTCCCGTGGAGATCCCATCTTGGAGCCTATTCCGGGAGGGGGATCCAACACGGAGGCCTTCATCATTATCATCATCGCCCTCACCAGGAGTTGTGAGTAGTTTACCACAAACCTTCGGGTCCATAGCTAGTATCTAGATGGCTTCTTCTCTCTCTTTGGATCTCAATACAAAGTTCTCCTCGATCTTCGAGGAGAGCTATTCGATGTAATCTCTTTTTGCGGTGTGTTTGTCGAGATCCGATGAATTGTGAGTTTATGATCAAGGTTATCTATGAAAGATATTTTGTTCTTCTCTGAACTTTTTATGTGTGCTCATAATATCCTTGCAAGTCTCTTCGAATTATTGGTTTGGTTTGGCCTACTAGATCTATAGTTCTTGCAATGGGAGAAGTGCTTAGCTTTGGGATCAATCTTGCGGTGTCCTTTCCTAGTGACAGTAGGGGCAGCAAGGCACGTATTGTATTGTTGCCATCGAGGATAAAAATATGGGGTTTTCATCATATTGCTTGAGTTTATCCCTCTACATCATGTCATCTTGCTTAAGGCGTTACTCTGTTCGTATGAACTCAATACACTAAATGCATGCTGGATAGCGGTCGATGTGTGGAATAATAGTAGTAGATGCAGAATCGTTTCGGTCTACTTGTCTCTGACGTGATGCCTATATACAATGATCATGCCTAGATAGTCTCATAATTATTCGCTTTTCTATCAGTTGCTCGACAGTAATTTGTTTACCCGCCGTAGAATACCGCTATCATGAGAGAAGCCACTAGAGAAAACAATGGCCCCCGGGTCTATTCTCAACATATCAATCTACATCTACTTTACTTTTCTTGCTTTTATTTTCTGTTTTATTAAACCAAAAATACCAAAAAAATATAATTATCATCTCTATCAGATCTCACTCTCGTAAGTGACCATAAAGGGATTGACAACCCCTTATCGCGTTGGCTGCGAAGTTCTTATTTGTTTGTGCAGGTGTGAGGGACTCGCGTGTGGTCTCCTACTGGATTGATACCTTGGTTCTCAAAAACTGAGGGAAATACTTACGCTACTGTGCTGCATCTCCCTTTCCTCTTCGAGGGAATACAACGCAAGCTCAAGATGTAGCACAACCCCTACCACCACTTTGCCACACTCACTATACTAACGTTATTGCTTCTTTATCTAAACAGCCTGTCGGTGTACTAAGATAGGGGTACCTTAGTACCCCAACTTGTGCACGGGCAGTAGCAGCTTCCCGCGGCAGGGCTCACCACGCGCTTGCCGGAAACCTTTCCAATCCTTATTAAGCCATTCAAAAACAAAGTATACAAGTCAGAAGACCAAGCCCCCGGCAATTGGAGCTTGCTGGGAAGGCCGTCCCAGGCTCAAGATTATCACATTAACGCAAGGCCCTGGCAAGAGAAGCTTGCCAGGAAGACCAGAAGACTGCATCTCAGAAGACATGCCTCGGCGCAGCATGCGCCGCGGCAGGGCCCGGGGAGCGACAAGCTTCAGGGCCCGGCAAGGTCAAGGCCCCGGCAAGGTGCTTGCCGGGGGGAACTCACGCTGTGTGCCCGCGCTCCAGCTCATCGGCCCACGCGTCGCCCTGGGGCCCTTCCAGGGACGCGTGGCGGATGGTTGTGCAGCCTGGGGGACACGATGGCGAGCCACGGTGACGAGGCTACCGCCGTGGCGAACGGAGACGCACGGGCGGGCGCTTTTGGGGTCGACGGCGACGGGCATTAAATGCTCTTGTCCCCCACTGTCAAAGTAGGTGATGACCACTGTTCATCCACTGTTCACGCACTATTCCCGCACTGTTACAACTACCACCAAAGTTACATTTTTACCCTCCTCTACGTTGACACCTGTCGGTGACCCCTTGAGCTATAAAAGGAGGCCCATGCACAACGTAGAAAGGGTTCAGAACCTAGACAGCTCTCTTGCTCGGTGTAGCTAGTTCTTCAAGCTCCCGAGCCCAAAAACTCAATACAATCTAAGCAGGAGTAGGGTTTTACGCGTCCGCGCGGCCCGAACCTGGGTAAACTGCCCGCGTGCTCTCCTCGATCTGCTCTTCGTGCTCCCTCCGCTCCCTTACCGCAATGTACAAGGGGCTCCGGTCCCATAGGTGCTCGTGGCGGACAGTTTCCCCTGACATCTTTGGCGCGCCAGGTAGGGGGCGTCGAGGTTGTGCGAACCTGATCCGGCGCTCACGCGGGCGCATTCTTCATCAACCTCTCCAGCTTCACCAACTCCATCAGCAACAGCATGGCCCCGAAGAAGAAGGCTTCGGAGGTCGGAGGCCCGTCTGCGTCTGTCCCACCACCACCAGAACCAACGGTGGGTGGAGGAGACACCGGCGGAAGGGTGGTCGCCGGCGAGGAAACTCACGGCGCCACCAATTCCAAGGACAAGACGGATGACCGAGCCTCGGTGTCCGTAGACGCGCCCCGTCCATCTCAGCAGACGACAACCCAGCAGCGCCGTGGTACAGAAGGTACCATCCGCTTGCTGGGGCAAGGGCAAACCGGAGGTTCGTGGGATGCTCCAGGCCACCGTCCTGGCACGAGCAAGGTGCGGTCGCCGGGGCGGGAAACTGCTCCCTCTAACCCCGTTAGGAGTCCGAGCATATCCCGCTCCTCGCACCGCTCGCCCCCGCTCCCCTCCTCTCCAGCAGAAGCACTCGCAAGAGCGCAACTGCTCCTCGATTTCCCTCCAGCGGCAGACAAAGCCGAAGACTGGAGGGCGACGATACAAAGCCTCATCGCCTTCGCCAACAACGACACGCCGCAGCAGCCGGCGACTTCGCGGCCACGGCAAGTCGAGAAGACGAAGGCCGATGGCGACAAGACCGCCGGGGGTGCGACCACCGTGCACTCCTCGCCGCGGAAGCAGAAGACGCCTCCCCGCCGGATTAACGTCGACGACGACTCCACGGCGTCGTCGGATCCGCGGGCTCGTCGGGACCAGCGCCAAGTCCTTGACGACCGGCGACAAGAAGATGCTCGGACAACAATCGAGCGCCGCCGAGAAGCCCGGCGACAATCAGATCAGCGTGCTGGGACCGCTGTCGACACGCACGCGCCCGGTGAACCAGGCGACTTGCCGTACGCGGCAGGTTGCCCTGCGTTCACCCGCGAGCTGCGGCGTGTCCAGTGGCCCAGTATGAAGAACTTCAAGCCCGACGTACCCGAGAAGTACGACGGCAAGACGCACCCCTCGGAGTTCCTCAGCATCTACACCATCGCGGTGCAGGCTGCCGGGGGACGCGATGAGAAGATACTGGCGAACTACTTCCCGCTGGTGCTTAAGCCAAACGTTCGTTCTTGGCTTATGCACTTGCCGGAAGGCTCTATTTCTTCGTGGGCAGATCTGTGCCACCAATTTGTTGGCGCCTTCACAGGCGGCCACAAACCCCACGGCCAGGAGAGTGATCTCCACATCTTGGCCCAGAAGGAAGGAGAGCCCCTGCGCAAGTACATCCAACGATTCAGCCGCGTGCAGCACAATATCCCCGACGTCCACCCTGCTGCGGTTATCAGCGCGTTCCACCAGAACGTGCGTAACCGCCGCATGCGAGAAGAGATGGCCATGACGAAGATCCGGGACGTCAGCGAGCTCTACGCTCTGGCTGACAAGTGAGCGCGTGCCGAAGAAGGGAGGAGACTCCCCGGAGAGGATGCTGGCGCAGGGGGAAGCGACAGCGAGGATGCCGCCCCGGCAAAGAAGAGCCGGCGGCGGAACAATAAAAAGAAGAAGAGCAAGGAGGTGCTGGTCGTCGAGAAGTCCGGCAAGGAGGCTCCCGCCAAGACAGCACAGGCCGGCGGCTCCGGCAAGGAGCCTGCCCCTGTAGCGGCAGCCGACAAGCAGGACGGCTCCGACAAGCAATATTGCAAGATCCACCGCACCAAGGGTCATGACCTTTCGAACTGCAAGCGCGTCGAGTACCTCGTAGAGCAGCAAAAAGCTGAATACGAGCGGCGCGACAAGGAGAAGGCCCAAGGTGGTGGAGGAGAGCCAAGTAAGAAGCGGCCATTCAATGGCCGGGGAGGACGCCGCGGCAAGGCCAAGCAGCGGCAAGGTGATCGACCTCCCCGGGGCCGCGACAAGGATGAGGAAGAAGATGACGACGACGATATGGAGGAAGGCGATAACAGTGAGCAGGAGTTCCAGAAGGCCACAAAAGTCCTGTGTGTCGACGGGGGCACCTCTCTGCACACTTCCCACCGCCAACTCAAGCAGTGGGTGCGGGAAGTAAACGCAGCAGAGCCGCCCGTTGAGTCGCGCAGGCTGCTGAAGTGGTCCAGCACGCCCATCATTTTTGATCTTGAGGATCACCCTGACCGCACCACAGCGGTCGGGTGCTTGCCGATGTTGGTCTCACCAACCATCCGCAACCTCAAGGTCACCAAAATGTTGGTTGACGGCGTGGCCGGGCTGAACTTGATCTCCTCAGCTGTGATCAAGAAACTCCAGATCCCAGACGGCGAGCTCGAAGAGACCGGTTCGTTCCAAGGAATAAACCCGGGAAGGAGCAAGCCCAAGGGGAAGATCACTCTGCCAGTGACCTTTGGCGGGGAGCTCAACTTCAGGACGGAGAGGATAACCTTTGACGTGGCCGATATCCCATTGCCATACAATGGGATACTTGGACGTCCTGCCCTCGCCAAGTTCATGGCAGCTTCCCACTACGCCTACAATGTACTCAAGATGCTGGGGCCGATAAGCGTCATCTCTGTCCATGGCGACAAGAAGGACGCGCTTATCTGCGCCGACAAGATCTACCGGGATGCAGCAGCCGCAGCGGAGAGCAACACACTTGCCGCTGAAGCTCCCGGGGGGAAGAAGACCAAGACCAAGTCCGGCAAGTGCTCTGGGGCCCACTCTGGCAAGCGCACCTCTTCGGAGTGCTGCGCTGCCGTCGAGGACGTCCCATCGAGCTCCACCGGCAAGTGCAAGAAGGGGATGGCCGCTCCACCGGCAACCAAGAAGGTGTCCGCCAAGGAGGACGGCACTGGTGGTACCTTCACCATCAGTGCTACACTTGACAGCAAATAGGAAAGCGCGCTCGTTGCCTTCCTGCGGGCGAATGTCGATGTGTTTGCATGGCAACCATCTGACATCCTCGGCGTTCCCAGGAAGGTAATTGAGCACAAGCTTGCTGTTTGTCCTCATGCGCGGCCCGTCAAGCAGAAGGTCAGGAAGCAAGCCGTGGAGCGCCAAGAATTCATCGCCGAAGAAATCAAGAAGTTAGAAGCAGCGGGCCTGGTTAGAGGCGTGATCCATCCGACGTGGTTAGCAAATCCAGTTGTCGTGCGTAAGGCCAACGGGAAGTGGAGACTGTGTATAGACTTCACTGATGTGAATAAAGCATGTCCCAAGGATCCATTTCCCTTGCCGCGCATTGACCAGATTGTTGACTCCACTGCTGGATGTGAGCTGCTTTCCTTCCTTGATGCATATTCAGGCTACCATCAGATTTTTATGGCCAAGGAAGATGAAGAGAAGACTGCATTTATCACTCCATGTGGCACATATTGCTTCATACGCATGCCCTTTGGATTGAAGAATGCAGGCTCAACCTTTGCAAGGGTGGTCTACACTGCTTTTGAGCCACAGATCCACAGAAATGTGGAAGCCTACATGGATGACATAGTGGTCAAGAGCAAGAGCAAAGATACCCTGATCCAAGATCTGGACGAAACATTTGAGAATCTGCGCAAGATCCAGCTCAAGTTGAACCCCGAGAAGTGCGTCTTTGGAGTCCCCTCCGGCAAGCTTCTCGGGTTCTTTGTGTCACAGAGGGGGTTTGAAGCCAATCCCGACAAGATAAAATCCATTTAGCAGATCGAAGCCCCGAAGCGCGTCAAGGACGTAAGGAGACTTGCAGGTTCTGTAGCTGCCCTCAGTAGGTTCATTTCAAAGTCTGCAGAACGCGCCCTACCTTTCTTCAAAATCTTGAAGAAGGCAGGTCCTATGAAATGGACTCCGGAAGCGGAGGCGGCGCTGCAAGACTTGAAAGGATACCTATCCTCCACTCCAATACTTGTCGCACCTAGGCCACAAGAGAAGTTACTGGTGTACTTAGCAGCAACCAATCAAGTGGTTAGTGCTACGTTAGTAGCGGAGAGGGAGGCCGATGAGGAGTCTACACCACCGGCAAGCGAATCCAGCGACAAGCAGGGGGCTCCTCCGACAAGCTCTGGCGCCGACAAGGACAACTCTGCGCAAGAGCAAGGAGAAGTGCGAAGAAGGATGGTGCAGCGCCCAGTGTATTTTGTAAGTTCCCTCTTGCAGGGAGCTAGATCAAGATACTCTGGGGTACAGAAGTTGCTTTTCGGTCTCCTCATGGCCTCGAGAAAGCTGCACCATTACTTCCAAGCACACGAGATAACAGTGGTCACTCGCTTTCCCTTGAAGAGGATATTGCACAATCCGGAAGCAACAGGCAGGATCGTCGAGTGGGCACTGGAGCTGTCAAGCTTTGGTCTCAAGTTTGAGAGTACTTCGACTATCCAGAGCCGAGCTTTGGCAGAATTCATAGCTGAATGGACCCCAACGCCCGATGAAGAAGTTCCTGAGACAAGTGTTCCCGTACAAGAAGCGACAAGTGAATGGGTAATGTACTTTGATGGTGCCTTCTCGCTGCAAGGCGCCGGTGCCAGCGTGGTACTCATAGCGCCCACCGGAGAGCACCTCAAGTATGTTATCCAGATGCACTTTCCCAGGGAGCAAGTGACAAACAATACTGCTGAGTATGAAGGCTTGCTTGCCGGCCTCAGGATTGCGGCCGAACTTGGGATCAAGAAGCTGATTGTGCGGGGAGATTCCCAGTTGGTGGTCCGACAAGTTAACAAGAGTTATCAGAGCCCTTTGATGGAAGCTTATGTAGATGAAGTGAGGAAGCTTGAAGAGCACTTTGAAGGTCTGCAAATGGAGCATGTCCCGAGAGCTCAGAATGATATTGCAGATGGCCTTTCAAAGTGTGCTGCGATGAAGTTACCTGTGGAACCAGGGACCTTCCTGCTCAAGCTAACTCAGCCATCCGTTACACCATCAGTTGGGCAAAGTAAGAAAATAAAGTTGGTCTCCGACGACTACTTGCCGGCGGATCTTCCCGAAGCCGCCGCCAAGGCTCCCAAGATCAACGACCAGAACGCTGAGGAACAGTTTGCTCCTGCAGATCCAAGGGTCTGTACAGTTGAAGCAAGCGTTCCCGACAAGCCTTGCCCCGGCAGGCTTGCCGGGGAACCTTCAGCTCTGGCGGAACCAGAGGTTCTTGCCGTAGAAGCTGAGGCTCCCGCAGCGGCCCTCGTGCCTTTAGTCCTTGCCGTTGAGCCTCGGGCTCCAGCATGGGCACAGCAGATCGTCCATTTTCTACAAACTGGAGAACTTCCCGACGACCCAGCAGAGATAGAGAAAATAACCAGGCAGTCAAGTATGTACCAGTTCGTTGACAACGAACTGTACAGAAGAAGACTCAATGGTGTCAGGTTGAAGTGCATTTCCAGAGAAGATGGACAGAAGCTGTTGGCAGAGATACATGGAGGCATATGTGGCCACCACATTGGCGCAAGGGCGCTTGCCGGGAAGGCCTTCCGGCAAGGGTTCTTTTGGCAAGAAGCCCTCCAAGATGCAACTGCACAAGTAACCAAGTGTGAAGCGTGCCAGTTCCATGCC
Organism: Secale cereale; assembly: GCA_902687465.1. NCBI lineage: Eukaryota > Viridiplantae > Streptophyta > Magnoliopsida > Poales > Poaceae > Secale > Secale cereale. The sequence continues at coordinate 836,465,105 of LR738711.1, forward strand.
AAGCAAATTCACCAGCCAGCTCAAGCTCTCCAGACGATCCCTTTGTCCTGGCCCTTCTCGGTCTGGGGGCTCGATATCCTCGGCCCCTTCCCCCGTGCTGTCAGGGGCTTTGAGTACTTGTACGTTGCAATCGACAAGTTCACAAAGTGGCCAGAAGTGGAACCAGTGAGAAAGGTGACAGCACAGTCAGCGGTCAGGTTCTTCAGATCGATTGTTTGCCGTTTCGGAATCCCTAACAGGATCATCACCGATAACGGTACACAATTTACTAGTCGCACCTTCATGCAGTACGTCCAAGACCTTGGCGCCAAGGTCTGCTTCGCTTCTGTTGCTCACCCGAGGAGCAACGGTCAAGCGGAGAGGGCAAATGCTGAAGTGCTGCACGGACTCAAGACAAGAACATTCGACAGGCTGCGCAAGTGCGTAAGAAACTGGATAGAGGAGTTGCCGACGGCTCTTTGGTCAATCAGAACGACACCAAGTCGAGCCACCGGACAGACACCCTTTGCTCTAGTCTATGGAGCAGAGGCAGTTCTCCCCACGGAACTCGTATACGGATCTCCTCGAGTGCTCGCTTATGATGAGCTCGAGCAAGAGCAACTGCGACAAGATGATGCATTGCTCCTAGAGGAGGAACGTCTCCAGGCTGCTGTACGAGCTGCTCGATACCAGCAAGCCTTGCGCCGCTATCATAGCCGCAAGGTTAGGGCCAGGAGTCTCGAGGAAGGCGACCTTGTTCTTCGGCGTGTTCAGTCCGCCAAGAATTCCAACAAGTTGACGCCGAAGTGGGAAGGCCCTTATCGGGTGAGACAAGTCACAAGGCCCGGCGCTGTCCGCCTTGAGACCGAAGAAGGCTTACCGGTGAGCAACTCTTGGAACATAGATCATCTTTGCAAGTTTCACCCATAAGGCGCGGTTGCCGTGATCCGCTCCAGCAACCACCTTTTGTACGAGTCTTGCCGATGTTGCATGTAAACCTTTGTACAAAGCTGGGCGCAGATCCCGTGCATAAGTAAAGCTTTTGTGTTTTGCACTATTTGCCTTTTCCATGCCTTTCTTCGTTATTCGCATGCATTGTTTGGCATCTTGTGCAACACACATCCCCGGTAAGCATTAGCACGCCGAAAGGCACTATACTTGCTTCCCCTCTTCTTTTTCTTTCCCTCTTAAGCAGAAGGAATGTTCCTCGCGCACAAGTTTGCCGGGGGGGAAGGAGATGGAGGATGAACCAAGTGCTGTTCAAGAAAGAGAAGCCTTGTCGGGGAAACAAGCAGTATATGAAAGCTAAGTTACCAGAATTTGAGCAGTTCAATTTTTTTTTGAATTTTAGTTATCTTCCTTGAACAACCACACTTTGTATGGAAAACCTGTGCGCGGAGGAACCTACCCGTGACTAGCCGCACCCTTACCTTGTTTTCGAGTACGCTCAACGACTTAAGTGAGCTGCGACAAGTGTCGCGCCCTTACTTCGTTTTCGAGTTCGGTCAGCAAGCTAAGTGCGTTGCGACTAGCTGCGGCAAGGTTACTTGCCGATAAGGCCCTTGCCAGCAGGCTGCTCAGAGCCCAGCACTCAGCGCTCGCGGCAAGGGCCTCTTGCCGGCAAGTCCCCTAGAAGCGTAGGGTTAAAAGCATACAAAGTAAAGGACCAAAGCAAGGGAGATAACATTGCACTGATTGCTCAAAATAAGATAATATATTACAGAGATAACTTGTCGCAATGACTAATAGATTCATGTTCATGACACACTTTGCAGCAGCAAAGGAAATAAAAAGAAAGAGGCCTAGTCTACGCGGTCGCCTTCACGCCTGGAGATCTTGTTCACCTTAGCGATGATGTGGGCGACCTGCGCCTTCAGCGCCTCCTGATCCGCGTCGGCCGGCAGGCTGCGGAGGACGTTGACAAGATTAATACCGGGGTTGCGGTAGACGATCTTGGTCAAGACGCGCTCCAAGGTACCCGCGCAGAGCTGGCGCGACTCCTCGGCCAGCTGCGCGGGGAGCTTCTCCTGTAGCCGTGCAAGCGCCAGTGCGATTCCCCTGAAGAAAAGACTGATCTTGGCGCTGTGGGGGAGGTTCGGGTCTGGAGAGTACACGAGGTGCTCCACCCTCAGCGCCATTAGCTCCTTGTCGATGTTGGCGGCGGAAGTGACCAGCTCCTCCGTCCATTGCTCCACCGCCTGGTTGAAGAGGTTCGCGGAGGTGGCAGTGCTCTCCACCAGCTCCCGCTCCTTGCGGAGCTCCTCCTTCAGTTTGGTCTCGCGGTCCCGGGCGGCGTCGAGTGAATCTCTCAATGTGGAAACCTTCAACTCCAGATCAGCAATTGAGTCCTTGGCGGCTTTGAGCTCGTCGCCCTGCTTGGAGAGGCGTACCTGGAGTTCTGAGTTGGTATGGGCGTCTTTCTCGCGCTCTATGTTGAGCGCGGTGACCCTCTCCGTGCTCGCCTTCAGGTACTCCTCCAGCTGCGCCACCTTAGCTTCAAGGTCCTTCTTGGCGGTCTCCGCAGTGGCCGCGGCGGCTTTCGCTTCCTTCAACTCTCCTCCAAGGGCCTGCTCCCGGGCGGTAAGGTCGTCCTCGTGAGCGTCGAGGTCGACCTTCCGCTGGTTGAGCGCTCCTTCTCGCTGGGACAACGCTTCACCGACCAGTCGCTGTTGCTCCTCGGCCTCAGCTTTCTCCAGGAGGAACTCTTGCTGCTCTCCGGCAAGCCTCTCGCGCTCCTCCGCCAAGTCGCGGAGAGCCTCCTGGTTGGCGGAACGGAGCTCTGCGGCGCGTTTCTCCAAATCTGCTCCGGCCTTGGCGGTGAGGGCTTCTCGCGACTCCAGTTTCGCCTGGCTGGCCCGGTAAAGGGCCAGGAGCTGGCGGAGAAGTTTCTCCTCTTCGGGCTCATCGCTCCCGCCAGGCGCCTCAACAATCTTCAGCCCCGCGGAGGCGAGAACCTCTCCATCAAAGGTCTCTCCCTCCACGGGGGCTCGCGACGAAGACCCCCACGGCACTTGTATGAAGACGCCATTGGGGGCCTCAAGATAGAAGCCGGGCTGCTCCTTATCGGCGGAGGGGTCGGCGGCCGGTGCAGCGCTTGACGCTCCTGCCGCCTCCGGGCCGGCAGTGTGGCCGCCGTCCCCCTCCCCGGCCGCTGCGTCTGCGGTCGGGGCAGTCTCCTCAGCGGCAGGCTCGTCGACTCCTGCCATGTCCTCAACGACAGTGGCATTGCCGGCGTCGCCTTGCGAGCCCTCCTCCTCGACGACGACCTCCGTCTCCATCCGCTCTGGGGGAGGAGGGTCTAGAAGAAAAAGAAGAAAAGAGAAGATCAAGCAAATATCCAAAAAGACAAGTCCAAGAAGAAAAAGCTGTAAGACTTACCTTCGCGGACTTCGTCGACGACAGGCTCCCTCGCCGGGGAGTCCTCCCTTGGCGGTGGAGCGGTGGCTCCTGCTGGCGGAGGGCCGCCCGTGCCCTCCCCTGGCGGGGTGGCCACCCTTGTCGGGCTGCCCGCCCTTGGCGGGGAGCCCGTCCTTGGCGGAACGTCCTCCCTCGCCGGGGAGTTCGCCCTTGGCGGGGAGGGTGGAATCTGCAGCTCCTCGGGAGTAACCTCCGGTTGCTCCTGTGGCTGCGGCTCCATTTCTGCACAAGACAAACAAAACAAACAAGGCAACAAGATATAAGTACAAAGCAAAAAAAACCTCAAGCGCGCCCGACAAGTGGGAAGCTCAAGACCAGACTTACGCTGGGGGCTGCGCTGGGGGCTGCTCCTCGGAGCAGCGGTTGGGTCCGGCAAGTTCGTCGCCGGCGCGTCCCCTGTCGCCACGACGGGCGAGTCGTCGTCGACCTCGACCACGGGGATCTTGGCCCGCTTCGCCGCCCGTTGGGCCAGGGACCTGAAAACAAAACAAGGAACAAGATCAGAATCATGAAGGAAGAATCAAGACAGAATCGAAGAAGTTACAAATTACAAACACTTACTCCTCTTCCTCGTCGTCGTCGCTGAGGGCGGAGAAATCGAACTCCACCTGAGGTGCGTCCGCGCGAGGAGCAGGGGGAGAAGGCTCCCTCGGGCGCTTGGCGGTCTCCGGGGCTGGGGGCTGCGAAGACCCAGCCCCCGACGGCGCCGAGGCCCGGGGAGCAGGCGGAGCAGCCGCTCCACTCTGAGAGGATCCCCCTCCGCTTGGCGCTGGTGCACGGGGCGCCTCCGTAGCGGCTGGCGCGCGGGGCGCCTCCGCCGCGGCTGGTGCGTTGGGCCCCTCCGTCGTGCCTTGGCTCGCTCTGGTGGCTCGCGCCGCCCGGCGAGCAGGCTGTTGTCGGGGCGCCTGCGTCCTCCTCGCCGTAGGCGCCTTGCGGAGGCGTTTCCCCGGCGCTTGCTTGGGGCTTGCCGGAGGTGGGGAGTTCTCCGACGACGAGGAGGCGTCGTCGTCGAGCCCTAGAGACCCGCCGGTGTCTTCATCGGCCTCGACGTCTTCCTCCTCCTCCCCAACAGGCCCGCTGGGTCCGGCATCCTGCCCTGCAGCTCCGCTCCCTCCGGCACCTCTGCTCCCTCCAGCAACCTCGCCTCTTGCGGCGGCTTCGCTCACGATCCCGGGAATCCCGGCATACCTCAGGGAAGGAACCCCGGCGAGCTCGTCGGGCGGAAGCTTGAGCAATCTCCGGATCTCTGCCTCCTCGGCTTGGCACGACGCGTCCTCAGCATCCGCCTCGTCGACGGTGAACCCGAAATCTCCTGCCGTTGCAGCTGCGGCAGCCTCCTCCATCCGGGAAGCAATATAAGCTAGATCCCGCTCCGTGGTGTCCCGAGTGAGACCCTTGTTCTCCTCGGCGTTCTTGGGCACCTCGACCAGATTATCGAAGAAGCTCATAATTGCATCCAGCGTGGGCACTATCCAGGTGGGGTCGACGCCGTGAGAGTCACACGCGGGCATCATTGTGCGCAAGGCGTCCCGGGCAGTGCTGTTGCACAGCGGCACCACTCCCCGGGGAGGTCTAAACCACTTCGGATGGACCGGGTCGTGCTTGAAAAGCTCCCGGACCATCCCCTTCAGCTCCAACGCCGTGAAGTTGAAGTTCAAACCCGGGCGCAGCCTCATAATATCCGCCGCATTGCCAAATTCCCATGCTGGCCTTTTCCTTTCCTGTAAAGGGGCAATGCGGCGGCGGAGGAAATCTGCCCCTACCTCTCCGATGGTCAACTTGGATACCCAGAGACGGAGTATCCTGACGAGGGCGACGTTGAGCTTGACATCATCCGGGGCCAACTCGCTCCAGTCCCTGCCGCGCACTATGGCTGTTGTGCGCGCAGTGAAAGGCTCCGGCTGGTCCTCCACTATCCAACACCAATCTGCGCGCCACTCCTCCCTCTTGCCGCGGAGATCTCCTTTCAGATATGATTCCTTCTTGTTTAAGCGGAAGATCCAGGAGATACCCCCGGAGAGGGGAGCGCCGGCCTCTACTCTAGGCATGAAGAAATGGCGAAAGAGTGCTACGTTTGGATAGATCCCTATGTAGTTTTCGCACAGATGTGCGAAAACCGCCATCGTAAGGATGGCGTTGGGGGTGAAGTCTAAGAGATGGAGGTTGTACGTGTTCATGATGTCACAGAAAAACTCCGAGAATGGAGGACACAAGCCGCAGTGGAAGAAGACAGCGAAGAAGAAATACCCGCCGGGAAGCAGATCTTTGGCGCCGGCGGGGTAGACTCTGGTCCGGGGATGAGCCTTGGTCTCCTTGGCCCAGAAGAGATAGTACTTGTTCCAGAGCTCCCTCGCGCCGAGCCTCGGCGCGAAGACCACGTTCCTCTTCCGCAGGAGGGCGAGCTTCGCCGCCTGCTCGGATTTCTCCCTCTTGGCCTTCTCCGCCTTCGCCTTCTCGGCCTTCGGAGCCATGGCGGAGGCGGCGATGGAAGGGGCGAGGAGTTCGACGGCGCCGCAGATGCGGAAGACGGCGGAGGAGGTGTGAGGGCAAGAGGCAGCGGGGGATTTCTGGAGGTTGAAGACGCAATGAAAGCGAAGGAGGGAAACTGCCCCTGCTTCCTCTGCTTTTAAGGGGGGAGTGGGGGACGCTCCGCATTTCCCATTAAAGAACGTGGCCACGATCTCTCCCACGACGCCGCAATCGATGCGTGCCGTTAGGGAGGGGCGCGGCGGATGCGGAAGGGAATCTACGGCTTGCCGTGGGCCACGCGTGCCCGTGCACTGTTTTGGGCCTGGCCCAATAGCGCTCGGCACCGTGTTTGGCCCAGGCCCGGGGGCTCCTGTCGGTGTACTAAGATAGGGGTACCTTAGTACCCCAACTTGTGCACGAGCAGTAGCAGCTTCCCGCGGCAGGGCTCACCACGCGCTTGCCGGAAACCTTTCCAATCCTTATTAAGCCATTCAAAAACAAAGTATACAAGTCAGAAGACCATGCCCCCGGCAAGTGGAGCTTGCCGGGAAGGCCGTCCCAGGCTCAAGATTATCACATTAACGCAAGGCCCTGGCAAGAGAAGCTTGCCAGGAAGACCAGAAGACTGCATCTCAGAAGACATGCCTCGGCGCAGCATGCGCCGCTGCAGGGCCCGGGGAGCGACAAGCTTCAGGGCCCGGCAAGGTCAAGGCCCCGGCAAGGTGCTTGCCGGGGGGAACTCACGCTGTGTGCCCGCGCTCCAGCTCATCGGCCCATGCGTTGCCCTGGGGCCCTTCCAGGGACGCGTGGCGGATGGTTGTGCAGCCTGGGGGACACGGTGGCGAGCCACGGTGACAAGGCTACCGCCGTGGCGAACGGAGACGCACGGGCGGGCGCTTTTGGGGTCGACGGCGACGGGCATTAAATGCTCTTGTCCCCCACTGTCAAAGTAGGTGATGACCACTGTTCATCCACTGTTCACGCACTATTCCCGCACTGTTACAACTACCACCAAAGTTACATTTTTACCCTCCTCTACGTTGACACCTGTCAGTGACCCCTTGAGCTATAAAAGGAGGCCCATGCACGACGTAGAAAGGGTTCGGAACCTAGACATCTCTCTTGCTCGGTGTAGCTAGTTCTTCAAGCTCCCGAGCCCAAAAACTCAATACAATCTAAGTAGGAGTAGGGTTTTACGCGTCCGCGCGGCCCGAACCTGGGTAAACTGCCCGCGTGCTCTCCTCGATCTGCTCTTCGTGCTCCCTCCGCTCCCTTACCGCAACGTACAAGGGGCTCCGGTCCCATAGGTGCTCGTGGCGGACAGTTTCCCCCGACACAGCCCCTAGTTTTTATTTACGTGCTCTTTATATTCTTGCAAACATATCCCGTTACACCTACAAAGTACTTCTAGTTTTATACTTGTTCTAGGTAAAGCTAACGTCAAGCGTGCGTAGAGTTGTATCGGTGGTCGATAGAACTTGAGGGAATATTTGTTCCACCTTTAGCTCCTCGTTGGGTTCGGCACTCTTACTTATCGAAAGAGGCTACAATTGACCCCCTATACTTGTGGGTTATCAAATGTCACCATAGATACCCCAATGTCACCACGACTATCCACGAGTGAGGCAAGTATCAAGTGATCTCAAATCCAAAGTATTCAATCTGATAACAAAGAAACCTCAAAGAGAAAGATTCAATTCACCACAAAAGAGATAGAGTGGAGGAACATCATAAGATCCAACTATTAAAGCTCATGATACATCAGATAGCGCCAAATCAAGAACACAAGAGAGAGAGAGAGGGAGAGAGAGAGATCGAACACATAGCTACTAGTACATACCCTCAGCGCTGAGGGTAAACTACTTCCTCTAGGTCATGGAGACAACAGGGATGGTGAAGATGGCCTCGGGCGATGGCTTCTCCCCTCTGGTAGGGTGCCGGAACAGGGTTTTGAATGAGACCGCTTCGGAATAGAGGCTTGCGGCGGCGGAAAAACTCATCTAGGTCAACTTTCGGATGTTTATGAATATATTAGATTTTTCGGCATTGAAATCATGCCAAGGGGAGTCCCAAAGGACCCACAAGCTCATATGACGCACCCCTAGGGGGCGCCCCCTTGAGCTTGTGACTCCCCTCGATACCTTTCTAGGTTCCTCCCTTCCATAAAAAATCACCACAAATTTAATCGCGCTTGGGCTTCGTTTGGTATGATTTTTTTGTGAACCAAAGAAATAGGAAAATAACGGGAACTAGCAGTGGGCACCAGATTAATATGTTAGTCCATACAAGTAATATTAAAGTGCATCGAAACCATATTGAACTCATGTAAATATAGCATGAATACTTCATAAATTACAGATATGTTGGAGACATATCATCATCGCCAAGCTTAATTTTTGCTCGTCCTCGAGTAGGTAAATGACAAAAGAAATAATTTATGAAGTGTGAATGCTCGAATAAAGCAGATCTTTGATCACATAGACAACGGTAATTTTAATAACAAGTAGCATCATTCTAATAAGTTCAACATATCATAAAGTGGCATTGATGTATCTTACAACCTTTCAAGATTATATTGCAAACATAAAGCAATTACTGAATTAAAAATGTTGGCTAGGTACCCCAATTTGGAGATAACCATCGTACTTATACAATGGTCAACAAATCGCATAGGTAGTAAATCACCTCAAAATTGTGTTTCCACTCAAACTATACACTCTCAAAGTGTCACGAATAGTTCTAGAGATCGTACTCTGACAACACCATATGATACACCATCATTCTAATAGTTATATATATATATATATATATATATATATATATATATATATATATATATATATATATATATATATATATATATATATATATATATATATATATATATATATATATATATATATATATATATATATATATATATATATATATATATATATATATA
>LR738711.1:836474219-836567030 GCA_902687465.1 Secale cereale
CCGCCCCGGCGGCCGGCGGCCACCCCCCACCCCTCCCCGCCTTCTTCCGCGCCACCGCCCCGGCGGCCGGCGGCCACCCCCCACACCTCCCCGCCTTTTTCCGCGCCAAGCACCACGGATAGCGAGCCGAAACGACCGGCAATGCAGTCCGCCGGCGACGATATTTCCGCGGCGGCGTTTAGGAAGCGACGGCGCACCTCACCTTCGCCCCAAGACCACCGGGGGGATCCGCCGCTGAAGCATAATGCCTCATTCATGCATGACAGGCGGAAGCGAACTGCAAAGATGACTACTCCATCGCATTCGTCGTGGATGCGAACTGCAGTACACCAGGTGTTGTAACACGATGCAGTTCGCTTACCGAAAACCGCCTCGCCTTCTGAAGCGTTGCAGTTCGCTTACGGCGGACGATTCCGCTTCTGAAGCGATGCAGTTCGCTTACGGCTGACGATTCGGTTCGCCTGCCCTAAAATAAATGCGCCCACTATCGGCCGAAGCGCCCGCGCCCCCCACCCATCCTCTATCCCGGCGGTTGCACGCCGCACGAACTGCAACGATCATCACGAACCCACGATCGCCACCACGGTTGGGAGACGAGATCATGGCCTCGGCAGAAGTTACTGTCGCTCCCATTTAAATCCCGCGCTCCATCGAACAGACCGTCCGCACAAACACACGACGCTGCCCCTTCCTCCTCCTCTTCGTCCTCTTTGCAGCAATGGGGTTCAGCAGGACCTACGACGTCGTGCATGCGCACGGGAACACGAAGCTGAAGGTGATCTACACCACCGACGTCGCCGCCATGGCGACGTACGTCGAAGAATTCAAGACACATCTCCAGCGGCGCCGCCAGAAGATCGTCGGCATCGACGTGGAGTACACACCCGACCACCGCAGGGCGGCTGTGGTTCAACTATCCATCGTCAAGTACCAGCCAGTGCTTGTTTTCCAGGTATGTGGTACATTGGGCGAGAGATGCGCCCCCTTCGACACGTTCCTCGACGACCCAAGGTAAGCAATTCTCTCTGCCGAGTACGCGTTGCAGTTCTATATGCCCGTGTATGCAGTTCAGAAAGGTATAACTTGCGGTTCACTTTCCCTAGGTTCGAGTTCGCTGGCTTCGCCATCGAGCAGGACAAGCAGAAGCTCGCAGCCTGCAACCTCCACGTCGCCAACTTCGTCGACATCCAGACGAACTGGAGGGTGCCTGATGGAACAAAGCCACTGGACTCGCTGGGCGATGTAGCTGCTACCATCATCGACGACGAGTACGCGGACATGAAGACGAAGATGACAGACCACGACCACAGCCTGTGGACTTCCATTCTCAGCACCAAGCACGTCGAGTATGCTGCCATGGACGCCTACGCTGCGTTCGAGATATGGAACAGAATCAGCACCATGAAGAAAGGCCTCGCGCGCGCTGAAACAGAGAAGACCAGGAAGCGCCCGAGGTCTTCCTGGAAGCCGTGGGGCAAGGGAGCATCAACTTCCACCTCCAACTCCAACGGGTGGAACTGGTGAAGCTGGACAGATGCTGAAACCCAACGATTCCTGTCGCAAGTGCTCGATTTAGTTTCCTTCTGCATATGTAGATTAGTTTGCTTTCGTTCTAGTTTGCTTTCGGACAATGTTTGCTTATGTTGCGTTAGTTTGCTTCATGATGTAGTATGTTAATTATGACCCCAGAACCGTAGTTTCTATCTATCAAATATATGCAGTTCTCAGTACTCTGTTTTCATTATGTACATTGCTTCAAAACCGCTGATGTAGCTAGGATACACATAAAAAAACAAAACTATCAGAGCAGTTCACATAGAGAATTCTTTCACAAAAACTGCTCCTGTTAAAGAAGTTTGATGCAGTGCTCTTTTATTAAAAAAACTATAGTTCCGTATGTGGGTTAAAAAAGAGGAAAAGCTCGGTGGGGGTTTCCAGAATGCATGTTCTTCAATTGCTGCTGCACATGGAAAACTATATATAAAAAAGAGCACTTCACTTATGCTCATAATTCTCATAAAATAAAATACACCAGAAGCAACACAAAAAAGCAGTCCGCCTCGCTTGACCAATCGAAAAAACTTATAAAACTAGTACCCCCACGCAACCGTGGCTGTGATGCAGTTCATACAGGCTCGCATTGCATATTAATGCAGTTCGCCGCACTACAAAAAATTCAACGCGCATTTGCATATTACTGCAGTCCACCGCTCTTGACCGCGATTCACAGACGAAACACACATCATGCGATGCAGTTCTAACAACTATACAATGCAAGAAAACTCAAAGAACATCTTTTGATAAACGACCAGAGCCAGTCGCGCCGCAAAAAAAAGTGGACAGAAAACTTAAAATTCTTCCAAAATAACAACTTAATCCGCTCCAATTTATACGGATAGATCAAAAGCAGCCCGTAAATGCCGAAAACAACAGAACATTACAAACAAAACGCAGCAATTTCGATCCGCACTGGGGAGAACAGAGAAACAGAGAAAGGCGGACGAACGGACGCAGATCCGCCAAAATCCAATGATTTCCGTCGTTTTCTCACAGAATTCAGTGCTTAACCGCAAATTAAATCAGCGCAAGCGCGAATAAACCAGCACAAATCAGTGAAACTAGCCAGAAACGATGCTAGATGAACGTTTCCTGCTGCGCCTCTGTGTGGTGCACAGCAGAAGACGGAAGCAGTGCGCATAGTTCTCCAATGCATTTTTCCAATGCAGTTCGGAAGTGTTATGAGAATATTATTCTCATAATGTTATGAGAATAGACCGGCTGTATATATATATATATATATATATATATATATATATATATATATATATATATATATATATATATATATATATATATATATATATATATATATATATATATATATATATATATATATATATAGAGAGAGAGAGAGAGAGAGAGAGAGATAGAAGATCAAACACATAGCTACGGTTACATACTCTTATCCCCGAGGGTGAACTACTCCATCCTCGTCATGGAGGCGGAGGGGATAATGAAAATGAACTCCGGTGATGGCTTCCCCCTCTGGCAGGGTGCCGGAAGTAGTCTCCTAATGGGATAGCTTCGGAACTTAGGTTTGCGGTGACGGAAAAACTCATCTAGGTCAACTTTTGGAGCTTTCTGAATATATAAGATTTTTCAGCATTGGAATCACGCCAGGGGGAGTCTCGAGAGGCCCACAATCTCATATGGTGCGCCCCTAGGGGCGCCCCTTGAGCTTTTGGCTCCCCTAGACACCTTTCGTCTCTCCCCTGAAGCTTCATGGGTCCCTTTCCTTTCATAAAAAAATCAATGTAAATTTTGATCGCGTTTGGACTTCGTTTGGTATGGTTTTCTGCGAAAGAAAGAAATAGGCAAAAAAACACGAACTCGCACTCGGCACTAGATTAATATGTTAGTCCATAAAAATAATATAAAAGTGCACCAAAATCATATAGAACTCATGTAAATATAGCATGGATACTTTATAAATTATAGATACGTTGGAGACATATTAGAAAACAAAGTATATCTACACTGATAGGTGGTACCCATCTATGAGGATTGGGATCACTAATATGCAAGGCCCACCTTACACGTGGGAACACCTAACCGATACACATAAATAGAATACTAATAAAATAAAAGAACACTACGGGATTTGAACACGATATTTTTTTTAAAGGAACACAGATTCCTTTCATTTCTTGAGGATTCAAATTTTCTTCAAACCTTTTTATAAAATTTATGAGGATTACATATATTATTCCTTATCCATTTTTATATCTTAATTGAGATAAGTGTTGTTCATTTTGACATCCAATAGATAACCATAAATTCATCTAATATATAATTAATACCAACTTAATAAAAAACATACATTTTATACCGAGTGTTTTCTCGACACACTCAGGGATAATCCGTCGTAAGTCTAGCATTGATTTATTGATGAGTTCATTCTCTTATTCTCACTACTAGAAACTACTCCATCCGTCCCAAAATGTAAGACCATCTCTGTTGAACAAACCCACCACACATCGAGAAACAAAAAGACCTAAAGGAAAAACATATTAATCATGAATTAAAAAAGAATGGAAGAAAGAGCTGGAAAAAAAGGAAGATAGAAAAAAGTGAAAAAATAGGTTCAGGGTAGCTTCGAGAACCATCCCAAAACCAGTTGGAAAACAATGCGGAAAAACCCGGAATGGGCCGGCCCATGAAGCATGCGTACGCTCAGGGGGATGCGCATTTCATCGGTATCTATCGTGGTACACGATAAATAGTATTCTCGTGGATATGGCAACATTGCTCCCTTAAAGCGCCTAATGCATGTTCAAGTCAAATAATTTTATTTCCCTGGAAAACTTCAAAACATTTTATGAGGCAAAAAACACAAAATATTTTATTTATTTTATGTACCAATATGGAATATATATATATACACACTAAGATGAGGCCGATCAATCTTATTAGCTCAAGCGATCGTGCAGAAGGATTGTTACTTGTTGGATCTTTGAGATGCAATAGAGTTGTCAATATCTTGAGAGAACTTACCTCACAAGCAAGAACTGCGGTGTTAGTGTTTAAATTTGGCAAAGTAATTTTGTATATGAGTTTAGAGAAGCCAATTCATTATCTCATAAGCTTGCTAGTGTTGCAAAATACCAAGGCACACATACTTAGTTAGATAGTTCTTCCACCCATATTGTACCTCTACCGATGAATGATGTAACCTTTGATGTACAATGAATAAAGGGGCACTTTAAGCACCAAAAATGATGTGGTAGATTGGAAAATTAGGCTTTTGGGTGGCCGGATTTGGGCTCTATTTGTTGGGAAATGTAGCATGTAATTTCAAAAAAATTCTATGCTCACACAAGATCTATCTAGGAGATGCATAGTAACGAGAGGGGAATAGTGTGTCCATGTACTCTCGTAGACCGAAAGCGGAAGCGTTTGACAACGCGGATGATGTAGTCAAACTTCTTCTGGTTCCGACCGATCAAGTACCGAACGTATGGCACCTCCGTGTTCTGCACACATTCAGCTCGATGACGTTCCTCGAACTCTTGATCCAGTGGGGTGTCGAGGCAGTAGACGAGTTCCGTCAGCACGATGGCGTGGTGACGGTGATGATGAAGTGATCCGCGCAGGGCTTCACCTAAGCACTACGAGATTATGACCGTGGGAGTAAACATTGGAGGGGGGCGCCGCACACGGCTAACAATGATGTTGTGTGTCTTAGCCCCCCCTTCCGGTGACCCGATATCACCCGGAACACTTTTGGTGTCCACATATCATTGTCATATATATGAATATTTACCTCTCAACCATTTCGAGACTCCTCATCATGCCCATGATCTCACCCGGGACTCCGAACAAAATTTGGTCTTCAAATCACATAACTCATATAATACAAATGTCGGGACCCTGATCCTAAGTCACACAGGTCTAACATGTAACACATCATATCACTTTGCGGCCTCACACACGGTATTCCCACGGGTGCCACCTTACCTCGCCTGGGACCGTTTGCGCATTTTGGCACACGTATATGATAGTGTCGCTAGCATCCATATGACAGAGAACCCGACCCGACATGACTAGTTATAAACCAAAAGTGGCACTAAATTACAGAGACAGGCATACATGACCCAGCAACGAACGTGTCGGTCATCAACGTATGAACCCAAGTCGTAGCAAGCTACAAGGACTTAAAGGAACAACGTGTGCCATTTCCCCTAAGGGACAGACACAGGAACGAAGAAGGACACATGCCGGCCAGCCTAAGTGTTCCGGAGCAGTAGCAAGCTACCAAGGCTCAGTGGAAGCACTAGGAGACATTTCCCTGTAAGATAGGCTACCAAGGGGAAACAACTAGGTGTCGGATCCCACACATAGCAATACACATTACACGTACGCATAACATGCAAGTATGTGCTGTACAACATGGCATCACAGCATAACTCAACAACTCATATAGATAAAGGCCCAGAAGAGTGTAATGCCCAGGATGGGACTATATCTCCTACGTGTGGAGGTACGACTTAAAGATATAAGCCCATTCTGGAATGATCGCAAGTTTGGTACCTTTGCACATCTCATGTAAAAACAGGGATGGAAAACTGAAAAGATAGTTGGCTTACACTCGCCACGTCACACAAATACATTACATGTTCAAACATCATTCAGATAAACATCACAACCCATCTAAGGGTAAAGATCCAAATGACAAGATACCAAACATAACATTAAACCACAGGTCTAGATCGAATCCTAGTAGAAGCTCTACTGATCAGCCGGATAGTTCACATAGTAACGGCTACGCTCCTCGTCGTACTACCAGTCTAGCTCAGTGCCATCGCCTGTGTAGCTCACCATCGTACCTGCATCTGGGGTGTTGAAGTAACTGTGAGCCATAGAGGACTCATCAATCCCGTTCCCAGGTAACACGACTATTTAAGCCTTGCGTGTGGACAAGGCTGAAGAAAGAATAAGAGTCTGCAGCAGCACTAGCCTAGCTTACGTAAAAGAGAGTGAGAAGAGAAGGTGCCTCGGTCGAGATATGATCACGAAGTGATCCTAGCTAAAGCAAGTCAAACATAACCCCACCGTGTTCATCTCCCGAATCCCTTTCGGAAAATGACAGCACGGTACTCACGCTGGTAGTGTATTGTAACATGGTGTCAAGTTTTCTACAACCGGATATTAACAAGCTCCCATCTGCCACATAACCGCGGGCACGGCTTTTGAAAGTTCATAACCCTGCAGGGGTGTTCCAACTTGGCCTATGACAAGCCCACGATCCGCGGAGTCGCAACTCCAAGGTGGGAAGGCCCGAGTATCCTCGGAATCCCGTGCTCAAGATACTCCGACTAAGGTAAGGCTAATCCAGCAAATCCTCCCGGCGTGCCGACACCCTGATAGTAGACGCGCGTATCTAGTCTCAGGCCACGACCGGATGAGCAGTACGTACAGATACCGAAGACCCCAGCGAACTGGGTGGCATCCGCAAGTGGCTCTAGTTTGGACCAACACTCAAGTCGAGCACTGGCCCAGGGGGGTTGATTAATTAATCCTTGGGTTAATTACTCCCTCAGTAGGTTTTTAGTTGTTTCGGCAAATAGTACCAATGTTGGGACTTGCTGGAAAAGACTTAGCACTTAGCGGTTTATCGAGGGGGTCCCATAACCCCAACCGTGTGAGGAACGGATAATCAAGGAACATAACCCCGGTTTATACGGTTCCTAGCGGCATGAGTGGAACAAAACACCAAGCAAAAGGCTTAGCCTTCCACCCATTACCAATATATAGATGATTTCATTTAATAATTAATGTAGTGTGATATCCCAACAAGCTTCAACAAGAAGCAAGAATTTTCAATCTTCACCTGCAACTAGCAATGCTATAAGAGGGGCTGAGCGAAGCGTACTTATAGCCAATCAATGGTTTGCATAGGTAGGGTGGTTAAACAGGTTCATGGTTACAATAGGAGGCTGACAGGAAAACATGGGCATCGAGGCAAAACTATAGATCGAGACTTCTAGCAATAGGCAAAGATAGTAATGTTATCGGGGTTCGGTCATCTTGCCTGAAGAGTTGTCGATGGGATCGTAAGAGGGGTCCTCGTTCTCAACCTCGGCAGTAACCTCGTGCTCGTACTCGTACTCGGTCTCAGCTTCCGGCTCTACTCAAACAGAAGAACACAAGGCAACGAATCAAACAAGATGCAATGCGCACACAAAAATACTGGATGCATGGCTGATGCACTATGGAAGCAAAACATATGCACTATGGAAGCACAGAAGTCAACTTAGGAAGCACAGTGTTACCGCACAAAAATATGCATCAAGCAAAATGCTTCAAAACATGATAACAATAGGATATTATGAATCTACATGCAAAAACACACAAGTTTCATATAGGACTTGCTCAAAACGGAGCTACGGGCTAAAAGTTACACCCGAAACAATAAATACGCACAAGCTGAAAATTACAGCCACATAGCAACTTCGGGGCAAGAGATAAATGGCCTACAGCACTCAAACATCATGGCAAGGAGCATGGACATAAACTAGACATATCCTACAGCATACAATTCCATTGGATCATCCCCAAAGGAGCCATGGATCAATAGCAACAAGCTATGACATATTGAACTTGACAACAAAATCCTGACAGCAGTAATTTGTTGCAACTTGGGAGCAAGAGTTAAATATGCTACAGCCACTCAAATAAGCATGTGAGAGCATGAATGGATAGCCAACAATATATACTACAAGGAATCATCAAGAGTCACCCCAAAACTATCATGGATTGGCCTAGAACATCAGGCAAACATGGCATCTGGAAATTACAGATTCCAGACTTAGTGAAATTTCACTAAGTGTTAAAACAGCAGTTTCATCATGGCATCTTTGAGAGCAAGATTAAGTCACCTCAAAGCTAAACATGGCAAGTGGTAAGCACCACAGCAAAGTACACATGATGGTGAGTCCAAAACACCTAAGCATGCATCAAGGGGACAAACACAACGATAGCAACGAGTTCCTCTACGAGGCATCTCGTAACAAGTTTAACAACATAACAGCCACATAGCACTTTGCAAAGGAGTTAAACATGGCAAGATGAAATCTATCATTCAAGCTAAGGCAATCAACATGCAGAGCATGACAAGACGAACACGTGGACATCTCATTTGCTTCATTTGGATAAACATGCAAAAAGTTATCACATTGCAAAGATGGCATGAAAACAACAACTAACAGCAGTTTATAACAAGTTGCACTCTTGCAACAGATATTTAAGCATCTAGATGATCTCAAACATGCATGGCACAATGGAACAAAACGTAGTACATGTCTCCACGAACATTTTGACATATCATTTGATCAAATCGGACCATCACACAACAAGTTATCACTAAAACAAAATAGCATCAGACAACAAAAACTGGGGGAATTAGCAGAAAAACAACCTCCCAGATCTGGTCAAACGCGGGTCGGACCCGGCGAAGCGGATCGGGCGCGGCGGACTGGGCCACCGCGGAGCGGATCGGGCAGGCGCTAACGGGCCCGGCCCGTTATGGCGCTGGAGGCGAGGAGACCGGATCGGGGGGTTTCCCCGATCGATCCCGGGCGGCGGGTGGCTCGAGGCCCTGCGGCCGGCGACGGTGGAGCTGGGCCGGCCCACCTGGCGGAGCCCAGCGGGGCGAGACGCAGCGGTGGGGGAGCCCACGGGGCGAGCGGCGACGGGCTGAGGAAGGCGGCCCACCCGGCCTGCTAAGGTTGCAGGTGGGACGATCTGGATCGGGCGGAGCCTCTGGCTCCCTCGAACGAGGATGCGGCGGCGGCTGGCGATCGATGGTTCGGCGCTGGACGGCGGAAGGAGCAGGGGCCCGGCGCCCTGCTTGGTGACCGGCGACGGTCGGGGTGCGGGGTCGTGCTGGGGACCGCTGGCGAGGTCCCTGGCCGGCGGGAGGCGAGGAGATGGACTCCGGCCGGCGAGGAAGAGGGCTCCGGCGAGCTCCTCCGGCGAGCTGTGAGTAACTCCGGCGAGGTGGCGCAGATTCCGGTGGCTAGAGGTAGGAGATGATGGAGGAAGGAGACACTAGGGTTTTTTTTAGGGCAAAAATTGGGGAAGATGGACAAATATATAGGCACAAGGAGTTAGGGTTGTCCAAATGAGGTGTGGTTTTCGGCCACGCGATCAGAATTGGATGGCCTAGATGAAGGGAGGGGTTTGGGTTGGTTTGGTGGGCTGTTGGAGGGGTGTCTTGGGCCTCAAAGAGGGGGTACTTTCAGCCCACGAGAATAACTGTTGGGGTAGCAAACGAACTCCAAACGCGACGAGATTTGACAGGCGGGTTACGCACACCAAAACAACAACACACGACAAGTCTCACGCCAAACCGGAAACGTTACACGGCCAAACACCAAAGTAGGCCTCGGGGATGCCACGGACACGTGAGGGAGCTCCGGAACTCGAAACGGACAACGGAAAGAAATGAGTGGGACCGGATGCAAACGACAACACAAATGCAATGCAATGCACATGACTACATGATATGAATGAATGCCACACACGAACACAACAAAACGACGAAAACCCGAAAAGGCAAAGAACCCGAAATGGAATAGATGGAGCCAAAGATATTATATATTGCCCAAAAGGGAAAGTATTACATGCGGGGCATTACAAACTCTCCTCTACTACAAAAAGATCTCGTTCCGAGATCTAGGATTGGAAAAAGGAAGGGTACTCGGAACGAAGATGATCTTCTCGTTCCCACGTAGCTTCTCGGTCGGTATGGTGTGACCACTTGACTTGGAACCTTGAGACTGAAACTGATTCTTCGACTGGTTGCTCGGGTTGGGTGGGTGGGAGAAACCACGTCCACCAGAGTTCTTGTTGTTGTTGTATGGAGCTCGGATCACTGGAGGAGGAGGAAGCCAAAATTTCTGTTGCTTCGCGACGACTTGAGAAGATGAGGAGGAGTGAACGGCATCTCTAATCCTCTTTTTGGAAGCCTTCATCTTGAGCTGGGTTGCATCTTGCTTGAGCGCCATGTTATAGAATTTGTTGAACTCCTCAGGCTCGAACAAGGTGAGAGCAAGTTGAAGTTCATCGTTCAGACCTCCACGGAACTGATAGATCTTGCTCTTGGCATCTGGTATGTCTTTCTTAGCATAGCGGGCGAGGTTTTGGAACTTGACATTATACTGGTAGACAGTCATAGAGCCCTGCTTCAGGTTGCGGAATTGCTCACGCATACCCTCGATGACACTTGTTGGAATGTGGTGAGAGCGAAAGTCCTTGCAGAAATCATCCCAAGAGATCACACGCCATCTCTGGAGTCTTTGTACTGCTGCCACCAGTCAGCTGCTTGGCCCTTAAGTTGGAAGGCTGCAAATTTCACATAGTCCTCAGGCTTTACGTTGCTGCACTCAAAATGCTTCTTGATATCAGTGATCCAATCTTTAGCATCGAGAGGGTCGACACAGTAACTGAAAGCCTTTGGTTGATCGGCCAAGAACTGGTTGAGCGTAGCATGGTGCTCTTGGTTGAAGAAATTGCCTTGGTTCCCTGGAGCACCCTGATTTGCTTGATTTGCTTGCATTTGCTGCATCATCTGCATCAACATCTGGGTGTTCTGATTTGTAGTTTGCATAATCGCTCTCCAAGCCTCAGACGGAGGAGGAGGGGAAGGAGGACGATCTAGAACCTCTTCACCCTCTGGGTTAGCGTTGGGAACCCGTTTCGGAGCCATCCTGAAAGAGATGACCACCACTCAGCAATTTGATTGACAGAAGGTATAAGCTGAAACAACGGACATAATGCAACATAGTCTTCACAAGAATCATTCGAACAAGAGGAATGAATGAAATTCTCAGCTTAATGATAACAACAATCTTCACGAGAAGCCACATAGGGGACAACAGGTAAATAAGAAAGAAAAAAAACACAAGGTACAGATGGAACAAACACAAGATAGGAGCATCGTTCGACATCTTTGTGCTGTAAGATTATGAACGCGTTACGAAAGGGTTTTGCAATCCCCGGATCAGCATAGCCAAGGACCCTTTAAGATGCAACTCGAACCCTTTAAGATGCAACTCCCGATCGGAACATCGGCCATAAAACCAATTCACTCAATGTAGAACCCCGAACTCGCTAACCTGCATTCGTTGGAAGAATGCCTACGATCTACTGGATAAACCCACCTATGAATTTCCGAAAGTTTCCAGTTATGCAATCAGGTGTTGGGGATACAGGGGAAGCACCGCGCAATCAACTCTAATCCTACATCCAGCTGTATCCATCCTTCAACACATAACCAGCCTTTCTCGGAAACCGTCTACCTCGGACCTTCGAAAAGCATCCACTATGCAAAGCTATGGCAATACTCCCGAACTACCTCCCCAGTACTGGGTGATGTCGGGGTTATCTTGCCACTAACCGTATAGGAGAGTTTTCGATGTCGGCCGTCTTAAGTATTCTAGTACTGTCACGATATGCTTGTGACGACAATACCCCGAAGCTCAACTCCCCGGGACACTGCCACAACCCCTAATGTCAGGAGGCATCGAGAACAATATTCTCGTCACAAGGACATCGAAACAATCCAACAATACTCGCGAGATTCCTAAAAAAATTTGGTGCAATTTTTGAAAGTAGAAGAGGCAAGAGTAGTCGTCAGGAGTCCTCACCAGAGTGAAAGTGGATGAGGAGCAAAGAAATCCTACTCTCCGATATAAGTATAGGACTCAAAACATTTTCAGTGTGTGCCTAGACTCGACCGTCAACGATTCGATCAATCAGTGGGGGCTTCTAGGTCGGAGAAGGCTCTGAATACCAACTTGTAATGCCCAGGATGGGACTATATCTCCTACGTGTCGAGGTACGACTTAAAGATATAAGCCCATTCTGGAATGATCGCAAGTTTGGTACCTTTGCACATCTCATGTAAAAACGGGGATGGAAAACTGAAAAGATAGTTGGCTTACACTCGCCACGTCACACAAATACATTACATGTTCAAACATCATTCAGATAAACATCACAGCCCATCTAAGGGTAAAGATCCAAATGACAAGATACCAAACATAACATTAAACCACAGGTCTAGATCGAATCCTAGTAGAAGCTCTACTGATCAGCCGGATAGTTCACATAGTAACGGCTACGCTCCTCGTCGTACTACCAGTCTAGCTCAGAGCCATCGCCTGTGTAGCTCACCATCGTACTTGCATCTGGGGTGTTGAAGTAATTATGAGCCACAGAGGACTCAGCAATCCCGTTCCCGGGTAACACGACTATTTAAGCCTTGGGTGTGGACAAGGCTGAAGAAAGAATAAGAGTCTGCAGCAGCACTAGCCTAGCTTATGTAAAAGAGAGCGAGAAGAGAAGGTGCCTCGGTCGAGATATGATCACGAAGTGATCCTAGCTAAAGCAAGTCAAACATAACCCCATCATGTTCATCTCCCGAATCCCTTTCGGAAAATGACAGTCACGGTACTCACGCTGGTAGTGTATTGTACCATGGTGTCAAGTTTTCTACAACCGGATATTAACAAGCTCCCATCTGCCACATAACCGTGGGCACGGCTTTCGAAAGTTCATAACCCTGCAGGGGTGTTCCAACTTGGCCCACGACAAGCCCACGATCCGCGGAGTCGCAACTCCAAGGTGGGAAGGCCCGAGTATCCTCGGAATCCCCTGCTCAAGATACTCCGACTAAGGTAAGGCTAATCCAGCAAATCCTCCCGGCGTGCCGACACCCTGATAGTAGCCGCGCGTATCTAGTCTCAGGCCACGACCGGATGAGCAGTTCGTACAGATACCGAAGACCCTAGCGAACTGGGTGGCATCCGCAAGTGGCTCTAGTTTGGACCAACACTCAAGTTGAGCACTGGCCCAGGGGGGTTGATTAACTAATCCTCGGGTTAATTACTCCCTCGGTAAGCTTTTAGTTGTTTAGGCAAGTAGTACCAATGTTGGGACTTGCTGGAAAAGACTTTGCACTTAGCGGTTTATCGAGGGGGTCCCATAACCCCAACCGTGTGAGGAACGCATAATCAAGGAACATAACACCGGTTTATACGGTTCCTAGCGGCATGAGTGGAACAAAACACCAAGCAAAAGGCTTGGCCTTCCACCCATTACCAATATATAGATGATTTCATTTAATAATTAATATAGTGTGATATGCCAACGAGCTTCAACAAGAAGCAAGAATCTTCAATCTTCACCTGCAACTAGCAATGCTATAAGAGGGGCTGAGCGAAGCGTACTTATAGCCAATCAATGGTTTGCATAGGTAGGGTGGTTAAACAGGTTCATGGTTACAATAGGAGGCTGACAGGAAAACATGGGCATTGAGGCAAAACTATAGATCGAGACTTCTAGCAATAGGCAAATATAGTAATGTTATCGGGGTTCGGTCATCTTGCCTGAAGAGTTGTCGATGGGATCGTAAGAGGGGTCCTCGTTCTCAACCTCGGTAGTAACCTCGTGCTCGTACTCGTAATCGGTCTCAGCTTCCGGCTCTACTCAAACACAAGAACACAAGGCAACGAATCAAACAAGATGCAATGCGCACACAAAAATACTGGATGCATGGCTGATGCACTATGGAAGCAAAACAGATGCACTATGGAAGCACAGAAGTCTACTTAGGAAGCACAGTATTACCGCACAAAAATATGCATCAAGCAAAATGCTTCAAAACATGATAACAATAGGATATTATGAATTTACATGCAAAAACACACAAGTTTCATATAGGACCTGCTCAAAACGGAGCTACGGGCTAAAAGTTACACCCGAAACAATAAATACGCACAAGCTGAAAATTACAGCCACATAGCAACTTCGGGGCAAGAGATAATTGGCCTACAACACTCAAACATGCATGGCACAATGGCACAATTGAAGCATCCCCAAAGGAGCCATGGATCAATAGCAACAAGCTATGACATATTGAACTTGACAACAAAATCCTGACAGCAGTAATTTGTTGCAACTTGGGAGCAAGAGTTAAATATGCTACAACCACTCAAATAAGCATGTGAGAGCATGAATGGATAGCCAACAATATATACTACAAGGAATCATCAAGAGTCACCCCAAAACTATCATGGATTGGCCTAGAACATCAAGCAAACATGGCATCTGGAAATTACAGATTCCAGACTTAGTGAAATTTCATTAAGTGTTAAAACAGCAGTTTCATCATGGCATCTTTGAGAGCAAGATTATGTCACCTCAAAGCTAAACATGGCAAGTGGTAAGCACCACAGCAAAGTACACATGATGGTGAGACTAAAACACCTAAGCATGCATCAAGGGGACAAACACAACGATAGCAACGAGTTCCTCTACGAGGCATCTCGTAACAAGTTTAACAACATAACAGCCACATAGCACTTTGCAAAGGAGTTAAACATGGCAAGATGAAATCTATCATGCAAGCTAAGGCAATCAACATGTAGAGCATGACAAGACGAACACGTGGACATCTCATTTGCTTCATTTGGATAAACATGCAAAAAGTTATCACATTGCAAAGATGGCATGAAAACAACAACTAACAGCAGTTTATAACAAGTTGCACTCTTGCAACAGATATTTAAGCATCTAGATGATCTCAAACATGCATGGCACAATGGAACAAAACGTAGTACATGTCTCCACGAACATTTTGACATATCATTTGCTCAAATCGGACCATCACACAACAAGTTATCACTAAAACAAAATAGCATGAGACAACAAAAACTGGGGGACTTAGCAGAAAAACAACCTCCCAGATCTGGTCAAACGCGGGTCGGAGAAGTCAACGCGGGTCGGACCCGGCGAAGCGGATCAGGCACGGCGGACTGGGCCACCGCGGAGCGGATCGGGCAGGCACTAACGGGCCAGGCCCGTTATGGCGCTGGAGGCGAGGAGATCGGATCGGGGGGTTTCCCCGATCGATCTCGGGCGGCGGGTGGCTCGAGGCCCTGCGGCCGGCGACGGTGGAGCTGGGCCGGCCCACCTGGCGGAGCCCAGCGGGGCGAGACGCAGCGGCGGGGGAGCCCACAGGGCGAGCGGCGACGGGCTGAGGAAGGCGGCCCACCCGGCCTGCTAGGGTTGCAGGCGGGGCGATCTGGATCGGGCGGAGCCTCTGGCTCCCTCGAACGAGGATGCGGCGGCGGCTGGCGATCGATGGTTCGGCGCTGGACGGCGGAAGGAGCAGGGGCCCGGCGCCCTGCTTGGTGACCGGCGGCGGCCGGGGTGCGGGGTCGTGCTGGGGACCGGTGGCGAGGTCCCTGGCCGGCGGGAGGCGAGGAGATGGACTCCGGCCGGCGAGGAAGAGGGCTCCGGCGAGCTCCTCCGGCGAGCTGTGAGAAACTCCGGCGAGGTGGCGCAGATTCCGGTGGCTAGAGGTAGGAGATGATGGAGGAAGGAGACACTAGGGTTTTTTTAGGGCAAAAATTGGGGAAGGTGGACAAATATATAGGCACAAGGAGCTAGGGTTGTCCAAATGAGGTGTGGTTTTCGGCCACGCGATCAGAATTGGATGGCCAAGATGAAGGCAGGGGTTTGGGTTGATTTGGTGGGCTGTTGGAGGGGTGTCTCGGGCCTCAAAGAGGGGGTACTTTCAGCCCACGAGAATAACTGTTGGGGTAGCAAACGAACTCCAAACGCGACGAGATTTGACAGGCGGGTTACACACACCAAAACAACAACACACGACAAGTCTCACGCCAAACCGGAAACGTTACACGGCCAAACACCAAAGTAGGCCTCAGGGATGCCACGGACACGTGAGGGGGCTCCGGAACTCGAAACGGACAACGGAAAGAAACGAGTGGGACCGGATGCAAATGACAACACAAATGCAATGCAATGCACATGACTACATGATATGAATGAATGCCACACACGCACACAACAAAACGACGAAAACCCGAAAAGACAAAGAACCCGAAATGGAATAGATGGAGCCAAAGATATTATATATTTCCCAAAAGGGAAATTATTACATCCGGGGCATTACAAAGAGCCATCATAGCATTTATTACAAACAGAGGTCACATGACCCAACATACACAGCATACAGGCAACAGAAGCATAACATGTCTGAGTACAGACAACTACAAAGGAAAAAAGGCTGAGGAGCCTGACTATCTACAAGACCCTCCCAAGGGTACAAGACCGTAGGTGAGGTAACAAGCTAAACATCGAAGTCCACGCGGAACCACTAGCGAGACTGAAGTCTCTCTGCAAAAACATAAATTAAGCAAACGTGAGTACGAAGGTACTCAACAAGACTTACATCGGAACTAACTACATATGCATCAGTATCAACAAAGGGGTGGTGGAGTTTGACTGCAGCAAGCCAGCTTTGACTCGGTGGCTATCCTGAACTACGACTGCAAGCAACTCTTTTGAGGTGGCGCACACGAGTCCACATATTCAGCAATCAATACACCACTATGGATCCATTCCCCTCTACCTACGAGAAGGCCATCCATAGCACTCACACTTGTCTTGAGCATTTTAGAGTATCCACTTTCACTTATCTATGTACCACGTAAGCATCCAAGAAGTCCATAACCGCGGACCTGGCTATTCAGATCATGTTAACCCTGCAGGGGTGTACTTCTTCACACACTCTCTCGCCACTTACCGCCATGTACACGTCGTGTATCTCGGCAACCTTCAAGCGGAAGCCTGGCGAGGGTGTCAGCCATGACCTGAATAACCACACAGGACTCTAGTCCAGGTTTATCACCTATTCGGGTTCCATCCGTAAGGAGATCCGACCGGGGTGTCGCTCACGGCCCCAAATGATGTGTACAGGGTTCCCAAGCCCACCAACCAGGTGCCACTTGGTACACCGGGCCACTGCACCTAGTCTGTCCCAAGCCCACCTGTACCGGGTGCCACTTGGTAGACTACTAGCACTACCTACAAACACCAGATACTAGTTGCAACTCCTGGACAGAGATCTAGTTGATTAATAAGTCGAGAGGGGTCGAGTTACCGGAACCCAATGTCTGGTAGTAGCTAGTCATTGGACAACTTACACAGAACTCAGTTCTTAAGGACGGTTCCAGTGAGACAACCCACCATGTACTCCTACATGGTCTCCCACCGCCACCTTTACCAAATCGTGTTCACACACTTAGCTCACACACAGTATGACATGTTCATCACCATTCCAATTCATCCCCGATGAATCAGACCTGACACAACTCTAAGCAATAGCAGGCATAACCAGAAAGCATGAATGAGTAGGCACAACATGGCTCAAACAAATCCTACTCATGCTTGTGGGTTTCAACTATTTACTATGGCAATGACAGGTCATGCAAAGTAAAGGAGTTCAGCTACCGCAGCAAAAAGCAGTTCAATCGTGGTTGTCCTAATGCAGTAAAAGAGAGCAGGAGCGAGAGAGTGGGATTGTATCGGAATGCTCAAAGGGGGTTTGCTTGCCTGGCACTTCTGAAGATAGTAACGATCTTCATCGGTGCCATCGATCTCATCGTGGGAACATACATCTACTGAGGGGGAACAACCACCGGTAAACACAAAAGGAACAACATTCACTGAAATGCATAATCAAATGAATGATATGTCATGTTAAGGAACTGAATTGACCTAATGCAGTATTAAGCCAAGTTAAATGAAGTGGAATTCAAACAAGGTTAAACTCCAACTCCAAATGCTAGTTCATAAATTGCCCTAATCATGATTTATCCTATTCAGTGAGTTTAACTTGTTCAAACATGCATGAAAGTGCCATAAACAGATTCCTCACATTTTTCTAATAAATTTTTCATATATAACTTATTTCATTCTGAGTTATATATTATTTTCTATGATTTTCCGAAGTTTATAACATTTTCTGGAATTTCCTGGTTATTTAAAATAAACTAAATCCAGAAAATGTTTTATTGCATCAGCATTACATCACAGTGACGTCAGCGGTCAACTCGGCGGCCAGGGTCAAACGTGACGTGTGGGGTCCACACGTCAGTGACACAGGGAATAAATTCGGTCAAACCATGTGCTAACTGGGGTTTGACCAGGGACTGGGCCCACTGTCAGTGGCTGAGGTGGGTGATTAGTGAGTGGATTAGGCCCTAAGTAAGCGGCCACGTTAGCAATAGACGCCGGCGACCAACAACATGGCGGTGGCTCGCTAGAGTTGCCCTCCCCGCCGTTTCCGGCGACGGGAGCTCGCGTGGCTGGGTTCTACGGACGCAGCACAACGGGCCGCGTCGGTTGGTGGTGGAAGCAGTCGCTGGGGTGGCCGGAACTCGCCGGAGCAGAGCTCGTGGCGGCGGCCGGAGTGCGGGTATGGACGGAGTCGACGCTACGGTATTCTAGGGGGAGAAACAGATGGGTGCGCTCGGCTTCTGGGAGCAAGGTGAGTGCGATGATGTGCTCAAAAACGGGCAAAGGCGGTTGTGGCCACGGCGGCGACAAGTTCAGCGGCGGTCGGGGTTTGGCCGTGACGGAGCTATGGCCTAGAGGTCGAACGCGACCAGGGAAGAAGGGGGAAACGACCCGGGGGCTCACCGCGAGTCTGTTGGGAGGGTCAGTGGGCTCGGGGACGCGTCGGAGGCGGCGAATCGACGAGCGGCGTCCGGCGGGTGCCGAAGTTGAAGATTACCAAATGGCGGCGGAGTGGAGCTCTCCGGCTTGTTTCCTTCGGCATGGAGGCGTGGTGCTCGACGGCGGAGATGCCAGACGCGGCGGCGCGGCGAAAGGGAGGCGATGGCCACGCGGGTGAAGCACAGCGACAGCGGAACGCTCTCGGGTGAGCTCGAGGAGGGGGCTAGAGGGCGAGGGAGAGAGCAGGAAGTGAGGAACGAGGAACCAGGGGCTCTGGGCGTCCCCAGGCGCTCGAATGAGGGCGAGGAGGAAGCAGGAGGTGGAAGCAGGAGGTGGCCGCGGCTCGGCTGTGCGCGCGCCACGCACAGTGCCAGTAGGCGCGGGGAAGATGACAGAGAGGGGGGGGCTGCGGTGGTGGGCTGGGCCATCTAGCTGGGCCGTGTAGGTAAGGCCAGGTAAGTCCTTCGCTCTCTCTCTCTTTTCTAATTCTTTCTGTTTTCTATTTTCTGTAATTGTTTTGGCTTTATTCAAAATGCGAGAGCATTTTCAAAAATCACGAGGTTGATTGTGGCCACTGTTGGGATTATTTCCAACAGGCAACATTTCAGTTCATGAATATTTGGACATTTAAAATAATATATAAAATTTAATTGCCCAAATGCAAATATGGTATGATTTAAATCAGTGCCCAAAATGTTCCAGAAAAATGTTCACTATTTTTGGTTTGGTGCAAAAGCCTTGCCAAAATATCAAACAATTAATAAGAACACTTTGGAAACATTAAATGCAATTTTTTTAACTGGACCTATTTGAAAGCATTTGTGCTAGGGTTTATCAATCCCCATTTCAAATTTCTTGAAATTGAACATGATGCATGGATGCATAGCCACTTGGTACAAGCAAACACTAGGGTTGTGACAACTCACCCCCACTAAATAAGAATCTCGTCCCGAGATTCAAGACGTGAGGTAAGAAAACAAAGGGGACACAAAGCCATCACAATCTTCTCGATTTAACTGTCCTCCTTGAAATTGTTGATTCATTGCATCATGTTGATCTTGGCATCTTTGCTTTCGTGATCTTGGTCCAACATAGTGATAACAAAAGAAAATCTACAGGAATAGATCTTGCCAAAGATCGAGCAACTCAGATCAACTCATGGAGTGAGACATTGAAACATCTCTTGAGCTGAGACACAGAACACACATCCAGAGGGATGGAGTGAAACAAATGATGAAGGTTCACTTGGTAGGCAATAATTCCACACCTAAGAAGATGGTGATCAACGTCGCCAGACGGGCACCTTAGAGAAGATGACCCGTAGAGTTATTCCCTTAAGTGGCAAAAAGAATTACTTTTGATATAGAGATCATTGAAATTCTCTATACCAGCCTAAGGCAAATCACAATCGATCATTTGGAGGAGTTCGGTAGAATGACATACTCGGACTAGAATGAATGATGTGGACCACCTTGTGGAAGGCGACACAAGGAATGATTTTGCTTGCGCGTGCTCTCAAGAACTTGAGCATTTCCATACTCATCAAGGTTTTACCATTATCCATGCCAATGGTGCTGACAACACAAGATAGGAACATGATGAATAGCGATGGACGATGCAGATGCAATGGAAGATAACACTTTCTCAGATTTCACCTTAGCGGGGTCAAGGGGCAAAATTTGGATGATCGACCGAGAGATATTTAGCACTCTGCTTCTTATGTTCTCCTTGATGTACCAGGTACCACGGTCAATGCTTAAAAGCATCAACATGGCCATCAAGTAAAGGTCGGACTTCAGGGGCTCAAAAATCCATAAGGAACAACTTGTGGAGTAAATCCTACAAAATCCTTATGGGGAGGTGGCCAACTTCCTCAATCAAGATATTACAATACTAGGTCTTCCGGCTGGTGTGTTGGCCACAACATCCACTTACCGAGTTACAGAGAGACCACTATTATAGTTCTTGGGAAACGTTCAACCATGATATCTGCCTAAGATTCTGATCTGGTTGGTGTCTGGATATTCCAGACTCATCAAGTCTAGGAAGAAAAATAAAATTTTGCAACACAAATCGACGAGATGACGTTGCGAGATTCTCGGGGAATGACCTGCGATAGTAAGCTCCAAAACATGAGTTGGTTCTGCTACACACATGTGAACACGCTGTCGCAGACAAGCATGACCACGTAGTAGTCTTACAACAAAACACTACTGAGTTCGGGTGGGGAACCATCATTGAGGATAACGAATTCTTGTGCATGAACTAGTATTAGCACAATAAACTCATTTTCCTTGAACAATCAGTGGCTTGGGGGTGCTAGGGAATACATATGGAGTGGAGGTAATTAATCTACCAAACCATGGTATACATTCGCACATGGATAACTGTCTTGGGACGATTCCAGAAGAAACAAAACAATCTTTCTCGAACTCACGGTGGCAACTTGCACCAAATGCACATGAATTGGAGGAAGTCACTTCTTCCATCCAAGCATAAGCTTCATGACGGAACACGAAGGCATTGCTTACAAAGTTTCGAACACTAGCTTAATGTCCAACAAAACCATGGAAATGATAAGGATGTTGTCGATGGGCTCAACAATAATTCATCCAGGTTTCCATATAGATGGAATTCTATGACAATGTGAACAAAGTGATAGCATTGGCCAGACCAAGAGATATAACGGTGTATGCTCGAGGAATCAACCACGAGTAAGACAACGTTACGAATATCATTGGTTCTGATTTGACTTGGCGATAACCCATACTCAAATCAAAGTCTGGACAAGATAATAGATCCACAAATGATCACGAAGATCAATTGAAGAAGATATCATCTATCTTCAATACACACACAAGATATCCCTTTGGAGTGAGCTAAGTCAAGCAAAGCTTTTATCTTCCAACTCACCAAGTTATTGTTTTTAGCTTAGCCAACTAGTTCAGGGTATCCAACACAGATTCTTGGAGAATGGGTGGTTTATAAGAAAACCAACATGATCACAAGCTCAACATAACGGTCAGGGGACAACCTGGTAATACTTCCGAGAAGATATTCGGAAAATCACGAACCACCGATATGTTATGAAGCTCGAGAACAATCTTGCTTTTCAGGGCAGGACGATATGATCAAAAGAGCGAGAGATTGATACAACCCTAACTCGTTGATCGAAAAGTGCACCAGGAAAATGGACTAGGTAGCACGATCAATCTTAGAATGATAATTCAATAATCAGCACACTAAGAATGATATTGTTGTCCTTTAACCACCAAGCAACGAGGTTGCTAGGGGTATTGATTCACACATCATGATTCACTTGTCGGCATTCCAGTTATAATAACACGGGGACCGAGAAATGAATAATGAGGGCGAGAAGTATCACTGTATCAAGATTTCATAGGATGGTGTGCAATTCCCATGACATTCTTGATATAAAGATGGTAATACTCCAAGTTAGAACAGAACAAAAGTTGGAATGTCATTTTGATCTGCGGAGTACAACTTCTTTGACCCAATCCTAGATATGGATAAGGTACTGGAGTTTATTTCTCCTAGTCATTCCAGAATAGAATGGCTTGACGGACCACAAGAGTAAAAGGCATCGATGAACACGAATGCACAACTACTCCTGACTATCAACTGATAGACGAGATCATAATACGACTAAAAAGGGACAACTCAAAGGAACATATAACTTTCTGAGTTATGGATGCATAGATTAGCATGTCGAACGAGTTCAACATATTTCTTCCGGATAACCCATGCAGAAAGGTAGAATTGGCAGAGTCATAGTGTGGAATGGAGAACTCATCAAGAGCACTCTGGTTGTGATCCTTTGGTTCAAAAGAACTTCTACCATAACGGTTCATGGTATTGGAAGAACGATTCAGCATGGACCTCGAGGACTATCACAAGGTACTAATATCCTACATGAACTAGCAAACACTATCAACATGAAGCAAGTAAGGTGAATCTCGGGTTCAAGAACCCATGAATAGAATACCTACTAACTAAATGGCATCACGGGATGCTTTCTAGAATGATGGCCAGAATCATCACACTAGGAATATAAAGCATTGCTAGATTACTGGGTGATCTTCTAAGACACCTAGGGTCATAGTAATAGCTCCAACCTATATGTCGAGGCAATGGCGTACCTCAACACACCGACTAGCGTGGTTAATCTGGCCTAAAAGGACATTAAGAACATGTAGGAATGATTTGCAAATGCATCAGATTGTTTAGAGACCTGGGATGACTCGGACATCATAACGGTTGTAAATGCTCAAAAAGTTTTTGAAATTCATGCAAAAAGGTAGCATAATCACTCAACATCATAATGTCAAGGTTTTGAGACCAACAGTTTAACAAACAGGAGCACTTAGGACTGAAATGAGAGTTGAAACCACCATTAACGTGATCCTGATAAATAGAATGAGAAGCCTAGTTTCTTAACCCCCGTAGAAAGGAGAAGGTGACTCAGATCAGAAGGGCATAGGGTAAAGGAGTAAAAAGAGCCTTACGTTCCCTTCCACAATCAATTCCCTTATATAACTAAAGAATTTCTAGACACAACTTCGACCAGTTTGGCTTGGTAATCGTACAGGCAGTCAGGCTCTGATACCAAAGCTGTCGGGACCCCGATCCTAAGTCACACAGGTCTAGCATGTAACACATCATATCACTTTGCGGCCTCACGCACGGTATTCCCACGGGTGCCACCTTACCTGGCCCGGGACCGTTTGCGCATTTTGGCACACGTATATGATAATGTTGCTAGCATCCATATGACAGAGAACCCGGGCCGACATGACTAGTTATAAACCAAAAGTGGCACTAAATTACAGAGACATGCATACATGACCCATCAACGAATGTGTCGGTCATCAACGTATGAACCCAAGTCGTAGCAAGCTACAAGGACTTAAAGGAACAACGCGTGACATTTCCCCTAAGGGACAGACACAGGAACGAAGAAGGACACATGCCGGCCAGCCTAAGTGTTCCGGAGTAGTAGCAAGCTACCAAGGCTCAGTGGAAGCACTAGGAGACATTTCCCTGTAAGATAGGCTACCAAGGGGAAACAACTAGGTGTCGGATCCCACACATAGCAATACACATTACACGTACGCATAACATGCAAGTATGTGATGTACAACATGGCATCATAGCATAACTCAACAACTCATATAGATAAAGGCCCAGAAGAGCCATCATAGCATTTATTACAAACAGAGGTCACATGACCCAACATACAGATCATACAGGCAACGGAAGCATAACATGTCTGAGTACAGACAACTACAAATGAAAAAAGGCTGAGGTGCCTGACTATCTACAAGACCCTCCCAAGGGTACAAGACCGTAGGTGAGGTAACAAGCTAAACGTCGAAGTCCACGCGGAACCACTAGCGAGACTGAAGTCTCTCTGCAAAAAACATAAATTAAGCAAACGTGAGTACAAAGGTACTCAGCAAGACTTACATCGGAACTAACTACATATGCATCAGTATCAACAAAGGGGTGGTGGAGTTTGACTGCAGCAAGCCAGCTTTGACTCGGTGGCTATCCTGAACTACGACTGCAAGTAACTCTTTTGAGGTGGCGCACACGAGTCCACGTATTCACCAATCAATACACCACTATGGATCCATTCCCGTATAGCTACGAGAAGGTCATCCATAGCACTCACACTTTTCTTGAGCATTTTAGAGTATCCACTTTCACTTGTCTATGTACCACGTAAGCATCCAAGAAGTCCATAACCGCGGACCCGGCTATTCGAATAGATCATGTTAACCCTGCAGGGGTGTACTTCTTCACACACGCTCTCGCCACTTACCGCCATGTACACGTCCTGTATCTCGGCAAACTTCAAGCGGAAGCCTGGCGAGGGTGTCGGCCACAACCTGACTAACCACACAAGACTCTAGTCCAGGTTTATCGCCTATTCGGGTTCCATCCGTAAGGAGATCCGGCCGGGGTGTCGCTCACGGCCACAAATGATGTGTACAGGGTTCCCAAGCCCACCAACCGGGTGCCACTTTGTACACCAGGACACTGCACCTAGTCTGTCCCAAGCCCACCTATACCGGGTGCCACTTGGTAGACTACTA
This sequence comes from Secale cereale, assembly GCA_902687465.1. Taxonomy (NCBI): domain Eukaryota; kingdom Viridiplantae; phylum Streptophyta; class Magnoliopsida; order Poales; family Poaceae; genus Secale; species Secale cereale. The sequence goes on from LR738711.1 coordinate 836,499,449, forward strand.
GCACTACCTACAAACACCAGAAACTAGTTGCAACTCCTGGACAGAGATCTAGTTGATTAATAAGTCGAGAGGGGTCGAGTTACCGGAACCCAATGTGTGGTCGTAGCTAGTCATTAGAGAACTTACACAAAACTCAGTTCTTAAGGATGGTTCCAGTGAGACAACCCACCATGTACTCCTACATGGCCTCTCACCGCCACCTTTACCAAATCGTGTTCACACACAGTATGACATGTTCATCACCATTCCAATTCATCAGACCTGACACAACTCTTAGCAATAGCAGGCATAACCAGAAAGCATGAATGAGTAGGCACAACATGGCTCAAACAACTCCTACTCATGCTAGTGGGTTTCAACTATTTACTGTGGCAATGATAGGTCATGCAAAGGAAAGGGGTTCAGCTACCGCAGCAAAAAGTAGTTCAATCGTGGTTGTCCTAATGCAGTAAAAGAGAGCAGGAGCGAGAGAGTGAGATTGTATCAGAATGCTCAAAGGGGGTTTGGTTGCCTGGCACTTCTGAAGATAGTAACGATCTTCATCGGTGTCATCGATCTCATCGTCGGAACATACATCTACCGAGGGGGAACAACCACCGGCAAACACAAAAGGAACAACATTCACTGAAATGCACAATCAAATGAATGATATGTCATGTTAAGGAACTGAATTGACCTAATGCAGTATTAAGCCAAGTTAAATGAAGTGGAATTCAAACAAGGTTAAACTCCAACTCCAAATGCTAGTTCATAAATTGCCCTAATCATGATTTATCCTATTCAGTGAGTTTAACTTGTTCAAACATGCATGAAAGTGCCATGAACAGATTCCTCACATTTTTTTGATAAATTTTCATATATAAATTATTTCATTATGAGTTATAGATTATTTTCTATGATTTTCTAAAGTTTATAACATTTTCTGGAATTTCCTGGTTATTTAAAATAAACTAAATCCAGAAAATGTTTTATTGCATCAGCATTACATCACAGTGACGTCAGCGGTCAACTGGGCGGCCAGGGTCAAACCTGACGTGTGGGGTCCACACGTCAGTGACACAGGGACTAAATTCGGTCAAACCATGTGCTGACTGGGGTTTGACCAGGGACTGGGCCCACTGTTAGTGGCTGAGGTGGGTAATTAGTGAGTGGATTAGGCCCTAAGTAAGCGGCCACGTCAGTGATAGACGCCGGCGACCAACAACACGGCGGTGGCTCGCCGGAGTTGCCCTCCCTGCCGTTTCCGGCGACGGGAGCTCGCGTGGCTGGGTTCTACGGACGCAGCACATCGGGCCGCGTCGGTTGGTGGTGGAAGCGGTCGCTGGGGTGGCCGGAACTCGCCGGAGCAGAGCTCGTGGCGGCGGCCGGAGTGCGGGTGTGGATGGAGTCCACGCTACGGTGTTCTAGGGGAGAAACAGATGGGTGCGCTCGGCTTCTGGGAGCAAGGTGAGTGCGATGACGCGCTCAAAAACGGGCAGAGGCGGCTGTGGCCACGGCGGTGACAGGTTCAGCGGCGGCCGGGGTTTGGCCGCGACGGAGCTATGGCCTAGAGGTCGAACATGACCAGGGAAGAAGGGGGAAACGACCCGGGGGCTCACAGCGAGTCTGTTGGGAGGGTCAATGGGCTCGGGGACGCGTCGGAGGCGGCGAATCGACGAGCGGCGTCCGGCGGGTGCCGAGGTTGAAGATGACCAGATGGCGGCGGAGTGGAGCTCTCCGGCTTGTTTCCTTCGGTGTGGAGGCATGGTGCTCGACGGCGGAGATGCCAGACACGACGGCGCGGCGAAAGGAAGGCGATGGCCACGCGGGTGAAGCACAGCGACGGCGGAACGCTCTCGGGTGAGCTCGGGGAGGGGGCTATAGGGCGAGGGAGAGAACAGGGAGTGAGGAAGGAGGAACCAGGGGCTCTGGGCGTCTCCAGGCGCTCGAATGAGGTCGGGGAGGAAGCGGGAGGTGGGAGCAGGAGGTGGCCGCGGCTCGGCTGTGCGCGCGCCACGCACAGTGCTAGTAGGCGCGGGGAAGACGACAGAGAGGGGGGGCTGCGGTGGTGGGCTGGGCCATCTAGCTGGGCCGTGCGGGTAAGGCCATGTAAGTCCTTCTCTCTCTCTCTCTCTTTTCTAATTCTTTCTGTTTTCTATTTTCTGTAATTGTTTTGGCTTTATTAAAAATGTGAGAGCATTTTCAAAAATCATGAGGCTGATTGTGTCCACTGTTGGGATTATTTCCAACAGCCAACATTTCAGTTCATGAATATTTGAACATTTAAAATAATATATAAAATTTAATTGCCCAAATGCAAATATGGTATGATTTAAATCAGTGCCCAAAATGTTCCACAAAAATGTTCACTATTTTTGGTTTGGTGCAAAAGCCTTGCCAAAATATCAAACAATTAATAACACTTTGGAAACATTGAATGCAATTTTTTTAACTGGACCTATTTGAAAGCATTTGTGCTAGGGTTTATCAATCCCCATTTCAAATTTCTTGAAATTGAACATGATGCATGGATGCATAGCCACTTGGTACAAGCAAACTCTAGGGCTATGACAACAAAATCATCATCGAACGTTAAGTGTGTGGACCCTACGGGTTCGAGAAGTATGTAGATATGACTGAGACACCTCTCCGGTCAATAACCAATAGCGGAACTTAGATGCTCATATTGCCTCCCACATATTCTACGAAGATCTTTATCGGTCATATCGTAATGACAACATAAGTTGTTCCCTTTTCATCGGTATGTTACTTGCCCGAGATTCGACCGTCGGTATCTTCATACCTAGTTAAATCTCGTTACCGGCAAGTCTCTTTACTCATTCCGTAATACATCATCCCGCAACTAAATCATTATTCATATTGCTTGCAAGGCTTCTTATGATGTGCATTACCGAGAGGGCCCAGAGATACCTCTCCGATACTCGGAGTGACAAATCCTAATCTTGATCTATGCCAACCCAACAAACACCTTTGGAGATACCTATAGAGCATCTTTATAATCACCCAGTTATGTTGTGACGTTTGATAGCACACAAGGCATTCCTCCGGTATCCAGGAGTTGCATAATCTCATAGTCGGAGGAATATGTATTTGACATGAAGAAAGCAGTAGCAATAAAACTGAACGATCAATATGCTAAGCTAACGGATGGGTCATGTCCATCACATCATTCTCCTAATGATGTGATCTCGTCATCAAATGAGAACACATGTCTATGGTCAGGAAACTTAACCATCTTTGATTAATGAGCTAGTCTAGTAGAGGCTTACTAGGGACTTGGTATTTTTTCTATGTATCCACACATGTATCATGTTTTCGGTTAATACAATTCTAGCATGAATAATACACATTTATCATGAAATAAGGAAATATAAAATAACAACTTTATTATTGCCTCTAGGGCTTATAGGCGGTACTAGCGCCCAATCGGGGCGGTACTACCGCTTATAGGCGGAACTGTCGTGCAACTACTTCTGAACCCGACACGAAAAGTGCAAGACCCAAAATTGAGGCGGTAGTAGAGCAGTACTGGAGCGGTACTACCGCTTGATGCTACAAGCGGTACTACCGCTGCTGCCGCGGTACTACCACAGGGAGAAAACCAGAATTGCCATAAATTCTTCATACAAGCTCCGAATTGAGCAAACTCAAGCTTGATGGATAGAGGAAGACGAGTAGCACCCAAGAGGTACAAGCTCAAGGGTACCAAGCACCCAAGAGTAATAAGCTTCTCAACTTGTAACTTCCACGTATCACCGTGGAGAACTCAAACCGATGCACCAAATGCAATGGCAAGGGCACACGGAGTGCCCAAGTCCTTCTCTCTCAAATCCCACCAAAGCAACTAATGTTAGGGAGGGAAAAGAGAGGAAGAATAAGAAAGAGAACACCAAGAAATCCAAGATCTAGATCCAAGGTTTTCCCCTCACCTAGAGGAGAAAGTGATTGGTGGAAATGTGGATCTAGATCTCCTCTCTCTTTCCCCCCCAAAACTAGCAAGAATCCATGGAGGGATTGAGAGATAGCAAGTTAGGAGAAGGTCAACAATGGGGGAAGAACACGAGCTCAAGAGATAAGATTCATTGGGGACGAAGACCCCCTTTTATAGGGCCTCCCGAATCCAACTATTATGTGCCCAACCCGCACACGAGCGGTACTACCGCTCAGGCGGTAGAAGCAGGAAGATGGAGCAACAACATGAACGTTGGGGCAGTAGTGCCTCTTATAAGCGGGACCAAAGGAGGCAGGATAGAACAGATTACGACGGCAGTAAGGTTGTAGCGATACTACTGTCCGACCAGGGCGGTACTACCGCCCAATCGGGGTGGTACTATCGCTTATAGGCGGACGTGTCGTGCCTTACTGCCGTGCAACTACTGCTGAAACCGACACAAAAAGTGCAAGACCCAAAATCGAGGCGGTAGTAGATCTGTACTGGAGCAGTACTACCGCTTGATGCTACAAGCGGTACTACCGCCGCCGCCGCGGTACTACCGCAGGGAGAAAACCAGAACTGCCATAACTTCTTCATATGAGCTCCGAATTGAGCAAACTCAAGCTTGATGGATAGAGGAAGACGAGTAGGATCAAAACATCGACTCGTTATGGTAAGAAAAGGCAGGGAGGTATGCCTAGGATATAGAGGAGTGAACTCTCCATCAAAGAAGAATCGGCATAACCTCCAACATCGAAAACATCATAGAAGATGCATGAGTGAACTCCGTTTTCGATGAACTCGAGCTTGTGATCAAGATGACCATAAGCTCCAAAACTCACAAGGATAAAAACCAATCATGAACCAATAAATATGATGCAAGGATGCAATGGTTTGAGCTCTCTATGAACGGTACGATCAAGCTACTCCTCGAGAGCCCCCCTTGATAGTACGACAATCGATCCTATAACCCGGTCTCCCACAACTACCGTGATATCGGTAAAAATAGAAAACCTATCAAGGGCAAACCTTTGCCTTGCACATAGTCCACTTGAGCTGGATGATGACGATCTTGACTCCCTCAAGCTGGACCACCTTTCTTGATTGTGTTGGTTCAGTCAAGACTAGTAGATTGCTCCCCCATACTCCACTATGGGTGAGCCACTCATCGGCACATCTTCACAACTCCATTGCCACCACAATGGATGGCATGCCTCAAGCATACGATATCTTCATGATGATCCTACTTGAACTTGCACACTGCAACCTGATAACCAACACGTGTAGGGGATCAGTTGTAGCCTCTTTCGATAAGTAAGAGTGTCGAACCCAACGAGGAGCTAAAGGTAGAACAAATATTCCCTCAAGTTTTATCGACCACCGATTCAACTCTATGCACGCTTAACGTTTAATTTACCTAGAACAAGTATGAAACTAGAAGTACTTTGTAGTTTTTGTGGGATAGGTTTGCAAGAATATAAAGAACACGTAAATATAAACTAGGGGCTGTTTAGGTAAATAAGCAATAAAGTTAATATAGCGAGTGTAGAAAAGTGGTGGTAGGAGTTGCGAAATTGTCCTAAGCAATTGACTACATTACCGGACTGATAGCAAGTTTATGTGGGAGAGGCCACTGCTAGCATGCCATCCCTGACTTGGAATTCTATGCACTTATGATTGGAACTATTAGCAAGCATCCGCAACTAGTAACGTTCATTAAGGTAAAACCCAACCATAGCATTAAGATATATTGGTCCCCCTTCAATCCCATATGCATCAATTTCTACGCTAGGTTCAAGCTTCTATCACTCTTGCCCACCAATATGTAGTTCTATCAACATACAACTAACCCTATGGTGTGATCCATGCGCGCACTCATATGATGGGCACCAACGGACAACAACATAACCACAAGAAAATTAAATCAATCATAGCAATTCACCAATCACCGCTAGGACAACGAAAATCTACTCAGACATCATAGGATCACAACACATCATTGGATAATAATATGAAGCATAAAGCACCATGTTCAAGTAGAGGGTACAACGGGTTGCGGGAGAGTGGACCGCTGTAGATAGATGGGGTAAGTTGATGAAGTTGTTGGTGAAGATGACGGAGGTGTTGGTGTAGATCGCCGTCACACGATGATGGCCCCGGCGGCGTTCCGGCACCACCGGGAGAGAGCGGGAGAGAGCCCCCCTCCTTCTTCTTCTTCTTCCTTGACCTTCTCCCTAGATGGGAGAAGGGTGTCCTCTCTGGTCCATGGCCTCCATGGCGACGGAGGGGCGAGAGCCCCTCCGAGATTGGATCTGTCTCTCTGTCTCTCTCTGTTTCTGCGTTCCCAGATTCTGGCCTTTCACCGTTTCTTATATTCCTGGAGATCCGTAACTCCGATTGGGCTGAATTTTTGACACGGTTTTTATCCGGATATTAGATTTCTTGCAGCGAAAGAAGGGCACCAACCGCCTTACGGGGTGGCCACGAGGGCCCAGGGCGCGCCCCTCACCCTCGTGGGCCCCTCGGGCATCGTCTCACGTTGATTCCACTTCCCAAAACTCACATATATTCCAAAAAAATCTCCGTCCGTTTTTATCCCGTTTGGACTCCGTTTGATAAGGATATTCTGCGAAACAAAAAACATGCAACAAATAAGAACTGGCACTGGGCACTGAATTAATATGTTAGTTCCGAAAATAGTATAAAAAGTTGCCAAAAGTATATGAAAGTTGTATAATATTGGCATGGAACAATCAAAAATTATAGTTACGGCGGAGACGTATCAGCATCCCCAAGCTTAATTCCTGCTCATCCTCGAGTAGGTAAATGATAAAAAGATAATTTTTGATGTGGAATGCTACCTAGCATAATCTTGATCATGTAATCTAATCATGGCATGAATATTAAGACACAAGTGATTCAAAGAAATAGTTTATCATTTGACATAAAAGAATTCAATACTCAGGCATCCCAACAAATAATCAAGTCTTTCAAAATATCAATGCTAAAGAACGTTATCCCTACAAAATCATATAGTCATTTATGCTCCCTTTTCTTAACACAAGGTACCCCTCATGCCCATCCCTGTGTCAGCCAAGCAATTGTTTTCATACTTTAATTTTTCGAACCTTTTCAACTCTTCATGCAATGCATGAGCGTGAGCCATGGACATAGCACTATGGGTGGAATAGAAGGTGGTAGTACAAAAAAGTAGGGAGAAAGTCTCACATCAACTAGGCGTATCAATGGGCTATGGAGATGCCCATCAATAGATATCAATGTGAGTGAGTAGGGATTGCCATGTAACAGATGCACTAGAGTTATAAGTGTATGAAATCTCCAAAGAAAACTAGTGGGTGTGCATCAACTTGCTTGCTCATAAAGACCTAGGGAATTTGAAGAAGCCCGTCGTTGGAATATACAAGCCAAGTCTTGTAATGAAAATTCCCACTAGTATATGGAAGTGACAACATAGGAGACTCTCTATTATGAAGAACATTGTGCTATGATGAAGCACAAGTGTGGAAAAAAGATAGTAGCATTGTCCCCTTTTTTTCTTTTTCCTTTTTTTTGGGCCTTCCTTTTTTTATTTGGCCTTTCTCCTTTTTTTATTTGGCCTTTTTTCAAGGGACAATGCTCTAATAATGATGATCATCACACTTTTATTTACTTACAACTCGATATTACAACTCGATGCTAGAACAAAGTATGACTCTATATGAATGCCTTCGGCAGTGTACCGGGATGCGCAATGATCTAGCATAGCAATGACATCAAAAAACGGACAAGCCATGGAAACATCATGCTAGCTATCTTACTGTCATGCAAGGCAATATGACAATGATGGTTCGTGTCATAATAAATAGAACGATGGAGTTACATGGCAATATATCTCGAATGGCTATGGAAATGCCATAATAGGTAGGTATGGTGGCTGTTTTGAGGAAAGGTATAAGGTGGTTTGATGCACCGGCGAAAATTGTGCGGTACTAGAGTGGCTAGCAAGGTGGAAGGGTGAGAGTGAGTATAATCCTTGGACTCAACATTAGTCATAAAGAACTCACATACTTATTGCGAAAAATATGTTAGCCCTCGAAGATAAATACTACGACGCATGCTCCTAGGGGGTAGGTTGGTAGGAGTTAACCATCACGCGCCCCCGGCCTTCACGCAAAGATAAACAATCAAAATACAATGCGCGCCAATTTGGTTACATAGTTAGGAGACCATACGTGCATGCTTCGTGAATCACAAACCTTAACACCAATATTTTTACTAAACTACAATCATTCACTAGTACCTCCCACATATTAGCATCTCTATATCGCCAAACTATTGCAAGGAATCAAACATATCATATCCAGCGATCTACAAGTTTTATGTAGGATTTTATGACTAACCATGTGAATGACCAATTCCTGTCTACTCTCTAAATAGATATAAGTGAAGCAAGAGAGTTTTAATTCTTTCTACAAAATATATGCCCACTCTCTAACAAATATAAGTGAAGCAAAAGAGCATTCTACAAATGGCGGTTTTCTATGTGAGGAGAAACAGGCAATCCAAACTTCAAATGATATAAGTGAAGCACATGAAGCATTCTATAAAGCCATACTCAAAAGACATAAGTGAAGTGCAAAGAGCATTCTATAAATCAACCAAGGATTATCTCATACCAGCACGGTGCATTTATTAAAAGGAAAAATAAAAAGCAGACGATGCTCCAAGAGTTTACGCATATCATGTGAACGAAACGAATCCAAAAACGTACCGATACTTGTTGAAGAAAGATGGGATGCCTTCTGGGGCATCCCCAAGCTTAGACGCTTGAGTGTTTTTGAATATTTACTTGGGGTGCCTTGGGCATCCCCAAGCTTGAGTCTTGCCTCTCATCCTTCTTATCACATCGAGACCTCCTCGATCTCCGAACACTTCATCCACACAAAACTTAAACAAACTTTTAGTGGCGGGGTTAGTGCATATGATCAATGAAATGCCATCATGTACTGCTCTAACATTATTGTATAATTATGAACAAACATTACCCATTGTATGCTATCACAATTCTATGGCCCCAAGTCAAGGAGGCTTCAACAAGAATTCAAACATATGCAAATAATGAAGCTATAACAGTAATCTGTGAAAATAGGACAGTCTGTAGTAATCTGAACATTAACCATACTTCTGTAACTCTAAAAATTATGGCAAAATTAGGAAAAATCAACAATTTGTATAGAAAGACTTTGCAAAATGTTTCAGATCCTTTTGATGTTCCAGTAAAAAAGGTAAAATTGCGCACTACAGCCAAATTTTCTGTTTTCGCACTGCACAAACCAACAAGCAGTTTAATCATCCTAAAGGAAACTCTTGGAACATTATTTTTATAATACAATGGAATTGTACAAGGGGATAATTATTTTTGTTGAAAAGTTTTTGTAATTCAAGATTTGCAAAGTTTCTATGGGCATGAACAAAGTTCAAGGAGCTCCTCCATTTCAATGGTGCTCGTCCTTCTTACTTTCACTTTTTTTTTAAAGTTTTAGGTTCCCCTCTTTATTTTTTTGTTTTAAACTTTATAAAAGCACACAACAGAAATAAATGACTCTCTAAAACTTCCGGGTTGTCTCCCTAGCAGCGCTTTCTTTAAAGCCATTAAGCTAGGCATATAGTGCTCAAGTAATGGATCCACCCGGATCCCAAGGTATATTAAAGCCAATTTTAATTAGCAATGATTTCGCATTTAGTAGTGAGCACAAAGTGATATGTTTCATGCAAAAACAAAGTCAAACTCTCTTCCTATGCATAGGCATGTCATACAAGAACAATTCATGCACATCAAGTAAAGGCCAATACATAGTATAAGAAGTTTTTTTGCAATTTTATCGTGTTGGAAACATAGAGAGACAAAGATGTAGTTCCTCTCTCATAATAATTGCAAGTAGGAGCAGCAAGCACATGCATATTGTATTCATCAAAAACATCATGTGCAACGGAAAAAGGCAACCCATCAATATAATCCTTAATAAGTGCAAACTTCTCCGATATAATGTAGTTTGGAGAATTCAAAAAGATAATAGGATTATCATGTGTGGGTGCAAAATAGCAACTATCTCATGTTTAACATAAGGAACTATAGCAAGTTCATCCCAATAAGCGTAATTCATATTGGCATCTTGGCCACAAGCATAGCAAGCATCATCAAAAAGGGATATTTCAAAACAATCAACAAGATCATAGCAATCATCATAGCATCCGTCCTTTGATAAGCACAAAGGGAAATTAAACAATCTATGAGATGAAGAGTTACTCTCATTAGAAGGTGGGCACGGGTGATCAATCCGCTCTTCCTCCTTTTGTTCTTTGCTCTCCTCCTCATCTTTTTCATCCAATGAGCTCAAAATGACATTAATTTCTTCTTCCATAGACTCCTGCAAGATATTAGTATCTTCTTGGATAGCGGTGACCTTCTCAATAAACGCATCAATTTCGGAGTTATATTCATAATCAAATAGCAATATTTCAATATAGCAAGATTTTCAGGCCTATAAGCATCTTCATCAAAAGCATCATTCTTTTTAAACAGAGATTCAACTTCATAAGCACCCTTAAAAGCAACAATTCTTCTATTTGTTCCACATCATAATAATCATATATACCATTAGCATAAGAAGCTAAGGTCTCATTATCATTAAATTTGCATGAAAGGGGAAGGTGTGGAGCCTTCATCCTAGAGCAACAAGTATAATCATATCTCAAGCATAGTTGCCGAGCATACCAATGCAACATATAAATTTGATCCCATAACAATTTCCCTTTATGAGTCAAGCGATAATCCCTAAAGTATTCACGTTGATCCAACGTTACTCCCATTATATAGTTGAATGGGGTTTTCTCAGGATTATCAAAGTAGTACATAATATCTTTCACATAATGAGCATCGAGGGTTTTAGGAGGTTCCCCATCTCCATGAGTAGCAAGTACACCTAATTTTTTTTGGTATTTCGTGTTCCATATCCATAACTAAAGATAGAGAACAACATAGAACAGCAAATATAATTTACTTAGTGATAAAGCAAACAAGCACACACGAGAATATTCACCCCACGCTATTGCTCCCCGGCAACGGCGCCAGAAAAAGATCTTGATAACCCACAAGTGTAGGGGATCAGTTGTAGCCTCTTTCGATAAGTAAGAGTGTCGAACCAAACGACGAGCTAAAGGTAGAACAAATATTCCCTCAAGTTCTATCGACCACTGATATAACTCTACGCACGCTTGACGTTTACTTTACCTAGAACAAGTATGAAACTAGAAGTACTTTGTAGTTTTTGTGGGATAGGTTTGCAAGAATATAAAGAACACGTAAATATAAACTAGGGGCTGTTTAGGTAAATAAGAAATAAAGTTAATATAGCGAGTGTAGAAAAGTGGTGGTAGGAGTTGCGAAATTGTCCCTAAGCAATTGACTACGTTACCGGACTGATAGCAAGTTTATGTGGGAGAGGCCACTGCTAGCATGCCATCCCTGACTTGGAATTCTATGCACTTATGATTGGAACTATTAGCAAGCATCCGCAACTAGTAACGTTCATTAAGGTAAAACCCAACCATAGCATTAAGATATATTGGCCCCCCTTTAATCCCGTATGCATCAATTTCGGCGCTAGGTTGAAGCTTCTGTCACTCTTGCCCTCCAATACGTAGTCCTATCAACATACAACTAATCCTATGGTGTGATCCACGTGCGCGCTCATATGATGCGCACCAAAGGACAACAACATAACCACAAGCAAATTAAATCAATCATATCAATTCACCAATCACCGATAGGACAACGAAAATCTACTCACACATCATAGGATGGCAACACATCATTGGATGATAATATGAAGCATAAAGCACCATGTTCAAGTATAGGTACAACGGGTTGCGGGAGAGTGGGCCGATGTAGATAGATGGGGGAAGGTGATGAAGATGTTGGTGAAGATGACGGAGGTTTTGGTGAAGATGACGGAGGTGTTGGTGTACATTCGCGTCACATGATGATGGCCCCGGCGGCGTTTCGGCGCCACCGGGAGAGAGGGGGAGAGAGCCCCCCCTTCTTTTTCTTCCTTAACCTTCTCTCTAGATGGGAGAAGGATTTCCCCTCTGGGCCATGGCCTCCATGGCGGCGTAGGGGCGAGAGCCCCTCCGAGATTGGATATGTCTCTCTATCTCTCTCTGTTTCTATGTTCCCAGATTCTGGACTTTCACCGTTTCTTATATTCCCGGAGATCCGTAACTCCGATTGGGCTGAATTTTTGACACGATTTTTATCCGGATATTAGCTTTCTTACGAAGAAAGAAGGGCACCAACCGCCTTACGGGGTGGCCACGAGGGACCAGGGCGCGCCCCTCACCCTCGTGGGCCCCTCGAGCATCGTCTCACGTTGATTCCACTTCCCAAAATTCACATATATTCTATAAACAATCTCCATCTGTTTTTAGCCCGTTTGGACTCCGTTTGATATGGATATTCTGTGAAACAAAGAACATGCAACAAACAGGAACTGGCACTGGGCACTGGATCAATATTTTAGTCCCAAAAATAGTATAAAAAGTTGCCAAAAGTATATGAAAGTTGTATAATATTGGCATGGAACAATAAAAAATTATATATACGACAGAGACGTATCACAACCTAATCCCACAAAGAACTCTTACGAAGACCATGGGTTAGTACACAAAGCGTAATTGACAATTCTTACCATACCATGGGATCTCTTGATCCCTCTCGGTACATCTTCTATGCTTTGTGTGTTGATCAACTTGATTCACTCTTTGACTTAGTCTTGATCAACCTGTAACATCCCAAATTTTCAATTTGGCATGTTATACATAGATCATACAGCATTGCATATTTTATTGCTTTTGTGCGTGGTGATCCTCAAAAAATTCTAAGCAACTCAAGGACCTACGGAGAGAGTTGGGAATTCTACCATTTTCGTATTTGAGTTTTCTCGAATACCGGTACGGGGATCACTTTGGTTTTAATTATTTTTCTCCCCTAAAAAAATATTTCTTAATAAAATACATGAGCGGAGATAATATGACTTCTCCAAAATAAAAGAAATATTGGAGGAAAAATATTAAAATCACTTTTGGAATTTTATTCGGATTTATTTGCGATTTTATTTGCATAGGAAAAATGCACGTTTTTGAAAATTGCATTTAGGTCCGGGAAAAATGTTCACTTTGTCCTAATTATTTTTAGAGGACGATGAAAATTTATTTCGGAATATTTGGAGTCCGTTAAGTATTTTTTTCACCAGTTTTACTGCGTCAGGACTGTTTAGAAAAAAAGCACCGACCTAGTCGGGCCGTACCCGACTAGGACTCTCCTAGGCGGCCCCTTTAAAAGGCGAGGCCCGAGCCGCCGCAGCCCACCCCGCTGCCAGCCCACCCCGTCGCCGAAACCCTAGCCCCTCCGCCGCCGCCGCCGTCGCCGGAGCGCCGCCGCCATCGGAGCCCGCCTGCCGCCGGAGCAGCCACCGCCATTGCCGAGGTAGCCGTCGATTTTCTCGAAAAACCGTTCGTTTTTTTAGTAAACCCTAGATCTGTTTTTAATAGATCGGTTCGGTTTTTCTTTCGGTTTAGTTAAATAGCGGACGTTCGTCCGTACATTTGTTTTAACGAACGCTGTTCGCCCGTTAGTCACAGACAACGAACGTTCGTTCGTTAGCATGTTTGTCAGTTTTCTTTTTGGGGCTTTTTCCGCGATTATTTTCGATCGCGGTTTCTTTCCTAATCTTGTTTTTAGTTTTTCTTTTCGCTCGAGAGTCGGAATCAGGCAATTCAAAAGCCCAGATGTTCGTCTCGATGCCCTCTTTCCGTTTAACCAACTTGAACAAGGTTTTGCTACTATAAAATTTGGCCTTAGACCAATCTAGTAGACGGATCTTGTTTCTTCCGCAGTTTGAGTTTCGTTGCTCCGTTTGATTTGATTCTTATTGCAAACCGAAGTTCTTAAGTTGAACTTTCTGGTTAGATCTTCTTTTTGAAGTTCTGTTTGTGCATCTTTGCTTGTTTCTTATGTATGCTATTGTTTGCTTGCGATAGAATTTCCGGAGTGCGAAGCATGCTACTACGTGTCTCTAGGTTTTGCGAATCATCAGCAAGGCAAGTAACACTTTGATCATACCCTTTATTACCCAGTTTTTATGCATTATATCAAACCCTCACACATTGCATGAGTAGGATCTCTTAACTTGTGGGTCTGGGAAGTAGTTTGAGGTAGAACCTATTACCTGCATTATTTTCAAACCCTTGGAAGTTACTTTTACGTTATGCTTAGGTTGCCATGCTATGGTCATAGACAAGGTTTGGGTTTGAGAGAATATCCATGACAGATGTGAGTTGTTAACTAATGGTTCAACTTAAGGTGGCCACTTGAATACACATCTGGGTGGATTGGTTGCAGGATACCTGGAGAATCCAGTGTTGTCCTAGGAAATCCTGGGGGTACCGTGTGATTATTCTATGGAATGCCACCCAGGCTCAAAGGGATCATATAACTATTCATGCTAGAAACTTCCGTATGTAGCCACAATGCCATTATGGGCTCTGGCATAGTATGAGTAAGTTGTGTGAGCTCTTTCAGTGGTGGACTAGCAGATGTAGGGGAAAGTAGGTGTACGGGTCCACCCGAGGTAAAGAGTAAAGGCTTCTGAAAGACTGTGTCTCGGTCAACCATTTCTCAAACACCATGTAGTGCGAGAAATTCAATGGAGGAGATCGAGTCTTGTGGGGAAAAGTGTGTAAACCTCTTCATAGTGTACAAACTAATCATGATTAGCCGTGTCCCCGGTTATGGACAATCTTGAGTATCTGGTACTTGAATTATTGGTTGATCTCATCACTCTAAAATTAATTTGTTGGGTTAATGATGACTACTTTAATTGGGATTGAGTTGGAGGTACCTTCTCAATGATGTTTCAACTACCATGATAGTTAAAATAAAAGTTATTCCTTTTTTGTAGGGAAAAATTGGCTTTACGCAAAAACTTTAACCTTAGAGCCTCCACCAGCCAAATATGCATATAGTGCTAGTTTTTATTATGTTTCTTGCTCTACTGTGTTATCTTGCCAGCATATTCCATGTGCTGACCCGTTTTGGGCTGCAACATGTTACGTGGCAGACTTTTCAGACGAGGAGTAAGACGTGCTAGGTCGTTTGTCATGCACTCAGCTATGCCATTGGAGTTGATGGACTCACTTATCTTCCAAGCCTTCCGCTGTTATTTTGTTAGATGGCCTTATGCCATAGATTTTTGTAATAAGTTCTCCTTTGAGACATTCGATGTAATAAGTGTGTGATTGCCACTCTATTATAAATCCTTCAAGTATTGTGTGTGTCAGCATTACCAATCCAAGGATGACACGGAAACACAGAGACTTCGGTCCATTCGGATCGTGGTCGCTACAAGATGGTATCAGAGCACACGCTGACTGTAGGACACGACCACTAAGATAAACCCTAGGTCACTCTTCCCTACTCATTTCTGACTCCTCTCCATTTTCTACTCTGTAGGATGGTGGACCCCAAGGAACAAGTTCACTCAACCTGATGAAGACACACCTTTTGGATGACACTTGAAGGAAGTCACTAGGTACCTAAACATCGGAATACCAAGCTTCACCGGGACCTACACTGCCACTTTACCGGAAGAGGAGCGATGGAGTATTCAAGTTCAAATTCCCGGGAGGACATTCTCACCATCCACCGAGCCCATAGAGTTTTCTTTTGATGCACCAACCTGGAGCCTGGGAAAGAGTATGGTAGCCCACATTACCATGGGACACATTGGAGAAGTCTACAAGCAGGAGCTGAAGGACACTATCTACCAGATTTGTGGACGCCGAGATGAGCAATGGGATGTGATCAGTACCCGGAAGGACAGGTCCATTGCAGCATTTATCCAAGAGTTAAACTAGCACATTCATTGACAGGACCACCAGATGTGCGCAGGGATGATAGATCTGAAGAAGGCGCTAACCAGGAACTTGGAGCTAGAAGAGGAACTCAAGTCTACACGCGACGGATACGAGGAGGAGATGACAATACTTGTGGAGAAGAATGATGACTTGATAAGGAAGCTAGGAGTATTCATGGAGATCCAGCACTAGGGGGAGAAGAAGAAGAAGAACCCAAGGAGATTCATTCTGAGGACTACATCATCATCGACGACACGGACTCAGACCCCGATGATAGTGATGAAGACTATGAAGATGAAGCTGGAGCACATATCATGGAATCTTCCGCTGATCAAAATTTCTAGATGACCACCCTATGACTAGTAGTTTTTCCCCGATAGAGTAGAATTTAGAGCACTTTTGTAAACGTTAGTTAGAAGCTTTGTAAGCCCTTGCTTGAAATTGATTGGTGTGATATGATTGTGTTTGTCTCATGTGCATATGGGTAGTGAAATTCCCTTAGACCTCATTTCTATTCTAATCTCTTCCCTCTACACCCATCAGATGCCTCCGAGACGTGAGCCCGGATTTCAGTTTCCCCCTGAGCTCACTCAGTTGATCCAATAGCAGAACACTTTGATGCAACTTCCTTTCTAGAACAATCAGAACAATCAGAACAACAACAACAACAACAACAACATCAACAACAACAACAACAACAACAACAACAACAACAACAACAACAACAACAACAACAACAACAACAACAACAACAACAACAACAACAACAACAACAACAACAACAACAACAACAACAACAACAACAACAACAACAACAACCCTCCACCACCACCACCCATGGACAACCTGACATGTTTTCTAAGGTTGCAACCACTGGTGTTTGCTAGCAGCATTGAACCAATAGTTGCTGATGACTAGCTGCGCAAGAATGGGAGGGATTTGACCACCACAAACTCCACTGATGCTGAAAAGGTGCGTTTTGCCGCACATCAGTTGGCTGGACCAGCAACAGCATGGTGGGTGTCGTGGTTTTGTCACGGCAGATGTCCTAGCAAAAGGACTTAGTCGTGAGGCCATCGCTACGGGTTAGCTTAAAGGGGTTAAAGCGGACAAGGACACAGAGGTTTTATACTAGTTCGGCCCCTTCGATGAAGGTAAAAGCCTACGTCTAGTTTGGTGTGTATTGCTAGGGTTTCGATGACCAGGGAACGAATCAGCTTTGCCTGTGTCTCAATCTGTAGTCGTCTGTCTTGAACCGTCGTCGGGTCGTCCCTTTATATAAGAGGTGACACCCAGTCCGGTTTACAGAGTCCCGAGGCCGGCTCATAAACGTGTCCGCCTCGGTCTCTACTCTTTCTACCTTACATCTCAAGTTACATAGTATGGCGGTTTACAAATCATGGGCCCTAACACTTGGGCTCCAAACCTCTTGGGCTAAAGTCTCTTGTTTCATGCTCCGCTGGGCCTTTGACAAAATAATCTTGATAACATAAACCGGCCCCTCCTGGGCGGTTTATACCTGGTAGTAATATCCCTGACATTAGGCCCCAGATTGATTTGAACCCGTTCATGTCAATCTTCAAAGTCTTTGTACAAATTTGCCTTTCCGCACCTTCAGCATGCTTTGTAAACCGGCGTGACAACATCTCCTCAGATCACTTTAAACCATTGTGACGTCATCTGCGCATTTACCTGTTTTTACCTTTATTCATTAAAACTCCGAAAATCCAGGCGACAGCATCGTCTATATCCGCTTTTTGGGCTCCTCGATTCCCGCGCCTGCCGTTTTATCCCTTCGGCTTATAAATAGGGCCGAGGGGCATCTATTTTCCCCCCTTGATTCTTCTTCCTCTGTTCTTCAGTGCTCGAGCTCCGCCGCCATCCGTCGAGTTCTGCGCCTTCGTCGAGCCCGGCCGCTACATCAACCTGAACGCTTCCAGAGACTCGCCAGTGCCTCTCCGCTTCCATTGCCTCAGGTACGTCCACTTCTTTCCTTCCCGTAGATCTCAGTTCTAGGGTTTCATGCGAGCTTGTAGATGAGTCCCTGTTCTTCGCGGCTCTTCGCCATAGACAGTGTTTAGCCGTAGATCTCAAACTTTATGTCAACCACCGTTAGCATGACTCCGCTCCGTCATTGTAATCTGTCCTTTCCAATACGATTAGTTTAGACTGAATCTGCTAAAGACCTTCCCTGTTTCCGCTGAATATAACTTGAATTATTTTTGAGTTTTCCATATGATGTAGATCCATATCTTACTGCTGCTTGTGTGAAAGTTGTTTCCCCACACTTTAGATCTGCCTCTCATCCGACTGTGTTGGCGGTTTAACTTTAGATCTGCGTCTTACCTGCCTGTGTATGGCGGTTTAACTTTTTCCAAACTTTATAATCCAGTAGATACCATTAGGCCCCTGCTTAAACCGCCATTTAGACCGATACTTTGGTATAACATACCGGTTTAACTCTGCTTAGATTATCAAACCGGATCTTTATTGTATTTTCAGCCTTCCCTTTTGAAAAGATGACTTTCGCAGCCAAACAGTTTGTCTCTTGCAACTGGGTCCCATCCCGGATCACCGAGGACGATTTTGAGAAGATGGCCTCAATTGGTGCTTCATGTCCAAAGGATGTTCTTCACTGGAGGGCTCCCGGAAAAGAGTGTCCTCCAGAGCCCAAGGAGGGAGAGATTGTTGTCTTTTTTGATCATCTGGCCCGGGGATTTAACCCTCCAGGGTCAAAGTTTTTCCGTGACATATTAGCAAACTTTCATCTTCATCCACAAGACATTGGTCCCAATTCTGTTTCAAACGTTTGCAACTTCCAAGTCTTCTGTGAAGCATATCTGCAAGAGGAGCCAACAGTGGTGCTATTCCGAGACTTCTTCCATTTAAACCGTCGGACTGCGTTTCATGATGGCCCAAATACTGAACTTGGCGGAATGAGTATTCAAAAAAGGAAGGATGTTAGTTTTCCTCACGCCACTCTCCACAGCCATCCAAAGGTCTGGAATCAAACTTGGTTCTATTGCATAGACACTTCACCGGAAGGGGAAAATCCACTGCCGGGTTATCACCCCCACCGTCTTCTAGAGAGCCATCCGTTTCCATGGCGCTTAAGTGCCCAGGAGCGAGATCAATATACTCCTCAGCTCTCAAAGCTCTGGGCCTTTGTAGCCAATGGATTAACAGGAATTGACTTCGTCCGCTGCTAGCTTTCTTGGAGTAAACTCCCGCTAAGCCGGTGCTCCGGTTTAATGTGCGAGTACACTAGGAACCCCAAGGACCCTTTGCGCCACACAGAGACGGTGCTTCTAGAGAATGAGGTTAACGAATCCGTCAAAAAGCTGCTGAATATACCTCTAGAAGAGTGCAGTCAGACCGGATTGGCACCCTTCTGCGTGACCAATAAACCGCCGTCGGTAAGAAATTCTTCCGTCCCTTTGCTTTATTTTAATCTGTCCATAGCGCTTGGTTTAATACGCTTTTATTCCTTTAAACAGACGAACGACCCTTTCTGGAAAAGAAAAACCCAGGAAAAATCGGCGAAGGCAGCCCGCAAAAAGACCCTGGCTGTGAAGAGGAACAAGAAGAAGTCGGTTGCTGCATCAGGATCCAATGTGGAGGAAGATGATCCTGCCTCTGAGGTACCACCTAGTTCTTATGATTTCTTAGACTTTCCCTTTACCTGCATTTTTATTAATAATGACTGTTCCCAGGGTCTTGCTGAAGGCAGTAAAGCGGATGACGTTGAGGTAATCTCCCTTTCCTCCCATTCAGAACCACCGCCACCAAAAATTCGTCGGGTAGTCCGAAAATTTCAGCTTTCTCATCCTTATGCTCAACTGGATCCAAACTTTCTTTTGAAGAAGCAGCAACATGAATCTCGCCGCACTACTCGCCATAGCGGCCATGCGATTGAGTCCGCCGGATTACCGCACACTCCGGATCGAAGGCGTCGTTCTGAGGTTTTACTTACTCCAACTCCTCTTTACCCCAAAGCAGGTCTTATTCGTCAACCCCTTAATCTGTCTGACTCGAATTATCAGGAAACTCCTCTCTCCTCTTCTAGCGAATCAACCGCCACACAGGTTCCTGCCCTCAAGACTGTTCACGGGTAAGCTGTCTTTTACTTTGTCCGGTTAAACTTTTCATCTTTGACTTCTGATTTTCATTATCTCTTTAACCCTTTCACAGTATGCACAAGCCTAGCAAAAAGGCCAAATTGAGTAAACCCGCAGTCGATGATACCACTTCTGGACCGGCAGACGATCCTGAGCTTGCCAACCCCTTAGAAGACAATGTTGAAATTCCACATGATGATCCTCCTCCTATGGATCAAGATCTTGCTACTCAGGGGAACGATCTCATGGAGCATACTGCTGAACCGGCCAGCCCTGCCCGGGCTAGCCCTGCTCGGGCTAGTCCGGCTCCTGCTAGTCCTGCCCATGTCAATCCCGCTGCTGCTAAACCTTCTAGGCCAACTGCTGCTTCAACTGATGACGTTGAGATCACTGGGACCGGCTTTACCACCCCAGGAGAGCCTGTTGCTTTGGCCAAACACACTGCCAAGGAAGAGTTTCTTCACAAGGACAAGGGCAAGTGGAACACCGACCTGTCAGCTATGCGCAGCTCAGTGCTCAAGAGCTTCATTCCGGGTACTTAAACCGGTTACATACCAGCCGTGACTATGAAGCCGACTTGGTGAATTTAATGAAGGTACGCTATGAGATGACTTCTTTTCCTTTCTCTTTCATTTCTGTTTATGCTTTGTAACTATACCTTTAGTCCATCGTAGCCCCCAAGTGCCGGTTTAGCCTTCAGGGTGAACTGGGACTTCAGTAGATCAAATATAGAACTTTTGACTTGCACGTGTAGCTCCCAAGGGCCGGTTTACTTCATTGAGGGTAAACCAGGACTTTTCCTATGTTTAGAACAATGTCACATTATCCCCCAAGTGCCAAGTATATAACTTGTTATGTGCTTGGGACTTGTCTGAAAAAATTGCTTGTTTTTTACTACAAATGTACATTAGCCCCCAAGTGTCAAGTGCATAACTTGTTATGTGCTTGGGACTTTGATTAAATTGCTTCATGAATATCTGACATACTTTATCTTTGGCAGACTGACTTGAACTGGAGGGCCTCTGAAATAACTGAACTCCGGGATATCTTAAAATTCCAAGAGACTGCTTCTGTTAAGGTCAAGGAGGAGCTTACACTTGCATTAGCTAATATAGAGAAGCTAAAGAAGGATTTTGAAGCGGAACGGTCAGCTTGGTAGGTAGAAAAGGCTACTTTAGAGAAAAGAGCCAATGATGCTGAGTCTGCTCTTAACTCGGTGACAGAAGAGCTGTCCGGGTTGAGGCAGCAAATGAATGACATGACATCTGCCATCTTCGGTAAGTTCTTTGACATAAATTTATCCTTGCAATCCTGCACTTTTCCGGTTTGACTCATAATTCTTACGCAGGGAGGCGCATCACTCATCTTGGCGATGATGTGCGGAAGAAACCGAGGGTTGCATACACTCTGGTGGAGCAGCTATATTCCGGCGCTCAAAGGGCATTAGCGCTATCTCCCACAACAAACCGGCTCCAACTACCATCCAAGGTACTTTGGAAAAACTATCAATTTTGCCTACCCGCCTTGTCGAAGTGAAGAAGTCATCTGCAAGAACTGGCTCTCTGATGGCTTTAACCCGGGCCAAGGCGTGGGTTCCTGATTTTGATCCGGCTGAAGCAATGAACGGCTGTCCAAGCATGAAGGAAGACGGATCAGCCTTCTCTAGTGATGATCTTCGTGCTTTAACCAAGGATATGTGGACTCTCGCCAGTAAACTTGTTGATGAAGCGGACTTATCAAGATATCATCCAGGCTATGATATGGAGAACGTACGGGTTGAACGGCCGTCCTATGATATTGAAAATCTTATTCCGCCCGTCCGTAAGCACACCTTCGCCCCTGACATTGATCCGTCAGAACTCATAAATGACGAAGTTTATTTCCGAGCCCTTGCCAAGATTAACTGGGCCACAACAGACTTCCAGCAGCTGGAAGAAACCGCCGAAGACCCGGAGCCAGCTGACCCTCAATCGTCACAGCGTGCTGATGCAGAGTCTTAAACCAGCACCGGTTTAACTTTATGTCCTAGTGGTGTGAGAAAAAATTGATATTCCTTTGGGCCTTCCAGCGCCTTGTAATAGGATAGCTAAGATACTCTGTGTTTTGTCCCATACTATATTTGTGAGCTTGCTTTGACTGGAAACCTTTGAAATATATCTTGTTTTCAATGCTTTGGACGGTTTATTCTACCTGTTTCTGCATAAAATAATGTTCAAAGTGTCCTGGCGGTTTATCGCCGGACGGGTCATAATGCCCAAGCACATGATCTAAGTTTACAACTCGAACTGTGTAGAAATTATAAGTATGAACCATACATGTGATTAATTGTATCTTAATAAACCTTAATCCGGCAGGAATGATCCAAGGTGTAGGTGCTGATGACTCCCTTGATTATTTGTCGGCTCGTCATGAAGGCCGAACCGGGTTACAATGAACTCCAGTTTAGTTGTAGTTTAGTACTGGTGTTTATAACCCAGACTATAACTCTGTAAACACAGATGTAGTGGCAACTTATAGTCATCCACTCCTTGAATCAATGGACTTGGTTGAAAAACCAATGACCTTGAGGATAAAGATTTGAGAAAACATAAAAAATAAAAAATAAAGTTTTTTGGGCAAATAAGACCATGTAGTCGAGGCTTTTTACGAGCTGCCACGCTCCAAATTCGAGGCTTTTTATGAGCTGCCAGGCTACTGTCATTAACCATTTTTGCAAAGCCTGTTAAGATGGTCCGCAATCCTTAACCAAATCATCAATGTCAAATGCTACCAAGTTCAAAATCCAGTAAAGATTTGACTTGTGTAATCACTTGATGATCATCAATTTAACGTTACCAAGTTCAGGGTCCATAAGGATTGACTTGTGTGTACGTTCGACGGGTCGTACCAGGTTTACCTGGGCGCCGTGACTTACTTGATGCAGGCAGGTTAATCCGGGGTTTTAGGTGTATACACCAAGCTTCCAAGCCGTGTTTACTACAAGAGTTTTCAACTCGCTGATGTCTTGCATCAGGAGCCCCCACGTAGCATTTGAGCATTGCTCGTCGGGGCCTATGTTTGAGTTGTGCGAAGCATCAAACTCTCTTTTGCCCCTCATCATCATGTGGAAATTGCCGAAGCAACCAGAGTTGTGCTCTTATGATGGCCTTGATGCAGTCGCCGGTTTAAGAGGCCATAGGAACTCCCTTGCCCACAGAAGCTCCCATGTGATACCCTTATGAAAAATGCGGCTGATACCCCGGTTTATCGGGTGCGCCGGTTTATTATATTGATCATAATACATACATATAAAGAAATGTACATAAAGCGGAGCCTATGGCTCAAGTATAGTAAGGTCGAAGAAGAGCGATGTTCCACGGCTGCTTGGACTCCTCCTCCGCCGTACGTGAGTCCTTATGTTCTCGAAGGTCGATGAGGTAGTATGATCCATTGTGCAGGTTCTTGCTGACCACAAAGGGTCCTTCCCAAGGTGGGGATAGCTTGTGCATGTCCGTCTGGTCTTGGATGAGCCGGAGCACTGATACGTCCAAAACGTATCTATAATTTCTGCTTGCTCCATGCCACTTTTGGGTGATATTGCTATGATATTCATACACTTCCATACACTTTTGATCATATTTGGACTAACTTACTAATCCAGTGCACCCCAGTGCCAGTTTCTGTTTTCGGCTGTTTTTGTATTTCAGGTTTTCACGTTTCGATAACTACCCAGAAAAAATATATAAAAAATCAGCGTATCGGGAACGACACTGCTTCCGAAGGGAAGCCTGGGGGGGCCACAGGGGCCCCAGGCGCCCTGTGGGCGCGCCCTCCCTGGGCCGCGCCGGGGGGCGCCTCGGTACCCCGAGAGCCCCCCGGTGCCCTACTTTGGCAGATATTTAAAGGGTCCCCCGTAACCCTTGAAACAGGACTTCTTTTCGCGATCCCATCTCTGTTCCGCCGCCGCCGCCGCTTCCAAGATCGGGAGCACCAGGAGAACTCTTCCCGGCACCCTGCCGGAGGGGAGGATCACCACCGGGAGCTTCTCCACCACCATGGACGCCTCCCGGATGACTCGTGAGTAGTCTCCCTTGGACCATGAGTCCATGACCAGTAGCTATGTGATGTTCTCCTCCTGTTCTTGTGCTTCACTAATTAGTCCTCGTGAGCTGCCCTACATGATCGAGGCACCTATGTAATCCTTGTGTTGTTGCTATGTTGAGTTTGCTGGGATCCGATGGATTATGAGATTATGTTCAGATTGATCTTGAGTAATATATTTGATTCACCTCTTTTATATTTTAGTTCATAAGTAATTCTTGCATGTTCTCCGTTGTTATTTATTGCTTGGGCCAAGTAGTAGGTAGTGACTCCAAGAGGGAACGTTATGCTCGATTGTGGGTTCATGCCCCTCGATGACTAGCTTGAGTGACAGAAACATGAGTCTAGGGGATGTGCTGTTGCCACAAGGGGGAAAACAACGGTGCTTGTGCCTGCGGGTGCAAGGATTGTTTACTTCACGCAAAGTTCTTTTAATGCAGTTGTCTGTTGCATTGAGTTTACACTATGGGTAGGACTCGCAACTTAATACCAGCGAGATGTTCTGGATAGATACCTCAAGGTGGATGATTAGTAGTAGATGCAGATGGATTTCGGTCTACTTACTTTGGCGTACCGCACATGCTTTGAACCTCAACCTTTCTTGCAATGTAGTCAGCATTGGTTTGCGTTCGTGGTCCTGTCAATTGCCCAGCTGTAATTTGTTACCTCGCATAGCTGCTTTATCGTCTTTTGGGAGAGAGACATCACTAGTGAACATCATGTGACTCCGGTCCATATTACTATCATTGATCACATACACTATTTTACTTTCCGCTATTTTACTTACTATTGCAAATTACTATCTATCACTACTATCATATTGCTTTTAACCCTTTGTGAACTACAAGGCCGGAGAGATTGACAACCTCTCTGTACTCGTTGGGAGCAAAGTTATTTGTATCTGTGTGCAGGTCCACGTTGATTGCTAATTGCGCCGTTAGCAGTTGACACCTACCTGTTGAACCTAGGAGTCTCTGGGGATTCGATCCTTGCCATCTTTGCTAAGGGAAAACACTTCTACTTACTGCATCTTACACCTTCCACTTGGGGTAATCCAACGAGGGGTTCGAGGCCCATCAAGGAGTATTTTCTGGCGCCGTTGCCGGGGACTCCACTCTTCAGGATAGGGGAGTTGCATGCTATCTTTTACCTTTGCTTATTAGTCTTGTTAGTTTACCTTTCATATTTGCTTTAGTTCCTTTTATCAAAAATCACAAAAAATTTATTTACCTTCCTGTTAGTAGTACTATCTGTTTAGTTAAACATGTTAGGATTTGGAGCTTTGAGGGAATCAGAGGTTTTAGATTTCCATCAAAGGGATGGAGAAAATATGAAGAAGGCATGGGACAGGATTTCTGATGCACATAGGAGAATTATGCCTTGGATACCTATAAAAATTGTGCTTAGGAATTTTTACCATGGTCTTTCTAAATGGTGTAAACACTCCCTTGACATTATAGCTGAGGGAGATTTCTTAGAATGTGATGAAGCTAGAGCTCTTGAGATTATACATGGTCTATCTAGTTACTTTGTTTATGATCATAACTTCGATACTATCATAGATAGACTTGCTACTATTGAGAAAAGAATGGATGCTCTAGACTTAACGAAGGTAGAGAAACCCAAACCCAATAAGAGAGATATTTTGGAAATAGATAATGACTGGGAACCTCTTGTTAGGATTAGCATCTCTAATCAAGACTTCCTTGCTTATTGTGATATTGGATCTATGGTTTCTACTATGCCAAAAGTTGTTCATGATTCTTTAAAATTTAACATGGATAGATTACCATATTATCATGAACATACTAATGGAGATATTTCTGAAATCCAGGGAGAAATAAAAGACGTGCCAGTTAAATTCCTTAAAGGGATTGCAACGATTGATTTCTTCATCATGGAGCCAAACCAAGGAAATATAGTGCTTGGAAGGGACTTCCTCCGAGCAGTTAAGGGCTTCATTGATATAGGTAAGGGACAAATCCGCTTACGCGGGAAGGCAAAAGGTGTGTACCCCTTTCCTAGAAGGAACAAGAATGAACTTGTTGAGGAATCATTTGAACCAATGTATAACTCTGATTATTATGATGATTATTGATTCCTCTATGCAGTATGCCTAGCTTAAAGGCATAAAAGAAAGCGCTTTTGGGAGGCAGCCCACATGAATAAATTTTTTGCTTTTTTTGTGTCTTGATGTTGTTTACTGCTGTAGCATCATCATTGTATCTTTGCTTTTCATATTTGTGCCAAGTATAGCCTCTGATTGCTAGAAAGTTTAAAAGTTGTGAGGTGCTGTCCAGGAAAAAAATTCTGTCCTTGGATAGAAAAATTCGTATAAAATCACCATATCATCTTTTTGGTCTGAATTTTTTCGACAGCGTTCTCTATATAATTGTCTTTCGTGCGTCAGTTCTGAGTTGTTTTATTTGAGTTGCAGAAGTATCCCGAACAGGTCAATTACTGATGTTCTGTTTTTCACAGATTCTGTCCTGTTTTGCCTTACCTTCACTTTGCAAATTAAGAACTTGCTTTTTCTTTGCAAAAACCTTTTGGCAATCTTGAGAAACAGTAGAACTTCAAGAATATCCTTATTTCCAGCAAGGTATAATTATTTTATTAAGGGTACTAACCTCGCTAATCAGATTATGATGAGTTATGTATGAAGGGAGTTTTCAAGTGTGCGAGGGAAGATGATAAAAAGATTCAGGAGTGTCAAGCGCTCAAGCTTGGGGATGCCCCCGTGCACCCCCAAGAAATATTCAAGGAGACTCAAGCGTCTAAGCTTGGGGATGCCCCCGTGCATCCCCTTCTCCATCAACATTATCAGTTCGTCTTTCGTTCCGCTATATTTTTATCACTTCATGTGTTATGTGCTATACTTGGAGCGTCTTGTTCTTAGTTTTCCTTTTAATTTTTCATAACGAGTCGGAACCCAGCATTCCTTTATGTGGGAGAGAAACACGCTCCACCTCTACCTAGAACATTACATAGAATTTTCATGTCTATCTATGATGTGTGTGTTCTTTGTCTTTTAAATAGCTACTATCGTGCTATGCTCTTAGTATTCATGCTTATCTTTTCAAGAGCTTTTATTTAGTTGGTTGCTTGAACTCTTTTTAATTATCATGATCACCTTGTTAAGAGAGTTTGCTTCCGTTGCATTGGTTAATGTGTCTATGATAGAGATGCTACTCTCATGATGGTGCTTAGTAGTTCAGGTTTTCTTATGGTTAATCTCGAATAGCTGGGGGGTTCCCAATGTGTCATTGGAATACCAACTTGGTTTGTTTGCCTATGATGTGGTATGGTTTAGTAATATCTTCCTTTGAGAATTTATTTTGATTGACTTGGCGTATGCTCACGCATATTCAAGACTGTAAAGAAAGTCTGTCAAGCCTTGATGATCTTTTGTTTCTAAGTAGCGATATAACTACCATGCCTGATTCAATATTGCTTTGTCGCTCTGCATGATTATGACCGTCCTTGCTCTCTTAGTTGGTTGCTCCCAGTCTTTTGCTAACCTCCACCTGCACTAAGCAAACTAACCATGCAATACATAGCTCATGGGAAAGTAGCCTAAAAACTATTGTGGTAAAGAATATGTTGCTTATGTATCTTATTTCTTATGAGTTGCTTGCTGAGAGGTAACCATGTTTCTGGGGACGCCATCAACTGTCACACCTTTGTTGAATATCATGTGAGTTGCTATGCATGTTCGTCTTGTCTGAAGTAAGGGTGATTTACCGTGGGTTGAATTAATATGCATATTGTTAGAGAAGAACATTGGGCCGCCAACCAAAGCCATGCATCATGGTGGAAGTTTTAGCTTGGACCTTAATCCTCGATATCTCATGAGAATATGTTTATGCATTAAAGAGGAGTCCATCATCTATTTTATATGTTGTCCCGGTATGGATGTCCTCAAGTTGAGATTTATCAAAAACGAGAAATCAAATGCGATCTATCTCCTTGGACCTTTGTACAGGTGGCATAGAGGCACCCCTTTGTGACACTTGGTTAAAACATATGCAATGCAATGATAACCCATGGGAACCCGAGCTAATTAGGACAAGGAGCGAGCACTATTAGTATTCGATGCATGAGGCTTGCAACTTATAAGATGTTTTATGCATGACACATATGAAGTACTACTACCGTTGACACAATTGTTTCCATGTTTCAAAATAAAAAGCTCTAGCACTTTAAGAATCAACTACCGAGAGCATGATTGTCATTCTGAGTGTAATGTGCATTGTCCCAAAGTAGCATTGTCTTTTGCATGATTGTGATATCGTTTATTTTGAAATGATTGTATCTAGTCATCACTTAAACCTTGAAGGTGCCCCTGCACTTATGTTTTGCATCACTAAAGAGGGCAAGCTAGATATCACTTGATCATATTTGCACATCATGTTCATTGCAAATCTTTTTGATGTTTCAGTTTGATGTTCTAAAACTTTTAGTCATTTGTGATTTTCTCTTGAGACAACTTAAGTACTTTAGAATCATTGTCTCAGTAAGCATTTGTCATATGACTATGAGAAAGTCTTATATGGTTAATAGCATGTCACCACAGAAATTATTCTTGTTATCATTTACCTACTCGAGGACGAGCAGGAATTAAGCTTGGGGATGTTGATACGTCCAAAACGTATATATAATTTCTGCTTGCTCCATGCCACTTTTGGGTGATATTGCTATGATATTCATACACTTCCATACACTTTTGATCATATTTGGACTAACTTACTAATCCAGTGCACCCCAGTGCCAGTTTCTGTTTTCGGCTGTTTTTGTATTTCAGGTTTTCACGTTTCGAGAATTGCCCAGAAAAATACAGAAAAAATATATAAAAAATCAGCGTATCGGGAACGACACTTCTTCCGAAGGGGAGCTTGGGGGGGGCACAGGGGCCCCAGGCGCCCTGTGGGCGCCCCCCCCCTGGGCCGCGCCAGGGGGCGCCTCGGTACCCCGAGAGCCCCCCGGTGCCCTACTTTGGCAGATATTTAAAGGGTCCCCCGTAACCCTTGAAACAAGACTTCTTTTCGCGATCCCATCTCTGTTTCGCCGCCGCCGCCGCTTCCAAGTTCGGGAGCACCAGGAGAACTCTTCCCGGCACCCTGCCGGAGGGGAGGATCACCACCGGGAGCTTCTCCACCACCATGGACGCCTCCCGGATGACTCGTGAGTAGTCTCCCTTGGACCATGAGTCCATGACCAGTAGCTATGTGATGTTCTCCTCCCGTTCTTGTGCTTCACTAATTAGTCCTCGTGAGCTGCCCTACATGATCGAGGCACCTATGTAATCCTTGTGTTATTGCTATGTTGAGTTTGCTGGGATCCGATGGATTATGAGATTATGTTCAGATTGATCTTGAGTAATATATTTGATTCACCTCTTTTATATTTTAGTTCATAAGTAATTCTTGCATGTTCTCCGTTGTTATTTATTGCTTTGGCCAAGTAGTAGGTAGTGACTCCAAGAGGGAACGTTATGCTCGATTGTGGGTTCATGCCCCTCGATGACTAGCTTGAGTGACAGAAACATGAGTCTAGGGGATGTGCTGTTGCCACAAGGGGGAAAACAACGGTGCTTGTGCCCGCGGGTGCAAGGATTGTTTACTTTACGCAAAGTTCTTTTAATGCAGTTGTCTATTGCATTGAGTTTACACTATGGGTGGGACTCTCAACTTAATACCAGCGAGATGTTCTGGATAGATATCTCAAGGTGGATGATTAGTAGTAGATGCAGATGGATTTCGGTCTACTTACTTTGGCGTACCGCCCATGCTTTGAACCTCAACCTTTCTTGCAATGTAGTCAGCATTGGTTTGCGTTCGTGGTCCTGTCAATTGCCCAGCTGTAATTTGTTACCTCGCATAGCTATTTTATCGTCTTTTGGGAGAGAGACATCACTAGTGAACATCATGTGACTCCGGTCCATGTTACTATCATTGATCACATACACTATTTTACTTTCTGCTATTTTACTTACTATTGCAAATTACTATCTATCACTACTATCATATTGCTTTTAACCCTTTGTGAACTACAAGGCCGGAGAGATTGACAACCTCTCTGTACTCATTGGGAGCAAAGTTATTTGTATCTGTGTACATGTCCACGTTGATTGCTAATTGCGCCGTTAGCAGTTGACACCTACCTGTTGAACCTAGGAGTCTCTGGGGATTCGATCCTTGGCATCTTTGCTAAGGGAAAACACTTCTACTTACTGCATCTTACACCTTCCACTTGGGGTAATCCAACGAGGGGTTCGAGGCCCATCAAGCACCAGATCTCCTTCTTGAAACGTCCTGGTTTTAACCCGGCGACTGTGGTACCGGCGCAGATCTTGCTGATAAATCGCCGATCGAGCTGCTGCCGTGTCTCGTTCTTCATCTAGCCAGTCCAACGCATCTTGCCTTGCTTTTTCATTATCTGCTTCAACATAAGCCGCCACCCGTGGCGAGTCATGACGGATAACACTAGGGAGGACCGCTTCAGCTCCATACACCATGAAGAAAGGCGTGTACCCTATGGATCTGTTAGGTGTAGTGTTGATGCTCCATAGTACAGAAGGCAATTCCTCCACCCAACAACCCAGTGTTCTCTGTAAAGGAACCATAAGCCGGGGTTTGATGCCTCTCAAGATCTCTTGATTGGCTCTCTTAGCTTGGCCATTAGACTGAGGGTGTGCTACTGATGATACATCAAGGCGGATGTGCTCTCGTTGACAGAACTCCTCCATAACCCCTTTGATAGATTGGTGCCATTATCAGTTATAATGTTGTGTGGAAAGCCAAACCGGAAAATCACCTTTTTGATGAACTGAACCGCCGTTGCCGCATCACACTTACTGACACGCTCCGCTTCAACCCATTTTGTAAATTTGTCCACCGCCACCAAAAGGTGGGTCTTTTTATCTTGGGATCTCTTGAAGGGTCCAACCATATCAAGCCCCAATGTCGCAAACGGCCAAGTAATTGGAATCATCCTCAACTCTTGCGCCGGGATATGAGCACGCCGTGAGAATTTCTGGCAAGCATCGCATTTTCTGACCAAGTCCTCTGCGTCGGCATGAGCCGTCAAGTAGTAGAACCCATGACGAAAAGCTTTAGCCACCAAAGATTTTGAACCGACATGATGACCACAATCTCCTTCATGAATCTCCCTAAGAATATCATAGCCTTCCTCTGGTGACACACACCGCTGAAACGCTCCAGAAATGCTGCGATGATGAAGTTCTCCATTGACAATAGTCATTTATTTGGACCGCCGGATTATCTGTCTAGCCAATATTTCATCCTCTAGTAACTCACCTCGGTTCATGTATGCTAGGTAAGGAAGCATCAAATCCGGAATGACATGAAGTTCCACGACCAATTGCGCCTCCGGATCAGGAATAGCCAGGTCCTCCTCTAAAGGTAACTGCACCGATGGATTGCGCAACTCATCCAAGAAGGTATTAGGTGGAACCGGTTTACGCTGAGAACCCAGTCGGCTTAACGCGTCGGCCGCTTCATTCTTTCGCCGGTCTATATGATCCACCTGATAACCCTTGAAGTGTCCAGCGACAGCGTCCACCTCTCGTTGATATGATGCCATGAGTGGATCCTTGGAGTCCCACTTGCCAGATACTTGATGTGCCACCAGGTCTGAATCGCCAAAGCACTTAACCCGGCTTAAGTTCATCTCCTTGGCCATCCGCAGACCATGGAGGAGAGCCTCATACTCAGCAGCATCGTTAGTACAAGGGAACATTAAACGGATGACATAACAGAACTTATCACCTCGTGGGGAAGTTAACACGACTCCAGCCCTCGAGCCCTCCAATTGCCTTGAATCGTCAAAGTGAATAGTCCAATATGTGTGATCCGGCTTTTCCTCAGGTGCTTGCAACTCTGTCCAATCGTTGATGAAATCCACCAATGCCTAGGATTTTATCGCAGTACGGGGCACATACTTCAATTCATGCGGGCTAAGCTCAATGGCCCACTTTGCAACTTGACCAGTAGCCTCCCTGTTCTGGATTATATCCCCCAACGGAGCCGAACTGACAACAGTGATTGGATGTCCTTGGAAATAGTGTTTTAACTTCCAGTTTGCCATGAAGACTCCATACACCAGTTTCTGCCAATGCGGGTATCTCTGTTTTGATTCACTGAGCACCTCACTGATGTAGTAAACCGGCCGCTGAACCGGATATTCTTTGCCTGCCTCCTTGCGTTCTACCACAATGGCAACGCTTACTGCACGAGCATTAGCAGCCACGTATAACAACAGCGGCTCATTGTCAACTAGGGCAGCAAGGACTGGTGGCTCTGCTAATTGCTTCTTCAGGTCCTCAAACGCAACATCAGCATCATCAGTCCAGATAAAGCAATCTGTCTTTTTCATCATCTAATAAAGTGGGATAGCCTTCTCCCCCAAACGACTGATAAACCGGCTGAGCGCCGCAATACGACCCACTATGCGTTGGACATCATTGATGCACACCGGTTTAGCCAAGGATGTAATCGCCTTGATCTTCTCCGGATTGGCTTCAATTCCCTTGTTTGATACTAAGAACCCCAAGAGTTTGCCGGCCGGAACACCGAAAACACACCTCTCCGAATTAAGCATCATTTTATAAACCCGGAGATTGTCAACGGTCTCTTTCAGGTCTGTTACCAATGTCTCCTCCTTCCTGGATTTCACCACAATGTCATCCACATATGCGTGAACATTCCGCCCAGTCTGTCCATGAAGGCAATTCTGCACACAACGCTGATAGGTCGCCTGGGCACTCTTAAGCCCAAATGGCATAGACACATAGCAGAAGGCTCCAAAGGGAGTTATAAAGGTTGTCTTCTCCTGGTACTTAACTACCATCTTGGTCTGATGATAACCTGAGTATGCATCCAAAAAACGTAGCCGCTCACATCCTGCCGTAGCATCAATGATTTGATCAATACGGGGGAGAGCAAAGGGATCAGTTGGGCAAGCTTTGTTTAGATCTGTTAAATCAACACACATTCTCCAAGTGCCATTTTTCTTAAGTACTAGCACCGGATTAGCCAACCACTCTGGATGAAACACCTCAACTATAAAGCCTGCTGCTAAGAGTCTAGCCACTTCTTCTCCAATAGCCTTGCGCCTCTCTTCATTGAAGCGGCGCATATATTGCTTGACCGGTTTAAACTTAGGATCAATATTGAGATTGTGCTCAGCGAGTTCCCTCGGTACACCTGGCATATCAGAAGCTTCCATGCAAAGATGTCCCGATTCTCATGGATGAACTCGATGAGCGCGCTTTCCTATTTTGGATCTAGGTTAGCACTGATAGTGAACTGCTTGGATGAATCGCCGGGAACAAAGTCAACCTGCTTAGTCTCTTCAGCTGATTTGAACTTCAAAGCCGGATCATGCTCTGTGGTTGGTTTCTTCAGCGGAGACATATCTGCCGGATCAACATTGTCCTTATAAAACTTCAGATCCTCGGTTGCACAAACCGCTTCAGCGTAAGCTGCATCACCTTCCTCACATTGCAATTCAATCTTGCGACCCTCATGGACCGTAATAGTTCCCTTGTGGACCGGCATCTTGAGCTATAGATAGACATAACACGGCCTAGCCATGAATTTGGCGTAAACCGGCCGCCCAAATAAGGCGTGGTATCGGCTCTTGATCTTTACCACCTCAAAAGTCACGGTCTCTGACCTAGAGTCGTGTTCATCTCCAAAGGTAACCTCTAGATCGATCTTACCAGCTGGATACGCCGATTTACCGGGCACCACCCCATGAAACACTGTATTGGACTGTCGGAGCTTCTTATCTGTCAGCCCCATACGCCGGAAAGTCTCATAATATAGAATGTTGATGCTGCTGCCTCCGTCCATAAGTACTTTGGTAAACTTATAGCCACCTACCTATGGTGTCACAACTAGAGCCAGCTGACCCGGATTATTGACCCGGGGTGGATGATCCTCTCTGCTCCACACAATGGGCTACTCCGACCAACGCAGGAAACGTGGCACTGCCGGTTCAACAGAATGTACCGCCCTCTTTAGAACTTTCTGATCGCGCTTGCATAAGCTCGTGGTGAAGACATGATACTACCCACTGCTCAGCTCCTTCGTATTATTCTGATATCCGGATTGTTGCTGCTGTTGACGCTGGTGATTTCCCTGATTGTTATATCCGCCCTGACCATGCTGCTGGTTATGCTGATTGTGCGCATTGTGGTTGTTGTTATTACCTTGGTATCCTGAACCGGATCCACCACCTTGATAACCCGGACCTTGGAAGCCAGGGCCAGATCCGCCGGAGGGCCCGTGATCGTACCTAGTCAGGTTCATGAATTCCTGCATAATAAAGCAGTCCTTCCAGAGATGCGTAGCTGGCTTTTCTGGTGTGCCGTGCTTTGGGCAAGGCACATTTAACTGGCGTTCTAGATTAATTGGTGGCCTCCCTTTACGTGGATGAGGCCTACCCTTGCGGCACTGTCCATCCTCCTGAGCGTTGGTGTTGGCCACAAAATCCGAATTGCCATCCGCTTTACGCTTACCATTGTATCCTTGATTCGCCGGGTTGGGCTGCGGTGCCTTACCATTCTTGCCTGCCTTCCCTGACTTATCTCCATCAGAGTCTGGGTGTTTGGTATTATCGGAGTCCCCATACTTCACTAAAGCGCCCAGGAGTGTCCCCATGTCGTTACAATCACGCTTAAGCCGTCCCAACTTTTGTCTCAAAGGTTCAAACCGGCAATTGCCCTCCAAGGTTACCACTGCTGTGCTTGGGTTGATGCTATTGGAGGAATGCAAGATCTCTAACACTCGACGCACCCAACAGCTTGTGGACTCCTGCTCTCCTTGAACGCAGGCAGCTAAATCGACGACAGACATCGGCTGCTTGCACGTGTCTTTGAAGTGGTTGATAAACCGGCGCCGCAATTCGGCCCATGATCCGATGGAGTTAGGTGGTAAGCCCTTCAGCCAAGTGCGAGCCATGCCTTCGAGCATCATTGTGAAATACTTAGCACAGGCTGTGTCATCTACATCCAGCATCTCCATTGCCATCTCATAGCTTTCAACCCACGCCTCCGGAGCCAGATCCGCCGTGTAATTGGGTACCTTGCGCGGTCATTTGAAATCTTTGGGCAGTTTCACGTTCCGTAAAGCGGGGATAATACAAGGCACGCCCAGGGAACTGGACATGACCCCCGGTTCAACTGTGGTGGTGGGACGAACCGGCGTTGCCTGACAGGCTTCGTATTGCGCTGTTACTTCGGCCTCCCGGCGCTGCCTGGCCTGATCCACCACGGCCTGAGCGTTCGCCTCTCCTCCTGCCGGATTATCCTACCTCGGCGGATTACGTCTCCGTGCACTGCTTGATACGGCCGATTCATCCATACGTCTAGTATAGCTCCGGCTTGGGCGGGGAGTCGAATGAATCCTCTCCCGACTGTGAGAATAAGCTTGTTGTTGAATTAGCGTCGTGTCCAACAACTCCCTGGCCCGTCGTGCCTCCACTGCTATGGGGGACATTCCTTCAATGGGAAGGGCGGCCAGTCGTGAAGCGGCGGCGACTATGTTATCCGGCGGATTAGAATAATGACTAGGAGACGTGGGCACTTGTTGTGACGGTACAACCTGGCGGGTTAGTCCTGCGGCCGGCGGCTGAACCGACGCTCTCGTGCCCGGCGCTCCTCCCCGGTTCACCTCCGGCTGGTTACTGGTTCCTGCTCCTGACGTGCTAAAGAGATTCCTTGCCTCATAAACCGGTTGTCGTGGATTTAGCACGACAGATGTCCTAGCAAAAGGACTTAGTCGTGAGGCCATCGCTACGGGTTAGCTTAAAGGGGTTAAAGTGGACAAAGGACACAGGGATTTTATACTAGTTTGGCCCCTTCGATGAAGGTAAAAGCCTACGTCCAGTTTGGGGTTGTATTGCTAGGGCTTTGATGACCAGGGAGCGAATCTGCTTTGCCTGTGTCTCAAGCTGTTGTTGTCTGTCTGAACCGTCGCCGGGTCGTCCCTTTATATAAGAGGTGACGCCCGGTCTGGTTTACGGAGCCCCGAGGCCGGCTCATAAACGTGTCCGCCTCGGTCTCTGTTCTTTCTATCTTACATCCCAAGTTACATAGTATGACGGTTTACAAATCATGGGCCCTAACAGTTGGGCTCTAAACCTCTTGGGCTGAAATCTTCTACTTCATGCTCCGCTGGGCCTTCAATAAAATAATCTTGATAACATAAACCAGCCCCTCCTGGGCGGTTTATACCTGGTAGTAATATCCCTGACATTAGGCCCCAGATTGATTTGAACCTGTTCATGTCAATCTCCAAAGTCTTGTACAGATTTTCCTTTCTGCAGCTTCAGTATCCTTTGTAAACCGGCATGACGTCATCTCTTCGGGTCACTTTAAACCGCCGTGACGCCATCCGCGCATTTAATACTTGTAAATGTTTTTTTACCTTTACTTATTAAAGCTTCGAAGATCGAGGCGACAGCACCATCCATGTCCGATTTTTGGTCCCCTCGATTCCCGCGCCTACCATTTTATCCCTTCGGCTTATAAATAGGGCCAAAGGGCATCTCTTTCTCCCCCCCTTGCTTCTTCTTCCTCTATCCTCTGACGCTCGAGCTCCGCCGCCGTTCGTCGAGTTCTGCGCCTCTGTCGAGCCTGGCCGCTGCATCAACCTGAACGCGTCTAGAAATTCGTCCGCGCCTTTCCGCCTCCATTGCCTCAGGTATATTCACTTATTTCCTTCCCATATATCCCAGTTCTAGGGTTTCCTGCGCGTTCATAGATGAGTTCTTGTTCTTCGCGGTTCTTCGCCATAGACAATGTCTAGCCGTAGATCTTCATACCTTTTAGGTCAACTACCATTAGCATGACTCCGCTCCGTCATTGTAATCTGTCCTTTCCAATACGATTAATCTGGACTGAATCTGCTCAAGACCTTCACTATTTCTGCTGAATATTCTTTGAATTAACCTTGAATTTTCATATGCTGTAGATCCATATCTTACTGCTGCTTGTGTGAAAATTGTTTCCCCACACTTTAGATCTGCGCCTTACCTGCCTGTGTTTGGCGGTTTAACTTTCCTCTTCAAACTTCATAATCCGGTAGACGTCATGCTTATAGCTATTCCGGATATTTAATTCGGTAGATACCATTAGGCCCCTGCTTAAACCGCTGATACGTCCAAAATGTATCTATAATTTCTGCTTGCTCCATGCCACTTTTGGGTGATATTGCTATGATATTCATACACTTCCATACACTTTTGATCATATTTGGACTAACTTACTAATCCAGTGCACCCCAGTGCCAGTTTCTGTTTTCGGCTGTTTTTGTATTTCAGGTTTTCACGTTTTGAGAACTGCTCAGAAAAATCCAGAAAAATTATATAAAAAATCAGCGATCCGGAAACAACACTGTGTCCGAAGGGCAGCCTGGGGGCGCCACAGGGGCTCGAGGCGCCCTATGGGCGCCCCCCCTGGGTCGCGCCGGGGGGGCGCCTGGGCCCCCCGAGGCTCCCCCGGTGCCCTACTTTGGCATATATTTAAAGGGTCCTCCGTAACCCTCAGATGAGGAACTCTTTTCGCGATCCCATCTCTGTTCCACCGCCGCCGCCGCTTCCAAGATCGGGAGCACCAGGAGAACTCTTCCCAGCACCCTGCCGGAGGGGAGGATCACCACCGGGAGCTTCTCCACCACCATGGACGCCTCCCGGATGACTCGTGAGTAGTCTCCCTTGGACCATGAGTCCATGACCAGTAGCTATGTGATGTTCTCCTCCCGTTCTTGTGCTTCACTAATTAGTCCTTGTGAGCTACCCTACATGATCGAGGCACCTATGTAATCCTTATGTTGTTGCTATGTTGAGTTTGCTGGGATCCGATGGATTATGAGATTATGTTCAGATTGATCTTGAGTAATATATTTGATTCACCTCTTTTATATTTTAGTTCATAAGTAATTCTTGCATGTTCTCCGTTGTTATTTATTGCTTTGGCCGAGTAATAGGTAGTGACTCCAAGAGGGAACGTTATGCTCGATTGTGGGTTCATGCCCCTCGATAACTAGCTTGAGTGACAGAAACATGAGTCTAGGGGATGTGCTGTTGCCACAAGGGGGAAAACAACGGTGCTTGTGCCCGCGGGTGCAAGGATTGTATACTTTACGCAAAGTTCTTTTAATGCAGTTGTCTCTTGCATTGAGTTTACACTATGGGTGGGACTCGCAACTTAATACCAGCGAGATGTTCTGGATAGATATCTCAAGGTGGATGATTAGTAGTAGATATTGATGGATTTCGGTCTACTTACTTTGGCGTACCGCCCATGCTTTGAACCTCAACCTTTCTTGCAATGTAGTCAGCATTTGTTTGCGTTCGTGGTCCTGTCAATTGCCCAGCTGTAATTTGTTTACCTCACATAGCTGTTTTATCGTCTTTTGGGAGAGAGACATCACTAGTGAACATCATGAGACTCCGGTCCATATTACCATCATTGATCACATCCACTATTTACTTTTTGCTATTTACTTACTATTGCAAAACACTATCTATCACAACTATCATATTGCTTTTAACCCTTTGTGAACTACAAGGCCGAAGAGATTGACAACCTCTCTGTACTCGTTGGGAGCAAAGTTATTTGTATCTGTGTGCAGGTCCACGTTGATTGCTAATTGCGCCGTTAGCAATTAACAACTACTTGTTGAACCTAGGAGTCTCTGGGGATTCGATCCTTGGCATCTTTGCTAGGGGAAAACACTTCTACTTACTGCATCTTACACCTTCCACTTGGGGTAACCAACGAGGGGTTCGAGGCCCATCAAGGAGTATTTTCTGGCGCCATTGCCGGGGACTCCACTCTTCAGGATAGGGGAGTTGCATGCTATCTTTTACCTTTGCTTTTTAGTCTTGTTAGTTTACCTTTCATTTTTGCTTTAGTACCTTTTTATCGAAAATCACAAAAATAGTTATCTTGCTTGCTTGCTACTATGGGTTCCACCGAAAACACCAAGTTGTGTGACTTCACTAGTCACAACAACGATGACTTTATCAGCACACCTGTCACTACACCTGCCACTTCAGCACCTTCATATGAAATTAAACCTGCTTTACTGAACTTAGTCATGAAAGATCAATTCTCCGGTGCTGGAGATGATGCTGCTTTACACTTGAACAACTTTGTTGAACTTTGTGATATGCAAAAGTACCAAGAAATAGATGGTAATATTGTTAAGCTTAAGCCTTTTCCTTTCTCTTTGAGAGGAGGAGCAAAATTTTGGTTTCAGTCTTTGCCTAGAAATAGCATAGATTCATGGGACAAGTGCAAAGATGCTTTTATTGGAAAATACTATCCACCTGCTAAAATTATCCAACTTAGAAGTAACATCATGAATTTTAAACAATTGGATAATGAACACGTTGCCCAAGCTTGGGAACGTATGAAATCTCTTATCAAGAACTGCCCTACTCACGATTTGACTACTTGGATGGTTATCCAAACTTTTATGCAGGCTTGAACTTTACCTCGCGGAACTTGTTAGATTCGGCCGCGGGAGGAACTTTTATGTCAACTACACTTGGTGCTGCCACAAAGGTTCTCGATGAGATGATGACCAACTATTCCCAATGGCACACCGAACGCACTCCAACAGGTAGGAAGGTAAACTCTGTCGAGGAGATTTCCTCCCTTAATGAAAAAGTTGACTTGATCATGTCTCTACTTTCGAAGCAATCTACTGTTGATCCTCGTGATGTTCCTTTAAATTCTTGGATTGCTCAAGAACAAGTAGATGTGAATTTTATCTCTAGAAACAATTTTAACAACAATGCTTATAGGAGTAACTTTGGTAACAATTCTAGACCTTTCCCCTCTAACTCTTATGGGAACAACAATGCTTATCCTAGTACCAAGAACTCCAATACTGAACTAGAGACTATGCTTAGAGATTTCATCACTACCCAAAAAGCCTTTAATAAGAATGTAGAAGAGAAACTACATAAACTAGATGATCTTTCTTTTAAGGTAGACCACTTAGCCAATGAGGTAAAATTGCTAAAAATTGAAACTTCTCCTCTTAAGGAGAGGGAAGTCATCCCTATTAATGCTACTCAAGTACAAATTAATGAAAATATTAGGATGATGGCTAAGCTAAAAGAAAGATGGGCTAGAGAAAGGGAGGAAGAGGAAAGAATTAAGAGCCTTCCTACCCACCACACTGTTGCTACTATCCAAGTTATTGAGGATGTTCACACTCTTAGCACCCAATGTACTCCTGGTCCCAATGGACCTATTAATGGTGATGCTATGACTATAGAAACTAGCAAACAAGTGAACCTTAAGGACACCACTACCACTTTACTTGATGCTCGTGACCTTGATTTTGATAATTGCACTCTTACAGAAGTTATTGATTTCCTTCACAAGATGTCTAGAGATCCCCGCACTAGCACGCTTAACCTTGCCTTCACAGAGCATATCACTAATGCTCTCATCAAAGCTAGGGAGGAGAAACTTAGAGTAGAAGCCTCCATACCTAGAAAGCTAGAAGATGGTTGGGATCCTATGATAAAAATTTATTTGAATGACTTCTCTTGTTATGCATTATGTGATGTTGGTGCTAGTACCTCTGTTATGCCCAAAAGGATATATGATATGCTTAAATTGAAACCTTATGATTCTTGTTCTTTTGGTAATGTTCTCGTTGATTCTTCCATAAAGAAACCTTTGGGGAGGATCGACGATGTTCTTATTGTTGTCAATGATAATTATGTGCCCGTTGATTTCACTATTATGGATATTGAATGTGATCCTTCATGTCCAATTATTTTGGGACGTCCCTTTTTGCGCACCGTTGGTGCTGTCATTGACATGAAAGAGGGTAATATATAATTTCAGTTTCCTCTCAAGAAAGGGATGGAACACTTCCCTCGTAAGAAGGTCAAGTTACCTTTTGAGTCCGTTGTACGGGCTAGTTATTCTTTTACTCTTGATAAAACTTGATCTATGCATTATGCCTAGCTTAAAGGCATAAAAGAAAGCGCTTTTGGGAGGCAGCCCACATGAATAAAATTTTTGCTTTTGTTGTGTCTTGATGTTGTTTACTGCTGTAGCATCATCATTGTATCTTTGCTTTTCATATTTGTGCCAAGTATAGCCTCTGATTGCTAGAAAGTTCAAAAGTTGTGAGGTGCTGTCCAGAAAACAGATTTTTTCCTTGGATAGAAAAATTCGTATAAAATCACCAGATCATCTTTTTGGTCTGAATGTTTTCGACAGCGTTCTCTATATAATTGTCTTTTGTGCGTCAGTTCTGAGTTTTTTGATTTGAGTTGCAGACGTATCCCGAACAGATCAATTACTGCCTGCTGTTCTATTTTTCACAGATTCTGTCCTGTTTTGCCTTACCTTCACTTTGCAAATTAAGAACTTGCTTTTTCTTTGCAAAAACCTTTTGGCAATCTTGAGAAACAGTAGAACTTCAATAATATCCTTATTTCCAGCAAGGTATAATTATTTTATTAAGGGTACTAACCTCGCTAATCAGATTATGATGAGTTATGTATGAAGGGAGTTTTCAAGTGTGCGAGGGAAGATGATAAAAAGATTCAGGAGTGTCAAGCGCTCAAGCTTGGGGATGCCCCCGTGCACCCCCAAGAAATATTCAAGCAGACTCAAGCGTCTAAGCTTGGGGATGCCCCCGTGCATCCCCTTCTCCATCAACACTATCAGTTCGTCTTTCGTTTCGCTATATTTTTATCACTTCATGTGTTATGTGCTATGCTTGGAGCGTCTTGCTTTTAGTTTTCTTTTTAGTTTTTCATAACGAGTCGGAACCCAGCATTCCTTTATGTGGGAGAGAAACACGCTCCACCTCTACCTAAAACATTACATAGAATTTTCATGTCTATCTATGCTGTGTGTGTTCTTTGTCTTTTAATAGCTACTATCGTGCTCTGCTCTTAGTATTCATGCTTATCTTTTCAAGAGCTTTTATTTAGTTGGTTGCTTGAACTCTCTTTAATTACCATGCTCACTTTATTAAGAGAGTTTGCTTCCATTGCATGGGTTAATGTGTCTATGATAAAGATGCTACTTTCATGATGGTGCTTAGTAGTTCAGGTTTTCTTTTGGTTAATCTCAAATAGCT
Organism: Secale cereale; assembly: GCA_902687465.1. Lineage (NCBI taxonomy): Eukaryota > Viridiplantae > Streptophyta > Magnoliopsida > Poales > Poaceae > Secale > Secale cereale. Next base: position 836,541,709 of record LR738711.1, read on the forward strand.
GGGGGGTTCCCAATGTGTTATTGGAGTACCAACTTGGTTTGTTTGCCTATGATATGGTATGGTTTGGTAATATCTTCCTTCGAGAATTTATTTTGATTGACTTGGCGTATGCTCACGCATATTCAAGACTGTAAAGAAAGTCTGTCAAGCCTTGATGATCTTTTGTTTATAAGTAGCGATATAACTACCATGCCTGATTCAATATTGCTTTGTCGCTCTGCATGATTATGACCGTCATTGCTCTCTTAGTTGGTCGCTCCCAGTCTTTTGCTAACCTCCACCTGCACTAAGCAAACTAACCATGCAATACATAGCTCATGGGAAAGTAGCCTAAAAACTATTGTGGTAAAGAATATGTTGCTTATGTATCTTATTTCTTATAAGTTGCTTGCTGAGCGGTAACCATGTTTCTGGGGACGCCATCAACTGTCACACTTTTGTTGAATATCATGTGAGTTGCTATGCATGTTCGTCTTGTCTGAAGTAAGGGTGATTTACCGTGGGTTGAATTAATATGCATATTGTTAGAGAAGAACATTGGGCCGCCAACCAAAGCCATGCATCATGGTGGAAGTTTTAGCTTGGACCTTAATCCTCAATCTCTCATGAGAATATGCTTATGCATTAAAGAGGAGTCCATCATCTATTTTCTATGTTGTCCCGGTATGGATGTCCTCAAGTTGAGATCTATCAAAAACGAGAAATCAAATGCGATCTATCTCCTTGGACCTTTATACAGGTGGCATAGAGGTACCCCTTTGTGACACTTGGTTAAAACATATGTAATGCAATGATAACCCATGGGAATCCGAGCTAATTAGGAGAAGGAGCGAGCACTATTAGTATTCGATGCATGAGGCTTGCAACTTATAGGATGTTTTATGCATGACACATATGAAGTACTACTACCGTTGACACAATTGCTTCCATGTTTTCAAAATAAAAAGCTTTAGCACTTAACCTTTCTTTTACCTTTATGTTGAAGCACCAACTACTGAGAGCATGATTGTCATTCTGAGTGTAATGTGCATTGTCCCAAAGTAGCATTGTCTTTTGCATGATTGTGATATCGTTTATTCTGAAATGATTGTATCTAGTCATCACTTAAACCTTGAAGGTGCCCTTGCATTTATGTTTTGCATCACTAAAGGGGGCAAGCTAGATATCACTTTATCATATTTGCACATCATGTTCATTGCAAATCTTTTTGATGTTTCAGTTTCATGTTGTAAAACTTTCAGTCATTTGTGATTTTCTCATGAGGCAACTTAATTACTTTAGAATCATTGTCTCAGTAAGCTTTTGTCATATGACTATAAAAAGTCCTATATGGTTAATAGCATGTCACCACAGAAATTATTCTTGTTATCATTTACCTACTCGAGGACGAGCAGGAATTAAGCTTGGGGATGTTGATACGTCCAAAACGTATCTATAATTTCTGCTTGCTCCATGCCACTTTTGGGTGATATTGCTATGATATTCATACACTTCCATACACTTTTGATCATATTTGGACTAACTTACTAATCCAGTGCACCCCAGTGCCAGTTTCTGTTTTCGGCTGTTTTTGTATTTCAGGTTTTCACGTTACGAGAACTGCCAGGAAAAATCCAGAAAAATTATATAAAAAATCAGCGTTTCGGAAACAACCTTGCGTCCGAAGGACAGCCGGGGGGGCCACCAGGGCTCCAGGCGCCCTGGCGGCGCGACCCCCCTAGGCCGCGCCGGGGGGGGGGGCGCCTGTGCCCCCCGAAGCTTCCCCGATGCCCCCCTTTGGCATATATTTAAAGCGTCCTCCGAAACCCTCAGAACAAGAACTCTTTTCGCGATCCCATCTCTGTTCCGCCGCCGCCGCCGCTTCCAAGATCGGGAGCACCAGGAGAACTCTTCCCGGCACCCTGCCGGAGGGGAGGATCACCACCGGGAGCTTCTCCACCACCATGGACGCCTCCCGGATGACTCATGAGTAGTCTCCCTTGGACCATGAGTCCATGACCAGTAGCTATGTGATGTTCTCCTCCCGTTCTTGTGCTTCACTAATTAGTCCTCGTGAGCTGCCCTACATGATCGAGGCACATATGTAATCCTTATGCTGTTGCTATGTTGAGTTTGCTGGGATCCGATGGATTATGAGATTATGTTCAGATTGATCTTGAGTAATATATTTGATCTACCTCTTTTATATTTATGTTCATAAGTAATTCTTGCATGTTCTCCGTTGTTATTTATTACTTTGGCCGAGTAGTAGGTAGTGACTCCAAGAGGGAACGTTATGCTCGATTGTGGGTTCATGCCCCTCGATGACTAGCTTGAGTGACAGAAACATGAGTCTAGGGGATGTGCTGTTGCCACAAGGGGGAAAACAACGGTGCTTGTGCCCGCGGGTGCAAGGATTGTTTACTTTACACAAAGTTCTTTTAATGCAGTTGTCTGTTGCTTTGAGTTTACACTATGGGTGGGGCTCGCAACTTAATACCAGCGAGATGTTCTGGATAGATATCTCAAGGTGGATGATTAGTAGTAGATATTGATGGATTTTGGTCTACTTACTTTGGCGTACCGCCCATGCTTTGAACCTCAACCTTTCTTGCAATGTAGTCAGCATTGGTTTGCGTTCGTGGTCCTGTCAATTGCCCAGCTGTAATTTGTTTACCTCACATAGCTGTTTTATCGTCTTTTGGGAGAGAGACATCACTAGTGAACATCATGAGACTCCGGTCCATATTACCATCATTGATCACACCCGCTATTTACTTTTCGCTATTATTTACTATTGCAAACACTATCTATCACTACTATCATTTGCTTTTAACCCTTTGTGAACTACAAGGCCGGAGGGATTGACAACCTCTCTGTACTCGTTGGGAGCAAAGTTATTTGTATCTATGTGCAGGTCCACGTTGATTGCTAATTTGCGCCGTTAGCAGTTGACACCTACTTGTTGAACCTAGGAGTCTCTGGGGATTCGATCCTTGGCATCTTTGCTAAGGGAAAACACTTCCACAACACTGCATCTTTCACCTTCCACTTGGGGTAACCAACGAGGGGTTAGAGGCCCATCAAGGAGTATTTTTTGGCGCCGTTGCCGGGGACTCCACTCTTCAAGATAGGGTTGTTGCATGCTATCTTTTACCTTTGTGTTTAGTCTTGTTAGTTTACCTTTCAGTTTTCTTTATGTATTTCACTAGTTATGCTTATGGATAACATTGCTATTGGATCGTTGCTTGCGGGAAGACGCCCCACACCTGTGGTGGTTGCTCCTCCCCCTACTGAAATTGTGCCCTATAAAATATCAGCTAGTATTATCGATTATCTTTTGGCTAATCGTTACGCAGGAGACAGACATCCCGGTGAACACTTGCTATATCTGTCACAACTATGTTCATTATTTAAGCTTGCAGGTGTATCAAGGGAGTTTGTCATGAGGAAATTGTTCGCCGTATCACTTATTGATAAGGCTTCAGATTGGTATAAGCTTCTCGATAACTCGCACTTGCTTGATTGGCAAGAGCTTATGTCTCTCTTTTATACTAAGTTTTATCCTCTTCATGATACTTATGTGGAGAGTAAGAGTACCTTTTTGCATGTGGATCATAGTAACAATGCTTTATGTGATGCTTATATTGTTGAGTTTATTCGTGATCCCACTGAAAATTATTATGAGAAGGGAACATATGCTTATAGATATTTCAATAATATCAAGTTCCCATTCTTTATGTTGAAGGTTTTGAAGCTTCACTTGTTTTGTCTTCCTATGCTTATTGCTTTGTGCTTCAATGAATTATTCAATTGCAATATTCCTATGCATAGGAAGCATGTTAGGCTTAAATGTGTTTGGTATTTGCTTCTTGATGCTCCGTTTTGTTCTTCAACTCTTATTCCTACGAGAGCATCATTAAAGTCTTATGCCTAGCTTAAAGGCATAAAAGAAAGCGCTTTTGGGAGGCAGCCCAATGAATAAATTTATTTTGCTTTTGTTGTGTCTTTATGTTGTTTACTACTGTAGCATCATCATTGTATCTTTGCTTTTCAATTTTGTGCCAAGTATAGCCTCCGATTGCTAGAAAGTTCAAAAGTTGTGAGGTGCTGTCCAGGAAACAGATTATGTCCTTGGATAGAAAAATTCGTATAAAATCACCAGATCATCTTTTTGGTCTGAATTTTTTCGACAGCGTTCTCTATATAATTGTATTTCGTGCGTCTGTTCTGAGTTTTTTTATTTGAGTTGCAGAAGTATCCCGAACAAATCAATTACTACCTGCTGTTCTGTTTTTCACAGATTCTGTCCTGTTTTGCCTTTCCTTCACTTTGCAAATCAAGAACTTGCTTTTTCTTTGCAAAAACCTTTTGGCAATCTTGAGAAACAGTAGAACTTCAAGAATATCTTTATTTCCACCAAGGTATAATTATTTTATTAAGGGTACTAACCTCGCTAATCAGATTATGATGAGTTATGTATGAAGGGAGTTTTCAAGTGTGCGAGGGAAGATGATAAAAAAAGATTCAGGAGTGTCAAGCGCTCAAGCTTGGGGATGCCCCCGTGCACCCCCAAGAAATATTCAAGGAGACTCAAGCGTCTAAGCTTGGGGATGCCCCCGTGCATCCCCTTCTCCATCAACATTATCAGTTCGTCTTTCGTTCCGCTATATTTTTATCACTTCATGTGTTATGTGCTATGCTTGGAGCGTCTTGCTTTTAGTTTTCTTTTTAGTTTTTCATAACGAGTCGGAACCCAGCATTCCTTTATGTGGGAGAGAAACACGCTCCACCTCTACCTAGAACATTACATAGAATTTTCATGTCTATCTATGCTGTGTGTGTTCTTTGTCTTTTAATAGCTACTATCGTGCTCTGCTCTTAGTATTCATGCTTATCTTTTCAAGAGCTTTTATTTAGTTGGTTGCTTGAACTCTCTTTAATTACCATGCTCACCTTATTAAGAGAGTTTGCTTCCAATTGCATGGGTTAATGTGTCTATGATAAAGATGCTACTTTCATGATGGTGCTTAGTAGTTCAGGTTTTCTTATGGTTAAACTCAAATAGCTGGGGGGTTCCCAATGTGTTATTGGAGTACCAACTTGGTTTGTTTGCCTATGATGTGGTATGGTTTAGTAATATCTTCCTTCGAGAATTTATTTGGATAGACTTGGCGTATGCTCACGCATATTCAAGACTGTAAAGAAAGTATGTCAAGCCTTGATGATCTTTTATTTCTGAGTAGCGATATAACTACCATGCCTAATTCAATATTGCTTTGTCGCTCTGCATGATTATGACCGTCATTGCTCTCTTAGTTGGTCGCTCCCAGTCTTTTGCTAACCTCCACCTGCACTAAGCAAACTAACCATGCAATACATAGCTCATGGGAAAGTAGCCTAAAAACTATTGTGGTAAAGAATATGTTGCCTATGTATCTTATTTCTTATGAGTTGCTTGCTGAGCGGTAACCATGTTTCTGGGGACGCCATCAACTGTCACACTTTTGTTGAATATCATGTGAGTTGCTATGCATGTTCGTCTTGTCTGAAGTAAGGGTGATTCACCGTGGGCTGAATTAATATGCATATTGTTAGAGAAGAACATTGGGCCGCCAACCAAAGCCATGCATCATGGTGGAAGTTTTAGCTTGGACCTTAATCCTCAATCTCTCATGAGAATATGCTTATGCATTAAAGAGGAGTCCATCATCTATTTTCTATGTTGTCCCGGTATGGATGTCCTCAAGTTGAGATCTATCAAAAACGAGAAATCAAATGCGATCTATCTCCTTGGACCTTTGTACAGGTGGCATAGAGGTACCCCTTTGTGACACTTGGTTAAAACATATGCAATGCAATGATAACCCATGGGAATCCGAGCTAATTAGGACAAGGAGCGAGCACTATTAGTATTCGATGCATGAGGCTTGCAACTTATAGGATGTTTTATGCATGACACATATGAAGTACTACTACCGTTGACACAATTGCTTCCATGTTTTCAAAATAAAAAGCTCTAGCACCTAACCTTTCTTTTACCTTTATGTTGAAGCACCAACTACTGAGAGCATGATTGTCATTCTGAGTGTAATGTGCATTGTCCCAAAGTAGCATTGTCTTTTGCATGATTGTGATATCGTTTAGTCTGAAATGATTGTATCTAGTCATCACTTAAACCTTGAAGGTGCCCCTGCATTTATATTTTGCATCACTAAAGGGGGCAAGCTAGATATCACTTTATCATATTTGCACATCATGTTCATTGCAAATCTTTTTGATGTTTCAGTTTCATGTTGTAAAACTTTCAGTCATTTGTGATTTTCTCTTGAGGCAACTTAATTACTTTAGAATCATTGTCTCAGTAAGCTTTTGTCATATGACTATGAGAAAGTCCTATATGGTTAATAGCATGTCACCACAGAAATTATTCTTGTTATCATTTACCTACTCGAGGACGAGCAGGAATTAAGCTTGGGGATGTTGATACGTCCAAAACGTATCTATAATTTCTGCTTGCTCCATGCCACTTTTGGGTGATATTGCTATGATATTCATACACTTCCATACACTTTTGATCATATTTGGAGTAACTTACTAATCCAGTGCACCCCAGTGCCAGTTTATGTTTTTGGCTGTTTTTGTATTTCAGGTTTTCACGTTTCGAGAACTGCCCAGAAAAATCCAGAAAAATTATATAAAAAATCAGCGATCCGGAAACAACACTGCGTCCGAAGGGCAGCCTGGGGGGGGGCCACAGGGGCTCCAGGCGCCCTGTGGGCGCCCCCCCTGGCCACGCCGGGGGGGCGCCTGGGCCCCCCGAGGCTCCCCCGGTGCCCTACTTTGGCATATAATTAAAGGGTCCTCCATAACCCTCAGATGAGGAACTCTTTTCGCGATCCCATCTTTGTTCCGCCGCCGCCGCCGCTTCCAAGATCGGGAGCACCAGGAGAACTCTTCCCGGCACCCTGCCGGAGGGGAGGATCACCACCGGGAGCTTCTCCACCACCATGGACGCCTCCCGGATGACTCGTGAGTAGTCTCCCTTGGACCATGATTCCATGACCAGTAGCTATGTGATGTTCTTCTCCCGTTCTTGTGCTTCACTAATTAGTCCTCGTGAGCTGCCCAACATGATCGAGGCACCTATGTAATCCTTATGATGTTGCTATGTTGAGTTTGCTGGGATCCGATGGATTATGAGATTATGTTCAGATTGATCTTGAGTAATATATTTGATTCACCTCTTTTATATTTTAGTTCATAAGTAATTCTTGCATGTTCTCCGTTGTTATTTATTGCTTTGGCCGAGTAATAGGTAGTGACTCCAAGAGGGAACGTTATGCTCGATTGTGGGTTCATGCCCCTCGATGACTAGCTTGAGTGACAGAAACATGAGTCTAGGGGATGTGTTGTTGCCACAAGGGGGAAAACAACGGTGCTTGTGCCCGCGGGTGCAAGGATTGTTTACTTTACGCAAAGTTCTTTTAACGCAGTTGTCTGTTGCATTGAGTTTACACTATGGGTGGGACTCGCAACTTAATACCAGCGAGATGTTCTGGATATATATCTCAAGGTGGATGATTAGTAGTAGATATTGATGGATTTCGGTCTACTTACTTTGGCGTACCGCCCATGCTTTGAACCTCAACCTTTCTTGCAATGTAGTCAGCATTGGTTTGCGTTCGTGGTCCTGTCAATTGCCCAGCTATAATTTGTTTACCTCACATAGCTGTTTTATCGTCTTTTGGGAGAGAGACATCACTAGTGAACTTCATGAGACTCCGGTCCATATTACCATCATTGATCACATCCACTATTTACTTTTCGCTATTTACTTACTATTGCAAAACACTATCTATCACTCCTATCATATTGCTTTTAACCCTTTGTGAACTACAAGGCCGGAGAGATTGACAACCTCTCTGTACTCATTGGGAGCAAAGTTATTTGTATCTGTGTGCAGGTCCACGTTGATTGCTAATTGCGCCGTTAGCAATTGACACCTACTTGTTGAACCTAGGAGTCTCTGGGGATTCGATCCTTGGCATCTTTGCTAGGGGAAAACACTTCTACTTACTGCATCTTACACCTTCCACTTGGGGTAACCAACGAGGGGTTCGAGGCCCATCAACCGCCAGTTAGATTAGTACCTTCATAGAATATGCCGATTTAAATCTGCATAGATCATAAACCGGATTTTTATTGTATTTTCAGCCTTTCCTTTTGAAAAGATGACTTCCGCGGCCAAACAGTTTGTTGCTTGCAACTGGGTCCCTTCCCGGATCACTGAGGAGGACTTAAAGAAGATGGCCTCCATTGGCGCTTTAGGTCCAAAAGATGTCCTTCACTGGAGGGCTCTTGGAAAAGAGTGTCCTCCTAAGCCTAAGGAGGGAGAAATTATTGTCTTTTTCGATCACCTGGCCCGTGGTTTTAACCCTCCAGGGTCAAAAAATTTCCGCGACGTGTTGGCATATTTTCAGCTCCATCACCAACACATAGGTCCCAATTCTGTATCAAATATTTGCAACTTTCAAGTCTTCTCTGAATCCTATCTGCAAGACGAGCCATCAGTAGAGCTATTTCGGGACTTCTTCCATTTAAACTGTCGGACTGAGTTTCATGATGGCCCAAATACTGAACTTGGCGGAATGAGTATTCAGAAGAGGAAAGATGTTAGCTTTCCTCACGCTACTCTCCATTGCCATCCCAAGGAATGGAATCAAACTTGGTTCTACTGTGTTGACACTTCACCAGAAGGGGAAAATCCAATGCCGGGTTATCGCCCCCACCGTCTGTCAGCGGACCACACGTTTCCACAGCGTTTAAGTGCCCAGGAGCGAGCTCAATATGCCCCCCAGCTTTCAAAGCTCCGGGCCTTCGTAGCCAATGGATTAACAGGAGTTGACTTTGTCCGCTGCTGGCTTTCCTGGAGTATACTCCCGCTAAGTCGGCGCTCCAGTTTAATGTGCGAATATACTGGGAACCCCAAGGACCCTCTGCGCCATACACAGATGGTGCTTCCTGATGGGCCTCGAACCCCTCGTTGGTTACCCCAAGTGGAAGGTGTAAGATGTAGTAAGTAGAAGTGTTTTCCCCTAGCAAAGATGCCAAGGATCGAATCCCCAGAGACTCCTAGGTTCAACAAGTAGGTGTCAATTGCTAACGGCGCAATTAGCAATCAACGTGGACCTGCACACAGATACAAATAACTTTGCTCCCAACGAGTATAGAGAGGTTGTCAATCTCTCTGGCCTTGTAGTTCACAAAGGGTTAAAAGCAATATGATAGTAGTGATAGATAGTGTTTTGCAATAGTAAATAAATAGCGAAAAGTAAATAGTGGATGTGATCAATGATGGTAATATGGACCGGAGTCTCATGATGTTCACTAGTGATGTCTCTCTCCCAAAAGACGATAAAACAGCTATGTGAGGTAAACAAATTACAGCTGGGCAATTGACAGGACCACGAACGCAAACCAATGTTGACTACATTGCAAGAAAGGTTGAGGTTCAAAGCATGGGCGGTACGCCAAAGTAAGTAGACCAAAATCCATCAATATCTACTATTAATCATCCACCTTGAGATATCTATCCAGAACATCTCCCTGGTATTAAGTTGCGAGTCCCACCCATAGTGTAAACTCAATGCAACAGACAACTGCATTAAAAGAACTTTGCGTAAAGTAAACAATCCTTGCACCCGCGGGCACAAGCACCGTTGTTTTCCCCCTTGTGGCAACAGCACATCCCCTAGACTCATGTTTCTGTCACTCAAGCTAGTCATCGAGGGGCATGAACCCACAATCGAGCATAACGTTCCCTCTTGGAGTCACTACCTATTACTCGGCCAAAGCAATAAATAACAGCGGAGAACATGCAAGAATTACTTATGAACTAAAATATAAAAGAGGTGAATCAAATATATTACTCAAGATCAATCTGAACATAATCTCATAATCCATCGGATCCCAGCAAACTCAACATAGCAACAGCATAAGGATTACATAGGTGCCTCGATCATGTAGGGCAGCTCACGAGGACTAATTAGTGAAGCACAAGAACGGGAGGAGAACATCACATAGCTACTGGTCATGGACTCATGGTCCAAGGGAGACTACTCACGAGTCATCCGGGAGGCGTCCATGGTGGTGGAGAAGCTCCCGGTGGTGATCCTCCCCTCCGGCAGGGTGCCGGGAAGAGTTCTCCTGGTGCTCCCGATCTTGGAAGCGGCGGCGGCGGCGGAACAGAGATGGGATCGCGAAAAGAGTTCCTGTTCTGAGGGTTACGGAGGACCCTTTAAATATTTGCCAAAGTAGGGCACCGGGGGAGCCTCGGGGGGCCCAGGCGCCCCCCCGGCGCGGCCCAGGGGGGGCGCGCCCACAGGGAGCCTGGAGCACCTGTGCCCCCCCCCCCCAGGCTGCCCTTCGGACGCAGTGTTGTTTCTGGATCGCTGATTTTTTATATAATTTTTCTGGATTTTTCTGGGCAGTTCTCGAAATGTGAAAACCTGAAATACAAAAACAGCCGAAAACAGAAACTGGCACTGGGGTGCACTGGATTAGTAAGTTAGTCCAAATATGATCAAAAGTGTATGGAAGTGTATGAATATCATAGCAATATCACCCAAAAGTGGCATGGAGCAAGCAGAAATTATAGATACATTTTGGACGTATCAACATCCCCAAGCTTAATTCCTGCTCGTCCTCGAGTAGGTAAATGATAACAAGAATAATTTCTGTGGTGATATGCTATTAACCATATAGGACTTTCTCATAGTCAAATGACAAAAGCTTACTGAGAAAATGATTCTAAAGTAATTAAGTTGTCTCAAGAGAAGATCACAAATGACTGAAAGTTTTTTCAACATGAAACTGAAACATCAAAAAGATTTGCAATGAACATGATGTGCAAATATGATAAAGTGATATCTAGCTTGCCCCCTTTAGTGATGCAAAACATAAATGCAGGGGCACCTTCAAGGTTTAAGTGATGACTAGATACAATCATTTCAGAATAAACGATATCACAATCATGCAAAAGACAATGCTACTTTGGGACAATGCACATTACACTCAGAATGACAATCATGCTCTCAGTAGTTGGTGCTTCAACATAAAGGTAAAAGAAAGGTTAGGTGCTAGAGCTTTTTATTTTGAAAACATGGAAGAAATTGTGTCAACGGTAGTAGTACTTCATATGTGCCATGCATAAAACATCCTATAAGTTGCAAGCCTCAAGCATCGAATACTAATAGTGCTCGCTCCTTGTCCTAATTAGCTCGGATTCCCATGGGTTATCATTGCATTGCATATGTTTTAACCAAGTGTCACAAAGGGGTACCTCTATGCCACCTGTACAAAGGTCCAAGGAGATAGATCGCATTTGATTTCTCGTTTTTGATAGATCTCAACTTGAGGACATCCATACCGGGACAACATAGATAATAGATGATGGACTCCTCTTTAATGCATAAGCATATTCTCATGAGAGATTGAGGATTAAGGTCCAAGCTAAAACTTCCACCATGATGCATGGCTTTGGTTGGCGGCCCAATGTTCTTCTCAAACAATATGCATATTAATTCAACCCACGGTAAATCACCCTTACTTCAGACAAGACGAACATGCATAGCAACTCACATGATATTCAACAAAAGTGTGACAGTTGATGGCGTCCCCAGAAACATGGTTACCGCTCAGCAAGCAACTTATAAGAAATAAGATACATAAGCAACATATTCTTTACCACAATAGTTATTAGGCTACTTTCCCATGAGCTATGTATTGCATGGTTAGTTTGCTTAGTGCAGGTGGAGGTTAGCAAAAGACTGGGAGCGACCAACTAAGAGAGCAATGACGGTCATAATCATGCAGAGCGACAAAGCAATATTGAATCAGGCATGGTAGTTATATCGCTACTTAGAAACAAAAGATCATCAAGGCTTGACAGACTTTCTTTACAGTCTTGAATATGCGTGAGCATACGCCAAGTCAATCAAAATAAGTTCTCGAAGGAAGATATTACTAAACCATACCATATCATAGGCAAACAAACCAAGTTGGTACTCCAATAACACATTGGGAACCCCCCAGCTATTTGAGATTAACCAAAAGAAAGCCTAAACTACTAAGCACCATCATGAAAGTAGCATCTTTATCATAGACACATTAACCCATGCAACGGAAGCAAACTCTCTTAATAAATTGAGCATGGTAATTAAAGAGAGTTCAAGCAACCAACTAAATTAAAGCTCTTGAAAAGATAAGCATGAATACTAAGAGCAGAGCACGATAGTAGCTATTAAAAGACAAAGAACACACAACATAGATAGACATGAAAATTCTATGTAATGTTCTAGGTAGAGGTGGAGCGTGTTACTCTCCCACATAAAGGAATGCTGGGTTCCGACTCGTTATGAAAAACTAAAAAGAAAACTAAAAGCAAGACGCTCCAAGCATAGCACATAACACATGAAGTGATAAAAATATAGCGAAACGAAAGACGAACTGATAGTGTTGATGGAGAAGGGGATCCACGGGGGGCATCCCCAAGCTTAGACGCTTGAGTCTCCTTGAATATTTTTTGGGGGTGCGCGGGGGCATCCCCAAGCTTGAGCGCTTGACACTCCTGAATCTTTTTATCATCTTCCCTCACACACTTGAAAACTCCCTTCATACATAACTCATCATAATCTGATTAGCGTGGTTAGTACCCTTAATAAAATAATTATACCTTGCTGGAAATAAGGATATTCTTGAAGTTCTACTGTTTCTCAAGATTGCCATAAGGTTTTTGCAAAGAAAAAGCAAGTTCTTAATTTGCAAACTGAAGATAAGGCAAAACAGGACAGAATCTGTGAAAAACATAACAGCAGGCAGTAATTGATCTGTTCGGGATACTTCTGCAACTCAAATCAAAAAACTTAGAACTGCCGCACGAAAGACAATTATATAGAGAACGCTGTAAAAAAAATTCAGACCAAAAAGATGATCTGGTGATTTTATACGAATTTTTCTATCCAAGGACAGAATCTGTTTCCTGGACAGCACCTCACAACTTTTGAACTTTCTAGCAATCAGAGGCTATACTTGGCACAAATATGAAAAGCAAAGATACAATGATGATGCTACAGCAGTAAACAACATCAAGACACAACAAAAGCAAAAAAAAATATTCATGTGGGCTGCCTCCCAAAAGCGCTTTCTTTTATGCCTTTAAGCTAGGCATAATGCATAGATCAAGTTTTATCAAGAGTAAAAGAATAACTAGCCCGTACAACGGACTCAAAAGGTAACTTGACCTTCTTACGAGGGAAGTGTTCCATCCCTTTCTTGAGAGGAAACTGAAATTTTATATTACCCTCTTTCATGTCAATGACAACACCAACGGTGCGCAAAAAGGGACGTCCCAAAATAATTGGACATGAAGGATGACATTCAATATCCATAATAGTGAAATCAACGGGCACATAATTATCATTGACAACAATAAGAACATCGTCAATCCTCCACAAAGGTTTCTTTATGGAGGAATCAACGAGACGAACACCAAAAGAACAAGAATCATAAGGTTTCAATTTAAGCATTTCATATATCCTTTTGGGCATAACAGAGGTACTAGCACCAACATCACATAATGCATAACAAGAGAAGTCATTCAAATAAATTTTTATCATAGGATCCCAACCATCTTCTAGCTTTCTAGGTATGGAGGCTTCTACTCTAAGTTTCTCCTCCCTAGCTTTGATGAGAGCATTAGTGATATGCTCTATGAAGGCAAGGTTAAGCGTGCTAGTGCGGGGATCTCTAGACATCTTGTGAAGGAAATCAATAACTTCGGTAAGAGTGCAATTATCAAAATCAAGGTCACGAGCATCAAGTAAAGTGGTAGTGGTGTCCTTAAGGTTCACTTGTTTGGTAGCTTCTATAGTCATAGCATCACCATTAATAGGTCCATTGGGACTAGGAGTACATTGGGTGCTAAGAGTGTGAACATCCTCAACAACTTGGATAGTAGCAACAGTGTGGTGGGTAGGAAGGCTCTTAATTCTTTCCTCTTCCTCCCTTTCTCTAGCCCATCTTTCTTTTAGCTTAGCCATCATCCTAATATTTTCATTAATTTGTACTTGAGTAGCATTAATAGGGATGACTTCCCTCTCCTTAAGAGGAGAAGTTTCAATTTTTAGCAATTTTACCTCATTGGCTAAGTGGTCTACCTTAAAAAAAGAAAGATCATCTAGTTTATGTAGTTTCTCTTCTACATTCTTATTAAAGGCTTTTTGGATAGTGATGAAATCTCTAAGCATAGTCTCTAGTTCAGTATTGGAGTTCTTGGTACTAGGATAAGCATTGTTGTTCCCATAAGAGTTAGAGGGGAACGGTCTAGAATTTTTACCAAAGTTACTCCTATAAGCATTGTTGTTAAAATTGTTTCTAGAGATAAAATTCACATCTACTTGTTCTTGAGCAATCAAAGAATTTAAAGGAACATCACGAGGATCAGCAGTAGATTGCTTCGAAAGTAGAGACATGATCAAGTCAACTTTTTCATTAAGGGAGGAAATCTCCTCGACAGAGTTTACCTTCCTACCTGTTGGAGCGCGTTCGGTGTGCCATTGGGAATAGTTGGTCATCATCTCATCGAGAAGCTTTGTGGCAGCACCAAGTGTAGTTGACATAAAAGTTCCTCCCGCGGCCGAATCTAACAAGTTCCGCGAGGTAAAGTTCAAGCCTGCATAAAAAGTTTGGATAACCATCCAAGTAGTCAAACCGTGAGTAGGGCAGTTCTTGATAAGAGATTTCATACGTTCCCAAGCTTGGGCAACATGTTCATTATCCAATTGTTTAAAATTCATGATGTTACTTCTAAGTTGGATAATTTTAGCAGGTGGATAGTATTTTCCAATAAAAGCATATTTGCACTTGTCCCATGAATCTATGCTATTTCTAGGCAAAGACTGAAACCAAATTTTAGCTCCTCCTCTCAAGGAGAAAGGAAAAAGCTTAAGCTTAACAATATTACCATCTATTTCTTGGTACTTTTGCATATCACAAAGTTCAACAAAGTTGTTCAAGTGTAAAGCAGCATCATCTCCAGCACCGGAGAATTGATCTTTCATGACTAAGTTCAATAAAGCAGGTTTAATTTCATATGAAGGTGCTGAAGTGGCAGGTGTAGTGATAGGTGTGCTGATAAAGTCATCGTTGTTGTGACTAGTGAAGTCACACAACTTGGTGTTTACGGTGGAACCCATAGTAGCAAGCAAGCAAGATAACTATTTTTGTGATTTTCGATAAAAAGGTACTAAAGCAAAAATGAAAGGTAAACTAACAAGACTAAAAAGAAAAGGTAAAAGATAGCATGCAACTCCCCTATCCTGAAGAGTGGAGTCCCCGGCAACGGCGCCAGAAAATACTCCTTGATGGGCCTCGAACCCCTCGTTGGTTACCCCAAGTGGAAGGTGTAAGATGTAGTAAGTAGAAGTGTTTTCCCCTAGCAAAGATGCCAAGGATCGAATCCCGAGAGACTCCTAGGTTCAACAAGTAGGTGTCAATTGCTAACGGCGCAATTAGCAATCAACGTGGACCTGCACTCAGATACAAATAACTTTGCTCCCAACGAGTACAGAGAGGTTGTCAATCTCTCCGGCCTTGTAGTTCACAAAGGGTTAAAAGCAATATGATAGTAGTGATAGATAGTGTTTTGCAATAGTAAGTAAATAGCGAAAAGTAAATAGTGGATGTGATCAATGATGGTAGTATGGACCGGAGTCTCATGATGTTCACTAGTGATGTCTCTCTCCCAAAAGACGATAAAACAGCTATGTGAGGTAAACAAATTACAGCTGGGCAATTGACAGGACCACGAACGCAAACCAATGCTGACTACATTGCAAGAAAGGTTGAGGTTCAAAGCATGGGTGGTACGCCAAAGTAAGTAGACCGAAATCCATCAATATCTACTACTAATCATCCACCTTGCGATATCTATCCAGAACATCTCGCTGGTATTAAGTTGCGAGTCCCACCCATAGTGTAAACTCAATGCAACAGACAACTGCATTAAAAGAACTTTGCGTAAAGTAAACAATCCTTGCACCCGCGGGCACAAGCACCGTTGTTTTCCCCCCTTGTGGCAATAGCACATCCCCTAGACTCATGTTTCTGTCACTCAAGCTAGTCATCGAGGGGCATGAACCCACAATCGAGCATAACGTTCCCTCTTGGAGTCACTACCTATTACTCGGCCAAAGCAATAAATAACAACGGAGAACATGCAAGAATTACTTATGAACTAAAATATAAAAGAGGTGAATCCAATATATTACTCAAGATCAATCTGAACATAATCTCATAATCCATCGGATCCCAGCAAACTCAAGATAGCAACAGCATAAGGATTACATAGGTGCCTCGATCATGTAGGGCAGCTCACGAGGACTAATTAGTGAAGCACAAGAACGGGAGGAGAACATCACATAGCTACTGGTCATGGACTCATGGTCCAAGGGAGACTACTCACGAGTCATCCGGGAGGCGTCCATGGTGGTGGAGAAGCTCCCGGTGGTGATCCTCCCCTCCGGCAGGGTGCCGGGAAGAGTTCTCCTGGTGCTCCCGATCTTGGAAGCGGCGGCGGCGGCAGAACAGAGATGGGATCGCGAAAAGAGTTCCTGTTCTGAGGGTTACGGAGGACCCTTTAAATATATGCCAAAGTAGGGCACCGGGGGAGCCTCGGGGGGCCCAGGCGCCCCCCCGGCGCGGCCCAGGGGGGCGCGCCCACAGGGCGCCTGGGGCCCCTGTGGCCCCCTAGGCTGCCCTACGGATGCAGTGTTGTTTCCGGATCGCTGATTTTTTATATAATTTTTCTGGATTTTTCTGGGCAGTTCTCGAAACGTGAAAACCTGAAATACAAAAACAGCCGAAAACAGAAACTGGCACTGGGGTGCACTGGATTAGTAAGTTAGTCCAAATATGATCAAAAGTGTATGGAAGTGTATGAATATCATAGCAATATCACCCAAAAGTGGCATGGAGCAAGCAGAAATTATAGATACGTTTTGGACGTATCACTTCCAGAGAATGAAGTTACTGAATCTGACAAAAAGATGTTGAATATACTGCTGGAAGAGTGCAGTCGGACCGGATTAGCGCCCTTCTGTGTGACTAATAAACCGCCGTCGGTAAGAGATTCTTCTGTCCCTTTTGTTTAATCCATCCATATTGCTTGGCTTAATATGCTTTTATTCCTTTAAACAGGCTAATGACCCTTTCTAGAAAAGGAAAGTCCAGGACAAACCGGCGAAGCCATCTCGCAAAAAGACCCTGGCTGTGAAGAAGCATAAGAAGAAACCTGTTGCTGCATCCGGTTCAAACATGGAGGAAGATGATCCGGCCTGTGAGGTATCACCTATTCTTATGACTTTTTAATCTTTCCTTTATCTGCATTTCTATTAACAATGACTTTTCCCAGGATCCGGCTGAAGGTAGTAAAGCGGGCGATGTTGAGGTAATCTCTCTTTCCTCTGACTCAGAACCATTGCCACCAAAAGTTCGTCGGGTAGTCCGGAAGTTTCAGTTTTCTCATCCTTATGCTCAACTGGATCCAAGCTTTCTTTTGAAGAAACAGCAACATGAAGCTCGCCGCACCACTCGCCACAGTGGTCATGTGGTTGAATCCACCGGACAGACTCACACTCTGGTTCAATAGCGTTGTTTCGAGGTTTTACTTACTCCAACTGCTCTTCATCCCAAAGCGGGCCTTATTCGTCAACCTCTTAACCCGTTTGAGCCAAATTATCAGGAAACTCCTCTCTCATCCTCTGGCGAATCGACCGCCACACAAGTCCCTATGCTCAAGACTGTCCACGGGTAAGCTGTCTTTCACTTTATCCGGTTTATCTTTCCATTTTTGACTTGTGATTTTCATTGTCCCTTTAATCTTTTCTCAGTATGCCCAAGCCTAGCAAAAAGGCAAAATTGAGTAAACCGACAGTCGACAACACCACTTCTGGACCGGCAGACGATCCTGAACTTGCCAACCCATTGGAAGAAAATGTTGGAATTTCACACGATGATCCTTCTCCTATGGATCGAGAAGACCTTGCTGCTCTGGGGGATGACCCCATGGAGTATACTGCTGAACCGGCCAGCCTGTCTGGACTAGCCCTGCTTGGGCTAGTCCGGCCCCTGCTAGTCCTATTCATTCCAATCCCGCTGCTGCTGATCCTTCCAGGCCAACTGCTGCTTCAACTGACGATGTAGAGATTACTGGGACCGGTTTTACCACCCCAGGAGAGCCTGTTGCTCTGGCCAAGCACACTGCCAAGGAGGAGTTTCCACAAAAGGATAAGGGCAAATGGAACACCGATCTGTCCAGCTACGCCCAACTTAGTGCTCAGGAGCTGCATTCCGAGTTTTTAAACCGGCTATACACCAGCCGTGACTATGAAGCCGGTCTGGTGTACTTAATGAAGGAACGCTATGAGGTAACTTCTTTTTCTTTGTCTTTTATTTCTGCTTGTGCCTTGTAACTGTACCATTAGTCCATCGTAGCCCCCAAGTGCCGGTTTAGCCTTTAAGGGTGAACCGAGACTTCAGTATATCAACTAGAATAACTTTGATTTGCACGTGTAGCCCCCAAGGGCCTGTTTACTCCATTGCGGGTGAACCGGGACTTTTCCTATGTTTAGAACGATGTCACATTAGCCCCCAAGTGCCAAGTATATAACTTGTTATGTGCTTGGGACTTGTCTAAAAAATTGTCTTCTTTCATTGCAAATGTACATTAGCCCCCAAGTGTCAAGTGCATAACTTGTTATGTGCTTGGGACTTTGATTTAATTGCTTTATGAATATCTGATATACTTTATCCTTGGCAGACTGACTTAAACAGGAGGGCCTCTGAAATAACTAAACTCCGGGATAGCCTAACCTTCCAAGAGACTGCTTCGTTTAAAGCGAAGGAGGAGCTTACCCTTGCTTTAACTAATATGGAGAAGCTGAAGAAGGAGGTTGAAGTGGAGCGGTCAACTTGGGAAGCTGAAAAGGCTGTACTAGAAAAGAGAGCCAACGATGCAGAAGCAGCTCTTAACCCAGTGACGGAGGAGCTGTCCGGGTTAAAGCAGCATATAAATGACATGACATCTGCCATCTTTGGTAAGTTCTCGTTGACAAAAGCTTATCGTTGCTATCTTGTAATGCTCTGGTTTAACTCATAATTTGTACGCAGGGAGGTGCATTACTCATCTTGGGGATGATGTGCGGAATAAACTGAAGGTTGCTTACACTTTGGTGGAGCAGCTATACTCCGGCGCACAAAGGGCCATTAGTGCTATCTCCCACAATAAACCGGCTCCAACCACCATCCAAGGTACTCTGGAGAAACTATCAATTTTGCATGCTCGCATTGTCGAAGTGAAGAAGTCCTCCGCAAGAGCTGGCTCTCTAATGGCTTTAACCCGAGCCAAGGCGTGTGTCGGGGAAACTGATCGCCCACGAACACCTATGGGACCGGAGCCCCTTTTCGGTACGGCAAGGGGGCGGAGGATGCACAAAGAGTAGATCGAGGCAGACACGCGAGCAAATTACCTAGGTTCGGGCCGCACGGAGGCGTAAAACCCTACTCCTGCCTTGGTTTGTATTGCATTCCGGGCTCGGGAGCGAGAAGAACTAC
The DNA here is from genome assembly GCA_902687465.1 of Secale cereale. Taxonomy (NCBI): domain Eukaryota; kingdom Viridiplantae; phylum Streptophyta; class Magnoliopsida; order Poales; family Poaceae; genus Secale; species Secale cereale. Next base: position 836,561,362 of record LR738711.1, read on the forward strand.
AGTACTTATCGCTAGCAGTACCAAGCGTGAGGGTGATCGATGGTCGGGACCCCCTCTACGTTGCACACGGGCCTGCTTTTATAGGACAAAGGGGTCACCGACAGGTGGCAACACAGTCGAGGGTAAAAACGTAAAATGGGTGGTAGATGGAACAGTGTTCGAATAGTGCTTTATACCTAACCCTGACGGCATGGGACAAGGGTATTAAATGCCCGTCGCCGTCGCCCCGAACAGTGCAAAAAGCGTCCCTCAGGGCGCCTCCGTCCGCCACGATGGTGGCCTCGTCATCGCAGCTCGCCACCGTGTACCCCAGGCTGCACAGCCTTCCGCCACGTGCGCCTGGAAGGGCCCCAGGGCGACGCGTGGGCAGATGAGCTGGAGCGCGGGTACTTAGTGGAAGTTTGCCGCGGTATGCGCCTTGCCGCGGCCTCCATCTTGTCGCGCCCGGGAGCTTGTCGCTCTTCGGGCCTTGCCGGGACGCATGGCGCGTCGCGGCAAGTCTCTTGAAATGCCATGTTTGGCCTTCCCGGCAAGCCCCTCTTGCCAGGGTCTTGTACCAAAGAGGTTGTCTTGAGCCTTGTGTGGCCTTCCCGGCAAGCTCCTCTTCCCGGGGCCTTGTTTCTTTAACTTGAATACTTTGTTCTTGAATGACTCTAAAGGATCCACAGTGGGCTTTGGCGGTCGCGCTGCAGGCCCTGCCTCAGGACGCTGCAACTGCCCGTGCACAAGTTCGGGATACTAAGGTACCCCTACTTTAGTACACCGACAGGAGCCCCCGGGCCTGGGCCATACACGGTGCCGAGCGCTGTTGGGCCAGGCCCAAAACAGTGCACGGGCACGCGCGGCCCGCGGCGCGCCGTATCCCACTCTGTATCCACCGCGCCCCTCCCTAACGGCACGCGTCGATTGCGGCGTCGTGGGAGAGATCGTGGCCTGTTTCTTTAATGGGAAAATGTGGAACGTCCCCCTCTCCCCCCTTAAAAGCAGGGGAAACAGGGGCAGTTCTTTCCATTCGCCCGTTGCTTCTTCATCCTCCAGAAACCCCCGCCGCTCCCCTCCTCCCCGAAGGTCGAAAGAGAGCAGCGATCCACCCCTCCCTCCGCCGCCGCCAGCATCACCAGTGCCGTCGACTTCCCTCGCCGTCCCCGCCATGGCCCCGAAGGGCGACAAGGCGAAGGCGCGAAGTATTCCAAGGCACTGAAGCTAGTAGCAATGCGGAAGAAGATGGCGGTCTTCCCGCCGAGGCTCAGTGTGGAGTAGCTGAAGGATACCTTCTACCTCTTCTGGTCGAGGGAGACAAAGGCGCATCCACGCACCAAGGTACACCCCGCCGTGGCCTGCGATATGTTCCCGGGCGGCTATGCCTTTTTTGCCCTGTTCTTCTACTGCGGGCTCTGCCCGCCCTTCTCGGAATTCTTCTGTGATATCATGAATACCTACGGGTTTCATCTCCTTGACTTCACCCCAAACGCTGTCTTGACCATGGCCATTTTCGCACATCTGTGCGAAAATTTCGTCGGAGTTTACCCCAATGTAGCCCTCTTCCGCCATTATTTCATTCCTCGAGTCGAGTCCGGGTCTCCTCTGTCCGGCGGAATCTCTTGGATCTTTAGGCTCCATAAGAAAGAGGCTTACTAGACGAGGGAGCTCCGCGGCAAGTGGGACGAGTGGAGGGCCAACTGGTGTTGGATTATGGAGGACGACCCACATCAGTTCACTTCCCGGCGCCAAGTCGCAGTAGTACGCGGCAATGACTGCAGTGATCTGGCCCCTGAGGACGACAAGCTGAAGATAGCCACCACTAGGATTCTTCGCCTCCGGCAAGCAAAGCTCACTGTAGGTGCTGTCGGGGCAGACTTTCTTCGCCGCCGCATCGCTCCCTTGCAGGAGAGGAAGAGGGCTGCTTGGGAGTTTGACAACGCGGTAGACATCATGAGGCTGCGCCCGGGCCTCAACTACAATTTCACCATCTTGGAGCTCAATGCAATGCTCCAAGCGCTCTTCAAGTACGACTCCGCCCATCCAGAGTGGTTCGCGTTGCCGCAGGGCGTAGTTCCGTTGTGTAACAACTTGTCGCTCAGTGCCATCTGCGCGGTGATGCCGTTGTGTGATTCCTACGGGATCAACCCCACTTGGCGGGAACCTTCTGACGAAGCCGTGCAGACGTTCTTCGACAACCTGGTGGAGTTGCCAATCAAACCCGATGAGAAGAGGGGCCTCACCCGCGACACCACCGACCAGGAGATGGCATATATCGCCACTAGGTTGGAGGAGGCAGCTGCAGCCAGGGCCGCGGGCGAGTTTGGATACACTGTGGAGGAGGCGGATGCAGCGGAGGCGGTAAGTCTTGCCGAGGAGGAAGAGCTCCTCAAAGCGGGGAAGCTCGCCGGGCAACTTGCCGGGACAAGCGAGGCCGCCGAGCAAGGCGCAGAGTCGAGCGGGCCCGCCGAGCAGGGCGTCGGATCAAGCGATCCTGCCGAAGACTCCACCAGGTTGAACTCCGACTCGTCTTCTTCGTCCTCCGACTCGTCTTCTTCGTCCTCGGGCAGCTCGCCACCTCCAGCAAGTCCTCCAGCTCAGACGAGGAGGCGCCTCCGCAAGGCCGCCGACGTGGCGGGGCGGCAGGCGGGCCAGCAACCGCAGCGCCGCCCGACACACGCCACCGCGACGAGCAAGACCGCCAAGGGAGTGCCCCGTGCTTCAACGGCAGCCGGAGGAGGATCTTCCCGGACCGGCTCCACTGCTCCATCCGCCCCTCGTGCCTCGGCGACAACCGGAGCGGGGTCTTCTCAGACCACCGCCCCAACTCCCGCCAAGCGGCTGAGGGAGCCCACTCCTCCAGCTCCTCGTGCCGGGACGCGCGAGCCGGACTTCGATTTCTCGGCGCTCAGTTCCGACGACGAGGAGGAAGAAGAGTAAGTCTTCGCGATTTTTGTTCCTTTTTGGTTTTCTATTGATTCTTGCCTTGTACTTCTTTTTGCCTGATTCTGATCTTGTCTGTATTACAGGACTCTGGCCCAGAGGGCGGCGAAGAGGGCCAAAGTCCCGGTGATCGTCATCGAGGACGAGCCCGCCGCAGCAGCAGGGGGTGCGCCTGCGACAAGCTTGCCGGACCCGGCAGCTGCTCTCCAGAGCAGCCCCCAGCGTAGCCCCCAGCGTAAGCCACTTGTCTACTTTCCGCTCGTCGGGTGCGCGTGGGTCTTCGATCTTTGCTGATGTTTGATTTGTTGATTTGTGCAGAAGCAGAGCAGCAGCCTCGGGAGCGCCAGGAGATCGCTCCCGACGAGCCGCACGTCTCGACCACTCCACCAAGGAGGAACTCCCCGGCGAGGGAGGACACTCCGCCAAGGGCGAGTACTCCGCCAAGGGCGGGCACCCCGCCAAGGGTGAGTACTCCGCCAATGGCGAGTACGCCGCCAAGGGAAGGCGCTAGCGGCCCTCCACCGGCGGGAGCTACCACCACGCCGCCGAGGGAGAACTCCCCAGCAAGGAAACCCGTCGAAGAGGAGGCCCGCGCAGGTAAAACCTTTGGACTTTTCTTTTTCTGAATTTCTCTTTTTGGATATTTGCTTGACTATTATTTTCTTCTTTCTTCTTCTTTTCGTGTCTTCAGACCCGTCCACAGCCGAGCCCATGGAAACGGAGGTCGCCGTCGAGGAGGACGCGCGCGGCGACACCGGCGACGCCGCAGCCACTAAAGGGGCGGCCGGTCTGACGAGCCTGCCGCCGAAGAGGCAGCCAAGGCCGCTAGCGCGGCAGCTGAGGAGGGGACCAGCAGCCGCACTGACGGCCCTGAGGCCGCAGGAGCGTCAGACGCTGCGCCGGCTGCCGATCCCGCTGCTGCCGCGGCCGAGCCAGGCGCCTACCTAGAGGCCAGCAACGGGGTCTTCATCCAGCTCCCGTGGGCGTCCATGTCGAGGGCGCCCGCGGAGGGAGAGGTCTTCGACGGGGAGGTCCTCGCCTCCGCCGGGTTGAAGTTCGTCGACGCGCCAGGCAGCAGCAGCGAGCCCGAAGAGGAGCTGCTTCTGCGGAGGCTTCTGTCCTTGTACCGCGCCCGGCAGGCCAAGCTGGAGTCTCGAGAGGCTCTGGCCGCCAAGACGGGCGTCGACTTGGAGAAACGCGCCGAAGAGCTCCGAGCCAACAACCAAGCGGCTCTCCGATCCTTGGCGGAGGAGTGAGAGCAGCTTGCCGAGGCGCATCAGGCCTTCATTCTGGAGAAGGCCGAAGCAGAGGAGCAGCAATGGCTCGCCGCCGAGGAGTTGTCCCGGCGAGAAGGCGAACTGACGCAGCAGAAGGTTGACCTCGATAGCCACGAGGACGAACTTACCGCGCGCGAACAGTCTCTTGGCGGAGCTCTGCAGGAAGCGAAGGACGCCGCTGCAGCTGCTGAGACCGCCAAGAGGGACTTGGAGGCGAGGGTGGCGCAACTGGAGGTCCACTTGAAGGCGAGCGAAGAGAAGGTTGCCGCACTCGTGTCGGAGAGAGAGAAGGACGGCCACAGCCACTCCGAGCTGCAGGTCCGCCTCTCCGACAAGGGCAAGGAGCTCGTCGTCGCCAAGGACTCCATCGCCGATCTGGAGTTGAAGCTTTCCACCCTCACCACATCGCTCCACGGCGCCAGAGAGCGGGAGATAAAGCTGAAGGAGGACCTCAGGGCCGAGAGGGCACTGTTAGACAGCGCCGCCCTCTCCCCAAACAACTTCAGGCTGACGGTGGAGCACTGGACCGAGGGGCTCGTTGCCGCTGCTGCCGACGTCGACAAGGAGCTGGCGAAGCTGGGGGCAGAGCACCTCAGGTACTCCACCGACGAGAATCTCCCTCACAGCGCCAAGCTGAGTCTATTCTTCAGAGGGGTGGCGCCGGCCCTCCAGCAGCTCCGGGAAAGGATCCCTAAGCAGCTGGCTGACGAGTCGCGTAGGCTCTGCGCGGGGGCCCTCGAGAAGGTGTTGATGAAGATAGTGCACCGCAACCCGGGCCTCAATCTCACCAACGTCCTCAGGACCTTGCCTCTGGATGCTGACCAGGAGGCGCTCAAGGCTCTTGTCGCGCCTATCGTGAACAAGGTGGGCGGCATCAAGAGGGTCGAGGGCAACCGCGCGGATTAGCCTTGTTTATTTCCTTCTTTTCTTGTCGCTGCCAACCACGTTATGAACAATAGTTTATTCGTATTGCGACAAGTTGCTTTGTAATATAACTTCATTTTGGGTAGTGAATGCAATGTTATTCCCTCTACTTGACTTCCTTGCTTTGTATGCCTTTACCCTACGCTATTAGGGAACTTGCCGGCGAGGGGACCCTTGCCGCGAGCGCTGAGTGCGGAACTTCAGCAGCCTGCTGGCAATGCCGTTGCCGACAAGAAACCTTGTCGCAGCTAGTCGCAGCACACTTAGATTGTTGAGCGAACTCGAAAACGAAGTAAGGGCGCGACACTTGTCGCAGCACACTTAAGCCGTTGAGCGTGCTCGAAACAAGGTAAGGGCGCGGCTAGCCACGAGTTGGTTCCTCCGCGCACAGGTTTTCCATACAAAGTGCGGTCGTTCAAGGAAGGTAACTCGAAAATTTAAAAATTTGATCGTTCAAATTTTGACAACTTAGCTTTTGTGTTGTTCGCTTCCCGGCAAGGCAAGGCTCTCTTGAACGGCGCTTGGTCCATACCACTATCTCCTCCC
>LR738711.1:836567104-836605006 GCA_902687465.1 Secale cereale
CCCCCCGGCAAACTTGTGCGCGAGGAAACTTCTTCTGTTTGAGAGAAAAGAAAGAATGGAAAATAGAGAGATATGGAGCCTTGTGGTCCGTTATTGCTTACCGGAGATAGGTGCTGCACAAGGTGTCAGATAATACATGCAAGAAAGTAAAAAAGGGCATGAATTGACAAGTTGTGCGATGCACATAAGCTTTACTAATGCACGGGGTCTGCGCCCGGCTTTGTACAAAGGATTACATGCAACAGCGGCAAGACTTGTACAAAAGGTGGTTGCCGGAGCGGATCACGGCAACCGCGCCTTACGGGTAAAACTTGCGAAGATGCTCAATGTTCCAGGAGTTGCTCACTGGTAAGCCTTCTTTGGTCTCAAGGCAGACAGCGCCGGGCCTTGTGACTTGTTCCACCCGATAAGGGCCCTCCCACTTCGGCGTCAACTTGTTGGAATTCTTGGCGGACTGAACGCGCCGAAGAACAAGGTCGCCTTCCTCGAGGCTTCTGGCTTTAACTTTGCGGCTATGGTAGCGGCGCAAAACTTGCTCATATCGAGCAGCTCGTACAGCAGCCTGAAGACGGTTCTCCTCGAGGAGCAGCGCATCATCTTGCCGTAGCTGCTCTTGCTCGAGCTCATCGTAAGCGAGCACTCGAGGCGACCCGTATACGAGTTCCGTGGGGAGAACTGCCTCTGCTCCATAGACAAGAGCAAAGGGTGTCTGCCCGGTGGCTCGATTTGGTGTCGTCCTGATAGACCAAAGAGCCGCCGGCAACTCCTCGATCCAGTTCCTTCCGCACTTGTGCAGCCTGTCGAAAGTCCTTGTCTTGAGTCCGCGCAGCACTTCAGCGTTTGCCCTCTCCGCTTGACCGTTGCTTCTCGGGTGAGCAACAGAAGCGAAGCAGACCTTGGCGCCAAGGTCTTGGACGTACTGCATGAAGGTGCGACTTGTGAATTTCATACCGTTGTCGGTGATGATCCTGTTAGGGATTCCGAAACGGCAAACAATCGACCTGAAGAACTTGACTGCTGACTGTGCGGTCACCTTTCTCACTGGTTCCACTTCCGGCCACTTTGTGAACTTGTCGATGGCAACATACAAGAACTCAAAGCCCCCGGCTGCGCGGGGGAAGGGGCCGAGGATGTCGAGCCCCCAGACCGAAAATGGCCAGGACAAAGGTATCGTCTGGAGAGCTTGAGTTGGTTGATGTATTTGTTTGGAATGGAACTGTCATGCTTCACACTTGGTTACTTGTGCAGTCGCATCCTGGAGGGCTTCTGGCCAAAAGAAACCTTGCCGGAACGCCTTGCCGGCAAGTGCTCTTGCGCCAATGTGGTGACCACATATGCCTCCATGTATCTCTGCCAACAGCTTCTGTCCATCTTCCTGGGGAATACACTTCAATTTCACGCCGTTGAGTCTTCTTTTGTACAATTCGTCGCCGACAAACTGGTACAAACTTGACTGTCGGGTTATTCTTTCTGCTTCTTCTGGCTCTTCGGGAAGTTCTCCTGTTTGAAGGAACTGGACAATCTGCTGTTCCCATGTTGGTGCCTGTGGCTCAGCAACAAGGATTAAAGGCATCTGCGCTGCTGCGGGAACGTCAGCTTCCACGGCAAGAACTTGCGGTTCTGCCGGAGCTTGACGTTCCCCGGCAAGCTTGCCGGGGCAAAGCTTGTCGGGAACGCCTGCTTCAACTGTACAAACCCTTGGGCTTGCAGGAGCAGACTACTCCTCAGCAATCTTGTCATTGGTCTTGGGGACCTTGTTGGCGGCGGCTTCGGGAAGCTCTGCCGGCAAGTAGTCACCAGAAACCAACTTTCTCTTCTTACTTTGTCCAGCCGATGGTGTTACGGATGGTTGAGTTAGCTTGAGCACAAAGATCCCCGATTCCATAGGTAGCTTTAGTGCAGCACACTTCGATAGGCCATCTGTGATGTCATTTTGAGCTCTTGGAACGTGCTCCATCTGCAAGCCTTCAAAGTGTTCTTCAAGCTTTCTCACTTCGTCAACGTAAGCTTCCATCAACGGACTCTGGTAGCTCTTGTTCACTTGGCGGACGACCAACTGTGAATCACCCCGCACAATCAGCTTCTTGATCCCAAGCTCCGCTGCGATTCTGAGGCCGGCAAGCAAACCTTCATACTCCGCAGTATTGTTCATTGCCTGCTCCTTGGGAAAGTGCATCTGGACCACGTACTTGAGTTGTTCTCCGGTGGGCGCGACAAGTAGCACGCCGGCACCGGCGCCCTGCAGCGAGAAGGCACCGTCGAAGTACATTATCCATTCCTTGCTTGCTTCTTTGGCGGGGATGCTTGTTTCTGGAATCTCTTCGTCTGGTGTTGGCGTCCATTCTGCTATGAACTCTGCCAATGCTCTGCTCTGAATAGTTGAAGTGCTTTCAAACTTGAGGCCAAAGCTTGACAGCTCCAGTGCCCACTCGACAATCCTGCCTGTTGCTTCTGGATTTTGCAGTATCCTCTTCAGCGGAAAGCGAGTGACCACTGTTATCTCATGTGCTTGGAAGTAGTGGCGCAGCTTTCTCGAGGCCATGAGAAGGCCGAAAAGCAGCTTCTGCACCCTAGAGTATCTTGACCTAGCCCCCTGCAAGAGGGAACTGACAAAATAAACTGGGTGCTGCACCATCTTCTTCCGCACTTCCTCTTGCATCTGCGCAGACCCATCCTTGTCGGGACCAGAGCTTGTCGGGGAAGCCCCCTGCTTGTCGCTGGACGTGCTTGCCGGGGCCGTCGGCTCATCATCTGCCTCCCTTTCCGCTACTAACGCAGCACTAACCACTTGATTGGTTGCTGCTAAGTACAGCAGCAACTTCTCTTGTGGCCTAGGTGCGACAAGTGTTGGAGTGGAGGACAGGTACCTCTTCAAGTCTTGTAGCGCTGCCTCCGCTTCCGGAGTCCATTTCATTGGACCTGCCTTTTTCAAGATTTTGAAAAATGGCAGGGCGCGTTCTGCAGACTTAGAAATGAATCTGCTGATAGCAGCCACGCAGCCTGCAAGCCTTCGTACATCCTTGACGCGCTTCGGATCTTCGATCTGCTCGATGGCTTTGATCTTGTCGGGGTTGGCTTCAATCCCCCTTTGGGACACAAAGAACCCGAGAAGCTTGCCGGAGGGGACTCCGAACACGCACTTCTCGGGGTTGAGCTTGAGTTGTATCTTGCATAGATTCGCAAAAGTTTCATCTAGATCTTGAATCAGAGTAGCCTTGTCCTTGCTCTTGATTACTATATCATCCATATAAGCTTCTACATTCCTGTGTATCTGTGGCTCAAAAGCTGTATGGACTACTCTTGCAAATGTTGAACCAGCATTCTCCAATCCAAAGGGCATGCGTATGAAGCAGTAAGTGCCACATGGAGTAATGAATGCCGTCTTCTCCTCATCTTCTTCAGCCATAAATATCTGGTGGTATCCTGAATAGGCATCAATAAATGAAAGCAACTCACATCCAGCCGTGGAGTCAACAATCTGGTCAATGCGTGGCAAGGGAAATGGATCTTTGGGACAAGCTTTATTCACATCGGTGAAGTCTATACAAAGCCTCCACTTCCCATTCGCTTTGCGGACGACAACAGGGTTGGCCAGCCACGTGGGATGGAGTACACCTCTGACAAGGCCTGTCGCTTCCAGCTTCTTGATTTCTTCAGCGATGAACTCTTGGCGCTCCACCGCTTATTTCCTGACCTTCTGCTTGACGGGCCACGCGTGAGGACAGACGGCAAGCTTGTGCTCAATCACTTTCCTGGGAACACCGGGGATGTCAGACGGTTGCCATGCAAACACGTCGACATTCGCCCGTAGGAAAGCAACGAGCGCGCTTTCCTATTTAGGATCGAGCGTGGCACTGATGGTGAAAGTACCACCAGTGCCGTCCTCCTTGGCGGACACCTTCTTGGTTGTGGGTGGAGCTGCCATCGCCTTCTTGCACTTGCCGGTGGAGCTCGATGGTGCGTCCTCGACGGCAGCGCAGCACTCCGAGGAGGTGCGTTTGCCGGAGTGGGCCCCAGAGCTCTTGCCGGACTTGGCCTTGTTCTTCCCCCCGAGAGCTTCAGCGGCAAGTGTCTTGCTATCTGTTGCGGCTGCTGCATCCCGGTAGATCTTGTCGGCATAGATAAGCGCATCCTTCTTGTCGCCAGGGACAGAGATGACGCTTATCAGGCCTGGCATCTTGAGCATGTTGTAGGCATAATGAGAGGCTGCCATGAACTTGGCGAGCGCTGGACGGCCAAGTATCCCATTGTAAGGCAATGGGATATCGGCAACGTCAAAGGTGATCCTCTCAGTCCTGAAATTCAGCTCCCCGCCAAAAGTCACTAGCAGTGTGATTTTCCCCTTCGGCTTGCTCCTTCCTGGGTTGATCCCTTGGAATGTGCCGGTTTCCTCGAGCTCGCTGTCGGGGATCTGGAGTTTCTGGACCACAGCAGAGGAGATCAGGTTCAGGCCGGCCCCGTCGTCAACCAACATCTTGGTGACCTTGAGGTTGCGGATAGTTGGTGAAACCAACATCGGCAAGCACCCGACCGTAGTTGTGCGATCAGGGTGGTCCTCAATGTCAAAGATGATGGGCGTGCTGGACCACTTCAGAAGTTTGCGCGACTCGACGGGCGGCTCTGCTGCATTAACCTCCCGCACCCATTGTTTGAGTTGGCGGTGGGAAGTATGCAGAGAGGCACCTCCATCGACGCACAGAACTTCTGTGGCCTTCTGGAACTCCTGCTCGCTGTTATCTCCGTCATCCATGTCTTCATCGTCGTCTTCGTCTTCGTCCTTGTCGCGGCCGCGGGGAGGTCTGTCTCCTTGCCGCTGCTTGGCCTTGCCGCGGCGTCCTCCCCGGCCGTTGAACGGCCGCTTCTTGCCGGACTCTCCACCACCTCCCTGGGCCTTCTCCTTGTCGCGTCGCTCGTACTCAGCCTTCTGCTGTTTGACGAGGTACTCGACTCTTTTGCAGTTCTGGAGGTCATGGCCCTTGGTGCAGTGGATCTTGCAGTACTGCTTGTCGGAGCCGTCCTGCTTGTCGGCGGCTGCCACAGTCTCCTTGCCGGAGCTACCAGCCTGGGCTTTCATGGCGCCGGCCTCCTTGCCGGACTACTCAACGACTAGCACTTCTTTGTTCTTCTTTTTTCTGTTGTTCCGCCACCGGTTCTTCTTTGCCGGGGCGGCATCCTCATTATATGTTCCCCATGCTCCAGTATCCTCTCTGGGGAGTCTCCTCCCCTCCTCAACGCGCGCGCACTTGTCGGCCAGGGCATAAAGCTCACTGACGTCTCGGATCTTGCACATCGCCATCTCCTCCCTCATCCTGCGGTTACGCACGTTCTGGTGGAACGCGCTAATAACCGCGGCAGGGTGGACATCTGGGATGTTGTGTTGGACGCGGCTGAATCTCTGGATGTACTTTCGCAGGGACTCTCCTTCCTTCTGGGCGAGTATATGAAGGTCACTCTCCTGGCCATGGGGCTTGTGGCCACCTGTGAAGGCGCCGACAAACTGATGGCACAGGTCGGCCCAAGAAGAAATGGAGTTCTCCGGCAAGTGCATGAGCCAAGATCTGACGTTTGGCTTAAGCACGAGCGGGAAGTAGTTTGCGAGTATCTTCTCGTCTTGTCCCCATGCAGCCTGCACCGCGATGCTGTAGATGCTGAGGAACTCCGACGGATGTGTCTTGCCGTCATACTTCTCGGGTACGTCGGGCTTGAAGTTCTTCATGCTGGGCCACTGGACTTGCCGCAGCTCACGGGTGAACGCAGGACAACCCGCCGCGTACGGCAAGTCGCCTGGTTCTCCGTGCGCGTGCGTGTCGACAGCGGCCCCAGCGCGCTGGTCGGACTATCGCCGCGCTTCTCTTCGACGCTCGATGCGAGTTCGAGCGTCCTCTTGTCGTTTGTCGTCAAGGACATGGCGTTGATCGCGGCGAGCTCAGGGATCCGACGACGCTGTGGAGTCGTCGTCGATGTTGATCCGGCGAGTCGGCGATTTCGGCCTTAGGGGTGGGGAGTGCACGGTGGTTGCACCCCCGGCAGTCTTGTCGCCATCAGCCCGCGCCTGGCTAGCTTGCCGCAGCCGCGATGTCGTCGGCTGCTGCGGAGTAGCGTTGTTGGCGAAGGCGATGAGGCTCTGGATGGTAGCCCTCCAGTCGTCGGCCTTGTCCGCCGCTGGAGGGAAGTCGAGGACTAGCTGAGCTCGAGCTAGAGCTTCTGCTGGAGTGGCGGGGAGCGGTGGCGAGCGGTGCGAGGAGCGAGATATGCTCGGACTTCTAACCGCGTTAGAAGGAGCAACGTCTCGTCCCGGCGACCGCGCCTTGCTCGTGCCAACGCGTTGGCCTTGAGCGTCCCGTGAACCGCCAGTTTGACCTTGGCCCAGCAAGCGTATGGTACCTTGTGTACCGCGTCGCTGCCGGTCCGGCGCCTCCTGAGACGGGCGCGGTGCATGCGCGGACGCCGAGGTCTTGGAGTGCGCTCGGTCGTCCGTCTTGTCCTTGGACTTGGCGGCGCCGTGAGTTTCCTCACCGACGTCCGTCCTTCCGCCGGCGTCTACCCCACCAGCCGTTGGCTCCGGCGGTGGTGGGATCGACGCGGATGGGCCTGCTACCTCCGAAGCCTTCTTCTTCGGCGGCATGTCGATGAAGTCGATGAAGTTGATGGAGATTTCGCCCGCGTGAACGCTGGATCAGGTTCACACAAACTCGACGCACCCCCCTACCTGGCGCGCCAAAGATGTCGGGGAAACTGATCGCCCACGAACACCTATGGGACCGGAGCCCCTTTTCGGTACGGCAAGGGGGCGGAGGATGCACAAAGAGCAGATCGAGGCAGACACGCGAGCAGTTTACCCAGGTTCGGGCCGCACGGAGGCGTAAAACCCTACTCCTGCCTTGGTTTGTATTGCATTCCGGGCTCGGGAGCGAGAAGAACTACAGTACTTATAGCTAGCAGTACCGAGCGTGAGGGTGATCGATGGTCGGGACCCCCTCTACGTTGCACACGGGCCTCCTTTTATAGGACAAAGGGGTCACCGACAGGTGGCAACGCAGTCAAGGGTAAAAACGTAAAATGGGTGGTAGATGGAACAGTGTTCGAATAGTGCTCTATACCTAACCCTGACGGCAGGGGACAAGGGTATTAAATGCCCGTCGCCGTCGCCCCGAACAGTGCAAAAAGCGTCCGTCAGGGCGCCTCCGTCCGCCACGACGGTGGCCTCGTCATCGCAGCTCGCCACCGTGTACCCCAGGCTACACAGCCTTCCGCCACGTGCGCCTGGAAGGGCCCCAGGGCGACGCGTGGGTGGATGAGCTGGAGCGCGGGTACTTAGTGGAAGTTTGCCGCGGTATGCGCCTTGCCGCGGCCTCCATCTTGCCGCGCCCGGGAGCTTGTCGCTCTCCGGGCCTTGCCGGGACGCGTGGCCCGTCGCGGCAAGTCTCTTGAAATGCCATGTTTGGCCTTCCCGGCAAGCCCCTCTTGCCAGGGTCTTGTACCAAAGATGTGGTCTTGAGCCTTGTGTGGCCTTCCCGGCAAGCTCCTCTTGCCGGGGCCTTGTTTCTTTAACTTGAATACTTTGTTCTTGAATGGCTCCAAAGGATCCACAGTGGGCTTTGGCGGTCGCGTGGCAGGCCCTGCCTCGGGACGCTGCAACTGCCCGTGCACAAGTTCGGGATACTAAGGTACCCCTACTTTAGTACACCGACAGCGTGGGTTCCTGATTTTGATCCGGCGGAGGCAATGAACGGCTATCCAAGCATGAAGGAGGATGGATCAGCCTTCTCCAGTGCTGATCTTCATGCATTGACCAAGGATATGCGGCCTCTTGCCAGTAAACTTGCTGATGAAGCGGATTTATCAAGATACCACCCGGGCTATGATATGGAGAACGTACGGGTGGAGCGTTCGTCCTATGACATTGAAAATCTTATTCCACCCGTCCGTAAGCACACCTTCGCCCCTGACATTGATCCGTCAGAACTTATAAACGACGAAGTTTATTTCCGAGCCCTTGCCAAGATTGACTGGAGCACCCCTGATTTCCAATAGCTGGAAGAAGCCGCCGAAGACCCGGAACAAGCTGACCCTCAGTCTTCACAGCGAGCTGAAGCAGAATCATAAACCAGCTCCAGTTTACCTTTATGCGTTGAGTACTTATGAGAAAAACTGATATTCTTTTGGGCCTTCCAGCGCCTTGTAATAGGATAGCTGAGATACTATATTTGTGAGATTGTTTTAAGTGGCAACTTCTAAAATATATCCCGCTTGCAATGCTTTGACAGTTTATACTACCTATTTCTGCATAAAACAATGCTCAAAGTGTCATGGCGGTTTAACGCCGGACGGGTCATATTGCCAAAACACATGATCTAAGTTAATAACTTGAACTGTGTATAAAATATAAGCATGTACCATACCTGCGGTTAAGTGTATCTTAATAAACCTTAATCCGGCAGGAAATCCTTCAAGGCGTAAGTGTTGATGACTCCCTTGATTATTTGTCGGCTCGTCATGAAGGCCGAACCGGGTTACAATGAGCTCCGGTTTAACTGTAAACCAGTACTCGTGTTTATAACCCAGACTGTAACTCTGTAAATACACATGTAGTGGCAACTTTGTAGTCGTCCACTCTTGAATCAATGGACTTGGTTGAAAAACCAATGACCTTGAGGACAAAGATTTGAGAAAACATAAAAAATGGAAAATAAAGTTTTTGGGCAAATAAGACCATGTAGTCGAGGCTTTTTACGAGCTACCAGGCTCCAAATTCGAGGCTTTTTATGAGCTGCCAGGCTACTATCATTAACCATTTTAACAAAGCCTGTTAAGATGGTCCGCAATCCTTAACCAAATCATCAATGTCAAATGCTACCAATGTTCAAAATCTCGTAAAGATTTGACTTGTGTAATCACTTGATGATCGTCAATTTAACGTTACCAAGTTCAGGGTCCATAAGGATTGACTTGTGTGTACGTTCGACGGGTCGTACCAGGTTTACCTGGGCGGCGTGACTTACTTGATGCAGGCAGGTCAATCCGGGGTTTTCGGTGTATACACCAAGCTTCCAAGCCGTGTTCACTACAAGAGTTTTCAACTCGCTGATGAACTTGCATCAGGAGCCCCCAGGTAGCGATTGAGCATTGCTCGTCGGGGCCTATGTTTGAGTTGTGCTAGGCATCAAACTCTCTTTTGCCCCTCATCATATGTGGAAACTGCCGAAGCAACTAGAGCTGTGCTCTTATAATGGTCTTGATTTGGCCGCCGGTTTAAGAGGCCATAGGAAACTCCCTTGCCCACGGAAGCCCCCATGTGATACTCTTATGAACAGAAAAGACGGCTGATACCTCGATTTATCGAAGGCGCCGGTTTAAGAGGCCATAGGAAACTCCCTTGTCCACAGAAGCCCCCATGTGATACTCTTATGAAAAAGATGGCTGATACCCCGGTTTACCGGGGGCGCCGGTGTATTATATTGATCATAATATATACATTGTACATAAAGCGGAGCCTATGGCTCAAGTATAGTAAGGTCGAAGAAGAGCGATGTTCCACGGCCGCTTGGTCTCCTCCTCCGCCGTGCGTGAGTCCTTATGTTCTCGAACGTCGACGAGGTAGTATGATCCGTTGTGCAGGTTCTTGCTGACCACAAAGGGTCATTCCCAAGGTGGAGATAGCTTGTGCATGTCTGTCTGGTCCTGGATGAGCCGGAGCACCAGGTCCCCTTCTTGAAACGTCCTAGTCTTAACCCGGCGACTGTGGTACCGGCGCAGGTCTTGCTGATAAATCGCCGATCGACCTACTGCCGTGTCCCGTTCCTCGTCCAGTCGGTCCAACGCGTCTTGTCTTGCTTGTTCATTATCCACTTCAACGTAAGCTGCCACCCGCGGCGAGTCATGACGGATATCACTAGGGAGGACCGCTTCGGCTCCATATACCATGAAGAAAGGCGTGTACCCTGTGGATCTGTTAGGTGTAGTGTTGATGCTCCATAGTACAGAAGGCAACTCCTCCACCCAACAACCCGGTGTTCTGTACAAAGGAACCATAAGCCGGGGTTTGATGCCTCTCAAGATTTCTTGATTGGCTCTTTTAGCTTGGCCATTAGACTGAGGGTGAGCTACTGATGATACATCGAGACGGATGTGCTCTCATTGACAGAACTCCTCCATATCCCCTTTGGATAGATTGGTGCCATTATCAGTTATAATGTTGTGTGGAAAGCCAAACCGGAAAATCACCTTTTTGATGAACTGAACCGTTGTTGTTGCATCACACTTACTGACAGGCTCCGCTTCAACCCATTTGGTAAACTTGTCCACTGCCACCAAAAGGTTGGTTTTCTTATCTTGGGATCTTTTGAAAGGTCCGACCATATCAAGCCCCCAGGTCGCAAACGGCCAAGTAATTGGGATCATCCTCAACTCTTGCGCCGGTATATGAGCACGCCGCGAAAATTTCTGGCAAGCATCACATTTTCTGACCAAGTCCTCTTCGTCAGCATGAGCTGTTAACCAGTAGAACCCATGACGAAGAGCTTTAGCCACCAAAGATTTTGAACCGGCGTGATGACCACAATCCCCTTCATGAATCTCTCTAAAAATATCACAGCCTTCTTCTGGTGACACACATCGCTAAAATGCTCCAGAAACACTGCGATGATGAAGTTCTTCATTGACAATAGTCATGGACTTAGACCGCCGGATTATCTGCCGAGCCAAGATTTCGTCCTCTGGTAACTCACCTCGGTTCATGTATGCCAGGTAAGGAAGCGTCCAATCTGGAATGACATGAAGTGCCGCGACCAATTGCGCCTCCGGATCAGGAACAGCCAAGTCCTCCTCTGAAAGTAACTGCATCGATGGATTATGCAACTCGTCCAAGAAGGTATTAGTAGGAACCGATTTACGCTGAGAACCTAGCCGGCTTAACGCATCGGCCGCTTCATTCTTTCGCCGGTCTATATGATCCACCTGATAAACCTTGAAGTACCCAGCGACAGCGTCCACCTCTCGTCGATATGCTACCATGAGCGGATCCTTGGAGTCCCACTTGCCAGATACTTGTTGTGCCGCCAGATATGAATCGCCAAAGCACTTAACCTGGCTCAAGTTCATCTCCTTGGCCATCCGCAGACCGTGGAGGAAAGCTTCATGCTCAGCAGCATTGTTAATACAAGGGAACATTAAAATTGAGGACATAGCAGAACTTATCACCTCGTGGGGAAGTTAATATGACTCCAGCCCCCGAGCCCTCCAATTGCCTTGAACCGTCAAAGTGAATAGTCAAATATGTGTGATCGGCTTCTCCTCAAGTGCTTGCAACTCTGTCCAATCATTGATGAAATCCACCAGTGCTTGGGATTTTATCGCAGTACGGGGCACATACTTTAATCCGTGCGGTCTAAGTTCATGGCCCACTTTGCAACCCGCCCAGTAGCTTCTCTGTTCTGGATTATATCCCCTAACGGAGCTGAACTAACAACGGTGATTGGGTGGCCCTGAAAATAGTGCTTTAGCTTCCGGTTTGCCATGAAGACCCCATACACCAGTTTCTGCCAATGCGGATATCTCTGCTTTGACTCGATGAGCACCTCACTGATGTCGTAAACCAACCGTTGAATCGGATATTCTTTGCTTGCCTCCTTGTGCTCTACCATAATAGCAACGCTTACTGCACAGGCATTAGCAGCCATGTATAACAACAGCGGCTCATTGTCGACTAGGGCCGCGAGGACCGGCGGCTCTGCCAATTGCCTCTTCAGATCCTCAAATGCAGCATCAGCAGCATCACTCAAGACGAAGCGGTCTGTCTTTTTTATCATCTGATAAAGCGGGATGGCCTTCTCCCCCAAACGGCTGATAAACCGGCTCAGTGCTGCAATACGGCCCGCCACGCGTTGGACATCGTTGATGCACGCCGGTTTTAGCCAGGGATGTGATCGCCTTGATCTTCTCCGGATTAGCTTCGATTCCTCTGTTTGATACCAAGAACCCCAGGAGCTTGCCTGCCGGAACACCAAAAACGCACTTCTCCGGATTAGGCATCATTTTGTAGACTCGGAGATTGTCAGAAGTTTCCTTCAAATCTTCTATCGGTATCTCCTCCTTCCTGGATTTCACCACAATGTCATCAACATGTGTGTGAACATTCCGCCCAATCTGCCCATGAAGGCAATTCTGCACACAACATTGGTAGGTTGCCTGAGCAGTTTTAAGCCCAAACGGCATAGATACATAGCAGAAGGCTCCAAAGGGAGTTATGAAGGCCGTCTTCTCCCGGTCCTTAACTGCCATTTTGATTTGATGATAACCTGAGTATGCATCCAAAAAACTTAGCCGCTCACATCCTGCCGTAGCATCAATGATCTGATCAATACGGGGGAGAGCAAAAGGATCAGTTGGGCAAGCTTTGTTCATATCTGTGTAATCAACACACATTCGCTAAGTGCCATTTTTCTTAAGCACTAGCACCGGATTAGCCAACCACTCCGGATGAAACACCTCAATTATAAAGCCTGCGGCCAAGAGCCTAGCCACTTCTTCTCCAATAGCCTTGCGCCTCTCTTCATTGAAGCGGCGCAAATACTGCTTGACCGGTTTAAACTTAGGATCGATATTAAGATTGTGCTCAGCGAGTTCCCTCGGTACACCTGGCATGTCAGAAGGCTTCCATGCAAAGATGTCCCAGTTCTCACGGATGAACTCGATGGGCGCGCTTTCCTATTTCGGATCTAGGTTAGCACTGATAGTGAACTGCTTGGATGAATCGCCAGGAACAAAGTCCACCTACTTAGTCTCTTTAGCTGATTTGAACTTCAACGCCGGATCATGCTCTGTGGTGGGTTTCTTCAGCGGAGACATATCTGCCGGATCAGCATTGTCCTTATAGAACTTTAGCTCCTCAGTTGCACAAACCGCTTCAGCATAAGCTGCGTCACCTTCCTCGCATTCCAATGCAATCTTGCGACTCCCATGGACCGTAATGGTTCCCTTGTAGCCTGGCATTTTGAGCTGTAGATAAACATAACACGGCCTAGCCATGAATTTGGCGTAAACCGGCCGCCCAAACAAAGTGTGGTATGGGCTCTTGATCTTTACCACCTCAAAGGTCACGGTCTCTGACCTGGAGTCGTGCTCATCTCCAAAGGTAACCTCTAGGTCAATCTTGCCAACTGGGTACGCCGATTTACCTAGCACCACCCCATGGAACACTGTATTGGACTGTCGAAGCTTTTTATCTGTCAGCCCCATACGCTGGAAAGTCTCATAATACAAAATGTTGATGCTGCTGCCGCCGTCCATAAGCACTTTGGTGAACTTGTAACCACCTACCTATGGTGCCACCACCAGAGCCAACTGACCCGGATTATCAACC
The DNA here is from genome assembly GCA_902687465.1 of Secale cereale. NCBI lineage: Eukaryota > Viridiplantae > Streptophyta > Magnoliopsida > Poales > Poaceae > Secale > Secale cereale. Next base: position 836,580,465 of record LR738711.1, read on the forward strand.
CGGGGTGGATGATCCTCTCTGCTCCACACAATGGGTTGCTCGGACCAACGCAGGAAACATGGTACCGCCGGTTCAACAGAATGCACCGCCCTCTTCAGAACTTTCTAATCCCGTTTGCACAAGCTCTTGGTGAAGACATGATACTGCCCATTGCTCAGCTCCTTCGGATTATTCTGATATCCGGATTGTTGTTGCTGTTGACGTTGTTGATTTCTCTGATTGTTGTATCCGCCCTGACCATGTTGTTGGTTATGCTGATTGTGCCCATTGTGATTGTCGTTATGGCCTTGATATCCTGAACTGGATCCACCACCTTGATAACCCGAACCCTGGAAACCAGGGCCTGATCCGCTGGAGGGCCCGTGATCGTACCTATTTCGGTTCATGAATTCCTGCATAATAAAGCAGTCTTTCCAGAGATGCGTGGCTGGTTTTTCTGGTGTACCGTGCTTCGGGCAAGGTACATTCAACTGACGATCCAGATTAATAGGCGGCCTCCCATTACGTGGGGGCGGTCTACCTTTGCGGCGTTGCCCATCCTCCTGAGCGTTGGTGTTGGCCACAAAATCTGAGTTGCCATCCGCTTTACGCTTTCCATTGTATCCTTGATTCGCCGGATTGGGCTGCGGCGGTTTACCATTCTTGCTTGCCTTCCCTGACTTGTCTCCATCAACATATGGATGTTTGGTGTTATCAGAGTCTCCATACTTCACTAAAGAGCCCATGAGTGTCCCCATGTCATTGCAATCACGTTTAAGCCGTCCCAACTTCTGCCTCAAAGGTTCAAACCGACAGTTACCTTCCAAGGTTACTACTGTTGTACTTGGGTTGATGCTGTGGGAGGAGTGCAAGATTTCTGACACTCGACACACCCAACTGCTTGTAGACTCCTGCTCTCCTTGAACGCAGGCAGCTAAATCGACAACAGACATTGGTTGTTTGCATGTATCTTTGAAGTTATTGATAAACCGGCGCCGCAATTCGGCCCAAGATCCAATGGAGTTAGGCGGTAAACCCTTCAACCAAGTACGAGCCGTGCCCTCGAGCATCGTGAAATACTTAGCACATGCCGCATCATCCACATCCAGCATCTCCATTCCCATCTCGTAAATCCCAACACATGCCTCTGGAGCCAGATCCGCCGTGTAGTTGGGTACTTTGCGTGGTCCTTTAAAATCCTTGGGCAGTTTCACGTTCCGTAGAGCGGGGATGAGACACAGCACGCCCAGGGAACTGGACATGACCCCCGGTTCAACCGTGGTGGTGGGACGAACCGGCGTCGCCCGACGGGCTTCGTACTGCGCTGTTACCTCGGCCTCCCGGCGCTGCCTGGCCTGATCCACCACATCTTGAGCGTGCTCTTCTCCTCTTGCCGGATTATCCCGCCTTGGATGATTACGTCTCCGTGCACTGCTTAATACGGTCGGTTCATCCAGGCACCTAGTATAACTCCGTCTTGGGCGGGGAGTCGAGTGAATCCTCTCCCGGTTGTAGGAATAAGCTTGCTGTTGAGTTAGCACCGTGTCCAACAACTCCCTGGCCCGTCGCGCCTCCACTGCTATGGGGGACGTTTCTTCAATGGGAAGGGCGGCCAGTCGTGAAGCAGCGGCAACTATGTTATCCAGCGGATTAGAATAATGACCAGGAGGGGTGGGCACATGTTGGGTCGGCACAACTTGGCGGTTTGGCTCTGCGGCCCGCGGCTGAACCGACGCGCCCGTGCCCGATGCTCCTCCCTGGTTCAGCTCCGGCTGGTTACTGGTTCCTTCTCCTGGTGTGCTGAAGAGATTTCTTGCCTCATAAACCGGTGGCAAGCGAGATCGTTGCCTTCTCATCATTACCTCGTGTGAAGCGGTCTGATCCAACATGAGTCGATAGGCCTAAGCATCAAGCTTCGCCTGCTTTGTAGCCATTCTAGCTTTCTCAGCAGCCAGGTCCAACTTGGCTTGCTCAATCCGGCCTTTCACCTGAGCGACCTCCGCATCATGCTGCTCCTTGTTGGCCTGGGTTACCTCTGCTGTCAATAACGCCATCAAAGTGTCGACCAGGGTGGACAAAGTGTCAGATGGCGATGGGGGAGGATCTCTAGCTCTAGCTCCCATCGCGTCTGATGTTACCGCCACTGTTGTTGAAGGCTGCTGCATAGACTGTGATCCGGCCATAAAGATAGCAACCCGATTTGGCGGATCAAGGGGGTCCGGAATACTGTCACCCTCGGAACAACCCTCCGATCGACCGTCCTGTAGCAGATACAAAGATTTTGTCTCTTCGGAAGAAGATTCGTCGTCGGAATAGACAACAGTCTCGCCGCTAGAGTCCAATCCGTCCTCGATTTGCACTCCATGCATTGCTCCAACGAAGACGTGCTTCACTACCGGCCGAATCCGGGCTAGCCTTGCACGCTGAGCCGGCTCGATGATGTTGGGGAAGATGTCCGGCTCAGGGCCCGGTTCGCCAATCTTGCCGATGAAGACGTGGATGCCGCCGAAGGGGACTCGGTACCCATATTCGATTGAATCGGCCTTGGGGCCCCAGCCTGCATCGTCGTTGTAGATCCGGCCGCGACGACTCTTGAAAGGATCGATATGGTTGACTAGAGGGGGGGTGAATAGGCAACCAACAATTTTTAGCTTTTCTTAACCACTTTGAATTAAGCGTCAAATTAAGTTGTCTAGATATGCTGCTAAGATGACAACTAATTGGAAGTAAAGATAACAACCTCACAAGCAAGCTATATAAGATAAACAAGTAAAGCTTGCACAAGTAAAGGAAAGAAATAACCACAAGTAGAACCGGTGAAGACAAGGATGTGTTGCCGAAGTTCCTTCCCTTTGAAGGGAAGTACGTCTCCGTTGGAGCGGTGTGGAGGCACAATGCTCCCCAAGAAGCCACTAGGGCCACCATATTCTCCTCACGCCCTCACACAATGCAAGGTGCCGTGATTCCACTAGTGGTGCCCTTGAAGGCGGCAACCGAACCTTTACAAACAAGGTTGGGGCTATCTCCACAACTGAATTGGAGGCTCCAAACGACACCACGAAGCTTCACCACAATGGAATATGGATTCGAGGTGACATCAACCGTCTAGGGTGCTCAAACACCCAAGAGTAACAAGATCCGCTAGGGATTAGTGGGGGGAATCAAATATCTCTTGTGGAAGTGTAGATCGATGCCTTCTCAAGCAATCCCGAGCAAATCAACAAGTTTGATTGGCTACGGAGAGAGATCGGGCGAAAATGGAGCTTGGAGCAACAATGGAGTATTTGGGGAAGAGGTAAGTCAACAAGGAGGAAGAAGATGCCTTTATATAGTGGGGGGAACAATCCAACCGTTACCCCCTCACTCAGCCCCACAGAGAGTGGTACTACCGCTTGAGTGAGCGGTACTACCGCTTATCAAGCGGTACTACCGTTCCCCTCAGCGGTACTACCGCGCAAGGGGGCTGGGACCCAGAGCGGTACTACCGCGGTCGCAGGGCGGTACTACCGCTGGGGAGCGGTACTACCCCTCCTAGTGCCGCAAAACCCAACACGAGAAAATGCGCTCTCGAGTCGAGGCGGTAGTAAAACGGAGCAGCAGCGGTACTACCGCAGAGTGCAACAAGTGGTACTACCGCTTAGTGGAGCGATACTACCGCTTAAGGCACTCATGCGGTACTACCACTGAGGCCCGCGGTACTACCGCTGGGGCCAGGATAACCAGAGAAGGGGAATGTAGTACTCCATTGAGGCGGGAAGGTATGGTGGGTGCGATAAGGAAGTGTACGTGTTGATTCCACCCAAACCTTACCAAAGCGGATCCCCTCTTAATAGTACAGCTTTCCTATTACTCAGATCCACCGAAAAATAAGCAAAAGGAAACACCGTCTTCCATAGATTCCGAGGGGCATATAATCGTCTTGTGCCTAGGTGAGATATATCTGAAAGAGCTTAGAACACATGATTAGTCCGCAAAAGCATTGTCATCAATCACCAAAACACCATCGGGCTAAATATGCCCTTACAATCTCCCCCTTTTTGGTGGATTGATGACAATACGGGATTTGCACAAAAAGTAATGACACAGAGTAAGCGCAAACCCACACCCCTAAAATATAGACGGGCTCCCCCTAGATGTGTGATATCTAGATAAGTGCTTTGGACTGCACGGCACACATACTAGGATCAATACTCCTCCTATATTTTAGAGACCAACAACCTAAGCATGATATATGAGAACATAATAAATAACAGGATAAGCAAGCACGCTATAGAGTACCAAGGTACATAGATAAGATAAAGTAAGGTAGCATAGGTAGCATATGTCTCACACCATATGACGGGAACTTAGGTCTCACGAAAAACCAACCAAAGCAAAAGACGAGAAAGCACAAACGATAGGAACACAAAGGCAACGACACAAATCCCTAAACTCTCCCCCAGACACCAAAAGGGCAGAGAGCTAAGCTACGGCTCTAGGTGAGAGCAGGTGAAGGTCTCGAACATCAAATCCCAGCGGGGTCATCTGCATCGTCGTCGTCGACCTGAAACTGCTCGGCGTCGGAATCTGTCCACGGGCAGTGCTGCTGAATCCACTCTTCCTCCTCGGTTACCTGTTCCTCAGAGCCACTGGCCACAGTCGCACCCAACTGACGCATGAGCTCCTTGTGACGTCCCCTGGCCTTCTTCTCTGTCACATGAGTCATGTACTGACCATGAGACTCCATGCAAAACAGCTTCTTCATCTTCAACTTGAGCTTCTTTGCCCACGAGGGCTCTGCACCAGATGGCTCATAGTCATCATCATCATCCGCCTCAGCCTCAGCCTCCTCAGTCTCCATAGCAGCATTAGAGGATGAACCCCCAGATTTGGGAGCCTGAGTGCCCCAGTTGTCCTTCCTCCTCAGACGCTTGATCTCATGAGACACCAACTCTCCAGTTTCAAGCAAAACATTGGGATAGACATGATCCAAAGCCTTCTCAATAAGCAGCATGATGAATTGTCCATAGATCAGGCACTTGCGTTCAGAGATGGCAGACAGGAGCTCAGACCACATCACATGAGAAATATCCAGGGACTCACTAGTGTTCTTCTCTAGCTGATGTTGGCAAAAGAGAAGCATGTCCACAAGATAGGAGTGAACCATATCATGATTCCCAACTCGAGGGAAGAGGGTCTCACGGAAGACGCGATGAAGGATATCCAGATAGGCAGACAGCTCATATGTGACCTTCTTAGTTTCAGGGTGGACCTTTGCAGTGCAGTAGGGCCAGAGAGCTTGCTTGTGGGTGGAGGTAGTGTTGTGATGAGGACGAAAGCCAACCGGAGTCTCAAGCCCCTGGTCTTCCACCCCAAGTAACTCCATGAGAGCCTTCCACTTGACAAAAAGCAATTTGCCAGTGGTCATCCATGTCAGAGTCCTGTCCTCATCCATCCCTAGATGGACAGTGGCATATAATTGAGCCACAAGATCTGCATGAAAATCCTTGTTGAACTGAATGATCTGGAGAATGTTAAGCTGAGAGCACATCTGAAGAGCCTCGCCAAAATACTCAGGATCCTTCTCCAGGTACTCCTTGTCGATGGAGCGAACACTAACAAAGAGATTCTTCTTCGTCTTGATCACATCAAAGTAGATGGCAAACTGAAAGCGGTTCCAGAACGGACGGTTGACCAGATTGGGTTCTTGATCTACTTCATAGGGATTGCGGCGACGCCTTGCCCAGAATTCCTTGCCACTCATTTGGGTCATAGTTTTGCCCTTTGGCTTTGACATGGACTTCTTCTTGTGTTGAGGTGGAGGTGGAGCACTAGATGAGCCTCCAGCAGACTCAAATGTGCGGTAGAGCTTAGAGGTGGCACGATTGAGGTTGATACGGCGAGCTTGATGCTCAGGATGTTCATCACCTGGAACCAAACACAAAAACACGCGAACCAACAAGAAAGCACGAGCATAAGCCAACAAGCACAACAAAAGGAGATCAAAGAATGAAAAAACATGGTTGAACTAGGCAGGAAGCGGTAGTACCGTGACCTGTAAGCGGTAGTACCGCTCCAGGAGAGCGGTAGCACTGCTCGAGGCGGGGGAACAGCAGTTCCCTACTACCGTGGTCAGATCTGGCACTACCGGCCTGTCAAATTCAAAGATATTCCTACCATACTCTAATCTAGACAGTCTAGTTGACTTCTCCAACCTACTCAAGCCTAGATTTAGCCAAAAATCTAGAGATGCAACCACTATTGCCCCTAAAACACAAGATCTGGAAACGAGACAAGAGGAGAAAAGGAACGGGGGCAATACCGGCATCCATGGCAAGAAAACTACGTGGGGATCGACTCCACCGAAAGAAATGGAGAGGAACGCCCCGGAGGAGGAGATCCGCCGGAGCCCTCCCGCGGCGGCAAACTGCTGGAGAGAGGACGAGGAACGAAGGGGCGAGTGAATGGGTATGGGGAGAGAAACCTCCCCCTGCCCCGATATAACCCCCTCGTACCGCCCCGCAGCGGTAGTACCGCGCACCACCAGCGGTAGTACCGCCCAGCATGCCACGGCAACTATACTTCATGGCTTAGCTCAAGAAAAAGAACACAAAAGCAAGGAAGACCAAGACACTACAAACACACACCAGCAAGAGACAAGAAACCCCTCTTCAAGAGAGGGCGGTGGCCGAAGCCACCTATGTTTGAGTCAAGAGGTATGGCGCCGCGAAGATTTTAACCTTGGGCCCATGACCAAAACTCATCCTTGAAGCACAAGTACCATCAAAGATGGTTAATGTGAAAGACTTGATCAATTTATGCATAATGGGGGGAGAGAGAGTTCATTGAGAGAACAACACTCCCCCTATGTCCATGCCTACATCTAGATTAGACAATATGAAGAGTATGGTGGGGGTGTGTACGTGATCAAGCCACATTGCTCAAATCAATGATATTTAGCTCATGCCTTAACTCGCGAAATCTTGCTTCATCCAAAGGCTTTGTGAAGATATCTGCAAGGTTATCATGAGTGTTGACATAGTGAAGCTCGATCTCTCCTTGCCGTATATGATCCCGGATGAAGTGATACCGAATCTCTATATGCTTCGTCTTGAAGTGTTGCATCGGGTTGAGAGAAATCTTGATGGCACTTTCATTGTCACACCAAAGAGGCACTTTGTCACAAGTGACACCGTAATCCTTTAAAGTTTGCCTCATCCATAGGAGTCGAGCACAACAACTGCCAGCTGCCACATACTCTGCTTCGGTGGATGAGAGAGACACACAACTTTGCTTTTTGGACGACCAACTTACCAGAGAGCAACCAAGAAATTGGCACCCTCTGGAAGTGGACTTCCTATCCACTTTGTCTCCCGCCCAGTCCGAATCAGAGAAACCTACAAGGTTAAAGTTTGCTCCTCTAGGGTACCATAAGCCAAAGTTTGGGGTATGAGCCAAATATCGAAAGATTCGCTTGACTGCCACAAAGTGACTTTCCTTATGTGAGGCTTGAAACCATGCACAGATTCCCACACTCAACATAATATCCGGTCTAGATGCACAAAGGTAAAGCAAGGATCCGATCATAGAGCGATATACCTTTTGATCCACCGCTTTACCATTGGGATCAATGTCAAGTTGGCACTTGGTTGGCATTAGAGTAGTAGACGGCTTGACATCACTTAGATTGAACCTCTTGAGCATGTCTTGAGTATACTTGGATCGTTTGATAAAGATCCCTTCTCTTCTTTGCTTGATCTCAAACCCAAGGAAGTACTTCAACTCTCCCATCATAGACATCTCAAAATGTGTGGTCATGAGTGCGGCGAACTCATCATTGAAAGCTTTGTTAGGAGAACCAAAGATAATATCATCAACATATAGTTGGCAGACAAACAACTCCCCTTTAACCTTCTTAGTAAAAAGAGTGGGGTCGATTTTCCCAATTTCAAACCCACGATCTTGTAACAACTCGGTAAGATGCTCATACCACGCACATGGGGCTTGTTTAAGGCCACAGAGTGCCTTATCAAGTTGATACACGTGATTGGGGAACTTGGGATCCTCAAACCCCGGGGGTTGTTTGACATACACCAACTCATTAATAGGACCATTAAGAAATGCACTTTTCACATCCATTTGTTATAGCTTAAAGTTATGATGAGAAGCATAGGCAATCAACAAACGAATAGATTCAAGGCGAGCAACGGGGGCAAAGGTTTCACCTTAGTCGATACCCTCGACTTGGGAGTAGCCTTGAGCCACCAGACGCGCCTTGTTACGGATGACAATGCCGTGAGCATCTTGCTTGTTCTTAAAGATCCACTTGGTTCCAATGACATTATGGTTCTCCTTTGGCCTCGGCACTAGACGCCATACTTTGTTACGCTCGAAGATTTGGAGTTCTTCATGCATGGCATTAAGCCAATCAGGGTCTTCGAGCGCCTCATAGACCTTCTGAGGTTCAACACAGGAGACAAAAGCTTGATGAGCACAATAGTTTGCTAATTGTCTATGAGTGCTTACCCCCCTTTTGATGCTTCCAAGAATATTCTCCATGTGATGTTCTCTGGAAGCAAGCCTAGAGGCAACTTTTGCAGCACGACGCTCCAATTTCTCCTCAAGAGATAATTGAGGAGCACTGAGTTGATCATCTTGAGCGACGTCAGGAGCTAGATCTTGATCTTGAGCTTCCTCTTGATCTTGATCTTGCTCGGAGGATAGAACTTGGCCTTGTGCATCATTTGGCGGCTCCCCATCATCTTGTGATTGATCTTGCACTTGGCCTTGTTCGTCCGGTTGAGGGCCTTCACTTTGTTCTTCGGAAGCGTGTGGGTCTTGGGTTGGTGATGGTTCCACTTGAGTGGAACATTGTCCTTCTCCTTCGGCCACAAGGGGTTCCTCAATGGGGAGGATATATCCAACACCCATTCTTGAGGAATTGCATCACCTACATCACAAGTACCACTTTGCTCCACTTGGGAGCCGTTATTCTCATCAAACTCTACGTTAGTCGTCTCCTCTATGAGTCCATTGGACTTGTTGAGGACACGGTAAGAATGAGAGTTTGTAGCATAACCGACAAATATGCCCTCATGAGCTCTAGATTCAAATTTAGACAAACGAACACCTTTCTTGAGGATGAAACACTTACACCCGAACACCCGGAAATACTTGAGATTGGGCTTGTTACCGGTAAGTATCTCATATGGAGTTTTGTTCAAGCCTTTGCGGAGATAGAGCCGATTGGATGCATGACAAGCGGTGTTGATGGCTTCGGCCCAGAAGTTGTATGGAGATTTGAATTCCGCCATCATGGTCCTTGCCGCGTCCATCAGAGTCCGGTTCTTTCTCTCCGCTACACCATTTTGTTGAGGGGTATAGGGTGCTGCATATTGATGTTTGATCCCCTCATCACTAAGAAACTCATCCAAGGTGTAGTTCTTGAACTCGGTGCCGTTGTCACTTCGGATCATCAAAATCTTTGCTTAATGTTGTCGTTGAGCTTCATTTGCAAAGTTGATGACGGTTTTTTGGGTCTCACTCTTCTTCTTGAAGAAGTATATCCAAGTGTATCTTGAATAATCATCCACAATCACCAAGCAATACTTTCTACCCCCAAGACTATCAAAAGATGGAGGCCCGAAGAGATCCATGTGAAGGAGCTCTAGGGGTCTTTTTGAGTAGATGATAGTCGTGGGAGGGTGAGCCATCTCATGTAACTTTCCTTCAATGCAAGCCCTGCAAGCACGATCTTTGGAAAAGCTAACATTTGTTAGTCCACGGACATGGTCCCCCTTGAGAAGACTTTGCAAAGATCTCATATTGACATGGGCTAACCGGCGATGCCAAAGCCATCCCACATCAACTTTAGCCATTAGACATGTCGTGGTCTTAGTGAGTTGCTTCGAGAAGTTAACCACATAAAGACCGTTCTCGACATGTCCAACATAGGCTACTTTAAGAGTCTTGCTCCACAAGAGGGCCACGGTATCAATATCAAAGAATGTAGCAAAGCCCATGAGTGCAAGTTGGCGAACAGAAAGTAAATTGTATGCAAGGGACTCAACAAGCATGACTTTCTCGATCGTGAGATCATGAGAAACAACAACCTTGCCAAGCCCCAATACCTTAGAAGATGAAGCATCACCCCCATTCGACATTGGTGGCCATAGATGAACCAAGATGCACGTCCACCACCAAGTCTTTGCTTCCGGTCATATGATTTGTGGCTCCACTATCAAGCAACCATGATCCCCCACCGGAAGCAAACTCCTACAAGAGATCAATGCTTGGATTTAGGTACCCATTTGGTAATGGGTCCTTTGAGGTTAGTAACAAGGGTCTTAGGAACCCAAATAGACCATTCAATGTACTCATAAGAAGTACCAACAAATTTGGCGCAAACATGACCATCACTAGCACGACATAAAACATATGAAGGATTAAAGTCGCCGGCCATGTTTGATGGTATGGTGGGGGTTTTCTTGACACCACCACCCTTTACATTGTTCTTCTTCTTAGAGGCGCCCTCTCCATCTTTCACAAAGGTTTGTCGGAGAGGGGGAGGTAGTTTGGTCTTGTCATTCTTCTTCTTCTTGGGCTTAGGAATAAACCCAATTCCTTCCTTTGCCACAACCTCCTTTTGATTGCTCCAAAGATTGTTGAGGTTCTTCTCACCTTGTATGCATGTCACAAGGCCTTTCTCAAGTTGCTTCTTCAACTTGGCATTTTCTTCAACAAGATGCACATGCTCGCAACATGGGTTAGTAGCATTTGCATTATCAATCAACACCATGCGAGGAAAGATAGCTTTTTCCTTGGTTAGCGAAACTTGGAGTTGATCATGAGACTCCTTGAGAGAAGCATGCATACCTTTCAAGGCCTTGTGGGCCTTGTCGAGTATAACAAACTCCTCCTTGAGTCCAGCATGGTTTACCCCAAGTTTTACCTTCTCAGAATTAAGCATACGAGAGACAACTAAAGCATGATCAAGATCCTTCTTTAATTTAGCATGATCATCGTTGTGTGACTCCTCAAGAGCCAAACGAAGACCACGCTCTTCCTCTAGGGCATTAGAGAGATCCGATATCTCATCGGCATAATCTCGACTATGTCCTTCCATTTTAGCAATGGTCTCCTCATGGGCCTCGATCATGTCATTGGCCTCACCGAGTTGTTCCAAGAGAGCAACAAAGTGCTTCTTGGGTTTGCCCTTAAGTTTGCTCATGAACAAATCAAATTCATTCTCTCCCTCCTTAGTTCCCTCACTCTCATCAATACAATCCGTCGATGAAGGATTAGAAGCGATGGTAGTATTGATGTTTGGGGTTACCTTGTTGGTGGCCTTGCCCATGAGACACTTGGCGGTGATGTTCTCATTTGGTGAGTCGAAGAGAGATGAGCGCGGAGTAGTAGCAATAACAATTGTGGCCGTGGTGACTATCTCATCATCTTCATCATTATCATCATCCTCAACATATTCTTCTTGGGCCACCAACCCTTTGGGAGTGGTCTTCTTGTTGAAGTTGTTCTTGTTGGGATAAGACTTGGCCTTGTCCTTCCGGATAAGCTTGCCTCCAAAGTCTTCTCTTTTCTCATATGGGCAATCCGCAACGAAGTGGCTTACATTTCCATAGTTGAAGCATGTCCTCACTCGTTGCTTGCCCTTGTTCCCACTTGAGTTGTTCTTATTGAAGTTGGGCCTCGTGTTCTTCTTGTTGCCCCAAAATTTCCGTGAAGCAAGAGCCATGTGCTAATGATAGGCATATTTGGTGTCCTCGGGGAAACTCTCATCATCATCATCCTCCTCCTCTTCATCCACACAAGCCTTGGCCTTCAAGGCAAGGTTAGGCTTCTTTGATCGTTGAGCTCTTAACACCGCATTGTCGGCGGTCTTGTCCAAGATCCTCATAGCAACGAACTCATCCAAAGCTTCATTTGATGACAAGTGGTGGAAGTACGGTCTTTGGCGAATGATGGAGGACATGGCCTTATGGTAGGGCATCATGGCCTTGAGAAACTTGCGCTTGATTCAATTGTCATCTGTGTCCTTACTCCCATGATCTCGAAGAGAGACCGCTAGAGTGGTTAATCTTCGATAAAGTTCACGAGGATCTTCTTCTTCGATCATCGCAAACTCATCGGCTTCATCTTGCATAACTTCATAGTTTGAGCGTTGAATGCTAGCGCTCCCCTTGTACATAGTGCTAACATGCTCCCAAGCTTCCTTGGCCATAGTGAAGGGTCGAAGATGTGCAATGTCTTCGGGAGGGATAGCATCTTGAAGTATGCAAAGAACGGACTCGTTGAATTGATGATCCGCAGTTTCTCTCGGAGTCATGTTGTCGGGATCACATGGATAAAGACCTTGCTCAATGATTCTCCAAAGATTAGTAGAGCAATGATTTAAATGATGTTTGAAGCGAAACATCCATGTAGCAAAATCTGAATTTTTTATAAACTTAGGAGGAGGCCCAATGGAATTTAAATGAGGTGTGGGAACGGGTCCTCCATAGTGAGTAGGAGGAGCGGAGTGGGCAAAGATGCCATTCCCATTCTTGGTCACCGGGGCTTGTTTACTGCTAGCTTCTCCCTTGTCGGGAGTAGCATCCGACACGATGGTAGCGGGACGAACCACTTCCAATGGTGTGGTGGATAATTTAAGCCCCTCAATCAAATCTTTAAACATGCCTTTGACCTCGGTCGCTAGTGATTCTTTCAATGTGGTCATAGCCACATTGAACTCCTCACGAGAGATCGAGGCTCCCCCATCGGACGTAGGCAAGGACGGAGTTCCACCGGAATGTTCCTCTGTCTCGACTATGTTGTCACCCATACTCTTTGGACGGCTAAGTCCTTAAAAAGAGACGAGGCTCTGATGCCAATTGAAAGGTTGACTAGAGGGGGGGTGAATAGGCAACTAACAATTTTTAGCTTTTCTTAACCACTTTGAATTAAGCGTCAAATTAAGTTGTCTAGATATGCTACTAAGATGACAACTAATTGGAAGTAAAGATAACAACCTCACAAGCAAGCTATATAAGATAAACAAGTAAAGCTTGCACAAGTAAAGGAAAGAAATAACCACAAGTGGAACTGGTGAAGACGAGGATGTGTTGCCGAAGTTCCTTCCCTTTGAAGGGAAGTATGTCTCCGTTGGAGCGGTGTGGAGGCACAATGCTCCCCAAGAAAACACTAGGGCCACCGTATTCTCCTCACGCCCTCACACAATGCAAGGTGTCGTGATTCCACTAGTGGTGCCCTTGAAGGCAGCAACCGAACCTTTACAAACAAGGTTGGGGCTATCTCCACAACCGAATTGGAGGCTCCCAACGACACCACGAAGCTTCACCACAATGGAATATGGCTTCGAGGTGATCTCAACCGTCTAGGGTGCTCAAACACCCAAGAGTAACAAGATATGCTAGGGATTAGTGGGGGAATCAAATATCTCTTGGTGGAAGTGTAGATCGATGCCTTCTCAAGCAATCCCGAGCAAATCAACAAGTTTGATTGGCTAGGGAGAGAGATCGGGCAAAAATGGAGCTTGGAGCAACAATGGAGTATTTGGGGGAAGAGGTAAGTCAACAAGGAGGAAGAAGATGCCTTTATATAGTGGGGGGAACAATCCAACCATTACCCCCTCACTCAGCCCCGCAGAGAGTGGTACTACCGCTTGAGTGAGCGGTACTACCGCTTATCAAGCGGTACTACCGTTTCCCCTCAGCGGTACAGCCGCACAAGGGGGCTGGGACCCAGAGCGGTACTACCGTGGTCGCAGGGCGGTACTACCGCTGGGAAGCGGTACTACCGCCACTACTACCGCTCCTAGTGCCGCAAAACCCGACACGAGAAAATGCACTCTCGAGTCGAGGCGGTAGTAAAATGGAGCAGCAGCGGTACTGCCGCAGAGTGCAACAAGCGGTAGTACCGCTTAGTTGAGCGGTACTACCGCTTAAGGCACTCATGCGGTACTACCGCTGAGGCCCGCGGTACTACCGCTGGGGCCAGGAAAACCAAAGAAGGGGAATGTAGTACTCCATTGAGGTGGGAAGGTATGGTGGGTGCGATAAGGAAGTGTACATGTTGATTCCACCCAAACCTTACCAAAGCGGATCCCCTCTTAATAGTATGGCTTTCCTGTTACTCAGATCCACCAAAAAATAAGCAAAAGGAAACACCGTCTTCCATAGATTCCGAGGGGCATATAATCGTCTTGTGCCTAGGTGAGATATATCTGAAAGAGCTTAGAACACATGATTAGTCTGCAAAAGCATTGTCATCAATCACCAAAACACCATCGGGCTAAATATGCCCTTACAACTCTTAGTCATCCGGCCCACTACGTAGCCCTTGAGTCCTTCAAAGCTGCCCTTCAAGAACTCGAAACCATCGTGCGATAGCCCCACGGTGGGCGCCAACTGTCGTGGCCTCGAGCTGCGGGACTCGGCGAAGGGAGCGGGAGGAGCGAGATCCGGCGGCACGGACGATGTGCGGCGGCGGACGGACAGGCCGGGCGGGCCCGCGATGGGCTCCGCGGGCCGCGCGGTGGCGGGGCGGTGAGGTGGACAGGTGGCGGCGCGGGAATGGCTCCGGGCGGCGGTGGAGCTGATGTGGCGGCCTGGGATTGGCCCGGGCGACGTGGAGGCGGGGTGGACATGTCCGGCGGCGCGATGGGAACGGGGCTAGGGTTTCATCTGTGAAAATTTCGGGGGGGGGAGACACATATATATAGGTAGAGGGAGCTAGGAGTGTCCAAATGAGGAGCGGTTTTCGGCCATGCGATCCTGATCCGACGACCGAGAGCATGGAGGGGGCTAGAATGGGCTTGGGGTTGTTGTGAAAGGGGTGCTGGGCCAAAATAGAAAGGCTTCCGGCGGTTAACACGGTTAACCGTTGGGCTATCAAACGAACTCCGAATGCGATGAAACTTGACAGGCGGTCTACCTATGCTATAATAAGACCACACGCCAAGTTTCACCTCATTTCAAGAAAATTTTCCGGCCAGTCATAAAATAAATAAACGGAGATGCCGCGGGCACGTGCAAATGTCTGGGCTCAGAACGGCCAACGAAAAGGACGGGCGGACTCGGGCAGATGCAAGTTTGAAAAACACGAGGATGCAATGCATATGATGACAAGGCAAAGATGCGACACGCAAGAAGATGACATGGCAACGACGACGAATTACTGGCTGACACCTGGTGCACCGGTCTCGGGGTGTCACAACACTCCCCTACTGACAAGAGATCTCGTCCCGAGATCTTAGGAACGAGACGGAAGAGAAAAAAGGAAGAACAAAGTTCTTCGAGGACAAAAGAGTGAAACCAAAGAATATTGAGAGGTTGAACAACTTGAAAGGAAGTATGCAACGGAGATGAACGAAGCTGCAAAGACTTTGTTACACAAGAGGAGCAAGGAATACGACGAGAATCAAGGGGGGTGAAAGGCATGAAACAAGAGCTGAAGGAACAAGAATGAATTCGAAACCACTCCGGATAATAAGAGATAGAAAGGAATTCAAACGAAGGAATTTAGGCAGCACTCCGGCTGAAAGTGGAAGGAATAGAACATAACCTCGAGAAGATGGAATAGAACTTGACGAGATGAACAAGAAAATGCCTCCAGAAGAATTGAAAGAATGCAATGAAAAGAACGAAGAAGAAGATGACCGCTTCCAGTACAAATGATTTTGAAAGAGAATCTTCAAGAGGAAGGCTCGAATGAAGTTCTTGAGAAAATCAACAACAAAAGAATAAGCTTGTTGTGGACTTATGTAAACATCTCAAAACTTGGAGTGAATGATGCCGCAACCAAAAGATTGAATAGATGAGAATGAAGAAAGAAATGCAAAACTCCCTTTCAAAAGAATACGAAGAATTATTTGCACTTCAAGATGCGAGGAGAAGAATACTTGAGCTGCTCCAGAAGAATTAGATGAACGTTTGAAGAATGAATTATCTCATGAAGAATCACCATGAAGAACTCCGATAACAAAAGGATGATGAAGGGGGGAAAGAATAAGAATAAGCCTTGCGATGATTTAGACGAGGGTTCCGACGAGATAGCCGAGAAACTAAAAAAACTCCGGAAGGAAATGGTGAAGATGCTTGGGACTAGAATTTATTCATCAAGAACAAATTCCGAAGGAAGGGTTTAAATCAACTTGACGAGAATGAATAAGAATTATGGTATGCTCATCCTTCATCTAATAAATTGGTGAAAGCAATGGATTCACATACTACTTATTCTCGTTGGAATGATTAGGAACATATATAGCGCAAAACTTGCGAAAATCTTCATGAAACACCGGTAGGATTGGAAATAACGAGTGAATTGATATGATAACACCGGAAAAGAACTCTTGAGCGAACCACCGTAAAGAATTAAAACCAAGTGAAGAAAAGAACAAGCCACCGAGAAGAATTAAAATCGAGTGAAAACAAGAGAATGAATCGCTGGGAGGAATAAACACTTGGGGAATTTAGTTACAAGAGAACGAAGAGATCGCGAACTGATTAAAGAATACTTGCACGAAGCACCGGAAGAATGTGAGACGAACGGAGAGGCATCAATGAAGAATATTTGGAGGATGAAGTTGAAAACTGAGAACGAAGAAATCTTCTGAATGATGGCCTTCGGAGAATCGAGTATTAAAGAACTCATGAAATGCTCCGAAAGAATGAAAAGAAGAAAGGTTGACCCACACATGAAAAGTGTTGCAAACGAACTTCGAAAGGCACGTGACTGATGGAATCCATACTTCGTCACACTTGAAAAGAATTTTGGAACTCCGGGAAATTAGAAGAGTCAGGTAAGATCCTGGAAAAAGAATTGTGGGTTATGAGCCCACTGAAAGAAAACCACCATTGAAAATGATCGAAAAGGAGATGATGCACCGGAAAAAGACTCGAATGAGGTGACAACCTCGGATTAATTGAAAGACAGATGAATCTCCTGAGATTTCTTCGGAACTCCGGAACAATTAAATGGCGAGAGGTAAACAAGCAAGGGGAATATCCGAGCCGGGGAAAAAGAATATGAACAACACCGAATACTTGAGTTGAATCCATCGGAAAAAAAGAAGAGGTGAAGAATATCAAACGAGAGGACAATTCATCACAGAAGAAAAGAGAAGAATGATGACGAGCTAGACGAGAATTCACCAGTTGAAACGATTGAGGAAAGAATGCAAAGGATTCACACGAGTAGTATGGATACTCGATTAAGGACTCCGGCTCCGAGAAGCAAAAGGGTGGGTGGGTGGGAAAAAGAAAGACAACTTCAGAAGGGGAAACAACATCGGTTGGAAGAACCGAGGATTGAAGCAAAAGACGAGGAGGGTCAATCGACTTGACGAGAGATGCGCCAGATGAAAAGAGCAGACAACACAACGAACGAAACTAACCACGTGATCTTAAAAAAATTGAAGGGGAAGAGGGGTAATTCAAAACACCTACGTCAAGATTCCTCACCAGAGCGACGAAGGGACTAAGGAGTAAAAAGAATTCCTACTCTCCGATATAACTAGACTCCGAAAAAGTTTTCTTCTAGACTCAACAATGGCCAAGCTACGATCTATCAAGGGGGCTCCTATGGTCGATCAAGGCTTTGATACCAACTTGTCAGGCCCAAGATAAGATTCTATCCCGATCACGTGACTCATACGTGATTGGGGCACAACCGCATCTCAGGCGCTTAGCAAGATGGATATCATTACATCGTACCATTACATAATTACATGGGGGATACAACAATACATACAAGACACATGAATACAACAACATCATTACAAGACATCCGACTACGGATGCAAACATGAAAAGCACAAAGACATCCATCTGCTATCCCAGGCTGCCGACCCGGAACCTAACCCAAGACTGACGAAGAAGAAGAAGAAAGAACTCCAACACAAGAACATCGCTCTCACGTCAAGTCATCGGAAACCTGCACCTGCAACTGTTGTTGTAGTATCTGTGAGCCACGAGGACTCAGCAATCCCATAACCATGGGTAACAAGACTGGCAAGGCTTAATGGGTAGGAAGAGGTTAAGTGGTGAGGTTGCAGCAGCGACTAAGCAAAAGTAAGATGGCGAGGCGCGGGGGCGGCGAGGCTGGGGAGCAGCACGGCAGCGGACGCTCGTGCTTGGCGAGCTAGTGCTGCGGGGCGGCGGAGGAGCAGAGCTCCGGCAACACGGATCCGTCGGGGCGCGTGTCACCGGCGGCGAGCTGCGGGACTCAGCGAAGGGAGCGGGAGGAGCGGGATCCGGCGGCGCGGACGATGCGCGGCGGCGAACGAACGAGCCGGGTGGGCCCGCGATGGGCTCCGCGGGCCGCGCGATGGCGGGGCGGTGAGGTGGACAGGTGGCGGCGCGGGAGTGGCTCTGGGCGGCGGTGGAGCTGATGTGGCAGCCTGTGATTGGCCTGGGCGACGTGGAGGCGGGGTGGACATGTCTGGCGGCGCGAGGGGAGCGGGGCTAGGGTTTCATCTGCGAAAATTTCGGGGGGAGACACATATATATAGGTAGAGGGAGCTAGGAGTGTTCAAATGAGGAGCGGTTTTCGGCCACGCGATCCTGATCCGACGATCGAGAGCATGGAGGGGGTTAGAATGGGCTTGGGGGCTGTTGTGAAAGGGGTGCTGGGCCAAAATAGAAAGGCTTCCGGCGGTTAACACGGTTAACCGTTGGGCTATCAAATGAACTCCGAATGCAACGAAACTTGACATGCGGTCTACCTATGCTATAATAAGACCACACGCCAAATTTCACCTCATTCCGAGAACGTTTTCGGGCCACTCATAAAATAAATAAACGGAGATGTCGCGGGCATGTGCTAGTGTCTGGGCTCAGAACGGCCAAAGAAAAGGACGGACGGACTCGGGCGGATGCAAGTTTGAAAAACATGAGGATGCAATGCATATGATGACAAGGCAAAGATGCAACACACAAGCAGATGACATGGCAACGACGATGAATTAGTGGCTGACACCTGGCGCACCGGTCTCGGGGTGTCACATCCCATGTCTCAACTGGAGCTATGAGCATGAAGAAGCGAGAGTTTCGCAACTTGCGCCAAGGAAATCGTACTATGGCTCGGTACATAGATGAGTTTAGTACTCTATCTCGTTATGCCCCGGATGATGTGGCCACAGATGCCGCAAAGCAGGAGAGGTTTATGGAAGGGCTGAATGATGAGATGAGCGTACAGTTGATGGTGGCAACCTTCAACAACTACCAGGAGTTGGTAGATAAAGCTCTTATGATTGAAGGGAAGCAGCAGCAGATTGAGAGCCGCAAGAGGAAGTATGGACAAGGAAGGAATAATTCTAGAGCCCAGCAGAAGCCCCGATTCACCCCGAACTCGGGAGGATACACCCATAACCATGGAGGCCACACCCATAATGGAGGAAGTTCTCACAACCACAATGGCACCAAGAATGGGAATGGGAATGGAGCAAACAATAATCAGATATGCTCTACTCCATCCACACCCGCCAAGAGGGATTTAGGCCACGTCACCTGTTTCAAGTGCGGGAAGAATGGACACTATGCCACGGACTGCCCTGAAGCTAAGAATGGGAATGGCAATGGAAGCGCCGGGAAGAATCCCAACCCGTTCAACAAAGGACAAGTGAACCACATGACCGTGGAGGAGGTTGAAGAGCAACCAGATGCAGTTGTCGGTAAGTTTTTGGTTAAGACATTTACCGCAATAGTTCTTTTCGATACTGGTGCATCGCATTCATACATTTCATGGGGATTCGTAAATAGACATAAGTTGCCACCAGAGTCCTTATGACCCCCATGTTAGTAAGTTCACCCGGAGCGGAATATATGGCAAATCAAGGATTTTTTTCAGATGCCATTGACCATTGGACGCTATGTTTTCCCCTCAGACCTGATAGTTTTGGAGTCACAAGGATTGTATGTGATACTAGGTATTGATTGTCTATCGATGTATGGAGGGAACATCGATTGTGCCAGTAAGTCTATTTTGCTTACCACCCCGGAGGGAAAAAGGATCAAGTATGTATCTAGGCATCCTCCCAGAAGTACACAACTGCATTCTCTCACGGGAGTTGTTCAGGAGGAAGTGCCCGTAGTAAAGGATTATCCGGATGTATTTCCAGAGGTGCTACCAGGCATGCCACCGGATAGAGATATTGAGTTTTTTATTGAGCTATTGTCTGGTACCGGACCAATATCGAAGAGACCGTATCGGATGCCAGCCAATGATCTGGAGGAGATCAAGAAGCAGATTAAGGAGTTATTTGAGAAAGGATTTATTCAACAAAGTTCATCACCTTGGGGAGCCCCAGTGCTTTTGGTCGAGAAGAAGGATGGATCTTTAAGGATGGTCGTTGATTATCGAGCACAGATGATTAAGAATAAGTACCCGCTGCCGATGATCAATGATTTGTTCGACCAACTTCAAGGAGCTAAAGTATTCTCCAAGATCGATCTACGATCAGGATACCACCAGTTGAAGATCCGAGAGAAGGATATACCTAAGACAACCTTCACCACAAGGTATGGGTTATATGAGTATATTGTTATGTCATTCGGATTGACTAACGCCCGTGCCTATTTCATGAGTATGATGAATAATGTGTTCATGGAGTTCTTGGATAAGTTTGTCGTGGTATTCATTGATGATATCTTGGTGTACTCGAAGAACGAAGAGGAACACGCGGAGCATTTGCGTTTGGTTCTGGAGAAGCTCAGAGAACATCAATTGTACGCCAAGTTTAGCAAATGTGAGTTTTGGTTGAAGGAAGTTGGATTCTTAGGGCAAGTTATACCGGGAGAAGGTATAGCAGTGGACCCCGTCAAAGTGCAGGCAGTCACTGAGTGGTTGGAACCCACTTCAGTTGGAGAAATCCGCAGTTTCCTTGGACTCGCGGGATATTACTGGATATTCATAGAAAATTTCTCCAACATTGCAAAACCGATGACGACATTATTAAAGAAGGACACAAAGTTTCATTGGACTGTAAAGTGCGAAGAAAGTTTCCAGGAGTTTAAGAAACGGTTGACGACAGCCCCGGTGCTGATCTTGCCAGATATACACAAGGATTTCCAAGTGTATTGCGACGCTTCACGCTTAGGACTTGGAGGAGTACTCATGCAGGATGGAAGAGTTGTTTCCTATGCGTCTCGTCAACTTCGACCGCACGAGTTGAATTATGCGACGCATGATTTAGAGCTAGCAGCAGTTGTGCGCTCCAAACTTGGAGACATTTCCTTATTGGAAATCGTTGTGATGTGGACACGGATCACAAGTGTTTGAAGTACATTTTCACTCAGAAGGAGCTGAACCTCAGACAGAGGAGATGGTTGGAGCTTATAAAGGACTATGATATGAAGCTGCACTATCACCCCAGAAAGGCCAATGTCATTGCAGACGCTTTGAGCCGGAAGAGCTATGCAAATACCCTGATGAAGGAAGGATTGCCAAAGGAGTTAGCGGAAGATCTCAGGGAGCTTCGTTTGGAGATAGTTCCTAGAGGTTTTGTTGCAACATTGGAGGTTCATTTAACATTGTTGGGAAAGATACGAGAAGCCCAAAAGGATGACAAAGAGATTGCCGAGATAAAGGAGAAGATGAGTGAAGGAAAAGCCAAGGGTTTTTGTGAGGACGAACACGACACCTTGTGGTTTGAAGATCGAATCTATGTGCCCAACAACGCCGAGATCAGGAAGTTGATATTACAGGAAGCACATGATTCACCATACTCGATACACCCCGAAAACACTAAGATGTATTTGGATTTGAAGGAACGTTTCTGATGGACGGGAATGAAGAAGGATATTGCCGAGTATGTAGCGGTATGTGATGTATACCAGAGAGTGAAGGCGGAACATCAGAAGCCAGCGGGATTACTACAACCTATGCCGATACCCGAATGGAAGTGGGATAACCTTGGCATGGACTTTATCACCGGATTGCCTAGGACCAAATTAGTATATGACTCAATCTGGGTAGTAGTGGATCGCTTGACCAAAGTAGCCGACTTTATCCTCGTAAAAACCACTTATACCAGTGCAAAGTTGGCCAAGATATACATGACCAGGATCGTATGTCTGCACGGAGTTCCGAGGACCATTATATCAGATAGAGGAACACAGTTTACCTCAAAGTTTTGGCATCAATTACACCGGACTTTGGGAACGAGGCTGGAATTCAGTACAGCTTTTCACCCGCAGACTGATGGACAGACCGAGAGAGTCAATCAGATTCTGGAGGACATGTTGAGAGCTTGTGCGTTAGATTATGGATCTAGTTGGGATGACAATTTGCCCTACGCGGAGTTCTCGTATAACAATAGTTATCAAGCCAGTTTGAAGATGGCACCATTCGAAGCATCGTACGGGAGGAGATGTCGAACGCCGTTGATGTGGGATGAAGTCAGAGACCGTCAGTTGTTTGGACCAAACCTGATCAAAGAGTCCGAAGAGAAGGTTAAGCTGATTCGAGATAGACTGAAGGTAGCTCAGTCTAGGCAGAAGAGTTACGCAGACTCGAAGCGTAAGGAAGTAGCCTATGAAATCGGAAACAGAGCATACCTGAGAGTGTCGCCTCTGCGAGGAGTTAAACGTTTCGGAGTCAAGGGAAAGTTAGCCCCGAGATTTGTGGGACCATACCATGTTTTGGAATGCATGGGAGAGGTTGCCTACAAATTGGAGTTACCCGAAGGATTGTCAGGAGTGCATGATGTGTTTCACGTTTTCCAGCTTAAGAAGTGTCATGCAGAGATGGCCGATATTCCTTTAAGAGACACAGTACCCCTGGAAGCGATTCAGTTGGATAGTGATCTGACCTATGAGGAGAAACCCGTCAAGATCCTCGAATTTTCAAGCAGAGTCACCCGCAGTAAGGTTATCAAGTTTTGCAAAGTTCAGTGGAGTCACCATACCGAGGAAGAAGCCACCTGGGAACGAGAGGACGATGTACGCAAGGACCACCCACACCTGTTCTCTAGCCAAATCGAATCTCGAGGGCGAGATTCATTCTAAGGGGGGGTAGGTTTGTAACATCCCAAATTTTCAATTTGGAATGTTATACATAGATCATACTGCATTGCATATTTTATTGCTTTTGTGTGTGGCGATCCTCGAAAAATTCTAAGCAACTCAAGGACCTACGGAGAGAGTTGGGAATTCTACCATTTTCGTATTTGAGTTTTCTTGAATACAGTGATGGGCCTCGAACCCCTCGTTGGTTACCCCAAGTGGAAGGTGTAAGATGCAGTATGTAGAAGTGTTTTCCCTTAGCAAAGATGCCAAGGATCGAATCCCCAGAGACTCCTAGGTTCAATAAGTAGGTGTCAACTGCTACGGCGCCAGATTAGTAGCAATCAACGTGGACCTGCACACAGATACAAATAACTTTTCTCCCAACGAGTACAGAGAGGTTGTCAATCCCTCCGGCCTTGTAGTTCACAAAGGATTAAGAGCAATGATAGTAGTGATAGATAGTGTTTTGCAATAGTAAATAATAACGAAAAGTAAATAGCGGGTGTGATCAATGATGGTAATATGGACTGGAGTCTCATGATGTTCACTAGTGATGTCTCTCTCCCAAAAGACGATAAAACAGCTATGTGAGGTAAACAAATTACAGCTGGGCAATTGACAGGACCACGAACGCAAACCAATGCTGACTACATTGCAAGAAAGGTTGAGGTTCAAAGCATGGGCGGTACGCCAAAGTAAGTAGACCGAAATCCATCAATATCTACTACTAATCATCCACCTTGAGATATCTATCCAGAACATCTCGCTGGTATTAAGTTGCGAGTCCCACCCATAGTGTAAACACAATGCAACAGACAACTGCATTAAAAGAACTTTGCGTAAAGTAAACAATCCTTGCACCCGCAGGCACAAGCACCGTTGTTTTCCCCCTTGTGGCAACAGCACATCCCCTAGACTCATGTTTCTGTCACTCAAGCTAGTCATCGAGGGGCATGAACCCACAATCGAGCATAACGTTCCCTCTTGGAGTCACTACGTATTACTTGGCCAAAGCAATAAATAACAACGGAGAACATGCAAGAATTACTTATGAACAAAAATATAAAAGAGGTGAATCAAATATATTACTCAAGATCAATCTGAACATAATCTCATAATCCATCGGATCCCAGCAAACTCAACATAGCAAAAGCATAAGGATTACATAGGTGCCTCGATCATGTAGGGCAGCTCACGAGGACTAATTAGTGAAGCACAAGAATGGGAGGAGAACATCACATAGCTACTGGTCATGGACTCATGGTCCAAGGGAGACTACTCACGAGTCATCCGGGAGGCGTCCATGATGGTGGAGAAGCTCCCGGTGGTGATCCTCCCCTCCGGCAGGGTGCCGGGAAGAGTTCTCCTGGTGCTCCCGATCTTGGAAGCGGCGGCGGCGGCGGAACAGAGATGGGATCGCGAAAAGAGTTCCTGTTCTGAGGGTTTCGGAGGACCCTTTAAATATATGCCAAAGAAGGGCATCGGGGGAGTTTCGGGGGGCCCAGGCGCCCCCCCGGCACGGCCCAGGGGGGGCGCGCCGCCAGGGCGCCTGGAGCCCTGGTG
>LR738711.1:836610189-836644680 GCA_902687465.1 Secale cereale
CCCCCCCCCCCCCCCCCCCCCGGCTGTCCTTCGGACGCAAGGTTGTTCCCGAAACGCTGATTTTTTTTATATAATTTTTCTGGGCAGTTCTCGTAACGTGAAAACCTGAAATACAAAAACAGCCGAAAACAGAAACTGGCACTGGGGTGCACTGGATTAGTAAGTTAGTCCAAATATGATCAAAAGTGTATGGAAGTGTATGAATATCATAGCAATATCACCCAAAAGTGGCATGGAGCAAGCAGAAATTATAGATACGTTTTGGACGTATCATACAGGTACGGGGATCACTTTGGTTTTAATTATTTTTCTCCCCTAAAAAATATTTCTTAATAAAATATATGAGCGGAGATAATATGACTTCTCCAAAATAAAAGAAATATTGGACGAAAAATATTAAAATCACTTTTGGAATTTTATTCGGATTTATTTGCGATTTTATTTTCATAGGAAAAATGTGTGTTTTTTAAAATTGCATTTAGGTCCGAGAAAAATGTTCACTTTGTTCTAATTATTATTAGAGGATGGTGAAAATTTATTTCGGAATTTTTGGAGTCTGTTTAGTATTTTTTTCGCCTGTTTTAGTGCGTTGGGACTGTTTAAAAAGAAAAGGCACCGACCTAGTCGGGCCGTCCGCCGCCGCCGCTGCAGCCCGCCGCCGCCACCGGAGCCGCCACCGCCGTTTCCGAGGTAGCCATCGGTTTTCTCGAAAAACCATTTGTTTTTTTAGTAAACCCTAGATCTATTTTTAATAGATCGGTTCGGTTTTTCTTTCGGTTTAGTTAAATAGCGGACGTTCATCCGTGCGTTCGTTTTAACGAATGTTGTTCGCCCATTAGTGACAGACAACGAACGTTCGTTCGTTAGCCTGTTCGTCAATTTTCTTTTTCGGGGCTTTTTCCGCGATTATTTTCGATCGTGATTTCTGCCCTCATCTTGTTTTTAGTTTTTCTTTTCGCTCGAGAGTCGGAATCAGGCGATTCAAAAGCCCAGATCTTCTTCTTGATGCCCTCTTTCTGTTTAACCAACTTGAACAAGGTTTTGATACTATAAAATTTGGCCTTAGACCAATCTAGTAAACTGATCTTGTTTCTTTTGCAGTTTGAGTTTCGTTGTTGCCTTTGATTTGATTCTTGTTGCAAACCGAAGTTCTTAAGTTGAACTTTCTGGTTAGATCTTCTTTTTGGAGTTCTGTTTGTGCATCTTTGCTTGTTTGCTTATGTATGCTATTGTTTGCTTGCGATAGAATTCCCGGAGTGCGAAGCCTGCTACTACGAGTCTCTAGGTTTTGCGAATCATCAGCAAGACAAGTAACACTTTGATCATACCCTTTATTACCCAGTTTTTATGCATTAGATCAAACCCTCACACATTGCATGAGTAGGATCTCTTAACTTGTGGGTCTGGGAAGTAGTTTGAGGTAGAACCTATTACCTGCATTATTTTCAAACCCTTGGGAGTTACTTTTACGTTATGCTTAGGTTGCCATGCTATGCTCGTAGACGAGGTTTGGGTTTGAGAGAATATCCATGACAGATGTGAGTTGTTAACTAATGGTTCGACTTAAGGTGGCTACTTGAATACACATCTGGGTGGATTGGTTGCAGGGCACCTGGAGAATCGAGTGTTGTCCTAGGAAATCTCGGGGGTACCGTGTGATTATCCTATGGAATGCCACCCAGGCTCAAAGGGATCATAAAACTATTCATGCTAGAAACTTCTGTGTGCAGCCACAATGCCATTATGGGCTCTGGCATAGTATGAATAAGTTGTGTGAGCTCTTTCAGTGGTGGACTAGCAGATGTAGGGGAAAGTAGGTGTACGGATCCACCCGGGGTAAAGAGTAAATGCTTCTGAAAGACTGTGTCTCGGTCATCCGTTTCTCAAACACCATGTAGTGCGAGAAATCCAACGGAGGAGATTGAGTCTTGTGGGGAAAAGTGTGCAAACCTCTGCAGAGTGTACAAACTAATCATGATTAGTCGTGTCCCCGATTATGGACAATCTTGAGTATCTGGTACTTGAATTATTGGTTGATCTCATCACTCTAAAATTAATTTGTTGGGTTAATGATGACTACTTTAATTGGGATTGAGTTGGAGGTACCTTCTCAATGATGTTTCAACTACCATGATAGTTAAAATAAAAGTTATCCCTTTGTTGTAGGTAAAAATTGGCTTTACGCAAAAACTTTAACCTTAGAGCCTCCATCAGCCAAATATGCATATAGTGTTAGCTTTTATTCCATTTCTTGCTCTACTGTGTTATCTTGCCAACATATTCCATGTGCTGACCCGTTTCGGGCTGCAACATGTTACGTTGCAGACTTTTCAGACGAGGAGTAAGACGTGCTAGGTCGTTTGTCATGCACTCAGCTATGCCGTTGGAGTTGATGGACTCACTTATCTTCCAAGCCTACCGCTGTTATTTTGTTAGATGGCCTTATGCCATAGATTTTTGTAATAAGTTCTCCTTTGAGACATTCAATGTAATAAGTGTGTGATTGCCACTCTGTTATAAATCCTTCAAGTATTGTGTGTGTCAGCATTACCGATCCAGGGATGACACAGAAGCACAGAGACTTCGGTCCATTCGGATCGTGGTCGCTACACAACCTTGAATCTTTCCAACTCTCTTCATTTGGATGATGTCTTGAAGGTAAACATGAATTATCACACACTCTTCTTCTTCAAGACATGCTTGCAATAATCACAACACTCACAAGACCAATCTTTGGATAATTCCTTAATAGCACCTTGGTCATCACAAACTCTCCTTGAAACCAACAAATGGACTCCAAGAAAATCCTATGAACAAACCATTCAAATATAACTCAAGGCAACCATTAGTCAATAGAAATTGTCATCAATTACCAAAACCAAACATGGGGGCACCGCATGTTCTTTCAACAGGCAAGAACCCTTTCTTTGACTGATCCATTTTGAACTTCTTCAAAACTTTATCAAGGTATGTGCTTTGTGAAAGTCCTATCAAGCGTCTTAATCTATCTCTATAGATCTTGATGCCTAATATATAAACAGATTCACAGAGGTCTTTTATTGAAAAATTCTTATTCAAGTATCCTTTTATGTTATCCAAAAATTCTATATTATTTCCAATTAATAATATGTCATCCACATATAATATCAAAAATGCTACAGAGCTCCCACTCACTTTCTTGTAAATACAGGCTTCGCCAAAAGTCTATATAAAACCATATGCTTTGATAACCTCATCAAAGCGTATATTCCAACTCCGAGATGCTTGCACCAGTCCATAGATGGATCGCTGGAGCTTGCACACTTTGTTAGCACCTTTAGGATGGACAAAACCTTTCTAGTTGCATCATATACAACTCTTCTTTAAGATATCTATTGAGAAATGTAGTTTTGACGTCCATTTGCTAGATTTCATAATCATAAAATTCGGCAATTGCTAACATGATTAAGGTAGACTTAAGCATGGCTACGGGTGAGAAAGTCTCATCGTAGTCAACTCCTTGAACTTGTCGAAAACCTTTTGCGACATGTCAAGCTTTGTAGACAGTAACATTACCATCAGCGTCAGTCTTCTTCTTGAAGATCCATTTATTCTCTATGGCTCGCCAATCATTGGGAAAGTCCACCAAAGTCCACACTTTGTTCTGATACATGGATCCTATCTCAGATTTCATGGCCTCAAGCCATTTTGCGGAATCTGGACTCACTTTTTTCGAGATAAACTCCTCCAGAAAGGATCCATTCTTAGCAACAAAGATCTTGCCTTCGGATTTGTGATAGAAGGCGTACCCAACTGTTTCTTTTGGGTATCCTATGAAGACACACTTCTCCGATTTGGGTTCGAGCTTATCCGGCTGAAGCTTTTTCACATAAGCATCGCAACCCCAAACTTTAAGAACCGATAGCTTAGGTTTCTTGCCAAACCATAGTTCATACGGTGTCGTCTCAACGAATTTAGACGGTGCCCTATTTAACATGAATGCAGCTGTCTCTAATTCATAATCCCAATACGATAGTGGTAAATCGATAAGAGACATCATAGATCGCACCATATCTAATAAAGTACGGTTACGACGTTCGGACAAACCATTACGTTGTGGTGTTCCAGGTGGAGTGAGTTGCGAAACTATTCCACATTGTTTTAAATGAAGACCAAACTCGTTACTCAAATATTCGCATCCGCGATCAGATCGTAGAAACTTTATTTTCTTGTTACGATGATTCTCTACTTCACTATGAAATTCTTTGAACTGTTCAAATGTTTCAGACTTGTGTTTCATCAAGTAGATATACCCATATCTGCTCAAATCATCTGTGGAGGTTAGAAAATGACGATACCCGCCGCGAGCCTCAACACTCATCCGACGGCATACATCGGTATGTATTATTTCCAATAAATCATTAGCTCGCTCCATTGTTCCGGGGAACGGAGTTTTAGTCATCTTGCCCATGAGACATGGTTCGCAAGTATCAAATGATTCATAATCAAGTGATTCAAAAAGCCCATCAGCATGGAGTTTCTTCATAGGCTTTACACCAATATGACCTAAACGGCAGTGCCAAAAGTTTGTTGCACTGTCATTATCAACTCTGCATCTTTTGGCTTCAATATTATGAATATATGTATTACTACGACCGAGATTCAATAAACCATTCACCTTGGGTGTATGACCATAGAAGGTTTTATTCATGTAAAGATAATAATAATTATTCTCAGACTTAAATGAATAATCGTATTGCAATAAACACGATCCAATCTTGTTCATGCTCAACGCAAACACCAAATAACATTTATTTAGGTTTAACACTAATCCCGAAAGTACAAGGAGTGTGTGATGATGATCATATCAATATTGGAACTACTTCCTACACACATCATCACCTCACTCAACTAGTCTCCGTTTATTCTGCAACTCCTATTTCGAGTTACTAATCTTAGCAACCAAACATGTATCAAATACACTGGGGCTACTACGAGCACTAGTGAGGTACACATCAATAACATGTATATCAAATATACCTTTGTTCACTTCGCCATCCTTCTTATCCGCCAAATATTTGGGGTAGTTCCACTTACAGTGACCATTTTGTAGTAGAAGCACTCAGTTTCAGGCTTGGGTCTAGCTTTGGGCTTCTTCTCGGGAGTGGAAACTTGCTTGCTGTTCTTCTTGATGTTCCCTTTCTTTCCCTTGCCCTTTTTTTGTTGAAACTAGTGGTCTTGTTTAACCATCAACACTTGATGCTCTTTCTTGATTTCTACCTTCGCTGATTTCAACATCGTGAAGAGCTCGGGAATCGTTTTTGTCATCCCTTGCATATTATAGTTCATCACAAAGGTATAGTAACTTGGTGATAGTGACTAGAGAGCTCGGTCAATCACTATCTTATCTGGAAGATTAAGTCCCACTTGATTCAAGTGATTGTAGTACCCAGATATTATGAGCACATGCTCACTAGCTGAGCTATTCTCCTCCATCTTGTAGGCAAAGTATTTTTCACAGGCCTCATACATCTCGACATGGTCATGAGTCTGAAATACCAATTTCAGCTCTTGGAACATCACATATGCTCTATGGCGTTCAAAACGTTCTCGGTTCTAAGCCGTAAAGCATACCGCACTAAACTATGAAGTAAACATCATATTGAGCTTTGCGAAACGTTCATAACGTTTGCATCTGCTCCTGCAATAGGTCTGTCGCCCAGCGGTGCATCAAGGATATAATACTTTTGTGCAGCAATGATGATAATCCTCAAGTTACAGACCCAATCCATGTATTTGCTACCATCATCTTTGAACTTGGCTTTCTCTAGGAACGCATTAAAATTCAAGGGAACGGTAGCAAGGGCCAATGATCTACAACATAGATATGCAAAAACTATCAGGACTAAGTTCATGATAAATTAAGTTCAATTAATCATATTACTAAAGAACTCCCACTTAGATAGACATCCTCAAGTCATCTAAATGATACGTGATCCAAATCAACTAAACCATGTCCGATCATCACGTGAGATGGAGTAGTTTCCAATGGTGAACATCTCTATGTTGATCATATCTACTATATGATTCACGTTTGACCTTTCGATCTCCAGTGTTCCGAGGCCATGTCTGTAAATGCTAGGCTCGTCAAGTTTAACCCGAGTATTCCGCATGTGCAAAATTGTCTTGCACCCGTTGTATGTGAACGTAGAGCTTATCACACCCGATCATCACGTGGTGTCTCAGCACGACGAACTGTCGCAACAGTGCATACTCAGGGAGAACACTTGTGCCTTGAAATTTTAGTAATGGATCATCTTATAATTTTAGCGCCGTACTAATCAAAATAAGATGCATAACAAGATAAACATCACATGCAATCAAAAATATGTGACATGATATGGCCATCATCATCTTGTGCCTTTGATCTCCATCTCCAAAGCCGTCATGATCTCCATCATCACCAGCTTGACACCTTGATCTCCATCGTAGTGTCGTGGTCGTCTCGCCAACTATTGCTTCTACGACTATCGCTAACTCATAGTGATAAAGTAAAGCAATTACATGGCATATGCATTTCATACAATAAAGAGACAACCATAAGGCTCTTGCCGGTTGTCAGATATCTTACAAAACATGATCATCTCCTACAATAATGTATAACTCATCATGTCTTGACAATTGTCACACCCTGTTTTTCATGCCACAACACTTAAGCTAATAAATCATGACAAAATGTGATTTGACAAAAACTTTTGAGTGTTTTGGTCTTTGCTCGATTTGGTTCTCTGTTTGTTGTTTGCAAGTGCTCTAAAAATCAAATAATTCCTCCTACTCTTGTACTCTTTCTCCTTGCTCCAAAACTTTGCCCAATGATCATGCCATGTGTATAGAACATAATAGTATTTTGTTACAAAAAAATATTTTGGCAAAAAAGCATTTTCTAAATCTAGCTTTCCAAAAAAACCTAAATTGAGGTTTGAGCTACAAGTACTTAATTAAGGATGTGAAAAATCTTTCAAAAATTATATTTGAATCCTATTAGATATAGGACCCCCAAAAACCACAAAAAAATTATTTTCAAAGTTATTTTTATAATTTATTTAAAGGCTTTTTCTTAAGGCCAGTAATGGTCTTTAATAGGTTAAAATTATTTTAATGTTTCAAAAATATTTGAGAAAATTTATGGAAGCTCAGTGGACATATATTGTCCATATATATGAGTTTCAACACATGTTCATGTTCAAAATATTGGTGAAATCCCTCAAAAACCTCTTCTGGATATTTCAAGCTTTTGAAATGTATTTACAAAGGAATTTTTCTTAATTAATTCCAAGAAAATTCTAGCATGTCACATATGACATATTTGATGATCTTGCCAAGCCTCACCTCTTGAAGATCAAGATAACATCATCAAACCCCCTAAAAACTATTTTTGTCCATT
Source organism: Secale cereale (assembly GCA_902687465.1). NCBI lineage: Eukaryota > Viridiplantae > Streptophyta > Magnoliopsida > Poales > Poaceae > Secale > Secale cereale. The sequence goes on from LR738711.1 coordinate 836,617,613, forward strand.
TTGAAGTTTGAGAAACTTTACATTGCCAAACATGTCCAAATGCTCTCAAACTTGGTGCACATGCTCAAATGGTGTACCTATGCATCTAGACAAAATTTCACAAGTTGGAGAGAAGGATAACTTGATCAAAGTGCCTCAAAACCCTCTCTGTACAAAACCAAATTTGAACAACTCTACACTACCAACTTTTTACTTGTGACCTTAAATTTTGTGGACATGCTCACATCTCCAAATCATGACACTACGCCAAGTGGTGCATCAAGGAGGAATGATTTGCATGACTAAATCTTGTAAAAGCCATTTTTGTTGATTTGTAGGGTTTGCCAAAGTTACATGGGGCACTTTCTCCAAATGAGCTCAAAATTGGTGGACAACCTCAATTCTACATGCCAATTAACCCTGTTAATTTGCATGTCAATTGGACTTCATTTACTTGCGCAAACTTACACCAAACACCTTCTGCTATTTTACCAAAACCCCTGTTTTGACCCCTTCCACTATTCTGCCTTGCCTCAAATTTTTACCACAACTACTCCTAGTCACCCTCTACCTCCAGCAACTCACCCAAGCCATCAACTCAATGATTGATGGGGTAAAACCCCACTTTTCTCTTCTGTTTTGACCATGGCAACACCTTTTCTATCCTCCTACTACTTACCCCTCCCTTCTACCTTACCCCCTATGCATCTAAGGCCCCCTCAGACCATCGAGCAGCTCATGGACAAGCTGGGACACGTCTAGAGCATGCGAGGCATGCCAAAGATGCACTCTGGAGCACGCTACAGTGCCCAGCTGCACTGTAGCTTGCCCATTCCGAGGCACTCAACAAACTTGGGCGTCGGGACCATGTCCCTCGTGTTGGGGAACGTAGTATTTTAAAATTTTCCTATGATCACACAAGATCTATCTACCAGATGCATAGCAACGAGAGGGAAGAGTGTGTCTACGTACCCTCGTAGACCGGAAGCGGAAGCGTCAAGTGACGCGGTTGATGTAGTCGAACTTCTTCGCGATCTAACCGATCAAGCACCGAACGTACGGCACCTCCGCGTTCAGCACACGTTCAGCTTGATGATGTCCCACGAGCTCTTGATCCAGTTGAGCTTCACGGGAGAGTTTCGTCAGCACGACGGCGTGGTGACGGATATGATGTATCTACCGGCGCAGGGCTTCGCCTAAGCACTGGGACGGTATGACTGAGGTGTGTTTCTGTGGAGGGGGGCACCGCACACGGCTAGAACAATTCAACTTGTGTGTCTTTGGGTGCCCCCCTGCCCCGTATATAAAGGAGCAAGGGGAGGCCGGCCGGCCCTCCTATGGTGCGGCTAGGGCTGCAATCCTACTAGGAATAGGATTGCAATCCTATTCCTAGTAGGAACCTACCAAAGAAGGAAAAGGGGGAAAGGAAAGATAGGGAGAGGGAGAGGGAAAGAGGGGCCGCGCCCCCCTCCCCTAGTCCTATTCGGACTCCTCCTAGGGAGGGGGCGCGCCACCTCCTGGCTGCTGCCCTCTCTCTCCCCTATGGCCCACCAGGGCCCACCATTCCCCCGGGGGGTTCCGGTAACCCCCCCGGCACTCCGGTAAATTCCGAAACTTTTCAAAACACTTCCGGTGTCCGAATATAGTCGTCCAATATATCAATATTTATGTTTCGGACATTTAGAGACTCCTCGTCATGTCCGTGATCTTATCCGGGACTCCGAACTACCTTTGGTACACCAAAACTCATAAACTCATAATACCGATCGTCATCAAACGTTAAGTGTGCGGACCCTACGGGTTCGAGAACTATGTAGACATGACCGAGACTTATCTCCGGTCAATAACCAATAGCGGAACCTGGATGCTCATATTGGCTCCTACATATTCTACGAAGATCTTTATCGGTCAAACCGCATAACAACATACGTTGTTCCTTTTGTCATCGGTATGTTACTTGCCCGAGATTCGATTGTCGGTATCTCTATACCTAGTTCAATCTCGTTACCGGCAAGTCTCTTTACTCGTTCCGTAATACATCATCTCGTGACTAACTCATTAGTCTTTTGCTTGCAAGGCTTATTATGATGTGCATTACCGAGAGGGCCTAGAGATACCTCTCCGACACTCAGAGTGACAAATCCTAGTCTTGATCTATGCCAACACCACGAATACTTTCGGAGACACCTGTAGAGCATCTTTATGATCACCCAGTTACGTTGTGACGTTTGATAGCACACAAGGTGTTCCTACGGTATTCGGGAGTTGCATAATCTCATAGTTATAGGAACATGTATAAGTCATGGAGAAATCAATAGCAGTAAAACTAAACGATCATAGTGCTATGCTAACGGATGGGTCTAGTCCATCACATCATTCTCCTAATGATGTGATCCCATTGACCAAATGACAACTCATGTCTATGGCTAGGAAACATAGCCATCTTTGATCAATGAGCTAGTCTAGTAGAGGCATACTAGGGACATACTATTTTGTCTATGTATTCACACATGTATCAAGTTTCCGGTTAATACAATTCTAGCATGAATAAAATACATTTATCATGATATAAGGAAATACAAATAACATCTTTATTATTGCCTCTAGGGCATATTTCCTTCAGTCTCCCACTTGAACTAGAGCCAATAATCTAGATTACAAAGTGTTGATACTCACACCCATGGAGTCCTGGTGCTGATCATGTTGTGCCCATGGAAGAGGCTTAGTCAACGGGTCTGCAACATTCAGATCCGTACGTATTTTGCAAATCTCTATGTCTCCCTCCTTGATTAGATCGCGGATGGAATTGAAGCGTCTTTTGATGTGCTCTGTTCTCTTGTGAAACCTGGATTCCTTCGCCAAGGCTATTGCTCCAGTGTTGTCACAAAAGATTTTCATTGGACCCGATGCACTAGGTATTACACCTAGATCGGATATGAACTCCTTCATCCAGACTCCTTCATTTGCTGCTTCCGAAGCAGCTATGTATTCCGCTTCATACGTAGATCCCGCCACGATGCTCTGCTTGGAACCGCACCAACTGACAGCTCCACCGTTCAATAAAAATACATATCCGGTTTGTGACTTAGAGTCATCCGGATCAGTGTCAAAGCTAGAATCGACGTAACCGTTTACGATGAGTTCTTTGTCACCTGCATATACGAGAAACATATCCTTTGTCCTTTTCAGGTACTTCAGGATGTTCTTGACCGCTGTCCAGTGATCCACTCCTGGATTACTTTGGTACCTTCCTGCTAGACTTATAGCAAGGCACACATCAGGTCTGGTACATAGCATTGCATACATGATAGATCCTATGGCTGAGGCATAGGGAATGACTTTCATTTTCTCTCTATCTTCTGCAGTGGTCGGGCATTGAGTCTTACTCAACTTCATACCTTGTAATACAGGCAAGAACCCTTTCTTTGACTGATCCATTTTGAACTTCTTCAAAATCTTATCAAGGTATGTGCTTTGTGAAAGTCCAATTAAGCGTCTTGATCCATCTCTATAGATCTTGATGCCTAATATATATGCAGCTTCACCGAGGTCTTTCATTGAAAAACTCTTATTCAAGTATCCTTTTATGCTATCCAGAAATTCTATATTATTTCCAATTAATTATATGTCATCCACATATAATATTAGAAATGCCACAGAGCTCCCACTCACTTTCTTGTAAATACAGGCTTCTCCAAAAGTCTGTATAAAACCATATGCTTTGATCACTTCATCAAAGCGTATATTCCAACTCCGAGATGCTTGCACCAGTCCATAGATGGATCGCTGGAGCTTGCATACTTTGTTAGCACCTTTAGGATCGACAAAACCTTCTGGTTGCATCATATACAACTCTTCTTTGAGATATCCATTCAGGAATGCAGTTTTGACATCCATTTGCCAGATTTCATAATCATAAAATGCAGCAATTGCTAACATGATTCGGACAGACTTAAGCATCGCTACAGGTGAGAAAGTCTCATCGTAGTCAACTCCTTGAACTTGTCGAAACCCTTTCGCAACAAGTCGAGCTTTGTAAACAGTAACATTACCTACGTCGGTCTTCCTCTTGAAGATCCATTTATTTTCGATGGCCTGCCGATCATCGGGCAAGTCAACCAAAGTCCACACTTTGTTCTCATACATGGATCCCATCTCAGATTTCATGGCCTCAAGCCATTTTGCGGAATCTGGGCTCATCATCGCTTCCTCATAGTTTGTAGGTTCATCATGGTCTAGTAACATGACTTCCAGAACTGGGTTGCTGTACCACTCTGGTGCGGAACGTACTCTGGTTGATCTACGACGTTCGGCAGAAACTAGATCCGAAGTTTCATGATCATCATCATTAACTTCCTCACTGATTGGTGTAGGATCACTGGAACAATTTTATGTGATGTACTACTTTCTAATTCGGGAGAAGGTACAATTACCTCATCAAGTTCTCCTTTCCTCCCACTCACTTCTTTCGAGAGAAACTCCTTCTCTAGAAAGGATCCATTCTTAGCAACGAATATCTTGCCTTCGGATATGTGATAGAAGTTGTACCCAATAGTCTCTTTTGGGTATCCTATGAAGACACATTTCTCCGACTTGGGTTCGAGCTTATCAGGTTGAAGCTTTTTCACATAAGCATCGCAGCCCCAAACTTTAAGAAACGACAACTTTGGTTTCTTGCCAAACCATAGTTCATAAGGTGTCGTATCAACGGATTTAGATGGTGCCCTATTTAACGTGAATGCAGCTGTCTCTAAAGCATAACCCCAAAATGATAGTGGTAAATCGGTAAGAGACATCATAGATCGCACCATATCCAATAAAGTATGGTTACGACGTTCGGACACACCATTACGCTGTGGTGTTCCGGGTGGCGTGAGTTGTGAAACTATTCCACATTGTTTCAAATGAAGACCAAACTCGTAACTCAAATATTCTCCTCCACGATCAGATCGTAGAAACTTTATTTTCTTGTTACGATGATTCTCTACTTCACTCTGAAATTCTTTGAACTTTTCAAATGTTTTAGACTTGTGCTTCATTAAGTAGATATACCCATATCTGCTCAAATCATCAGTGAAGGTCAGAAAATAACGATACCCGCCGTGAGATTCAACACTCATTGGCCCACATACATCAGTATGTATGATTTCCAACAAATCTGTTGCTCGCTCCATAGTTCCGGAGAACGGAGTTTTAGTCATCTTGCCCATGAGGCATGGTTCGCAAGCACCAAGTGATTCATAATCAAGTGATTCCAAAAGTCCATCACTATGGAGTTTCTTCATGCGCTTTACACCAATATGACCTAAACGGCAGTGCCACAAATAAGTTGCACTATCATTATTAACTTTGCATCTTTTGGTTTCAATATTATGAATATGTGTATCACTACAATCGATATCCAATAAGAATAGACCATTCTTCAAGGGTGCATGACCATAAAAGATATTATTCATAAAAATAGAACAACCATTATTCTCTGATTTGAATGAATAACCGTCTCGCAACAAACAAGATCCAGATATAATGTTCATGCTCAACGCTGGCACCAAATAACAATTATTTAGGTCTAAAACTAATCCTGAAGGTAGATGTAGAGGTAGCGTGCCGACGGCGATCACATCGACTTTGGAACCATTTCCCACGCGCATCGTCACCTCATCCTTAGCCAATCTTCGTTTAATCCGTAGTCCCTGTTTCGAGTTACAAATATTAGCAACCGAACCGGTATCAAATACCCAGGTACTACTACGAGCATTAGTAAGGTACACATCAATAACATGTATATCACATATACCTTTGTTCACCTTGCCATCCTTCTTATCCGCCAAATACTTGGGGCAGTTCCGCTTCCAGTGTCCAGTCCCCTTGCAGTAGAAGCACTCAGTTTCAGGCTTGGCTCCAGACTTGGGTTTCTTCGTGGGAGTAGCAACTGTCTTGCTATTCTTCTTGAAGTTCCCCTTCTTTCCTTTGCCTTTTTTTTAAAACTAGTGGTCTTGTTAACCATCAACACTTGATGCTCCTTTTTGATTTCTACCTCCGCAACCTTGAGCATAGCGAAGAGCTCGAGAATTGTCTTTTGCATCCCTTGCATATTATAGTTCATCACGAAGCCTTTATAGCTTGGTGGCAGTGATTGAAGAACTCTATCAATAACATTATCTTCATCAACTTTGCAACCAAGTTGAGTCATATGATTGTAGTACCCAGACATTCTGAGCAAGTGTTCACTGATAGAACTATTCTCCTCCATCTTGCAGCTGTAGAACTTATTGGAAATCTCATATTTCTCAATCCGGGCATTTGCTTGAAATATTAACTTCAACTCCTGGAACATCTCATATGGTCCATGACGTTCAAAACATCGTTGAAGTCCCGGTTCTAAGCCGTAAAGCATGGCACACTGAACTATCGTGTAGTCATCAGACCGCGACTGCCAGACGTTCAAAGCGTCTACATTAGCAGGAGGGGTCTTGTCACCTAGCTGTGCTTCAAGGACATAATTCTTCTGTGCAGCAATGAGGATAATCCTCAAGTTACGGACCCAGTCCGTGTAATTGCTACCATCATCTTTCAACTTAGCTTTCTCTAGGAATGCATTAAAATTCAAAGGAACGGTAGCACGGGCCATTGATCTACAACAATATAGATATGCAAAAAACTATCAGGACTAAGTTCATGATAAATTAAAGTTCAATTTAATCATATTAATTAAAGAACTCCCACTTAGATAGACATCCCTCCGGTCATCTAAATGATCACGTGATCCAAATCAACTAAACCATGTCCGATCATCACGTGAGATGGAGTAGTTTCAATGGTGAACATCTTATGTTGATCATATCTACTATATGATTCACGCTCGACCTTTCGGTCTCCAGTGTTCCGAGGCCATATCTGCATATGCTAGGCTCGTCAAGTTTAACCCGAGTATTCTGCGTGCGCAAAACTGGCTTACACCCGTTGTATTTGAACGTAGAGCTTATCACACCCGATCATCATGTGGTGTCTCGGCACGACGAACTTTTGCAACGGTGTATACTCAGGGAGAACACTTATACCTTGAAATTTAGCAAGGGATCATCTTATAATGCTACCGTCGTTCTAAGCAAAATAAGAAGCATAATAAGATAAACATCATATGCAATCAAAATATGTGACATGATATGGCCATCATCATCTTGTGCTTTTGATCTCCATCTCCAAAGCAACGTCATGATCACCTTCATCACCGGCGCGACACCTTGATCTCCATCGTAGCATCGTTGTCGTTTCGCCAACTATTGCTTCTGCGACTATCGCTACCACTTAGTGATAAAGTAAAGCAATTACATGGCGATTGCATTTCATACAATAAAGTGACAACCATATGGCTCCTGCCAGTTGCCGATAACATTACAAAACATGATCATCTCATACAAAACCGTATAACTCATCATGTCTTGACCATATCACATCACAACATGCCCTGCAAAAACAAGTTAGACGTCCTCTACTTTGTTGTTGCAAGTTTTACGTGGCTGCTACTGGCTTATCAAGAACCGTTCTTACCTACGCATACAAAACCACAATGATGTTTCGTCAAGTATGTGTTGTTTTAACCTTCACAAGGACCGGGCGTAGCCACACTTGATTCAGCTAAAGTGAGAGAGACAGACACCCGCCAGTCACCTTTAAGCAACGAGTGCTCATAAGGGTGAAACCAGTCTCGCGTAAGCGTACGCGTATTGTCGGTCCAGGCTGCTTCATCTCACAATACTGCTGAAGCAAAGTATGACATGCTGGTAAGCAGTATGACTAGTATCACCCACAACTCATTGTGTTCTACTCATGCATATCATCTACGCATAGACCTGGCTCATGATGCCACTGTTGGGGAACGTAGTATTTTAAAATTTTCCTACGATCACGCAAGATCTATCTACCAGATGCATAGCAACGAGAGGGAAGAGTGTGTCTACGTACCCTCGTAGACCGGAAGTGGAAGCGTCAAGTGACGTGGTTGATGTAGTCTAACTTCTTCGCGATCTAGCCGATCAAGCACCAAACGTACGGCACCTCCGCGTTCAGCACACGTTCAGCTTGATGACGTCCCACGAGCTCTTGATCCAGTTGAGCTTCACGGGAGAGTTTCGTCAGAAGGACGGCGTGGTGACGGATATGATGTATCTACCGGCGCAGGGCTTCGCCTAAGCACTGGGACGGTATGACCGAGGTGTGTTTCTGTGGAGGGGGGGCAACGCACACGGCTAGAACAATTCAACTTGTGTGTCTTTCGGTGCCCCCCTGCCCCCGTATATAAAGGAGCAAGGGGGAGGCCGGTCGGCCCTCCTATGGTGCGGCTAGGGCTGCAATCCTACTAGGAATAGGATTGCAATCCTATTCCTAGTAGGAACCTACCAAAGAAGGAAAAGGGGGAAAGGAAAGAGAGGGAGAGGGAGAGGGAAAGAGGGGTCGCGCCCCCCCTCCCCTAGTCCTATTCGGACTCCTCCTAGGGAGGGGGTGATGGCTTATTGCCCCTCGTTGGTTACCCCAAGTGAAAGGTTTGAGATGTAGCGTAACCGCAAGTTTCCCTTGGCAAAGATACCAAGGATCGAATCCCGTGAGACTCCGAGGGTCGACAAGTAGGTGTCAACGGCTAACGGCACCAGAAACTTAGCGGTTGACAGGACCTGCACACAGATACAAATAACTTTGCTCCCAACGAGTACAGAGAGGTTGTCAATCCCTCCGGCCTTGCTGCTTACAAAGGATCAAACGCACGAGGTAATAATGATAGCTATGACTGCAACTAGGGAATAAAAACAGGTAGTAAATATAAGGTGTGATCAGTGGTGGTAATATGGACCGGGGTCCCATGATGTTCACTAGTGATGTCTCTCTCCCAAAAGACGATAAAACAGCTAAGCGAGGTAAACAAATTACAGCTGGGCAATTGACAGGATTATGTGCGCAAACCAATGCTAACTATGTTGTACAGAAAGGTAGAGGCTCAAAATCATGCGCGGTGCGCCAAGGCAAGTAGACCGAAATCCATTTGCATCTACTACTAATCATCCACCTTGAGATATCTATCCAGAACATCTCGCTGGTATTAAGTTGCGAGTCCCACCCAAAGTGTAAACTCAAAGCAACGGACAACTGCATTAAAAGAACTTTGCGTAAAGTAAACTATCCTTGCACCCGCAAGTACAAGCACCGTTGTTTTCCCCCTTGTGGCAACAGCACATCCCCTAGACTCATGTTTCTGTCACTCAAGCTAGTCATCAGGGGGCATGAACCCTCAATCAAGCATAACGTTCCCTCTTGGAGTTACTACCTACTACTTGGCCAAAGCAATAAACAGCAACGGAGAACATGCAAGAATTACTCAAGAACTAAAATATAAAAGAGGTGAATCAAATATATTACTCAAACACAATCTGAACATAATCTCATAATCCATCGGATCCCAACAAACTCAGTAGAGCAACAGCATAAAGATTACATATGTGCCTCGATCATGTAGGGCAGCTCACGAGGTCTAATCCATGAAGAACAAAGAGGGGAGGAGAACATCACATAGCTACTAGTCATGGACCCATGGTCCAAGGGGGACTACTCACAACTCATCCGGGAAGCGTCCATGGTGGTGGAGAAGCTCCCGGTGGTGGTTCTCCCCTCCGGCACGGAGCCGGGAAGAGTTCTCCTGATGCTCCCGATCTTGGAAGCGTTGCGGCTGCGGAACAGAGGCGAGATCGCGAAAAAGGGTTCCGTCCTCGAGGGTTTCGGGACGCGAGGAATATATATGCAAAGGGGGGTCACCAGAGGCGGAGAGGGGGCCCCAGGCGCCCCCCCTGGGCGGCCAGGGGTGGGGCCGCCCCGGGTGGCCACCTGGGCCGCCCCTGGCTCCCCTCTGGCCCCACTTTGGTTTTTCTCGAAGCTTCCTGTACGCTGATTTTTTTCTGTATTTTTCTCGGAATTTTTGGAGCACTTTTAATATGGGGGAAATCTGAAATAGAAAAATAGCAGAAAACAGGAACTGGCACTGTGGTGCACTGAGTTAATAGGTTAGTCCAAATATGATCAAAAGTGTATGGAAGTGCATAAATATCATAGCAATATCACACAAAAGAAGCATGGAGCAAGCAGAAATTATAGATATGTTTTGGACGTATCAACATCCCCAAGCTTAATTCCTGCTCGTCCTCGAGTAGGTAAATGATAACAAGCATAATTTCTGTGGTGACATGCTACCAATCATATAAGAACTTTTTAAGTAAAGCAATCAAGGCATGTAATTCAATTCAAGTCATAACAAGCAAGAGTCTATATTAGCATTGTAACAAGTAAAATAAGAACATAAAGGTGCAAGAGCTCTCGTTGTTCGTGACTCGAATGTCTCCAAATGGTGTTTGCATGCAAGAAAGGGGATAGGGATATACGAGAGAGTAAAACATAGTTTTTATATTGTTGAGAACTTAATCTACTAAAGTTTCACACTTGGTCTTCTTTGGAATCTTATCTTGACTCATCCCCAGACCGTCAGCCAGGTACAAGTCAAAATGATCCACTCCCTTTCGATATTTTGAGCACTCATGCAATGGATGAGCGTAAGCAAGAAAGTCGACACTTAGGATGGCAAAGAGAGAAAAATGATGGAGGGGGAAGACAAAAAAGGTGTGAAAGTCTCACATCAATGAGGACAATCATTGGCGAGAGAAAGCCAAATGATAGATATGATGTGAGGAGTAGGGATTGCCATGCAACAGATGCACATATGAGCTAAGGTAAGCTCTCCAATGGAACTAGGTGGGGTGCATCCAACTTGCTTGCTCAAGAAGACCTAGAGCTCTTTTGAGGAGGCTCATCATTGGAATATACAAGCCAAGTTCTATAGTGTAAAGGTCCCCACATAGCTATATGCATGAATGATAATCTCTATGGAGTACATGGTATAAGATGGAGTACGAGTGTGGATCTCTCAAAAGAAATAGTAGTGTGCCCCCTTCTCTCTTTTTATTTCTTTTTCTCTTTTTTTCTTTTTTTTGTGGCCTCAATGGCTCTTTCTATTTAACTCTCATTTGTCCTCTTTGGGATCTTTTGATTTTGTCCTCTTTGGGATCTTTTGATTTGTCCTCTTTGGGATCTTTTCCTCACTGTAGGGGCAACGCTCTATGTATTACAAGAAGTATAGAAGATCTTTCACACTTTACAAAAGTACTCAACATAAAGAAAATGAAACTATCATGATGTATGCAAATGTATGCCTCTGCCAGTGTAGCAGGAAATGCAATGATACTAGTGCGTCATGTAGCAATGATTAGGGCAAGGCCCAACTAGCATGCGGCTCATCGATCAAGCAAAAAGCATGTATGACATGAAGATCAAGTCATGAGAAGATGGATGTTGCATGGCAATGTATCTCGGAAAGGCTATGGAAATGCCTTGATAGGTAGGTATGGTGGCTGTTTTGAGGAAGGATATAATGAGGCTTATGATGACAGAGCGTATCGTGCCAAGGATTTGGATGCACCGGCGAAGTATGCGCCAACTCTCAAGGTGAGAAAGGGCAATGCACGGTACCGAAGAGGCTAGAAAAATATGGTTAGGTGGAAGTGTCAACTTTCGAATACTCACATTAGTCCGAAGAACTCATGCACTTATTATCGGTAACTCTCAATCTAATTAGGAGGTTCACAAAGAGACAAGTACCCCGAGGAGGAGTGTATGGGGGTTTGGTTATCCTTGTGCATCCTCGACTCATGGTACGTGAGTGTACTCTAATATTCGATCCCTCCAAAGATTTGTGATCCATCTAGTAGCTAAAGTTCTCAACTATTTTGTAGGTTTTCGAAAATAAACACGGATTGCCCAAAATACGACATCTATCACTAATAGGCTAAAGCTCTTGGCACCAAAAGTTCAGACATTACTCATGGCAATACCTCAAAACTATTGCAAGTTACTACTAAAATTAAATAGCAACCTCAATTACCTACTTTAAGTTAAGACACACAACTCAGTGCAACAGGCAAACTCTCTTAACAAGATAAACATGAAAACTCAAGAGAGTTTCAACAACCAACTAAACAAAAGCTCTTTAAAAAGAAAAGCATGAAAACTAAGAGCTAAACATGACAGCAGCTATGGAAAGACAAAGAACACACACAGCAAGGATAAGCATGAAAATCCTATGTTGTGTTCTAGGTTGAAGTGGAGCGTGTTTCTCTCCCACACAAAGAAAGTTGGGTTCTAACTTGTTATGAACAGCAATCAAAGCTAAAGAAAACTAAAAAGGAAACTAAGAGCAAGACGCTCCAAGCATAGCACATAACGCATGAAGTGATTAAAATATAGTGGAACGAAAGATGAACTGATAATTGTTGATGGAGAAGGGGATGCACGGGGGCATCCCCAAGCTTGAGCGTTTGACCCTCCTGAATCTTCTTTTATCATCTTCCCTCGCACACTTGAAAACTCCCTTCATACATAACTCATCATAATCTGATTAGCGAGGTTAGTACCCATAATAAAATAATTTTTCCCTACTGGAAATAAGGATAATCTTGAAGAGTTCTCAAGATTGCCAAAAGGTTTTTGCAAAGAAAAAGCAAGCTCAAGGTTTGCAAAACGAAGAAAAGGCAAAACAGGACAGAATCTGTGAAAAACAGACCAGCAGGTAGTAAATAATTTTTTCGGGGCACTTCTGCAACTCAAATCAAAAAACTCAGAACAGACGCTCGGAAGCCAATTGTATAGAGCACGCTGTCGAAAAAATTCAGATCAAAAAGATGATCTGGTGATTTTATAAGAATTTTTCTGTCCAAGGACAGAATCTGTTTCCTGGACAGCACGTCACAACTTTTGAACTTTCTTGCAATCGGAGGCTAAACTTGGCACAAAGCTGAAAAGAAAAGTTACAATGATGATGCTACTGTAGTAACAAACATCAAGACACAACAAAAGCAAAATAAAACTTTATTCGTTGTGGGCTGCCTCCCAAAAGCGCTTTCTTTTATGCCTTTAAGCTAGGCATAATGCAAAGAGAGAAGATCAAGTTTTATCAAGAGTAAGAGAATAGCTAGCCCGTGTAACGGACTCAAAAGGTAACTTAATCTTCTTTCTAGGGAAGTGTTCCGTCCCTTTCTTGAGAGGAAATTGGAATTTTATATTCCCCTCTTTCATGTCAATGATAGCACCAACGGTGCAAAGAAAAGGACGTCCCAAAATAATTGGACAAGAAGGTTCACATTCAATATCCATAATAGTAAAATCAATGGGAACATAATTGTCATTGACAATGATAAGAACATCGTCGATCTTCCCCAAAGGTTTCTTTACGGAAGAATCAACAAGACGAACACCAAAAGAACAAGGATCAAAAGGTTTCAATTTAAGCATATCATACATTCTTTTGGGCATAATGGAGGTACTAGCTCCAACATCACATAAATCATAGCAAGAGAAGTTATTCAACTTAATTTTAATCATAGGATCCCAACCATCTTCTAGCTTTCTAGGTATGGAGGCTTCTACCCTAAGCTTCTCCTCCCTAGCTTTGATGAGAGCATTAGTGATATGCTCCGTGAAGGCAAGGTTAAGTGTGCTAGTGTGGGGGTCTCTAGACATCTTGTGAAGAAAAACAATAACTTCAGAAAGGGTGCAATTATCAAAATCAAGGTCACTACTATCAAGTAAGGTGGTAGTGGTGTCCTTTAGGCTCACTTGTTTGGTAGCTTCTATGGTCATAGGAGTTTCTTCTTCTACGGTTGAGGTCATAGCATCACCATTAATAGGTCCAATGGGACTAGGAGTGCATTGGGTGCTAAGAGTTTGGATATCCTCAACAACTTGGATAGTAGCAACAGTGTGGTGGGTAGGAAGGCTCTTAATTCTACCTTCTTCCTCTTTTTCTCTAGCCCATCTCTCTTTAAGTTTAGCCATCATCCTAATGTTTTCATTAATTTGCACTTGAATAGAATTCATAGGAGTGGTCTTCCTCTCCTCAAGAGGAGAAGTTCTAATTTTAAGCAACTCTACCTCATGGGCTAAATTGTCTACCTTCGAAGAGATAGTATCTAGTTTGTCTAGTTTTTCTTCTACACTCTTATTGAAGGCTTTTTGGGTAGTGATAAAGTCTTTAAGCATAATCTCTAGTTCAGAAGTGGAGTTCTTGGTGCTAGAATAAGCATTGTTGTTCCCATAGGAATTAGAGGGGAACGGTCTAGGGTTGCTACCAAAATTACTCCTATAAGCATTGTTATTGAAATTGTTTCTAGAGATAAAGTTCACATCTACTTGATCTTGAGCAATCAAAGAATTTAAAGGAACATCATGAGGATCAATAGAAGATTGCTTGGAAAGTAGAGACATCATCAAGTCAACTTTTTCATTTAGGGAGGAAATCTCCTCGACGGAGTTTACCTTGCTACCTGTTGGAGCGCGTTCGGTGTGCCATTGGGAATAATTGGTCATCATCTCGTCGAGACGCTTCGTGGCAGCACCAAGTGTAGTTGACATAAAGGTTCCTCCCGCGGCCGAATCTAACAAGTTCCGCGAGGTAAAGTTCAAGCCTGCATAGAAAGTTTGGATAACCATCCAAGTAGTCAAACCATGAGTAGGGCAGTTCTTGACAAGAGATTTCATGCGTTCCCAAGCTTGGGCAACGTGTTCATTATCCAATTGTTTAAAATTCATTATGTTACTCCTTAGTTGGATAATTTTAGCAGGGGGATAGTACTTCCCAATAAAGGCATCCTTGCACTTGTCCCAAGAATCTATACTATTCCTAGGCAAGGATTGAAACCAGAATTTTGCTCCTCCTCTCAAGGAGAAAGGAAAAAACTTAAGCTTAACAATATCACTATCTACTTCTTTGTACTTTTGCATATCACAGAGCTCAACAAAATTATTTAAGTGCAAAGTAGCATCATCTCCAGCACCGGAGAATTGATCTTTCATAACTAGGTTCAGTAAAGCAGGTTTAATCTCATAAGAAGGTACTGAAGTGGCAGGTGTAGCAATAGGCGTGCAGATAAAGTCATTGTTGTTATGACTAGTGAAGTCACACAACTTGGTGTTCTCGGTGGAACCCATAGCAGCAGCAAGCAAGATAACTATTTTTGTGATTTTTGGTAAGGGAAACTAAAGCAAAAACTGAAAGGTAAACTAACAAGACTAAAAAGCAAAGATAAAAGATAGCATGCAACTCCCCTATCTTGAAGAGTGGAGTCCCCGGCAACGGCGCCAGAAACTTTGCTTGATGGCTTATCGCCCCTCGTTGGTTACCCCAAGTGGAAGGTTTGAGATGTAGCGTAACGGCAAGTTTCCCTTGGCAAAGATACCAAGGATCGAATCCCGTGAGACTCCGAGGGTCGACAAGTAGGTGTCAACGGCTAACGGCGCCAGAAACTTAGCGGTTGACAGGACCTGCACACAGATACAAATAACTTTGCTCCCAACGAGTACATAGAGGTTGTCAATCCCTCCGGCCTTGCTGCTTACAAAGGATCAAACGCACGAGGTAATAATGATAGCTATGACTTCAACTAGGGAATAAAAACAGGAAGTAAATATAAGGTGTGATCAGTGGTGGTAATATGGACCGGGGTCCCATGATGTTCACTAGTGATGTCTCTCTCCCAAAAGACGATAAAACAGGTAAGCGAGGTAAACAAATTACAGCTGGGCAATTGACAGGATTATGTGCGCAAACCAATGCTAACTATGTTGTACAGAAAGGTAGAGGCTCAAAAGCATGCGCGGTACGCCAAGGCAAGTAGACCGAAATCCATCTGCATCTACTACTAATCATCCACCTTGAGATATCTATCCAGAACATCTCGCTGGTATTAAGTTGCGAGTCCCACCCAAAGTGTAAACTCAAAGCAACGGACAACTGCATTAAAAGAACTTTGCGTAAAGTAAACTATCCTTGCACCCGCAAGTACAAGCACCATTGTTTTCCCCCTTGTGGCAACATCACATCCCCTAGATTCATGTTTCTGTCACTCAAGCTAGTCATCAGGGGGCATGAACCCACAATCAAGCATAACGTTCCCTCTTGGAGTTACTACCTACTACTTGGCCAAAGCAATAAACAGCAACGGAGAACATGCAAGAATTACTCAAGAACTAAATTATAAAAGAGGTGAATCAAATATATTACTCAAACACAATCTGAACATAATATCATAATCCATCGGATCCCAGCAAACTCAGCAGAGCAACAGCATAAAGATTACATATGTGCCTCGATCATGTAGGGCAGCTCACGAGGTCTAATCCATGAAGAACAAAGAGGGGAGGAGAACATCACATAGCTACTGGTCATGGACCCATGGTCCAAGGGGGACTACTCACAACTCATCCGGGAAGCGTCCATGGTGGTGGAGAAGCTCCCGGTGGTGGTTCTCCCCTCCGGCAGGGTGCCGGGAAGAGTTCTCCTGATGCTCCCGATCTTGGAAGTGTTGCGGCGGCCGAACAGAGGCGAGATCGCGAAAAAGGGTTCCGTCCTCGAGGGTTTCGGGACGCGAGGAATATATATGCAAAGGGGGGTCACCAGAGGCAGAGAGGGGGCCCCAGGCGCCCCCCCTGGGCGGCCAGGGGTGGGGCCGCCCCGGGTGGCCGCCTGGGCCGCCCCTGGCTCCCCTCTGGCCCCACTTTGGTTTTTCTCGAAGCTTCATGTACGCTGATTTTTTCTGTATTTTTCCCGGAATTTTTGGAGCACTTTTAATATCGGGGAAATCTGAAATAGAAAAACAGCAGAAAACAGGAACTGGCACTGTGGTGCACTGAGTTAATAGGTTAGTCCAAATATGATCAAAAGTGTATGGAAGTGCATAAATATCATAGCAATATCACACAAAAGAAGCATGGAGCAAGCAGAAATTATAGATACGTTTTGGACGTATCAACATCCCCAAGCTTAATTCCTGCTCGTCCTCGAGTAGGTAAATGATAACAAGCATAATTTCTGTGGTGACATGCTACCAATCATATAAGAACTTTTTAAGTAAAGCAATCAAGGCATCTAATTCAATTCAAGTCATAACAAGCAAGAGTCTATATTAGCATTGTAACAAGTAACATAAGAACATAAAGGTGCAAGAGCTCTCGCTGTTCGTGACTCGAATGTCTCCAAATGGTGTTTGCGTGCAAGAAAGGGGATAGGGATATACGAGAGAGTAAAACATAGTTTTTATATTGTTGAGAACTTAATCTACTAAAGTTTCACACTTGGTCTTCTTTGGAATCTTATCTTGACTCATCCCCAGACCGTCAGCCAGGTACAAGTCAAAATGATCCACTCCCTTTTGATATTTTGAGCACTCATGCAATGGATGAGCGTAAGCAAGAAAGTCGACACTTAGGATGGCAAAGAGAGAAAAATGATGGAGGGGGAAGACAAAAAAGGTGTGAAAGTCTCACATCAATGAGGACAATCATCGGCGAGAGAAAGCCAAATGATAGATATCATGTGAGGAGTAGGGATTGCCATGCAACGGATGCACATATGAGCTAAGGTAAGCTCTCCAATGGAACTAGTGGGGGTGCATTGAGTTTACACTATGGGTGGGGCTCGCAACTTAATACCAGCGAGATGTTCTGGATAGATATCTCAAGGTGGATGATTAGTAGTAGATATTGATGGATTTCGGTCTACTTACTTTGGTGTACCGCCCATGCTTTGAACCTCAACCTTTCTTGCAATGTAGTCAGCATTCGTTTGCGTTCGTGGTCCTGTCAATTGCCCAGTTGTAATTCGTTTACCTCACATAGCTGTTTTATCATCTTTTGGGAGAGAGACATCACTAGTGAACATCATGAGAATCCGGTCCATATTACCATCATTGATCACATCCGCTATTTACTTTTCGCTATTATTTACTATTGCAAACATTATCTATCACTACTATCATCTGCGTTTAATCCTTTGTGAACTACAAGGCCGGAGGGATTGACAACCTCTCTGTACTCGTTGGGAGCAAAGTTATTTGTATCTGTGTGCAGGTCCACATTGATTGCTAATATCTGGCGCCGTTAGCAGTTGACACCTACTTGTTGAACCTAGGAGTCTCTGGGGATTCGATCCTTGGCATCTTTGCTAAGGGAAAAACTTCCACAACACTGCATCTCACACCTTCCACTTGGGGTAACCAACGAGGGGTTAGAGGCCCATCAAGGAGTTTTTCTGGCGCCGTTGCC
The DNA here is from genome assembly GCA_902687465.1 of Secale cereale. Taxonomy (NCBI): domain Eukaryota; kingdom Viridiplantae; phylum Streptophyta; class Magnoliopsida; order Poales; family Poaceae; genus Secale; species Secale cereale. Next base: position 836,635,781 of record LR738711.1, read on the forward strand.
GGGGACTCCACTCTTCAGGATAGGGGAGTTGCACGCTATCTTTTACCTTTGCTTTTTAGTCTTGTTAGTTTACCTTTCATTTTTGCTTTAGTACCTTTTATCGAAAATCATAAAAATAGTTATCTTGCTTGCTTGCTACTATGGGTTCTACCAAAAACACTAAATGGGAGGAGTACACCCCTTCTTCCATTACCCCAATTACCACTGTCGGGATCTACAAAAGTAATAAACCTTGTGATTATATTAGTCTTGACGGAGGATTATGCCCATGGCATGGTCTTCCAGGAAAAGAGTATGAGCCTCAGTTTAAAATTGCTCCTAAGCTTCCCCAAACTTGGGAAGATGTTCAAACTCTTATAATAGAGAGCGATTCAAACAAAGAGGATGACACTACAATTCTGCCCAATAATGATAAAATTGATTTTGATAATTGTAGTATTTCAGAAGTTGTCACCTTTCTACAAGGAATGGCCAAAGATCCCCACACTAGCACGCTTAATCTTGCCTTCACAGAGCATATCACTAATGCTCTCATCAAAGCTAGAGAGGAGAAACTTAGAGTAGAAGCCTCCATACCTAGGAAGCTAGAGGATGGTTGGGATCCTATGATTAAAATTAAGATAAACAACTTCTCGTGCTATGCTTTATGTGATATTGTAGCTAGTACCTCTGTTATGCCCAAAAGACTATATGATATGCTTAAATTGAAACCTTATGATTCTTGTTCTTTTGGTGTTCGCCTCGTTGATTCTTCCATAAAGAAACCTTTGGGGAGGATCGACGATGTTCTTCTCGTTGTCAATGACAACTACGTTCCCGTTGATTTTACTATTATGGATATTGAATGTGATCCTTCATGTCCAATTATTTTGGGACGTCCCTTTTTACGCACCGTTGGTGCTATCATTGACATGAAAGAGGATAATATAAAATTTCAGTTTCCTTTCAAGAAAGGGATGGAACACTTCCCTCGAAAGAAGATCAAGTTACCTTTTGAGTCCGTTGTACGGGCTAGCTATTCTTTTACTCTTGATAAAACTTGATCTCTATGCATTATGCCTAGCTTAAAGGCATAAAAGAAAGCGCTTTCGGGAGGCAGCCCACATGAATAAATTTTTATATTTTGCTTTTGTTGTGTCTTGATGTTGTTTACTACAGTATCATCATCATTGTATCTTTGCTTTTCATATTTGTGCCAAGTATAGCCTCTGATTGCTAGAAAGTTCAAAAGTTGTGAGGTGTTGTCCAGGAAACAGATTCTGTCCTTGGATAGAAAAATTCGTATAAAATCACCAGATCATCTTTTTGGTCTGAATTTTTTCGACAGCGTTCTCTATATAATTGTATTTCGTGCATCTGTTCTGAGTTTTTTTATTTGAGTTGCAGAAGTGCCCCGAACAAATCAATTACTACCTGCTGTTCTGTTTTTCACAGATTCTGTCCTGTTTTGCCTTTCCTTCATTTTGCAAACCAAGAGCTTGCTTTTTCTTTGCAAAAACCTTTTGGAAATCTTGAGAAACAATAGAACTTAAAGAATATCTTTATTTCCAGCAAGGTGCAATTATTTTATTAAGGGTACTAACCTCGCTAATCAGATTATGATGAGTTATGTATGAAGGGAGTTTTCAAGTGTGCGAGGGAAGATGATAAAAAGATTCAGGAGTGTCAAGCGCTCAAGCTTGGGGATGCCACCGTGCACCCCCAAGAAATATTCAAGGAGACTCAAGCGTCTAAGCTTGGGGATGCCCCCGTGCATCCCCTTCTCCATCAACATTATCAGTTCGTCTTTCGTTCCGCTATATTTTTATCACTTCATGTGTCATGTGCTATGCTTGGAGCGTCTTGCTTTTAGTTTTCTTTTTAGTTTTTCATAACGAGTCGGAACTCAGCGTTCTTTATGTGGGAGAGAAACACGCTCCACTTCTACCTAGAACATAACATAGAATTTTCATGTCTATCTTTGCTGTGTGTGTTCTTTGTCCTTTAATAGCTACTATCATGTTCAGCTCTTAGTGTTCATGCTTATCTTTTCAAAGAGCTTGTGTTTAGTTGGTTACTTGAACTCTCTTTAATTATCATGCTTATCGTATTAAGAGAGTTTGCTTCCGTTGCATTGGTTGATATGTCTATGATAAAGATGCTACGTGCATAATGGCGCTTAGTAGTTCAGGTTTTCTTATGGTTAGTCTCAAATAGCTGGGGGATTCCCAATGTGTTATTGGAATACCAACTTGATTTGTTTTCCTATGATGTGGTATGGTTTAGTAATATCTTCCTTCGAGAATTTATTTTGATTGACTTGGCGTATGCTCACGCATATTTAAGACTGTAAAGAAAGTCTGTCAAGCCTTGATGATCTTTTATTTCTGAGTAGCGATATAACTTCCATGCCTGATTCAATGTTGCTCTGTCGCTCTGCATGATTATGACCGTCATTGCTCTCTTAGTTGGTCGCTCCCAGTCTTTTGCTAACCTCCATCTGTACTAAGCGGACTAACTTTGCAATACATAGCTCATGGGAAAGTAGCTTAAAAACTATTGTGGTAAAGAATATGTTGCTTATGTATCTTATTTCTTATAAGTTGCTTGCTGAGCGGTAACCATGTTTCTGGGGACGCCATCAACTGTCACACTTTTGTTGAATATCATGTGAGTTGCTATGCATGTTCGTCTTGTCCGAAGTAAGGGTGATTTGCCATGGGTTTAATGAGTATGCATATTGTTAAAGAAGAACATTGGCCGCCAACCAAAGCCATGTATCATGGTGGAAGTTTTAGCTTGGACATTAATCCTCAATCTCTTATGAGAATATGCTTAAGCATTAAAGAGGAGTCCATCATCTATTTTCTATGTTGTCCCGGTATGGATGTCCTCAAGTTGAGATCTATCAAAAACGAGAAATCAAATGCGATTTATCTCCTTGGACCTTTGTACAGGTGGCATAGAGGTACCCCTTTGTGACACTTGGTTGAAACATATGTAATGCAATGATAACCCATGGAAATCTGAGCTAATTAGGACAAGGTACGAGCACTATTGGTATTTGATGCATGAGGCTTGCAACTTATAGGATGTCTTATGCATGACACATATGAAGTACTACTACCGTTGACAAAATTGCTTCTATGTTTTCAAAATAAAAAGCTCTAGCACATAACCATTCTTTTACTTTTTGAGTCTCCACCTTCTTTCTTCAAGCACCAACTACTGAGAGCATGATTGTCATTCTAAGTGTAATGTGCATTGTTCCAAAGTAGCATTGTCTTTTGCATGATTGTGATATCGTTTATTTTGAAATCATTGTATCTAGTCATCACTTAAACCTTGAAGGTGCCCCTGCATTTATGTTTTGCTTCACTAAAGGGGGCAAGCTAGATATCACTTTATCATATTTGCACATCATGTTCATTGCAAATCTATTTGATGCTTCAATGTCATGTTGTAAAACTTTCAGTCATTTGTGATTTTCTCATGAGGCAACTTAATTACTATAGAATCATTGTCTCAGTAAGCTTTTGTCATATGACTATAAAAATTCCTATATGGTTAATAGCATGTCACCACAGAAATTATTCTTGTTATCATTTACCTACTCGAGGACGAGCAGGAATTAAGCTTGGGGATGTTGATACGTCCAAAACGTATCTATAATTCCTGCTTGCTCCATGCCACTTTTGGGTGATATTGCTATGATATTTATACACTTCCATACACTTTTGATCATATTTGGACTAACCTACTAATCCAGTGCACCCCAGTGCCAGTTTATGTTTTCGGCTGTTTTTTATTTCAGGTTTTCACATTACGAGAACTGTCAGGAAAAATCCAGAAAAAATATATAAAAAATCAGCGTTCCAGAACCTACCTTGCGCCCAAAGTACAGCCGGGGGGGCACCAAGGCCCCAGGCGCCCTGGCGGCGCCCCCTCCCCCCCTGGGCCGCGCCGGGGGGGCGCCTGGGCCCCCCGAGCCCCGTCTGGTGCCCCCCTTTGGCATATATTTAGAGCGTCCTTCGAAACCCTCGAGACGGGAACTCTTTTTCGCGATCTCATCTCTGTTCCGCCGCCGCCGTCGCTTCCAAGATCGGGAGCACCAGGAGAACTCTTCCCGGCACCCTGTCGGAGGGGAGGATCACCATCGGGAGCTCTCCACCACCATGGACGCCTCCCGGATGAGTTGTGAGTAGTCTCCCTTGGACCATGAGTCCATGACAAGTAGCTATGTGATGTTCTCCTCCCGTTCTTGTGCTTCACTAATTAGTCCTCGTGAGCTGCCCTACATGATCGAGGCACATATGTAATCCTTATGCTGTTGCTATGATGAGTTTGCTGGGATCCGATGGATTATGAGATTATGTTCAGATTGTGGTTGAGTAATATATTTGATCTACCTCTTTTATATTTATGTTCATAAGTAATTCTTGCATGTTCTCCGTTGTTATTTATTGCTTTAGCCAAGTAGTAGGTAGTGACTCCAAGAGGGAACGTTATGCTCGATTGTGGGTTCATGCCCCTCGATGACTAGCTTGAGTGACATAAACATGAGTCTAGGGATGTGCTGTTGCCACAAGGGGGAAAACAACGGTGCTTGTGCCCGCGGGTGCAAGGATTGTTTACTTTACGCAAAGTTCTTTTAATGCAGTTGTCTGTTGCTTTGAGTTTACACTATGGGTGGGGCTCGCAACTTAATACCAGCGAGATGTTCTGGATAGATATCTCAAGGTGGATGATTAGTAGTAGATATTGATGGATTTCGGTCTACTTACTTTTGCGTACCGCCCATGCTTTGAACCTCAACCTTTCTTGCAATGTAATCAGCATTGGTTTGCGTTCGTGGTCCTGTCAATTGCCCAGCTGTAATTCGTTTACCTCACATAGCTGTTTTATCGTCTTTTGGGAGAGAGACATCACTAGTGAACATCATGAGACTCCGGTCCATATTACCATCATTGATCACATCCGCTATTTACTTTTCGCTATTATTTACTATTGCAAACATTATATATCACTACTATCATCTGCGTTTAATCCTTTGTGAACTACAAGGCCGGAGGGATTGACAACCTCTCTGTACTCGTTGGGAGCAAAGTTATTTGTATCTGTGTGCAGGTCCACGTTGATTGCTAATATCTGGCGCCGTTAGCAGTTGACACCTACTTGTTGAACCTAGGAGTCTCTGGGGATTCGATCCTTGGCATCTTTGCTAAGGGAAAAACTTCCACAACACTGCATCTCACACCTTCCACTTGGGGTAACCAACGAGGGGTTAGAGGCCCATCACCATGGTCCAAGGGGGACTACTCACAACTCATCCGGGAAGCATCCATGGTGGTGGAGAAGCTCCCGGTGGTGGTTCTCCCCTCCGGCAGGGTGCCGAGAAGAGTTCTCCTGATGCTCCCGATCTTGGAAGCGTTGCGGCGGCGGAACAGAGGCGAGATCGCGAAAAAGGGTTCCGTCCTCGAGGGTTTCGGGAAGCGAGGAATATATATGCAAAGGGGGGTCACCAGAGGCGGAGAGGGGGCCCCAGGCGCCCCCCTGGGCGGCCAGGGGTGGGGCCGCCCCGGGTGGCCGCCTGGGCCGCCCCTGGCTCCCCTCTGGCCCCACTTTGGTTTTTCTCGAAGCTTCATGTACGCTGATTTTTTCTGTATTTTTCCCAGAATTTTTGGAGCACTTTTAATATGGGGGAAATCTGAAATAGAAAAACAGCAGAAAACAGGAACTGGCACTGAGATGCACTGAGTTAATAGGTTAGTCCAAATATGATCAAAAGTGTATGGAAGTGCATAAATATCATAGCAATATCACACAAAAGAAGCATGGAGCAAGCAGAAATTATAGATACGTTTTGGACGTATCAGGGGGCGCGCCACCTCTTGGCTGCTGCCCTCTCTCTCCCCTATGACCCACCAGGGCCCACCATTCCCCCGGGGGGTTCCGGTAACCCCCCCGGCACTCCGGTAAATTCCGAAACTTTCCAGAACACTTCCGGTGTCCGAATATAGTCGTCTAATATATCAATCTTTATGTCTCGGACATTCCGAGACTCCTCGTCATGTCCGTGATGTTATCCGGGACTCCGAACTACCTTTGGTACACCAAAACTCATAAACTCATAATACCAATCGTCATCAAACGTTAAGCGTGCGGACCCTACGGGTTCAAGAACTATGTAGACATGACCGATACTTATCTCCGGTCAATAACCAATAGCAGAACCTGGATGCTCATATTGGCTCCTATATATTCTACGAAGATCTTTATCGGTCAAACCGCATAACAACATACGTTGTTCCTTTTGTCATCGGTATGTTACTTGCCCGAGATTCGATCGTCGGTATCTCTATACCTAGTTCAATCTCGTTACCGGCAACTCTCTTTACTCGTTCCGTAATACATCATCTCGTGACTAACTCATTAGTCTTTTGCTTGCAAGGCTTATTATGATGTGCATTACCGAGAGGGCCCAGAGATACCTCTCCGACACTCGGAGTGACAAATCCTAGTCTTGATCTATGCCAACACCACGAATACTTTCGGAGACACCTGTAGAGCATCTTTATGATCACCCAGTTATGTTGTGACGTTTGATAGCACACAAGGTGTTCCTACGGTATTCGGGAGTTGCATAATCTCATAGTCATAGGAACATGTATAAGTCATGGAGAAATCAATAGCAGTAAAACTAAACGATCATAGTGCTATGCTAACGGATGGGTCTAGTCCATCACATCATTCTCCTAATGATGTGATCCCGTTGACCAAATGACAACTCATGTCTATGGCTAGGAAACATAGCCATCTTTGATCAATGAGCTAGTCTAGTAGAGGCATACTAGGGACATACTATTTTGTCTATGTATTCACACATGTATCAAGTTTCCGGTTAACACAATTCTAGCTTGAATAAAAGACATTTATCATGATATAAGGAAATACAAATAACATCTTTATTATTGCCTCTAGGGCATATTTCCTTCACCTCGAGGCCGCCTCAGCGTGCATGATACGCCATCGTGCTGGCCCCCTCCTTCCCCTTTCTCCTCACCCCTCAGTAGAGCTCGCCCGAGCATGGCCTGGACCGCGCCCATGGTGCACCGGCGCCTCCCCCATATAAGCCACCCCGAGCTCCCTCTCTCGCCTCCTCTGGTTCCCTCTCCCTCCTAGTTGCCTCCTGGACATGCTCTCCCTCTCCCTCTGGCTCTCCTTGCCTCTCCATCACCGCCTCGGTCACTGTCGACCTCTGCTTGGCTCCGATGAACCAGGGCCTCTACCCTCGCTCCTCGCCGCCTCTTCCCGTGCCTCGTAGTGCCGGTGCCACCGCCGCCCGACGAGGCCGTCTGCCACGGCAGGTGTAGGAGGCGCTCCGGTCCTCCCCTGCCATCCTCAAGGGTCCTTCCTGACACGCCGCTCCTTGGCGACCCCTCCGGTGGCCGGACCTTGGCCGAGGGTGGCCTCTGCCGCCGGGGGCAAGCACCGGCCACCGCACAGCCGGGGGCTCGATCCCCTCTATCGCGGCCGCGGGAGGAGGGAGATGACCCTACAGGTGGTCCCCGCAGGTCAGCGACCCGGCGACAGGTGATGGGCCTCTAACCCCTCATTGGTTACCCCAAGTGGAAGGTGTGAGATGCAGTGTTGTGGAAGTTTTTCCCTTAGCAAAGATGCCAAGGATCGAATCCCCAGAGACTCCTAGGTTCAACAAGTAGGTGTCAACTGCTAACGGCGCCAGATATTAGCAATCAACGTGGACCTGCACACAGATACAAATAACTTTGCTCCCAACGAGTACAGAGAGGTTGTCAATCCCTCCGGCCTTGTAGTTCACAAAGGATTAAACACAAATGATAGTAGTGATAGATAATGTTTGCAATAGTAAATAATAACGAAAAGTAAATAGCGGATGTGATCAATGATGGTAATATGGACCGGAGTCTCATGATGTTCACTAGTGATGTCTCTCTCCCAAAAGACGATAAAACAGCTATGTGAGGTAAACGAATTACAGCTGGGCAATTGACAGGACCACGAACACAAACCAATGCTGACTACATTGAAAGAAAGGTTGAGGTTCAAAGCATGGGCGGTACGCCAAAGTAAGTAGACCGAAATCCATCAATATCTACTACTAATCATCCACTTTGAGATATCTATCCAGAACATCTCGCTGGTATTAAGTTGCGAGCCCCACCCATAGTGTAAACTCAAAGCAACAGACAACTGCATTAAAAGAACTTTGCGTAAAGTAAACAATCCTTGCACCCGCGGGCACAAGCACCGTTGTTTTCCCCCTTATGGCAACAGCACATCCCCTAGACTCATGTTTCTGTCACTCAAGCTAGTCATCGAAGGGCATGAACCCACAATCGAGCATAACGTTCCCTCTTGGAGTCACTACGTATTACTTGGCCAAAGCAATAAATAACAACGGAGAACATGCAAGAATTACTTATGAACATAAATATAAAAGAGGTAGATCAAATATATTACTCAATCACAATCTGAACATAATCTCATAATCCATCGGATCCCAGCAAACTCATCATAGCAACAGCATAAGGATTACATATGTGCTTCGATCATGTAGGGCAGCTCACGAGGACTAATTAGTGAAGCACAAGAACGGGAGGAGAACATCACATAGCTACTGGTCATGGACTCATGGTCCAAGGGAGACTACTCACAACTCATTCGGAAGGCGTCCATGGTGGTGGAGAGGCTCCCGATGGTGATCCACCCCTCCGGCAGGGTGCCGGGAAGAGTTCTCCTGGTGCTCCCGATCTTGGAAGCGGCGGCGGCGGCGGAACAGAGATGAGATCGCAAAAAAGAGTTCCCTTCTCGAGGGTTTCGAAGGACGCTCTAAATATATGCCAAAGGGGGGCACCAGACGGGGCTCGGGGGGCCCAGGC
>LR738711.1:836644764-836657501 GCA_902687465.1 Secale cereale
CCCCCCCCCCCCCCGGCGCGGCCCACGATGGGGCGCGCCGCCAGGGCGCCTGGGGCCCTGGTGCCCCCCCCCCGGTTGTACTTCGGGCGCAAGGTAGGTTCTGGAACGCTGATTTTTTATATAATTTTCCTGGATTTTTCCTGACAGTTCTCGTAATGTGAAAACCTGAAATACAAAAATAGCCGAAAACAGAAACTGGCACTGGGGTGCACTGGGTTAGTAGGTTAGTCCAAATATGATCAATAGTGTATGGAAGTGTATTAATATCATAGCAATATCACCCAAAAGTGGCATGGAGCAAGCAGAAATTATAGATACGTTTTGGACGTATCAACAGGCCCCGCTCGTTTAAGTGGAGATGGCTCCGGCCTTGACCGCCTCCCCCACGCGAAGGCGCATTCCCTCGAAGCTGCCTCCGACGTGGCCCTTAGCGCGTGCAGCCGAGCCGCTGGGCCGACCCAGTGGCGTCCTGCCACTAAACCCCGGCCTGTGCACGCTGTCGCTGCCCAGATCCAGCCCATTTAGGTAAAACCTTTTCTTTTTCTTTTTCTGTAAGTTTGTAAAATCCCCCAAATATTCAATTGGACTCCAAATTCGATGATCCAAATTTCTAGTGACTCCATAAATCATGCTCTCTCACATGGTGATATTTGAACATTTTTCCAAAAACCTTTCCTTCACAAATATTTATGGAATCACATTTTTTTCATTTCTGTGACTAACTTTAGAAAATCATAGTGGGCCCACTTTTGATCCAAATACAATGATTCAAATTCCTAGATACTTATATGTTCATAACTTAGTTTTTGAACATTTTTTCCAATGCTTTCTGTACCACATCAAATATTGGTCCAATTACCCATGTATAACCAACTTTGCAAATCCCTAGGAAATTCCTTTGAACTCCAAATCCAGTGAAACCAACTCCTAGATGCTCCCAAAATTATTCCTTGTTAAATGGGTGCCTTTGCTCATTTTTCAAAATAATTCTTCTGTACACTTCTTGCAAATCTACTAATCCCTTGGATCATTCATATTAAAATGTTCCAGAATATCCACTCATCCAATTCCAATAAAACCACTTTGGTCATTTTTCATATGACCAGGGGTTACCTAGAAAAGTCCAACTCAAATTTTTAGAGCACTTTTATTTTTGCCTTGTTGTGTTGCTTATTGTGATTTATTCCGACGTTAGTTGACGAAGTAGATGGAGTACTTGGAGAAAGACCAGAAGACTTGAAGACTTTGGTGAACTAGGCAAGCAGCCCTTTGACCATGATGAACCATTTTACATCATAATAGCATTTTCGTTGTTTCATAGAGTGCATGATATACCTTGAATGGCAACCTTGCTAGGTTTGCCTCCTTTGCATACCCCGTTGATACTTGCATTGTACATGACTCTATTATGTTTAGAGTTGTGTTGGTTGATTGTAGAAATATGCTATAGTACCTGGCTACGCTAAAATGGGCCAGGGTTATGGATGGAAAGAAATAAGTATGGTTTGACATACTTGCAAATAACCCAGTGGGTGCCACTAATGCCCCTGGGAGATGATGATGAACTAGGGCACTAATTGGTGGAGAAGTAGTGTACCGAGGCTTGATGAAAGTGTTGTTTACAGAGACGGATTAGATTTAAGATTTGTCGACTGTCCCAACCAAACATGTGCAACCACTCTACCCCTTTACGGGACGGGGCATTATTGATTACTTAGGCTGATACTAGCATGGTGCCCACATTACTAGTGACGAGGGTGACTTGAGGTCACTCTCGGGATAGGGTCGTGCTCGGATAGGCGGCCATGACTGTTTTCACAGGGCACCGGACACACCGTTGGTCCCTTCGTGTATGTGTGATAATGTGAAAAGGGCAGAGTCCCATGATCTTTTGCTTATACATGAGGGTCGTGCACCAATGAGTGGACCCTATGTTAGTGTCGTCTAGGGAAAGGTAATGATCAGGTGCTTCCCCCGAGTACTTGAGGTACTGCGGGATCGTGGATGACACGAAAGCTTCCCGGATCTTATGGGTAAAGTGCGCAAACTCTGCAGAGTGTAAAACTATTCAAATAGTTGTGTCCATGGTCAAGGACAGTTGGGTGGTGCTGCTTAGACTATGTCCATATGTTTCTGGAAAACAACACGGTTTGGTGAATCTGTTGATGTGACTCGTAAGGGAGTCACGATGAGCTTGAGCATGAGTTGTTCATGACTCTTTCTCGATGTTGATGTCTGTAACCTCCTGATACTTGTTGCAGACGCATTCATATCCTTGATAAATATTGATCATACTTGCATGAGAAAAACTAGCTTTTCACAAAACTACCAATTTTAGCAGTAGAGCCTTGCATAATTATTCTGTTATCACTCTTGGGTTGCTTGCGAGTACATTCAAAGTACTCATGGGCTTGCCACTGGTTATTTTATTGGCCAGGCATGAAAGAATAGGATATGATGAAGATTTCTTGGTGACAAACATGCAAGCTAGGACGCTTCCTAGTCAGAATGCCTGTAGGGTTAAGGCAGATGGCATGGGTCCAAGTTGTTATTGAAGATTTCCGCTGCGATGATATACTCAAGACTTGACCATAATGGTCCTACTTGTGTAAAACGGTATGTTGGATGTAAGACTCTTATTATTCAACTTCTGTGCGTTCGGTGAGCATTGATCTCTGGGATCATTGTACACGTGCATTCGGTGATCTCGACTTATGAGTCGGGGTCCCCACACCATATCACATCACAACATGCCCTGCAAAAACAAGTTAGATGTCCTCTACTTTGTTGTTGCAAGTTTTACGTGGCTGCTACGGGCTTCTAGCAAGAACCGTTCTTACCTACGCATCAAAAACATAACGTGTTTCGTCAAGTTTGTTGTTTTAACCTTCAAAAACATAGTCAAATTTGATTCAAGTAAAGTTGGAGAAACAGACACCCGCCAGCCACCTTTATGCAAAGCTAGTTGTTGGGGAACGTAGCAGAATTCAAAAAATTTCCTACGCTTCACCAAGATCAATCTAAGGAGTCATCTAGCAACGAGCATAAAAGAGTGCATCTACATACCCTTTGTAGATCGCGAGCGGAAGCGTTCAAGAGAACTTGGATGATGGAGTCGTACTCGTCGTGATCCCTATCACCGATGATCCCAGCGCCAAACGGACGGCACCTCCGTGTTCAACACACGCTTGATCAAGCAAGGGGGGAGGATAGGTTGATGGAGATCCAGCAGCACGACGGCATGGTGGTGGATGCAACGAGAAAAACTGCAGTGCTTCGCCAAGGACCTGCGGGAGGAGGGAGAGGTGTAACGGGGGGGAAGAGGCGCCAGGGGCTGAGGTGCGGCTGCCCTCTCTCTCCCCCCCCCCCCACTATATATAGGGGCCAGGGTGGCGCCGGCCCTAGGAGATGGGATCTCCTAGGGGGGCGGCGGCCAAGGGGGTGGCTTGCCCCCCAAGCCTAGGGGGCGCCCTCCACCCCTAGGGTTTCCAACCCTAGGCGTAGAGGGAGGCCCAAGAGGGTGTGCCAGCCCACTATGGGCTGGTCCCCTCTCCCTACGGCCCATGGGGCCGTCCGGGATGGGTGGCCCCACCCGGTGGACCCCCGGGACCCTTCCGGTGGTCCCTGTACACTACCGGTGACCCTCGGAACTCTCCCGATGGCCAAAACTGGACTTCCTATATATCATTCTTCACCTCCGGACCATTCCGGAACTCCTCGTGACGTCCGGGATCTCATTCGGGACTCCGAACAACATTCGGGTTACTGTGTGCATATATCTCTACAACCCTAGCGTCACCGAACCTTAAGTGTGTAGACCCTATGGGTTCGGGAGACACGTAGACATGATCGAGACGACTCTCCGGTCAATAACCAACAGCGGGATCTGGATACCCATGTTGGTTCCCACGTGTTCCTCGATGATCTCATCAGATGAACCATGATGTCAAGGATTCACTCAATCCCGTATGTAATTCCCTTTGTCCATCGGTACGGTACTTGCCCGAGATTCGATCGTCGGTATACCGATACCTTGTTCAATCTCGTTATGGCAAGTCTCTTTACTCGTTCCATAATCCATCATCACGTGACTAACTCCTTAGTCACATTGAGCTCATTATGATGATGTCTTACCGAGTGGGCCCAGAGATACCTCTCCGTCATACGGAGCGACAAATCCCAGTCTCGGTTCGTGCCAACTCAACACACACTTTTGGAGATACCCATTGCGTACCTTTATAGCCACCCAGTTACGTTGTGACGTTTGGCACACCCAAAGTATTCCTAGGGTATCTGGGAGTTGCACAACCTCATGGTCTAAGGAACAGATACTTGACACTGGAAAAGCATTAGCATTACGAACTACACGATCTTGTGCTAGGCTTAGGATTGGGTCTCGTCCATCACATCATTCTCCTAATGATGTGATCCTGTTATCAATGACATCCAATGTCCATGGCCAGGAAACCGTGACCATCTGTTGATCAACGAGCTAGTAACAAGAGGCTTACCAGGGACACGTTGTGGTCTATGTATTCACACATGTATCATTGTTTCCGTACAATACAATTCAAGCATGAATAACAGACAATTATCATGAACAAGGAAATATAATAATAACCATTTTATTATTGCCTCTAGGGCATATTTCCAACAGTCTCCCACTTGCACTAGAGTCAATAATCTAGTTACATTGTGATGAATCGAACACCCATAGAGTTCTAGTGTTGATCATGTTTTGCCCGTGGAAGAGGTTTAGTCAACAGATCTGCGACATTCAGATCCGTATGCACTTTACAAATATCTATGTCTCCATCTTGAACATAATTCCGGATGGAGTTGAAACGGCGCTTGATGTGCTTGGTCTTCTTGTGAAACCTGGGCTCCTTGGCAATGGCAATGGCTCCAGTGTTGTCACAGAAGAGAGTCATCGGGCTTGACGCGCTTGGAATGACTCCTAGGTCGGTGATGAACTCCTTCATCTAGACTCCTTCATGCGCTGCTTTGCAAGCAGCTATGTACTCCGCTTCACATGTAGAATGCGCCACGATGCTCTGCTTGCAACTGCACCAGCTGACTGCCCCTCCATTCAAAATATACACGTATCCGGTTTGTGACTTAGAGTCATCCAGATCTGTGTCGAAGCTAGCATCGACGTAACCCTTTACGACGAGCTCCTTGTCACCTCCATAAACGAGAAACATATCCTTAGTCCTTTTTAGGTACTTCAGGATGTTCTTGGCCGTTGTCCAGTGTTCCATACCGGGATCACTTTGGTACCTCCCTACCAAACTAATGGCAAGGTTCACATCAGGTCTGGTACACAGCATGGCATACATAATAGAACCTATGGCTGAGGCATAGGGGATGACACTCATCTTTTCTCTATCTTCTGCCGTGGTCGGGGATTGAGCCGTGCTCAATCTCATACCTTGCAATACAGGCAAGAACCCTTTCTTGGACTGATCCATATTGAACTTCTTCAACATCTTATCAAGGTATGTGCTTTGTGAAAGAACAATGAGGCGTCTCGATCTATCTCTATAGATCTTGATGCCTAATATATAAGCAGCTTCTCCAAGGTCCTTCATTGAAAAACTCTTATTCAAGTAGGCCTTCATGCTCTCCAAGAATTCTATATCATTTCCCATCAGCAGTATGTCATCCACATATAATATGAGAAATGCTACAGAGCTCCCACTCACTTTCTTGTAAATACAGGCTTCTCCCCAAGTCTGTATAAACCCAAACGCTTTGATCACATCATTAAAGCGAATATTCCAACTCCGAGATGCTTGCACCAGCCCGTAGATCGAGCGCTGGAGCTTGCATACCTTGTTAGCGTTTTCAGGATCGACAAAACCTTCCGGCTGCATCATATACAACTCTTCCTTGAGGAAGCCATTAAGGAATGCCGTTTTGACGTCCATTTGCCATATCTCATAATCATAGAATGCGGCAATTGCTAACATGATTCGGACAGACTTCAGCATCGCTACGGGAGAGAAAGTCTCATCGTAGTCAATCCCTTGAACTTGTCGATAACCTTTAGCGACAAGCCGAGCCTTATAGATGGTCACATTACCATCCCGTCAGTCTTCTTCTTAAATATCCATTTATTTTCTATGGCGTGCCGATCATCGGGCAAGTCCACCAAAGTCCACACTTTGTTTTCATACATGGATCCTATCTCGGATTTCATGGCTTCAAGCCATTTGTTGGAATCCGGGCCCGCCATTGCTTCTTCATAGTTCGAAGGTTCACCGTTGTCTAACAACATGATTTCCATGACAGGGTTGCCGTACCACTCTGGTGCGGAACGTGTCCTTGTGGACCTTCGAAGTTCAGTAGTAACTTGATTTGAATCTTCATGATCATCATCATTAACTTCCTCCCTTGTTGGTGCAGGCACCTCAGGAGCAATTTCCCGCGCTGCGCTACTCTCTGGTTCGGGAGGGGTGACTGTCACCTCATCAAGTTCTACTTTCCTCCCACTCACTTCTTTCAAGAGAAACTCTTTCTCCAGAAAGGATCCATTCTTGGCAACAAAGACCTTGCCTTCGGATCTAAGGTAGAAGGTGTACCCAATCGTTTCCTTTGGGTATCCTATGAAGACGCATTTTTCCGATTTGGGTTCGAGCTTTTCAGGTTGAAGTTTCTTGACATAAGCATCGCAACCCCAAGCTTTCAGAAACGACAGCTTAGGTTTCTTGCCAAACCAAAGTTCATACGGTGTCGTCTCAACGGATTTTGACGGAGCCCTATTTAAAGTGAATGCGGCAGTCTCTAAAGCATAACCCCAAAAAGATAGCGGTAAGTCGGTGAGAGACATCATAGATCGCACCATGTCCAACAGAGTACGATTTCGACGTTCGGACACACCATTACGCTGAGTTGTTCCGGGCGGTGTCAATTGTGAAACAATTCCACAGTTCCTTAGGTGCGCGCCAAATTCGTGACTTAAATACTCACCCCCACGATCTGATCGTAAGAACTTTATTTTTCTGTCACGTTGATTCTCAACCTCATTCTGAAATTCCTTGAACTTTTCAAAGGTCTCAGAATTGTGTTTCATTAAGTAGACATACCCATATCTACTTAAGTCATCTGTGAGGGTGAGAACATAACGATAGCCTCTGCGAGCTTCAACACTCATTGGACCGCACACATCGGTATGTATGATTTCCAATAAGTTGGTCGCTCGCTCCATTGTTCCGGAGAACGGAGTCTTGGTCATCTTGCCTAAGAGGCATGGTTCGCACGTGTCAAATGATTCATAATCAAGAGACTCTAGAAGTCCATCTGCATGGAGCTTCTTCATACGTTTGACACCAATATGACCAAGGCGGCAATGCCACAAGTATGTGGGACTATCATTATCAACTTTACATCTTTTGGCATTCACACTATGAATATGTGTAACATCACATTCGAGATTCATCAAAAATAAACCATTGACCAGCGGGGCATGACCATAAAACATATCTCTCATATAAATAGAACAACCATTATTCTTGAATTTAAATGAGTAGCCATCTCGCATCAAACGAGATCCAGATACAATGTTCATGCTCAAAGCTGGTACTAAATAACAATTATTAAGGTTTAAAACTAATCCCGAGGGTAGATGTAGAGGTAGCGTGCCGACGGCGATCACATCGACCTTGGAACCATTCCCGACGCGCATCGTCACCTCGTCCTTCGCCAGTCTCCGCTTATTCCGCAGCTCCTGCTTTGAGTTACAAATGTGAGCAACTGCACCGGTATCAAATACCCAGGAGCTACTACGAGCGCTGGTAAGGTACACATCAATAACATGTATATCATATATACCTTTGACGTTGCCGGCCTTCTTATCTGCTAAGTATTTGGGGCAGTTCCGCTTCCAGTGACCCGTTCCCTTGCAATAAAAGCACTCGGTTTCAGGCTTGGGTCCATTCTTTGGCTTCTTCCCGGCAACTGGTTTACCGAGCGCGGCAACTCCTTTGCCGTCCTTCTTGAAGTTCTTCTTACCCTTACCTTTCTTGAATTTAGTGGTTTTATTCACCATTAACACTTGATGCTCTTTCTTGATCTCCACCTCCGCTGCTTTCAGCATTGAATACACCTCGGGAATGGACTTCTCCATCCCTTGCATATTGAATTTTAACACGAAGCTCTTATAGCTAGGTGGGAGCGACTGAAGGATTCTTTCAACGACCGCTTCGTCTGGGAGATTCATTCCCAACTGAGACAAGCGATTGTGCAACCCAGACAACTTGAGTATGTGCTCGCTGTCAGAACTATTCTCCTCCATCTTACAACTGTAGAATGCGTTGGAGACATCATATCTCTCAACTCGGGCATGAGCTTGGAAAACCATTTTCAGCTCTTGGAACATCTCATATGCTCCGTGGTGCTCAAAACACTTTTGGAGCCCCGATTCTAAGCTGTAGAGCATGCCGCACTGAACCAGAGAGTAATCATCACAACGCGACTGCCAAGCGTTCATAACATCTTGGTTTGCCGGGGCGGGAGCGTCACCTAGCGGTGCTTCTAGGACATAAGTTTTCTTGGCAGCTATGAGGATGATCCTCAGGTTACGGACCCAATCCGTATAGTTGCTACCATCGTGTTTCAGCTTGGATTTCTCTAGGAACGTGTTGAAGTTGAGGGTGACATGAGCGTGGGCCATTTGATCTACAAGACATATTGTAAAGAATTTAGACTAAGTTCATGACAATTAAGTTCATCTAATCAAATTTAATGTACTCCCACTTAGATTGACATCTCTCTAGTCATCTAAGTGATACATGATCCGAATCGACTAGCCCGTGTCCAATCATCACGTGAGACGGACTAGTCATCAACGGTGAACATCTTCATGTTGATCGTATCTTCTATACGACTCATGTTCGACCTTTCGGTCTTCCGTGTTCCGAGGCCATGTGTGTACATGCTAGGCTCGTCAAGTGAACCCTAAGTGTATTGTGTGTGTAAATCTGGCTTACACCTGTTGTATGCGAACATTAGAGCCTATCACACCCGATCATCATGTGGTGCTTCGGAACAACGATCCTTAGCAAAGGTGCACAGTTAGGGGGAACACAATTCTTGAATTTTTTTAGTGAGAGATCATCTTATTTACTACCGTCGTTCTAAGCAAATAAGATGCATAAACATGATAAACATCACATGCAATCAAATAAAGTGACATGATATGGCCAATATCATTTTGCTCCTTTGATCTCCATCTTCGGGGCACCATGATCATCTTTGTCACCGGCATGACACCATGATCTCCATCATCATGATCTCCATCATCGTGTCTTCATGAAGTCGTCTCGCCAAATATTACTTCTACTACTACGGCTAACGTTTAGCAATAAAGTAAAGTAATTACATGGCGTTATTCAGTGACACGCGGGTCATACAATAAAATAAGACAACTCCTATGGCTCCTGCCGGTTGTCATACTCATCAACATGCAAGTCGTGATTCCTATTACAAGAACATGATCAATCTCATACATCACATTCATCACATCTTCTTGGCCATATCACATCACATAGCACATGCTGCAAGAACAAGTTAGACATCCTCTAATTGTTGTTGCAAGTTTTTACGTGGCTGCTATAGGTTTCTAGCAAGAACGTTTCTTACCTACGCCAAAACCACAACGTGATATGTCAATTTCTATTTACCCTTCGTAAGGACCCTTTTCATCGAATCCGATCCGACTAAAGTGGGAGAGACAGACACCCGCCAGCCACCTTATGCAACTAGTGCATGTCAGTCGGTGGAACCAGTCTCACGTAAGCGTACGTGTAAGGTCGGTCCGGGCCGCTTCATCCCACGATGCCGTCGAATCAAGATTGGACTAGTAGCGGCGAGAGAATTGAACATAATCAACGGCCACAACTTGTTTGTGTTCTACTCGTGCAAGATGCTACGCAAAGACCTAGCTCAGATGCCACTGTTGGGGAACGTAGCAAAATTCAAAAAAATTCCTACGCTTCACCAAGATCAATCTAAGGAGTCATCTAGCAACGAGCATAAAAGAGTGCATCTACATACCCTTTGTAGATCGCGAGCGGAAGCGTTCAAGAGAACGTGGATGATGGAGTCGTACTCGTCGTGATCCCTAACACCGATGATCCCAGCGCCGAACGGACGGCGACGGGATCAGCCTGATGGTGGAAGGGGAGGCCCGTTCTCTTTCCTCTTCGGCCTTGACGCGCGTCTTCAGCCACCTTGATCTGCGCTACCCGAGCACCGACCTCGGGGCCCTGCTCGAGCCTGTGAATGAAGAGCGCTGCGCGGCCGCCGCCGAAGCCATGAAGCACCTCCGCGTTCAACACACGTATGGTGCAGCGACGTCTCCTCCTTCTTGATCCAGCAAGGGGGAGGAGAGGTTGATGGAGATCCAGCAGCACGACGGCGTGGTGGTGGATGCAACGGGAAAAACTGCAGGGCTTCGCCAAGGACCTGCGGGAGGAGGGAGAGGTGTAACGGGGGGGGGTAAGAGGCGCCAGGGGCTGAGGTGCGGCTGCCCTCTCTCCCCCCACTATATATAGGGGCCAGGGGGTGCGCCGGCCCTAGGAGATGGGATCTCCTAGGGGGGCGGCGGCCAAGGGGGTGGCTTGCCCCCCAAGCCTAGGGGGCGCCCCCCATCCCTAGGGTTTCCAACCCTAGGCGCAGGGGGGAGGCCCAAGGGGGTGCGCCAGCCCACTATGGGCTGTTCCCCCTCCCCCTGCGGCCCATGGGGCCCTCCGGAATGGGTGGCCCCACCCGATGGACCCCCGGGACCCTTCTGATGGTCCCGGTACACTACCGGTGACCCCCGGAACTCTCCCAATGGCCGAAACTGGACTTCCTATATATCATTCTTCACCTCCGGACCATTCCGGAACTCCTCGTGACGTCCGGGATCTCATCCGGGACTCCGAACAACATTCGGGTTACCGTGTGCATATATCTCTACAACCCTAGCGTCACTGAACCTTAAGTGTGTAGACCCTACTGGTTCGGGAGACACGTAGACATGACCGAGACGACTCTCCGGTCAATAACCAACAACGGGATCTGGATACCCATGTTGGTTCCCACGTGTTGCTCGATGATCTCGTCGAATGAACCACGATGTCAAGGATTCACTCAATCCCGTATGTAATTCCCTTTGTCCATCGGTACGATACTTGCCCGAGATTCGATCGTCGGTATACCGATACGTTGTTCAATCTCATTATGGCAAGTCTCTTTACTCATTCCGTAATCCATCATCCCGTGACTAACTCCTTAGTCACATTGAGCTCATTATGATGATGTCTTACCGAGTGGGCCCAGAGATACCTCTCCGTCATACGGAGTGACAAATCCCAGTCTCGGTTTGTGCCAACTCAACAGACACTTTCGGAGATACCCGTTGCGTACCTTTATAGCCACCCAGTTACGTTGTGACGTTTGGCACACCCAAAGTATTCCTACGGTATCCGGGACTTGCACAGCCTCATGGTCTAAGGAACAGATACTTGACACTGGAAAAGCTTTAGCATTATGAACTACACGATCTTGTGCTAGGCTTAGGATTGGGTCTTGTCCATCACATCATTCTCCTAATGATGTGATCCCGTTATCAATGACATCCAATGTCCATGGCCAGGAAACCGTGACCATATGTTGATCAACGAGCTAGTAACTAGAGGCTTACCAGGGACACGTTGTGGTCTATGTATTCACACATGTATCATTGTTTCTGTACAATACAATTCAAGCATGAATAACAGACAATTATCATGAACAAGGAAATATAATAATAACCATTTTATTATTGCCTCTAGGGCATATTTTCAACACTAGTTGCATGTCTGTCGGTGGAACCGGTCTCATGAACGTGGTCATGTAAGGTTGGTCCAGACCGCTTCATCCAACAATACCACCGAATCAGAATAAGATGTTGGTGGTAAGCAGTATGACTATCACCGCCCACAATTCTTTGTATTCTACTCGTGCATATCATCTACGCATAGACCTAGCTCATGATGCCACTGTTGGGAAACATAGCATGTAATTTCAAAAAAAAATCTACGCTCACGCAAGATCTATCTAGGAGATGCATAGCAACGAGAGGGGAAGAATGTGCCCATGTACCCTCGTAGACCGAAAGCGGAAGCGTTTGACAACGCGGTTGATGTAGTCGAACTTCTTCTCGTTCTGACCGATTAAGTATGGAACGTACGTCACCTCCGAGTTCTGCACACGTTCAGCTCGACGACGTCCCTCGAACTCTTGATCCAGCAGAGTGTCGAGGAAGTAGATGAGTTCCTTCAGCATGACGGTGTGGTGACGGTGATGATGAAGTGATCCGCACAGGGCTTCGCCTAAGCATTACGAGATTATGATCGCGGGAGTAAACGATGGAGGGGGACGCCGCACATGGCTAACAATGATGTTGTGTGTCTTAGGCGCCCCCTCCCCACATATATATAGGTTGGAGAGGGGAGGAGGCAGCCAAGGGGGCGCCCAAGTAGGCCGAATCCTACTTGGGTTGCCACCCCAATTCGCCCCCCTTCCTTATATTGTGTAGGGGAAAGGAAAGAGAGGAGGAAGAGAAGGAAAGGGGGGAGGCCGAATCCTCCCCCTTCCTTCCTCCTTCCCTTCTTCCTTCTTCTCCTATTCGGCCTATGGGGGTGCACCACCTCACTAGGGGTTGGTCTGTCCCTCACTTGGCCCAATAGGCCCATAACTTTGCCGGGGGG
>LR738711.1:836657585-836728406 GCA_902687465.1 Secale cereale
GCGGAACCCCTTCCGGTGACCCGATATCACCCGGAACACTTTCGGTGTCCAAATATCATCGTCCTATATATATGAATATTTACCTCTCAACCATTTCGAGACTCCTCGTCATGTCCGTGATCTCATCCGGGACTCCGAGCACCATTCGGCCACCAAATCACATAACTCATATAATTCAAAATCGTCATCGAACGTTAAGCGTGCGGACCCTACGGGTTCGAGAACTATGTAGACATGACCGAGACACCCTCTCCGGTCAATAACCAATAGCGGAACCTAGATGCTCATATTGGCTCCCACATATTCTACGAATATCTTCATTGGTCGTACCGTAATGACAACATACGTTATTCCCTTTGTCATCGGTATGTTACTTGCCCGAGATTCGATCATCGGTATCTTCATACCTAGTTCAATCTCGTTACCGGCAAGTCTCTTTACTCGTTCCGTAATACATCATCCTCAACTAACTCATTAGTCACATTGCTTGCAAGGCTTCTCATGATGTGCATTACCGAGAGGGCCCAGAGATACCTCTCCGATACTCGGAGTGACAAATCTTAATCTTGATCTATGCCAACCTAACAAATATCTTTGGAGATACCTGTAGAGCATCTTTATAACCACCCAATTACGTTGTGACGTTTGATAGCACACAAGGCATTCCTTCGGTATTCGGGAGTTGCATAATCTCTTAGTCGGAGGAATATGTATTTGACATGAAGAAAGCAGTAGCAATAAAACTGAACGATCAATATGCTAAGCTAATGGACGGGTCATGTCCATCACATCATTCTCCTAATGATGTGATCCCGTTCATCAAATGACAACACATGTCTATGATCAGGAAACTTAACCATCTTTGATTAACGAGCTAGTCTAGAAGAGGCTTACTAGGGACATGATATTTTGTCTATGTATCCAGACATGTATCAAGTTTCCGGTTAATACAATTCTAGCATGAATAATAAACATTTATCATGAAATAAGGAAATATAAAATAACAACTTTATTATTGCCTCTAGGGCATATTTCCTTCACTATCATCACCGTTCAATCGAAAATAATGCATAACGCTTATGTGGTCATCATGGACGGCCAACAACCATGCCCGCCGGTGTGTGTGTGATGTCACCACTAATGGGCCTCACTTTCGATGTGTTAGCGGTGACTTTCTCCTACCGAACTGCAATATTATTTTCTTCTATGTTGTATAAAATAAAACGAGACTAGCAACATGTTAACACGATTTACATATGCATGAAGCAATATCTTTTATGGTGCATGTTAAAAGTATATTACTTTTCATATTGATTACTAAAGTTTCATCTATTATCATGATACACGGGGTTTATATAAAAGGCAATTAAATAATTAATGTGTTGTGTGAAATTTGTGCATTGTGTTTGTCAGATTGCTAGTCATTAGTTACCCTTTTTTCCTTTTGAGATTAAGCACCCCTTATTACGTTAACACCTAGTATTGCAATGAATATCGAAAAAACATATTTTCTATTTTTCACGCGAGGATCCAAGTTATATGTTTACAACAACAATCTATTAAATATTTATATGAGTATGCTCATAGATTAAAATTGTTGTGGTAATAGTGTCATGCGACGCCACATATGTAACACATATTTTGCATCCCTGTGAAACCTAGCCACCACATGCGAGGGACATGCACCACAATTTGTTCCTCAGAGGGATCCCTCCCCTTCCATCGGCTGCTCCAACAACTACGGGTTGAAGGGGACGTTTTGACTTTGTTTCTACGCTTGTTCAATAGTCTAGTGGTTTAGTTAGCTATTCGTCTTCTACCGGGGCGACGGCGGTGATGAATAAGTTTTCTCTAGACCTCTTATCAAAATTTCAATTCTCTCACCTATTGGTATTGAATCTGGTAGATGTGTCTGCGATGTCTCAAGCCCTTTGGATCTTGGCCGGGTGCTTCATGCGTTTTCGTGTTAGTGTCGAGGTAATGCTCCTCTTCTTCTTGCTCTCTGTGGTGGTGGCGACGTGGTGTCAAGGGAATCCAACACCTACGATGGCGGAAGGCTTGCCCTTCGGATCAGAGCGATGTTTTCGTGACGTTTTTTGTGCTAATAACGAGGTTGTGATATCCTTTTATCTCTTTGGGCATTTCCTTGATGCGACAGAACGCTTTTGTGATGGTTCATGCTTCCTTAATGTTACAGTGGCGCTCTCTCCTATTGGTATTGAATCTGGTAGCTGTGTCTGCGATGTCTCAAGCCCTTTGGATCTTGGCCGGGTGCTTCATGCGTTTTCGTGTTAGTGTCGAGGTAATGCTCCTCTTCTTCTTGCTCTCTGTGGTGGTGGCGACGTGGTGTCAAGGGAATCCAACACCTACGATGGCGGAAGGCTTGCCCTTCGGATCAGAGCGATGTTTTCGCGACGTTTTTTGTGCTAATAACGAGGTTGTGATATCCTTTTATCTCTTTGGGCATTTCCTTGATGCGAAAGAACGCTTTTGTGATGGTTCATGCTTCCTTAATGTTACAGTGGCGCTCTC
Source organism: Secale cereale (assembly GCA_902687465.1). Classification (NCBI taxonomy): domain Eukaryota; kingdom Viridiplantae; phylum Streptophyta; class Magnoliopsida; order Poales; family Poaceae; genus Secale; species Secale cereale. The sequence goes on from LR738711.1 coordinate 836,660,118, forward strand.
TCTCCCGCGCGAAGTTGGTAGTTTTCATAAGTTGGTTTAGGTCGATCTACATAAAGATTTCTACAATTACAGCTTCTTCTCTACGACGGTGGTCCAGGCGAACCTTAGCACTATGATTTCTTGATCGCAGAATACATTGTCATGTTGGCATTGACAATAAAACAATGGGGATCGTGCACCTTCGGCTTATGTTGGATGATGAGTTTGTTTTTAGCTCCCTTTTGTAATTTGCATGGCTTTTGACATGTCTTGTATTGTTGAAAGTTTCTCGGGCGTGGCTAGGTCTCAGTCGAACCGAGACTTAACCAAGTTTCTGTCAAGTGACACAACATATAGAAAAGAAGAAAACATATAAAAGAATTTTTTGCACGAATCTTCATGTATCTCATGAGCATAGTATCGATTGACATTTTGCAATCCCCAAGTTTTTAATACAAATCTAAGGCCTTTTTTTTGGCGTCACAAATCCAAGGCCTTATTCGAGAAAAATATGACCCCCCATGTCTTATTGCTACACGTTCATGTCGTCGAGGTGTTCGACTTGTTGCACTGCCAGTCGCGGTATCCAAATTCGCCATGCTTTCGGGGGCCGCGCAGGCCACCGCCTCGGCGGCGTCGTAGCGCGAGCGGTCGCACGGCCACATGCGCATGGCCAGGCCGGCGCTGAAGACGCTCACCACCGGGCCACCGGAAGCCAGGGGTGAGTTCATCCGCCTCTGCTCAAGCGGCCGCCTCAAGGATGCCCTCCACCACCCTTTCCGGGACGTCCTCTGGTCGGACCCTAACCTCTTCGCCCACGTCTTCCGGGCCTGCCGCGCCATCCCGCTCCTCCGCCAGCTCCACGCCTTTGCCGCCACCTCTGGCGCCGCCGCCGACCGCTTCACCACCAACAACCTCATGCTCGCCTACGCGGACCTGGGCGACCTTCCCACTGCGTGCAGTCTGTTCGAGAGAATTCCGAAGCCGAACGTCATGTCCTGGAACATTTTGATTGGGGGTTACATCAAGAATGGTGACCTTGGAAGCGCTCGGAAGCTGTTCGACGAAATGCCCACGAGGAATGTCGCCACCTGGAATGCCATGGTCGCTGGGCTCACCAATGCAGGGCTTGACGAGGATAGCTTGGGGTTCTTCCTTGCCATGCGAAGGGAGGGATTGCATCCTGATGAGTTTGGCCTTGGGAGCGTATTCAGATGCTGTGCTGGGCTCTCCGATCTGGTCTCTGGACGCCAGGTCCATGCATATGTTGTAAGGTGTGGGATGGACATTGACATGTGTGTTGGGAACTCGCTGGCTCACATGTACATGCGGTGTGGGTGCCTCGCAGAAGGAGAGGCCGTTCTCCAAGCGCTTCCTTCTCTTACAGTTGTGTCATTCAATACCACAATCGCTGGTAGGACGCAGCATGGAGACTCGGAGGGAGCATTGGAGTATTTTTCCATGATGAGAGGTGTTGGGATAGCGGCTGATGTGGTCACATTCGTTAGTATCATTACCTGTTGCTCAGACTTGGCAGCTCTCGCACAAGGTCAGCAAGTTCACGCACAGGTTATCAAGGCTGGAGTTGACAAGGTTGTTCCAGTCATTACTTGCCTTGTGCATATGTACTCTCGATGCGGATGCTTGGGTGACTCGGAAAGAGTTTATTCTGGTTATTGTGGATCAGATCTTTTTCTTCTCAGTGCAATGATCTCAGCTTGTGGGTTCCATGGGCAAGGACATAAAGCAGTTGAGCTGTTTAAACAGATGATGAATGCAGGGGCAAGACCTAATGAGGTTACTTTCTTGGCCCTGCTATATGCGTGCAGCCATAGTGGTCTGAAAGATGAAGGCTTGGAGTTCTTTGAGCTTATGACCAAGACTTATGGACTACAACCAAGTGTGAAACACTACACTTGTATTGTGGATCTTCTTGGGCGATCAGGTTGTCTGGATGAAGCAGAGGCCCTTATCTTGTCAATGCCTGTACGTGCTGACGGGGTCGTATGGAAGACACTGCTATCTGCTTGTAAGACCCAGAAGAATTTTGACATGGCCGAGCGGATAGCAGAGCGAGTCATTGAGTTTGACCCTCGAGATTCTGCGCCTTATGTTCTGCTATCAAATATTCGAGCTACCAGCAAGAGATGGGGAGATGTCAGTGAGCTAAGAAAAAACATGAGGGAGAAGAACGTGAGAAAGGAACCTGGTGTCAGCTGGGTAGAGCTTAAGGGTCAGGTGCATCAGTTTTGCACAGGAGATAAATCTCATCCAAGACAAGGAGAGATCGATGAGTACTTGGAAGAAATGATGGCCAAGATCAGGCAATGTGGATATGCACCAGACATGAGCATGGTCTTCCATGATATGGAGGATGAGGAGAAAGAGGTTAGTTTAACTCACCACAGCGAGAAATTGGCGATAGCATTTGCGTTTCTGAGCTTACCTGAAGGAGTTCCTATCCGAATAATGAAGAATCTACGTGTGTGCGATGACTGCCATGTTGCTATCAAGTTGATGTCCCAGGTCACTGGTCGAGAGATTGTGGTCAGAGATGTAAGCCGCTTTCACCATTTCAGAGATGGCAAATGCTCCTGTGGAGATTATTGGTGATGAGAGCACTCAACTGTGTGTATCTTTTCCATCTGCTGTGGGGAACAAGATCTGTATACTTGGTTCATGGAATTTTTGAAGTCAGCAGGTTTTGGTCTACTCAACTGAGGTATGGGCTATTGAATTGGCTGTTTTGAGTTTCAACTAGTCTGTACCAATCCGACCTGTACTCTGGAAATCATTAAATTTGCTGGATCTTTGATCCTAAAAAATAAATGCATTCACTCTGATTCTTAAACAAATAATTGCCTTCTACTCCCTTCGTTCCTAAATATAAGTCTTTTAAAAGATTACACTATGGACTACATACGGAGCAAAATGAGTGAATCTACACTCTAAAGTATGTCTATATACATCCGTATGTAGTTTGTAGTGAAATCTCTAAAAAGACTTATATTTAGGAACGGAGGGAGTATAAGTGATGGACTAGCATTTTTCGCCCAAGTCTTGGTAGAATTCTGAAATTCAGGAAATGCATTCTGTATGACATGAATATTTGTGGACAGAGCTGAAATACAAGATTTGGTTTTCTCAACAATTAATTATCTGGTTGTGGTTGTCCCATCTTTCATATATTGCCACAGAATGGAAGGCAAGTGTCTGTTTTACTTGTCATGCAATAATTCTGATTAGAATGTCAAGTGACATTTTTTTTCCATTTCACTGGATGTATATTTTGGTCAATAAGAACAGTGGCCAGGGTCCACAGGCAGCTGCATATATGCATTGTACAATAGTTCCATTGAATCTCGTTATGCATTGAAATTAATTTTTGTTATGTTCCCACACGCAAATTATGGAGGCGGGATTTTATTTAAATAAAGGATTTGTTTGGTATGTTTGCGAACCTTTCCTTCCTTTGGCTGCTGGTTTCCATCTACTCTATATGGATCTCATCTGAGCGAATCCTCCCATCCCAATAAACACCACAAATCTGGGCCGTCTTCCAACCTTTCCATGTGCAGATCAGATTTAAATTCCCCTGAGATGTTTACAGGTACAAAAAACAAACAGCAACAAGGACAGAACTGTAGGGCATTATTACGTACTGAAAGAAAAGAACAAAATGGCAAGTTATTCACAGTGGAAAAAGAAGAGAACAAAATTGCACGTTATTCCCCAGAGATGTTTACTGAAAGAACATAACAAAGTGGCAATTTAAAAGGGCATTACTGTAGGACTTCAGTTCAAATCAGACATGCATTCTGAGTTACTGACTGAGCTAACCATCCATCAGTTAAGGGTCTACTCAACTGAGGGATGGGCTATTGAATTGGCTGTTTTGAGTTTCAACTAGTCTGTACCAATCCGACCTGTACTCTGGAAATCATTAAATTTGCTGGATCTTTGATCCTAAAAAATAAATGCATTCACTCTGATTCTTAAACAAATCATTGCCTTCTATAAGTGATGGACTAGCATTTTTCGCCCAAGTCTTGATAGAATTCTGAAGTTTAGGATATGCATTCTGTATGATATGAATATTTGTGGACAGCGCTGGAATAGAAGATTTGGTTTTCTCTACAACTAATTATCTGGTTGTCGTTGTCCCATCTTTCATATCTTGCCAATATATATGCCTTTATTAATAATTAAAGATCAGCTCAGGATGGTCATAAAGTGGAATCATGTGTTGCTGGAGCCTGGAGGTTCTGATCCTTCTGAGAGCATGACAGTAGAAACTATCGGTGCAATTATACCTGGAGCAACAATGGTGCAGCGCTACAAAATGGAAGGCAAGTGTCTCTTTTACTTGTCATGCAATAATTCTGATTAGAATGTCAAGTGACATTTTTTTTTTCCATTTCACTGGATGTATATTTTGGTCAATAAGAACAGTGGCCAGGGTCCACAGGCAGCTGCATATATGCATTGTACAATAGTTCCATTGAATCTCGTTATGCATCGAAATTAATTTTGGATTTTGTCTTTCAGTTGGCTGTGCTTGGTTTTGAATAAGATTATTAGTTAATTTTCTTTTTTGAGGTCATGGCGTTTGTTTGTACAAATCGACAGCACTGTTTGCAGATTCCTCGGTTTTTTTTCTGTTCCCTCTTGTTGCTCATCCATTTTGATCTCTTGATTCACTGACAATTATGCAGAAAGGTTATATTGCTGCTCTTTGTTTTTCTTGTGATGGTTTCTTTACCTTGGGAACGGGCTCGTTGAAAGAAGCAACCAGGCCCAATGGCCAATGGGGGTCTTCAGACACACTCAGGTTCTATTCTTTGGCCCGCAGATTGCGGCCAGATTTTTGTGCCAAGTCATGTCCAGACCTGACCATATGGACAGTGCTTCTAAGGCGCCACCCGTGGGCATGGATTTTTGGCTTGGCACAATACACGAATAAAAGGGCCGGGACGCCACGGAACAAAGCTGATCCCCGAAGCCAAGCCTTAAGGACAGCCCGGCACGTCCCTTTTATTCATGGGTCGGCATGACACATCTCGGCACGTGGCGGCATGCGGCCCAAGTCGGCCCTTTTAGCATTGTTTGAGGTTGTTTCGCCCTTTTTAAGACCGTTCTGACCTTTTTGGGCCTTTTCGGCCTTTGAACCTAAAAAAACAAAAGGTCCAGAAGGCCGAAGTGGCCCACAAGGGCCAAATATGAACAAAGGCCGGTCCACAAGCATGCCGGGCCGTGCCGACCTTTTTTATGGCGTGTGACAAGCCGATCCTCGAGCCGAGGCCTTGGCACGACATGACCCTATTATAAAAGGCCGACATGGCCCGTGCCATGCCAAGCCTTTATATTGGTATGTCGGGCCGTGCCGCCCCATATGGCCAGGTCTCACGATACGACGATCTGGTTGGGCGCTTCCTATTTCGCGTGTAGCCATGTACCCACCCACCCACCCCACCCCCTGCGCCCCATCCTCTCTATGGGTTGGCCCATTCCGATTTTCTCCCCAACAGTTTTGGGAAGGTTCTAGAACCTTCTTCGAATCAGGTTTTCCTTTTCCTTTGTTTTATTTCGATGTTTTTCTTTTCCCTTTTTTGAAATACATGAACCTTTTTCAAACTCGTTAACTTTTTTGAATTCATGAAGTTTTCCCAAATCCACAATTTTTTTCTTTCAAATTTTCAAATTCGTGAACTTTTATTAAAACACGGGACAAAATTCAAATTCACAAACATTTTTTGAAACCCGAGAACATTTTCAAATTCATTAACATTTTTTAAAATCTGACCATTTTTCAAATTTATGTTTTTTTTTAAATTTGGGAGTAATTTTTGAAATTCACAAACATTTTTGGAATCGATGACCATTTTATTTAATCTGGGAACATTTGTGGAATCCATGAATGTTTTTAAAAACTAGTGAACATTTTTTAAAATTCGTGAACAGTTTCTGAATTCACGATTTTCTTAAAATTTATGAACATTTTTTGAAATCCGGGAACATTATTCAAATTCGTGGGCATTTTTTAAATATACGATCATTTTTTAAGTTTTGGGAAAAAGCGCGAACAATTTGTTAAATCTGCGATCACTTATAAAAAATCTGAACATTTTTTGAAATCTGGGAACATTTTCCAAAGCATGATAATTTTTTCAAATTTGTAAAAAAAATAGATCATGTTTTTTTTCAAATTCGTGAATTGTTTTTAAAATCTGGAATCTTTTTTGAAATGCCGATAATTTTTAATGAAGCAAAAAAACAAAACACAAAGGAGAACTAAAGAAATAAACAGGGGCGCCCCACGCCGTAATGGGCTGGCCTCCCGGCCCAAGCGCGTGCGGTAGTGCCCGTTTGCTGCGCTAGCGCCGCGTAGTGCGGGGATTAGGAGCTCCCCTCCGGCTGATCAAGCAGGTCACCTCACCAGCGAGTCATCAGATCAGCGACTCATCACCAACCCCCACACCAAAGCAAGCGCGAAGGTCAGAGCTCCCCGCGCGCCATGGCTTCCCCGTCCCAATCCCCCTCCCCTCTCCACCCGCACCAGCTCCAGCAGCACCCGCTCCCCCCGCACCAGCACCCCCACCCGCAGTACCAGATCCCGCCCCCTTCGATGCCCCCGCCGCCGGGGGCGCCCTCCAAGGCCATGGATCTGGAGGTCACCGTCGTCTCGGGCAAGCACCTGAAGAACGTCAACTGGCGCCGCGGCGATCTCCGCGCCTACGCCGTCGCCTACCTCGATCCCTCCCGCCGCACCGCCACCCGCCCCGACGACGCCGGCGGCTGCAAGCCCGCGTGGAACGAGCGCATCACCCTCCAGCTCCCGCCCCACCTCTCGCCGCACGACCCCTCGCTCCTCCTCTCCCTCGACGTCTTCCACTCCAAGCCGTCCGACTCTCCCAAGCCGCTCGTCGGCTCCGCCCGCTCGCCTCTCCGCGACCTCCTCTTCCCCGCTAACCCTAACCCTAGCTCCGACTCCCCCACCTCACCGATCATCACCCTCCCGCTCCTGCGCCCCTCCGGCCGCCCTCAGGGCAAGCTCCGCATCCGCGTCGCCCTCCGTGAACGCTCGCCTCCTCCTCCGGAGCCGCAGTATCCGCCTCCTTCCTCCTCCCCTTACTATTTCCCAGTCCCTCCGCCTCCCACCTACTCGGCACCGCCACAGTACGGCTCAGACCAGTACTACCGTCCTAGTGGGTACTACGCGCCACCACCACAGCCTCCATCTCAGTACGAGTACACCACAGGGCCCTCTGCTCCTGTGGAGTACGGCAGGCAATATGAGCAACGAGGAAGGACTGAGGGTGTGACTGGGCAGTATGATCCGAGAAGGACTGAAGGTGTGACTGGGCAGTATGAGCCAAAAGGAAGGACTGAGGGTGTGACTGGGCAGTATGAACAAAGAGGAAGGACTGAGGGGGGGACTCCGAGCGAAAGGTATGGATTAGGCACTGGGCTTGCTGTGGGTGCAGTTGCTGGGGGCGTTGGGGCGCTTGCGATTGATGAAGGCGTGAAGTATAAGGAGGAAAAGGCGGCAGAGAGGGTGGGAGAGAAGGTCGCTCCTGCTGCAAGGGACGATTACAGCGAGTATCGTCGAGAGTATTGATGGGAGTTCACGTCTGTGAGTTGGTTCTTCTCAATTCCTGTTAATGTGGGAAATAAGTTGCAGTGTGATTTCGTGGTTTGCTCTGTATATGTATATATTTGCTTGAGAGACATGAATTACTATGGTGCTTATGCTTATGGCCTGTGCATTATGACATATTTGGTCTGTACCATGAACTTTTTGTGATTGGCTTTGAAGCTCTACTTGCAACTTGATGTCTGTATAATTTCTCTCTGATCTGAATTGTATCTTAAGTCTGTTTATTAGTATCTGTATATATCTGGTTTGGTGCTTGGCATTGCAGTGAAATTCGATTTTATGTTTCTTTCAGTCAAATTATATTGCTTTTGTTGAACGGCGTATCAAACTTGATATGAATTTTCGCTTCTATGCGTGATTTGCAAGTTTGCATTTTGCTGCAGTGTTCTCTAGTATTCTGTGATCACCCTGTGAGCCGAGTGTTTCGAGCCATAATATGTTCAGAGTTATCATGCTTCAGTTTATCTTGCAATCATGTAGTGTAATTCTTAATGAAGGAGAGTGAATGTGACCCATAGAAAGTCATGTCCTTTTTTTTTTTGCGGAAAACATAGGAAGCTAGATTGATGTTGCACGGATTTATTTCAGAATAAATCCACTATAATGGGAAACAATGTAGGCAGATTTTTTGTTTTGTACACCTCCAAATTTTAAACACCTGAACCTGTGCAAACTGCAAACTCACCCAAGTCCTATGTGCTATTTAGGAGCTCTTGTATATTCTTTCGAATTATACCACCCTTTGTTTTGCTGGACTCAAAATGCACAATAACGTTGCACTTGCTGAACTTGGATTCTCAGAGCTTCCATGAGTAATATACTGATGTGTAGTTCAGTAGTTGTTTCAGGAACCTTTTTGCTTTGCATTCTGTAAGCTGAGCAACTTATTGTTTGATGCGTTTCAAAAGACCTTCTCAAGTTTGTTAAGAGCTCATATATGCTGTACCAAGGTGTATATTTGTTGGTTGATCACAATTTCATCAATGAGAATACCTGACATCATCATTATCCTTTGAAACCAGAAGAAATATGGTCCTATTTTGTATTCTTGTGACAACCATTTCGACATAGCTGACACTAAACTTCCTAGATATGCAGCTCCTGTAGGTTGCACCCAATCTTCTTTTGCACCGATGTAATAATATCCTTGCATGACTGCAACCTTAGACACACTGCATACCATTGTGTTACAACAGAGAAAAGCTTTTCATTGAGATGTCTGGGAACTTGTCAGCTCCTAAAGGCTGTGCACCTGTGCCGTAATCCTTTTGCCTGAAACTATAACGCAATGATATCATCTCTACTTGGATTCTATTTTCTTATGCATTCTATTCCTTATGCTTGTAAAAGATGCATATCCAAGCTTTAAGCTTAAAAAGTTAGAAGTAGCCGTATCTCCAAGAAAGGTTGTGTGTTATGCACTATTGCGCCACTGCATGAATCTTTATCTGACAGATTTTATAGTGCTTCATTTGCAACCAAAGCTGAGAGAACAAACTTGTTTCTTTTTTATAAGTTTTGGTTGATGTTTTTTTTTCAGTTTCAATCCACATAATTTTGAGCTTCTTACATAATGTGCAGTTGTTGGAGGAACCTTTTGCTTTGCATACTGTAAGCTGAACAACTTATTGTTCGGTGTGTTTCTAAAGTCCTTATCAAATTTCCAAAGAGCCAATCTATGCTGTACTGTGGTGTATATTTATTGGTTGATCGCAGGGTCTTCAATGATATACCAAACGTTATCATTATCCTTTAAAATCGGAAAAATACCATTGCCTTTAAAATCAGATAAAATATTGTCCTATTTTCTATTCTTGTGGCAGGCACTTCGACATAGCGGACACTAAATTTCCTAGTTATGCAGCTCCAGTAGTTAGGTTGCTCCCTATCTTCTTTTGCACTGATGTACCAATATCCTTGCATGACTGCAACATTAGACATATCTCGAGCGTAGAGTGCTGCATACTCCCTCCGTAAAGACATATAAGAGCGTTTATATCACTACTTTAGTGATTTAAATGCTCTTATATTTCTTTACAGAGGGAGTACTATTTTAATATCTTCTCTTGTGCACTTGTTTCACAACAGAAAATAACTTTCAATTGAGATGTTGTCTGGAAACTTGTCAGCTCCTAAAGGCTGTGCATCTGTGCTGTAATCCTCTTGCCTGAACTATAACACAATGGTGTCATCTCTACTTGGATTCTACTCCCTCCGTTCCTAAATATAAGTTTTTGTAGAGATTTCACCATACGGATGTATATAAACATAATTTAGTGTGTAGATTCACTCATTTTGCTCCATATGTAGTCCATATTAGAATCTCTAAAAAGACTTATATTTAGGAACAGAGGGAGTATTTTCTAATTGATTTTATTCTTTATCCTTATAAAAGATGCATGCCGAAGCTTTAAACCGAAAAGGGGTAGAAGATGGCTGTATCTCCAAGAAAGTCCGTGTTTTGCACCAATGCACATATCTTTATCTGACAGTTTTACATTGGGGCATTTGCATCCAAAAAGCCAAGAGAACGGACTTGTTTCCTTTTGATAAGTTTTAACACCTTTTCAGTTTTAATCCACATAATGTTTGGGTTTCTTGCAAAATGCATGATATAATCTGCAATTGCACAGGCATCACGATATACAGTGAAATTTGTGACACGCTGCTGGATGGTAATGTTGATGATGTCACTATGTAATGGCATGGTTTTATTGGGGGAGACAATAAATTTGCACTGTAAAGGAGGAACAGTGCCAAATTAGAGTATCTGAGAACTGATACCTAGTTGGTGAAGTAGAATCTTTGGATTTAGTAATCAATGCTGGGAATATCATCAGTTGAGTAGCTAGGAATATCATATGCCCGGTTTATATTATGATGCTTGGTTCTAATTGTCATCAGGAATGGCTAAAATGTTATCCTGATGTAATCTTGGTAATAACCTACGCATTCGCAGAGTCGAGGCTAGCTTTTGATATGGGCCAATGTTGCTCCACCTACCTGAAAATATAATTAAAAAAGTCCACCAATGCTCATTTATCTGTATTTAAAGGTTTCATTGTACATATCAGTTTTACTCTTCGATCCATAAGATCACATTGAGTTGGTTATTGGGTAAGTTGCGCCTTGCTGCTTTGTTGCTGCTGCTGTACTCTGTAATGAAACTGTGAGATAAGGTAGTGAAGCTAAGTTTATGTACCTGTCTCTAGTCTTAGTTCTTAGTAGCACAGATTATTTCTTTTATGTGAGGAGGGAGTTTACTTAAATACAGAACATTGTGTGTGGTAGTCATGAATATTCCTGAATATGCAGTCGATCTAAAGGTTTAGCAGCTTGTCACTTCCCATCTAAAAGCCCAATATGCTGTTCGGCTTTTGTGTGTGCCAGAACTGTTGTTTCTTGGAATACACTATCGTCTTTTCTGAACCTAGCGTTACTTAACAGTCAGTGTCCTCGTCTAAGAAGGATGAAGGGTTGGCCATCCTTACGCAAGAGTTATGGATTTACTTGGGCCCCCAGTTTGCCCATTTGTGATGTCCCGAGGCTTTGATATGATATGTGACTATTGCGTCATTGTTTATCGTAGGATACATGCTTCCACTGTATTGGTTGAACATATGTTGACTGTCTTAAAACTGTTTAAGTGATGTCTCCAAAGAAGCCTTTGATGCTAAGTGGCTATTGCTGATGTCCCGAGGCTTTGATATGATATGTGACTATTGCGTCATTGTTTATCGTAGGATACATGCTTCCACTGTATTGGTTGAACATATGTTGACTGTCTTAAAACTGTTTAAGTGATGTCTCCAAAGAAGCCTTTGATGCTAAGTGGTTATTGCTGATGTAGTTTGATTCTTGAAGGGATAAGGCTTCAGTTGTACTGTATTGGATAAACATGTTGTATACACAATAGATTAATCAACTCCTTTTTTATATATAGAAACTACTAGCTCCCTTTGCTGAAACTGGACTTGAGGTTGAAAGATCGATTCGTATATACTGCTTTGTGTGTTGAACTGCACCAATTGGTTCCCTTTTTATTTCAATTGTTTCTTATACCAGTGAAGTCTAGTGTAGAATACATATTATCAGTAAAAAAAAATCGACATGTAACTACATATTATCAGTAATTGTTTGTCAGGGAGATGTCCAGTCTTGACATGTCCGTTTTTTATCATCCATGCATTGTCAAAAAGAAAAGAAAAACAGATTTGGACATTTTTTGACCCGTAGGCATCCTTGCACATGTTTATACGTACAACAATTTCATTCTGTATTGTCCTCTTATTATTACTGAATCGTGCGCGTCTCACAATATTAGCCTGAATTCGCCACTACCAGTATGGGCAACCCTATCTTAACACGTCAATCCACAAGCCTCTTATCCATTTCCATTTGCCTGTGGCAGGGGAGCAATTCCAAAGTAGCTGCATTACACTAGTTGGCTTTGACAACTGATTATACTGTTTGATCTAGTCTGTTTACTAACGTTTGTTAATGTATTTTTTGATTCATATTCTGCCATCGGTTTCAAGTTGTATTTACTGTTTTGTGCAAGCCTACAAAACTAGGGCTCTGCTTCACTGGTAAAGGGATTTTTTCTTTCTTCCTTTTCCTAGTGGCAGCTATGATAAATACTCGTATCTGTTGATTTTGTCAGTGCAGAAGTTGGTTTCGATCGTTATAGGAATCTTTATGAATGGCATCAAGGCTGAGAAAAATTAAAGGAGCCGGTTGAACTAAATAAAAGCAGTTCACTGGTTCGTCGTATTTGTTCAAAGTTTGCTGACTGGTTGGAGTTGGATATATCTTGAATCCATGCATTGCTCTCCTATTTTTCTCTTATTCGAATTTAATACTCATTTCGGCAGAATCTGTCTTACGGACTCTTATCCTTGGTTTTTCTTATGGGGGAAATGGCCAAATAATACACGGTCGCTTATAAAATCGTTGGGCTTTGTTCGTCGGTCGTGTTCTAATCCAGTCGTTGTGCTGCTGACATGGACGGCTCCATGATTTTTATTCGACTTCAAACTGATCTGTTTTTCTTACGCGAGGCCCATCCATTCTCATGATTGCTGTTCTACGGTGAGCATTATTTGCGTATTCTGCTAGCATTTGTTTACGCGCTGCTGTGGCCTGTGTGCAACCGTCCCAGACGGGATTTCGGCCCGGCGCGGCCATCCATCCATCCATCGCCGGCTTAAATATGCAGGCTGGTCCAATAAATATGGGCCGGCTGACGCCGACTCGCGCAGCCCGGTCTGTCCACAGACCGCACTATTGCGCACCCTCTAGCTGGTGCTCCTCGCGCCCGACACGTCGCCCTATATATAAGCCTTGTGACTTGTGAGAGCCACGGGCTAGATTCCACTAATGCCGTCCCCTTCACTCCCCCGTTGATGATGCTGCACGTGACTTTTTTCATGCATGGAGATGGAGGGATTCAGGCAGATCTTATCCTCCCCTTTTCGCTTTTCTTCCGCCCGTCGCCACCATCCGTTTCGTCTTTGCAAGGCAGGCAGGCAGGCTCTAGGGGGAACCCGAGCGTGCACTGAACCTGACGGCACTAGCCGTAGCGCACACCAAAGTTTGCACTCTAACCAACCAACTAGTGAGCAGCATATGCTGCTGCTCGCTGCACCGCACGCACGAACGCGGCTGGCGAGTTGACCCGGCACCGTGCCCGGAGATGCGCCATCCATCCATCCATCGGCTGCTTTTATTTTATTCCGTCTACGTAACGAAAATGCTCTCGCAGTACCGCTACTGACACTGGATCGATGCGGATCGATCGCGCCAGGTAGACGGCCACTGCCTGGGTGCACCTCCTGCACGCGACGCGCATCTTTGGGGCGCTGACACGTCGGTGTAATAATTCCTCCAAGTGGGGGTCTTATATTAAATAAATAAAAAACATAATTCCTCAAGTGGGTCGGCGATCGGATGGCTCCGGTGCCGGCCACGAAGATGCGCCCGGCTGGTGCCCATACGCGGTTTATGTCAGGCGGCCGGCCACTAGGCGAGGCGCGCGCAACGGAGCTCTCCTACAGTGTAGGATCGGGATGCGTATCTCCGGTGGTGTTACCATGTGCTTGATCCGCTGGGTTAATGCTTAGCTGCTCTGCTCGCATCACATCACGATTGTGGACGGCATTGCTGTGCTGGTACTTACTACCCTGTGCTGCCTACTTAGTAGCTGGTGCTAGAGTAGTAATCTAAGGATGCAGTGCGCGTACATTGTTTAATCGTGATTGCCATGCCATCAGGATGTGGCGTTCCTCGTGTTCGGTGTGCAGGTTTACGGGCCACGACAAAGAGAGACGTCGCTGCCAGCGTCAAGGCCCCCTTGATGAGTGATGATGGGCTCCACTAGTGGGCGATCAGGACGTGAAATGCTTAAACATCAGGTGTGATTAGCAGGGGGAGGAGACCGGAGACCGGTCGACCGGGAGGACCCGAGCAACACGTGGCCGCGGGTGCAGCGAAACGCGCACGCACTGACGACCGCCGGTGGTGCGGAGCAAAAGGGTTTACCCTACCCGGCCCGCGCAGGCACCACGGCACGAGGGTCCGGGTGCGCGCCGGCAGATCGGGAAAGCGAGCAGTTTATGCGGTCGCCAGGAGGCATCGCGCACCCGACAAAATGCGCCAGGCGGAAGGAGACGGACTCTTTGAGGTGCGATGCACGACGTACCACCGTCCATCAGTGGCGGAGGGTCAACGCCCTGCTAGGAGAATTGGCTATTGGTGGCGGGTACAAATGGGACGGACGCGACGTCCGTCACTGGTAACCTACCACTGATAACAGGTCAACGATGGTGAACGTCCGTTCGTTACTGGTATACAAGGGAAACCTTTCGATCGGCGCGCCGGCCGGACGTTGCACCGGACACGCGCGCGTCGTTGGATCTGGCCTGATCGAAGTGACCAAAGCGACACGCAACCATGCATGGCTACTTTGAAAGTGTCCTAGTGCGGGCCTCATGAGAAAAGCGACAGCGACCTTATCTTCTCGTTCCCATCCTGTTGTAGGATGAAACCCTAGGTGAGATATTTTTCACATTTGGAGGGGGGAAATGAGCAAGAATACAAGAATACAAAAGAAATCACTCAAACAAAACCATAATCACATATCCACTAGAGTAGCATACATGAGATCCACAAGCATACAAGATCAATCCAAGGAAACAAGCACTAGGTAGAGTTCTTCCCACTTCTAGAGAAGATGAGGTCTTGATGATGATCTACTCCCTTGGGAGGTCTTGAAATCCACAAGGATTCTTCCCAAGAGGGGTCTTGATCTCCAAGAGGAGGGGATACAAGGAGCAAAGCTCTAAATGCCTATCAAATACTTCTCTATCCTCTCGAATGAGCTAGGGAAAGAGTATATATAAGGCTAGGTACGAGATTGGGAAAGGTAGGGATACAAAGGTCTAAAATGACCCTGAAAACGAAACAAGTCGGGGAAGGTCGAGCACCTGGGGTGGCGCTGTGGAGTGGCCGGGCACCCGGGGCGAGCTGGGCTGGCGCGGGGAGGAGGCCCGGGCACTCGGGGCGGGGCTGGGCCGACGCTGTGGGGTGGCCCGGGCACCCGGAGCCAAGGGGCCGGGCACCCGGGCGAGCTGGGCCGGCGGTCAGGAGGGGCCGGGCACCCGGGGCCGGCTGGAGGTGGCGCCTAGGCTGTGGCCGAGCACCCGGGGCCGAAGAGCTCGGGCACCCGGAGTGTCCAATGCTCCTCCTCTCTCGTCCTTCTCGTTCCTCTCTTCCTCCTCTTCTCCCAAGCATGCTTGTGTCTCCGTCTGTGTCTCTTCATGGTCTTCTTCTTGGTACCTAAGAATGCATAACACGTCCTTATGAGGTAGAACCCAATTCTCATGCAAATCCGAACAAAACTCAAAGAGGAAAGAATTCACCTCGTTCTCGATGGAGCGTGCACGTGCTCTAGTCATTGGTCGCTTTGGTGCTTGTGGGGGTGACGGAGTGTCCATGGGGATGATGGAGGGATGCTCCGCATCATCTCCCCCCCTTGGGGGAGATCCGTCCGCGGATCACGATCTTTATCACCATGAAAGCGTGACAAGTCCTTGACGTTGAAGATGTCGCTTACGTTGTACTTGGTGCGGGGAATGTCGATCTTGTAAGCATTGTCGTTGTAGCGTGCTAGCACCTTGAATGGCCAATCAACGCGTGGAAGGAGCTTGAATTTGCGCTCCTTGGGGAAGCGGTCTTTGCGTAGGTGTAGCCAAACAAGATCACCCGGTTGGAACACCATTGGTGCCTTGTTGGTGTTGCGCTTTGTGGCAAGGCGTTGGAATTGACGCTCGATCGTGGACCGTGTGTCCTCATGCACCTTCTTGAGATAACTTGCTCTTGCACTAGCATCCATGTTTGCGGGTTGTTGGAGAGGTAGAGGGAGGATGTCCAAGGGCGACAAGGGGTTGAAGCCGTAGACGACCTCGAAGGGGGACTTACTAGTAGTAGAGTGTTGTGCTCGGTTGTAGGCGTACTCGGCGATGGGTAGGCACTCCTCCCACTCTTTGATGTTCTTCTTGATCATCACGCGTAGTAAAGTTGCGAGGGTTCGGTTGGTGACTTCCGTTTGGCCATTGGTTTGGGGATTATAGGACATTGAGAATAGTAGCTTGATGCCGAGCTTAGCACATAGTGTCTTCCAAAAGTAACTTATGAACTTGATGTTGCGGTCCGACACAATTGTCCTTGGTAGTCCATGTAACCTCAAGATTTCCCTACAAAAAATATTTGCAAGTGAAGCATCATCTATCTTGTTGCAAGGAATGAAGCGATCCACTACAACAAAGACGGAATCCTTGCCATTTTGAGTTCTCGGCAAACCTAACACGATTTCATACTAATGTCTTTCCATGGTTGAAACAGAATGGGAAGTGGCATATGTAAACCATGAGATTGAGCTTTAGACTTAGCTTTGCGACATGTCGAGCACCGGTTGGTGTAGCGTGAGATGTCGCGGAACATCTTTGGCCAATAGTAGTGCTTGGAGAGCGTCGCGAATGTCTTGTCGCGTTCGAAGTGTCCCATAAGGCCTCCTCCATGAGCCTTTGGCAAAATGAGCAAACGAAGAGAAGACTCGGGAATGCATAGTTTGTTAGCTCTCATAAGATAATCATCCCTGATGTAATATCGTTCCCACGATGCATGTGTCAAACATTTAGCATAAGGAGTCACAAAGTAAGCATCATGCGCATACAAATCTTTAATATGCTCAAAGCCAATGACATTCAACTCAAGTTGGGTAACAAGCATGCATTTGCGGGAAAGCGTATCCGCCACAACGTTCTCTTTGCCTTTAATGTTCTTGATGACATAGGGGAAAGACTCTATGAACTCACTCCACTTAGCATGACGCATTGACGCTTGTTCAACTTAGTTTGACCTTTAAGACATTTGAGTGTCTCATGGTCCGTGTGAAAAATGAATTCATGAGGGCGGAGGTAGTGCTCCCACACTTGCAAAACTCGGACTAATGCATATAATTCTTTATCATAGATGGGGTAATTAAGTTGCCCGCCGGAAAGTTTCTCACTAAAATACGTAATTGGCCGCTTTTCTTGCATTAGCACGCCACCTATGCTGGTACCACTAGCGTCGCAATGGATCTCGAAAGGTTTATCGAAGTTAGCTAAGGCAAACAAAGGTGCGTGAGTAAGCAAATTTTTAAGCTCGTTGAATGCGGTATCTTGCAAGGTACCCCAAACAAAGTTTTTTTTTGCTCAAAGCGTGCAAATGAGAAGCAATTGTGCTAAAGTCCTTCACAAAGCAGCGATAGAAACCGGCAAAACCAAGAAAGCTACACACTTGTTGGAGGTTCTTTGGTTGGGGACAAGTTTTAATTGCTTCAATAGTTTCATCGACATGGACACCTTGTGAAGAGACGACAAATCCTAGGAAAACAACCTTATCAACGCCAAAAGTACATTTCTCCATGTTAGCATAGAGGCGTTCTTTCCGAAGGGTTTGCAAAACCGTACGGATGTGTGTGACGTGATCTTTTAGCGACTTGCTAAATACAAGGATGTCGTCAAAGTAAACCACTACAAAGACGCTGATATAAGGTCGAAGAATGAAATGCATGAGACGCGTGAATGTGTCGGGCGCTTCCGATAAGCCCATCGGCATGACCAACCACTCATATAACCCAAACTTGGTATTGAAAGTTGTTTTCCACTCATCACCCTCTTGAATGCGAATTTGGTAATAGCCACTTTTAAGATCGATTTTTGAAAAGATGGTGGCACCACATAATTCATCAAGCATGTCATCCATGCGTGGAATAAGGCGACGATATCTAACGGTGATAGCATTGATCGGACGACAATCGGAGCACATGCGCAAACTTCCGTCTTTCTTAGGCACGAAATAACTGGAATGACACAAGGGCTTAAGCTTTCACGTACTTGACCGTTGTCGATGAGTTTTTGTACTTGATGTTGTATTTCCTTGGTTTCCTCGAGGTTGACGCGGTAGGGAGCCTTGTTCGGAAGTGGTGCACCGGGGTACGAGGTCGATGCGGTGTTCGATGCCGCGAAGTGGAGGTTGACCCGGTGGTAGCTCATCGGGGAAGACGTTCGTGAATTCCTGCAACAATTGAGACAACACTAAAGGTAGATGGCGAGAGTTGTTAGTGTGAACCACTTCGTCTTTGCACACGAGGACATAGTGTATGATGCTAGTTGGGTTCTCACACACTTCTCTCATGTCTCTTTTAGTGGCTAGAAGCACTATGTCTCTCTTATCACTCAATGTGGAGGTACTCGAATTTGGCTTGTGGCGCTCGCTCTCTTTATGGTGGTTCCCTCTCTCACTACTCTCTCCATGATGTGTCGAAGCTTGCTTGTCGGCGATCACTTGGCTTGGAGACATAGGACGAAGCACATATTCCTTGCCCTTCATCTTGAAGCTATGTTGATTTGTCCCTCCGTTGTGTAGGATTCCTCGGTCGTATTGCCAAGGTCATCCCAAGAGAAGGTGGCACACGGACATAGGGACGACATCACACTCCAAAGTATCTTCGTATGTGCCAATCTTGAAGGAAACTTGAACCGTGTGCTCCACTTGGATCGTGCTGGAGTCGCTAAGACATTGAACCTTGTAGGGACGGGGATGCTTCCTCTTCACGAGTTGTAACTTGGAGCATAGTTCTTCACTTGCGAGGTTATGGCAACTTCCTCCATCAATGATGACCTTGATCGAACGACCTTGGATGCCCGCTTTGGTATGGAAGATGTGGCATCTTTGGTCTTCGTCATGTTGTTGTTGGAGTGTCAAGACCTTGGAGACGACGAGAGAGAGATTTGAGCCGTTGTCGCAAAAGACTTGGTTGTCTTCATCTTCATTCACTTGGCGGTGCATGGCACATGCTCGAGCGCCTCCATTTCATCTTCGCTCATGGAGTCGTATGTTCCATCATCGTTGAAGATCATTGTCCGTTTATTGGTGCATTGGTATGAATGTTGGGGAATGTAGTATTGTAGAAAAATTACCTACGATCACGCAAGATCTATCTAGGAGAAGCATAGCAACGAGCGGGAGAGTGTGTCCACGTACCCTCATAGACCGAAAGCGGAAGCATTTAATAACACGGTTGATGTAGTCGAACGTCTCCGCGATCCAACCGATCCAAGCACCAAACGTACGGGACCTCCGCGTTCAGCACACGTTCAACTCGATGACGTCCCACGAACTCTTGATCCAGTTGAGTGTCGCGGGAGAGTTTCGTCAACACGACGGTGTGGTGACGGTGATGATGAAGTTACCGGCGCAGGGCTTCGCCTAAATATTGCAACGATATGACTGAGGTGTGTAACTGTGGAAGGGGGCACCGCACACGGCTAGGAACAATTGATGTGTGTCCAAGGGGTGCCCTCCCCACGTATATAAAGGAGTGAGAGGGAGGGGGCGGCCGGCCTAGGAGGAGGAGGCGCGACAATGGGGAGTCCTACTCCCAGTCCTACTCCCACTAGGAGTAGGACTCCCCTTTCCTAGTAGGAGTGGGAGAAGGGGGAAGGGAAGGAGAGGAAGAGAAGGAAGGAGGGGGCACCGCCCCTCCCCCCTAGTACAATTCGAACTAGGCTTGGGGGGCGCGCGGCCCAGCCCTAGCCAACCCCTCTCTCTCTCCCCTAAAGCCCACTAAGGCCCATTAGCTCCCCGGGGGGTTCCGGTAACCTCCCGGTACTCCGGTATTTATCCGGTGACCCCCGGAACCCTTTCGGTGTCCGAATACAACCTTCCAATATATCAATCTTTATGTCTCGACATTTCGAGACTCCTCGTCATGTCCGTGATCACATCCGGGACTCCGAACTACCTTCAGTGCATCAAAACACATAAACTCATAATACCGGTCGTCATCGAACGTTAAGCGTGCGGACCCTACGGGTTCGAGAACTATGTAGACATGACCAAGACTCATCTCTGGTCAATAACCAATAGCGGAACCTGGATGATCATATTGGTTCCCACATATTCTACGAAGATCTTTATCGGTCAAACCGCATAACAACATACGATGTTCCCTTTGTCATCGGTATGTTATTTGCCCGAGATTCAATCATCGGTATCATCATACCTAGTTCAATCTCGTCATAGGAAAGTCTCTTTACTTGTTCCATAATACATCATATCGTGACTAACTCATTAGTCGTTTGCTAGCAAGGCTTATTAAGATGTGTATTACCGAGTGGGCCCAGAGATACCTCTCCGACACTCGGAGTGACAAATCCTATTCTCGATCCATGCCAACACCACAAATACCTTCGGAGACACCTGTAGAGCATCTTTATAATCACCCAGTTACGTTGTGATGTTTGATAGCACACAAGGTGTTCCTCCGGTATTTGGGAGTTGCATAATCTCATAGTCATAGGAACATGTATAAGTCATGAAGAAAGCAATAGCAGAAAAACTAAACGATCATATTGCTGAGCTAATGGATGGGTCTTGTCCATCACATCATTCTCCTAATGATGTGATCCCGTTGATCAAATGACAACTCATGTCTATGGTTAGGAAACATAACCATCTTTGATTAACGAGCTAGTCTAGTAGAGGCATACTAGGGACACTCTGTTTCGTCTATGTATTTACACATGTATCAAGTTTCCGTTTAATACAATTCTAGCATGAATAAAAGACATTTATCATGATGTACAAGGAAATATAAATAACAACTTTATTATTGCCTCTAGGGCATATTTCCTTCAATGTCCCACTTGCACTAGAGTCAATAATCTAGATTACATAGTAATGATTCTAACACCCGTGGAGTCTTGGTGGTGATTATGTTTTGCTCGTGGTAGAGGCTTAGTCAACGGGTCTGCGACATTCAGATCCATATATATCTTGCAAATTTCTATATCTCCCTCCTTGACTTGATCGCAAATGGAATTGAAGCGTCTCTTGATGTGCTTGGTTCTCTTATGAAACCTGGATTCCTTTGCCAAGGCTATTGCTCCAGTGTTGTCACAAAAGATTTTCATTGGACCCGATGCACTAGGTATTACACCTAGATCGGATATGAACTCCTTCATCCAGACTCCTTCTTTGCTGCTTCCGAAGCAGCTATGTACTCCGCTTCACACGTAGATCCCGCCACGACGCTCTCCTTGGAACTGCACCAACCGACAGCTCCACCGTTCAACAAAAATACATATCAGGTTTGTGACTTAGAGTCATCCGGATCAGTGTCAAATCTTGAATCGACGTAACCGTTTACGACGAGCTCTTTGTCACCTCCATAAACGAGAAACATATCAATTGTCCTTTTAAGGTACTTCAGGATGTTCTTGACCGCTGTTCAGTGATCGACTCCTAGATTACTTTGGTACTTCCATGCTAAACTTATAGCAAGGCACACAGCAGGTCTGGTACACAACATTGCATACATGATAGATCCTATGGCTGGGGCATAGGGAATGACATTCATTTTCTCTCTATCTTCTGCAGTGGTCGGGCATTGAGTCTTACTCAACTTCACACCTTGTAATACATGCAAGAACCCTTTATTTGACTAATCCATTTTGAACTTCTTCAAAATTTTATCAAGGTATGTGCTTTGTGAAAGTCCAATTAAGCGTCTTGATCTATCTCTGTAGATCTTGATGCCTAATATATAAGCAGCTTCACCGAGGTCTTTCATTGAAAAATTCTTATTCAAGTGTCCTTTTATGCCATCCAGAAATTCTATATCATTTCCAATCAACAATATGTCATCCACATATAATATCAGAAATGCTATAGAGCTCCCACTCACTTTCTTGTAAATACAGGCTTCTCCAAAAGTTTGTATAAAACCATATGCTTTGATCATCTCATCAAAGCGTATATTCCAACTCCAAGATGCTTGCACCAGTCCATAGATGGATCGCTGGAGTTTGCACACTTTTTTAGCACCTTTATGATCGACAAAACCTTCTGGTTGCACCATATACAACTCCTCCTTGAGGTATCCATTAAGGAATGCAGTTTTGACATCCATTTGCTAGATTTCATAATCATAAAATGCGGCAATTGCTAACATGATTCGAACAGACTTAAGCATCGCTACGGGTGAGAAAGTCTCATCGTAGTCAACTCATTGAACTTATCAAAAACCTTCCGCAACAAGTCGAGCTTTGTAGATAGTAACATTACCATCGGCGTCAGTCTTCCTCTTAAAGATCCATTTATTTTCAATGGCTTGCCGATCATCAGGCAAGTCAACCAAAGTCCACACTTTGTTCCCATACATGGATCCCATCTCAGATTTCATGGCCTCAAGCCGTTGTGCTGAATCTGGGCTCATCATCACTTCCTCATAGTTCGTAGGTTCATCATTGTCTAGTAACATGACTTCCAGAACCGGGTTACCGTACCACTCTGGCGCGGAACGCATTCTGGTTGACCTACGAGGTTCAGTAGTAACTTGATCTGAAGTTTCATGATCATCATCATTAGCTTCCCCGCTGATTGGTGTAGGAATCACTAGAACTAGTTTCTGTGATGTACTACTTTCCAATTCGGGAGAAGGTACAATTACTTCATCAAGTTCCACTTTCCTCCGACTCACTTCTTTCGAGAGAAACTCCTTCTCTAGAAAGAATCCATTCTTAGCAACGAATGTCTTGCCTTTAGATCTGTGATAGAAGGTGTACCCAACAGTTTCCTTTGGGTATCCTATGAAGACACATTTCTCTGATTTGGGTTCGAGCTTATCAGGTTGAAGCTTTTTCACATAAGCATCGCAACCCCAAACTTTAAGAAACGACAACTTGGGTTTCTTGCCAAACCACAGTTCATAAGGCATCGTCTCAACGGATTTAGATGGAGCCATATTTAATGTGAATGCAGCTATCTCTAAAGCATAACCCCAAAACGATAGTGGTAAATCGGTAAGAGACATCATAGATCGCACCATATCTAATAAAGTACGGTTACGACTATTCCACATTGTTTCAAATGAAGACAAAACTCGTAACTCAAATATTTGCCTCCGCGATCAGATCGTGGAAACTTTATTTTCTTGTTACTATGATTCTCTACTTCACTCAGAAATTCTTTGAACTTTTCAAATGTTTCAGACTTGTGCTTCATCAAGTAGATATACCCATATCTGCTCAAATCATCAATGAAGGTCAGAAAATAACGATAAGTGCTGCGAGCCTCAACACTCATCGGTCCGCATACATCAGTATGTATGATTTCCAACAAATCAGTTGCTCGCTCCATTGTTCCGGAGAACGAAGTTTTAGTCATCTTGCCCATGAGGCATGGTTCGCAAATACCAAGTGATTCATAATCAAGTGATTCCAAAAGTCCACCAGCATAGAGTTTTTTCATGCGCTTTACACCAATATGACCTAAACGACAGTGCCACAAATAAGTTGCACTATCATTATCAACTTTGCATCTTTTGGCTTCAATATTATGAATATGTGTATCACTACGATCGAGATCCAACAAGAATAGACCACTCTTCAAGGGTGCATGACCATAAAATATATTACTCATATAAATAGAACAACCATTATTCTCTAATTTAAATGAATAACCGTCTCGCAACAAACAAGATCCGGATATAATGTTCATGCTCAACGCTGGCACCAAATAACAATTATTTAGGTCTAAAACTAATCCTGAAGGTAGATGTAGAGGTAGCGTGCCGACGGCGATCACATCGACTTTGGAACCATTTTCCACGTGCATCGTCACCTCGTCCTTAGCTAATCTTCGTTTAATCTGTAGCCCCTGTTTTGAGTTACAAATATTAGCAACCGAACCAGTATCAGATACCCAGGTGCTACTACGAGCATTAGTAAGGTACACATCAATAACATGTATATCAAATATACCTTTGTTCACTTTGCCATCCTTCTTATTGATATGTCTCCACCGTATCTATAATTTTTTATTGTTCCATGCCAATATTCTACAACTTTTACATACTTTTGGCAACTTTTTATAGTATTTTTGGGACTAACATATTGATCCAGTGCCCAGTGCCAGTTCCTGTTTGTTGCATGTTTTTTGTTTCGCATAATATCCATATCAAACGGATTCCAAACGGGATAAAAACACACGGGGATTTGTTTTGGAATATATGTGATTTTGGGGAAGAAGAATCAACGCGAGACGATGCCCGAGGGGGCCACGAGGCAGGGGGAGCGCCCCAGGGGGTGGGCGCGCCCCTGACCCTCGTGGCCACCCCATAAGGCAGTTGGTGCGCTTCTTTCACCGCAAGAAAGCCAATATCTGGATACAAATCGTGTTAAAATTTCAGCGCAATCGGAGTTACGGATCTCCGGGAATATAAGAAACGGCGAAAGGCCAGAATCTAGGAACGCAAAAACAGAGAGAGACAGAGAGACATATCAAATATCGAAGGGGCTCTCGCCCCTCCGCCTCCATGGAGGCCATGGACCAGAGGGGAAACCCTTCTCCCATCTAGGGAGAAGGTCAAGGAAGAAGAAGAAGGAGGGGGGCTCTCTCCCCCTCTCTTCCAGTGGCGCTGGAGTGCCACCGGGGCCATCATCGTGCGACGATGATCTACACCAACACCTCCATCATCTTCACCAACATATTCATCACCTTCCCCCATCTATCTACAACGGTCCACTCTCCCGCAACCCGCTGCACCCTCTACTTGAACATGGTGCTTTATGCTTCATATTATTATCCAATGATGTGTTGCCATCCTATGATGTCTGAGTAGATTTTCGTTGTCCTATCGGTAATTGGTGAATTGCTATGATTGGTTTAATTTGCTTGTGGTTATGTTGCTGTCCTTTGGTGCCCATCATATGAGCGCGCGCGTGGATCACACCATAGGGTTAGTTGTATGTTGATAGGACTATGTATTGGAGGGCAAGAGTGACATAAGCTTCAACCTAGCATAGAAATTGATGCATACGGGATTGAAGGGGGACCAATATATCTTAATGCGATGGTTGGGTTTTACCTTAATGAATGTTAGTAGTTGCGGATGCTTGCTAATAGTTCCAATCATAAGTGCATAGAATTCCAAGTCAGGGATGACATGCTAGCAGTGGCCTCTCCCACATAAAACTTGCTATCGGTCTAGTAACGTAGTCAATTGCTTTGGGACAATTTCACAACTCCTACCACCACTTTTCCACACTTTCTATACTAACTTTATTGATTCTTTATCTAAACAACCCCTAGTTTTTATTTACGTGCTCTTTATATTCTTCCAAACCTATCCCGTTACACCTACAAAGTACTTCTAGCTTCTTACTTGTTCTAGGTAAAGCAAACGTCAAGCGTGCATAGAGTTGTATCGGTGGTCGATAGAACTTGAGGGAATATTTGTTCTACCTTTAGCTCCTCCTTGGGTTCGACACTCTTACTTATCGAAAACTATTGCGATCCCCTATACTTGTGGGTTATCAAGACCTTTTTCTGGCGCTGTTGATGGGGAGCAATAGCGTGGGGTGAATATTCTCGCGTGTGCTTGTTTGCTTTATCACTAAGTAGATTTTATTTGTTGTTCTAAGTTGTCCTCTACCTTTAGTTATGGATATGGAACACGAAATACCAAAAAAATAGGTGTACTTGCTACTCATGGAGATGGGGAACCTCCTAAAACCCTCGATGCTCATTATGTGAAAAATATTATGTACTACTTTGATAATCCTGAGAAAACCCCACTCAACTATATAATGGGAGTAACGTTGGATCAACGTGAATCCTTTAGGGATTATTGCTTGACACAAAAAGGGAAACTATTATGGGATCAAATTCATATGTTGCGTTGGTATGCTCGGGAATTATGCCTAAGATATGATTATATTTGTTGCTCTAGGATGAAGGCTCCACACCTTCCCTTTTCATGCAAATTTAATGATAATGAAACCTTAGCATCTTATGCTAATGGTATATATGATTACTATGATGTTGAACAAATAGAAGAATTTGTTGCTTTTATGGGTGCTTGTGAAATTAAATGTTTGTTTGAAGAGTATGAAAATTATGATGATGATGTTTATAGGCCTGAAAATTTTGCTATATTGAAATATTGCTATGAGAATTATGAATATAATTCGGATATTGACGCGTTTATTGAGAAAGTCTCCGCTGTCCAAGAAGAGACTAATATTTTGCAGGAAACTATGGAAGAAGAAACTAATGACATTGTGAGCTCATTAGATGAAAAAGATGACGAGGAGAGCGAAGTACAAAAGGATGAGGAGTGGATTAGCTACACGTGCCCACCTTCTAATGAGAGTAATTCTTCAACTCATACACTGTTTAATTTTCCTTCGTGCTTACTGAAGGATGAATGATATGATGATTGCTATGATCCCTTGGATTCATTTGAAATATCCCTTTTTGATGAAATTGATGCTTGCTATGCTTGTGGCCAACATGCCAACATGAATTATGCTTATGGAGATGAACTTGCTATAGTTCCTTATGTTATAAATGAAACTGTTGCTATTGCACCCACACATGATAGTCCTATTATCTTTTTGAATTCCCCCAACTACACTATATCGGAGAAGTTTGCACTTATTAAGGATTATATTGATGGGTTTCGTCTCACTACTACACATGATGATTTTAATAGATATAATATGCATGTGCTTGCTGCTCCTACTTGCAATTATTATGAGAGAGGAACTACATCTCCGCCTCTCTATGTTTCCAATACGATAAAATTGCAAGAAACTGTTTATGCTATGCATTGGACTTTACTATGTGTGCATGAATTGTTCATTTATGACATGCCGATGCATAGAAAGAGAGTTAGACTTCATTGTTGCATGATATATGTTACTTTGTGCTCACTACTAAATTACAAATCATTGTAAATTAAAATTGGCTTTGATGTACCTTGGGATCCGGGTGGATCCATTACTTGAGCACTATATGCCTAGCTTAATGGCTTAAAAGAATGCGTTGCCAGGGAGACAACCCGGAAGTTTTAAAGAGTCATTTATTTCTGTTGTGTGCTTTTATAAAGTTTAAAAACAAAAAAATAAAGAGGGG
Source organism: Secale cereale (assembly GCA_902687465.1). Lineage (NCBI taxonomy): Eukaryota > Viridiplantae > Streptophyta > Magnoliopsida > Poales > Poaceae > Secale > Secale cereale. The sequence continues at coordinate 836,687,281 of LR738711.1, forward strand.
AACCTAAAACTTTTTCAAAAATAAAAGCAAAAGTGAGAAAGACGAGCATTGTTAAAGTGGGAGCTAGCCTTGAACTTTGTTCATGCCCATGGAAACTTTGTGAACCTTGATTACAGAAACTTTTCAATAAAAATAATTATACCCTTGTACAATTCCATTGTATTATAAAAATAATGTGCCAAGAGTTTCCTTTAGGATGATTAAACTGCTTGTTGGTTTGTGCGGTGCAAAAATAGAAACTTTGGCTGTAGTGCGTGATTTTACCTTTTTTACTAGAACGTCAAAAGGATCCGAAACGTTTTGCGCAGTCTTGCTAAACAAATTTTTTATTTTTCCTAATTTTGCCAGAAGTTTTAGAGTTACATAAGTATGGTGGATCTTCAAATCTTTACAGACTATCCTGTTTTCATAGATTGCTGTTATAGCTTCAATATTTGCATATGTTTGAGTTCTTGTTGAAGCCTCCTTGACTTGGGTCCATATAATTGTGATAGCATACAGTGGGTAATGTTTGTTTATAATTTTACAATAATGTTAGAGCAGTACATGATGGGATTTCATTGATCATATGCACTAACCCCGCCACTAAAAGTTGGGTTAAGTTTTGTGTGGATGAAGCGTTCAAAAATCGAGGAGGTCTCGATGTGAGAAGAAGGAGGAGAGGAAAGAGCTCAAGCTTGGGGATGCCCAAGGCACCCCAAGTAAATATTCGAGGATACTCAAGCGTCTAAGCTTGGGGATGCCCTGAAAGGCATCCCATCTTTCTTCAACAAGTATCGATATGTTTTCGGATTCGTTTCGTTCACATGATATGCGTAAACTCTTGGAGCGTCGTGTGCTTTTTATTTTTATTTTAATAAATGCACCATGCTGGTAGTCATTGGTTGATATATAGAATGCTCTTTGCACTTCACTTATAAATTTTGAGTATTTCTTTATAGAATGCTTCATGCGCTTCACTTATATCATTTGAAGTTTGGATTGCCTGTTTCTCCTCACATAGAAAACTGCCATTTGTAGAATACTCTTTTGCTTCACTTATATTTTTTAGAGCGTGGGCATATATTTTTTTAGAATGAATTAAAACTCTCTTGCTTCACTTATATCTATTTAGAGAGTTGATAGGAATTGGTCATTCACATGGTTAGTCATAAAATCCGACATAAAACTTGTAGATCGTTGAATATGATATGTTTGATTCCTTGCAATAGTTTTGCGATATAGAGATTCTAATATGTGGGAGGTACTAGTGGATAATTGTGGTTTAGTAAAAATATTGGTGTTAAGGTTTGTGATTCCCGAAGCATGCACGTATGGTCTCCTAACTATGTAACCAAATTGGCACGCATTGTATTTTGATTGTTTATCTTTGCGTGAAGGTCGGGGGCACCCGATGGTTAACTCCTACCAACCTCCCCCCTAGGAGCATGCGTAGTAGTATTTTTTCTTCGAGGGCTAATAGATTTTTTGCAATAAGTATGTGAGTTCTTTATGACTAATGTTGAGTCCATGGATTATACGCACTCTCACCCTTCCACCTTGCTAGCCACTCTAGTATCGCACAATTTTCGCCAGTGCATCAAACCACCTTATACCCTTCCTCAAAACAGCCACCATACCTACCTATTATGGCACTCCCATAGCCATTCCGAGATAAATTGCCATGTAACTCCATCGTTCCGTTTGTTATGACACGCACCATCATTATCATATTGCCTTGCATGATCGTAAGATAGCTAGCATGATGTTTCCATGGCTTGTCCGTTTTAATATCATTGCTATGCTAGATCATTGCACATCCCGGTACACCGCGAGAGGCATTCATATAGACTCATATTTTTGTTCTAGTATCGAGTTGTAAGTAAATAAAAGTGCGATGATTATCATTATTAGAGCATTGCCCCATGTGAGAAAATAAAAAAAGGGAGAGGCCAAAGAAGCCTAAAAAAGGGGGCCAAAGAAGCCCACCAAAAAAATAGAAAAAAAGAGAAAAAAGAAAATAAAAAAATGAGAGAAAAATAGAGAAGGGGCAATGTTACTATGCTTTGACCACACTTGTGCTTCAGAGTAGCACCATGTTCTTCATATAGAGAGTCTCCTATATTGTCACTTTCATATACTAGTGGAAATTTTTCGTTATAGAACTTGGCTTGTATATTCCAAGGATGGGCTTCCTCAAATTGCCCTAGGTCTTCATGAGCAAGCAAGTTGATGCACACCCACTAGTTTTCCTTTGAGCTTTCATACACTTATAGCTCTAGTGCATCTGTTACATGACACTCCCTACTCACTCACATTGATATCAATTGATGGACATCTCCATAGTCCATTGATTTGCCTAGTCGATGTGAGAGTTTCTCCCTACTTTTGCCTATCACCACCTTCTATTCCACCCATAGTGCTATGTCCATGGCTCACGCTCATGTATTGCTTGAAGAGTTGAAAAGGTTCGAAAAAGTAAAGTATGAAAATAATTGCTTGGCTGACACCGGGATGCGCATGAAGGGTACGTTGTGTTAAGAAAAGGGAGCACAAAAGACTATATGATATTGTAGGGATAACGTTCTTTAGCATCGATATTTTGAAAGACTTGATTGTTTGTTGGGATGCCCGAGTATTAAATTCTTTTATGTCAAATGATAGACTATTGCTTTGAATCACTCGTGTCTTAATATTCATGCCATGATTACATGATCGAGATTATGCTAGGTGGCATTCCACATCAAAAATTACCTTTTTTATCATTTACCTACTCGAGAACGAGCAGGAATTAAGCTTGGGGATGCTGATATGTCTCAGTCGTATCTATAATTTTTGATTGTTCCATGCCAATATTCTACAACTTTTACATACTTTTGGCAACTTTTTATACTATTTTTGGGACTAACATATTGATCCAGTGCCCAGTGCCAGTTCCTGTTTGTTGCATGTTTTTTGTTTCACAGAATATCCATATCAAACGGAGTCCAAACGGGATAAAAACGCACGGAGATTTTTTTGGAATATATGTGGTTTTTGGGAAGAAGAATCAACGCGAGACGATGCTCGAGGGGGCCACGAGGCAGGGGCATGCCCCAGGGGGGTGGGCGCGCCCCTGACCCTCGTGGCCACCCCGTAAGGCGGTTGGTGCCCTTCTTTCGCCACAAGAAAGTCAATATCCAGATACAAATCGTGTTAAAATTTCATCCCAATCGGAGTTACAGATCTCCGGGAATATAAGAAACGGTGAAAGGCCAGATTATCCAATGATGTGTTGCCATCCTATGATGTCTGAGTAGATATTCGTTGTCCTATCAGTAATTGGTGAATTGCTATGATTGGTTTAATTTTCTTGTGGTTATGTTGCTATCCTTTGGTGCCCATCATATGAGCGCGCGCATGGAACACACCATAGGGTTAGTTGTATGTTGATAGGACTATGTATTGGAGGGCTAGAGTGACATAAGCTTCAACCTAGCATAGAAATTGATGCATACGGGATTGAAGGGGGACCAATATATCTTAATGCCATGGTTGGGTTTTACCTTAATGAACGTTAGTAGCTGCGGATGCTTGCTAATAGTTCCATCATAAGTGCATAGAATTCCAAGTCAGGGATGACATGCTAGCAGTGGACTCTCCCACATAAAACTTGCTATCGGTCTAGTAACATAGTCAATTGCTTAGGGACAATTTTGCAACTCCTACCACTACTTTTCCACACTCGCTATACTAACTTTATTGCTTCTTTATCTAAACAGCCCCTAGTTTTCACTTACGTGCTCTTTATATTCTTGAAAACCTATCCCGTTACACCTACAAAGTACTTCTAGCCTCTTACTTGTTCTAGGTAAAGCGAACGTCAAGCGTGCGTAGAGTTGTATCGGTGGTCGATAGAACTTGAGGGAATATTTGTTCTACCTTTAGCTCCTCGTTGGGTTCGACACTCTTACTTATCAAAAGCTGTTGCGATCCCCTATACTTGTGGGTTATCACTTATCCGCCAAATACTTGGGGCAGTTCCGCTTCCAGTGTCCAGTTCCTTTCTAGTAGAAGCACTCTGTTTCAGGCTTGGCTCTAGACTTGGGTTTTTTCGCGGGATTAGCAACTGTCTTGCTATTCTTTTTGAAGTTCCCCTTCTTTCCCTTGCCCTTTTTCTTGAAACTAGTGGTATTGTTTACCATCAACACTTGATGCTCCTTTTTGATTTCTACCTCCGCAACTTTGAGCATAGCGAAGAGCTCGTGAATTGTCTTCTGCATCCCTTGCATATTATAGTTCATCACGAAGCCTTTATACAGGGCCGGTCCTAAGATTTTAGGAGCTCGGGGCGAAACCAAAACTCGGGGCGTTTTGACATAAACATTATAGGAATATATATGATCACTTAAATGCCCACAAAAGCGACATTCTTATCAAATAATTTATAGTACATATTACCTTTACACCTTTTCTAATAATCCTTCATAAAATTCACTAATGATGGGGCCGATCCTCTTTATAGTTATTGATTTCGTTTTCCCTCTTTTTCTCAAATGCATATATCTTAGCCGACATGATAATATGCACTGCTAAAAAAAATCAATCAAAGCTTGAACACTGCAAGCTACTCCATCCATTCCTAAATACAAGTCATTTTAGATATTTCAATATAGACTACTCCCTCCGGTCCTAAATCTAAGTCTTTTTAGAGATTTCAATTTGAACTACATACGAAGCAAAATAAGTGAATCTACACTCTAAAATATGTCTATATACATCCGCATATAGTCCATATTGAAATCTCTAGAAAGACTTATGTAGGAACGAGGGGAGTACATACAGTCCTATATTTTAAAAGGCGTCTTTATAATGTAGTCTTTATAGTATAGAACCTCTAAAAGGACTTATATTTAGGAACAAAGAGAGTATGTATCATGCATGCAAACATAAATTACTTAATTAGCAATGTAGACATAGGAACTACATAGTCTGATGTTACCTCACATTGACCGGATCAGCGGTGATCACCTGATCAGGCAATCTCCATGATGCGAATTTTAGACTGACGTGAGATGGGAGGCACTTGGCAATTTGCATCATTACGTCCATCACCTGCAGACCAGAGAGCGGTGTCTTTCGCCGCCGCGCAACTTGTGACTTGCGTCGGCATCGTGGGATACTCAGATCTCCGGCTGCACTCATACCCACCATTGCTGCCGTCAGATACAACCGCGCGGGTCACCACATCCCCTTGAAGTCCATCATGAACGTTGTTCCCCATGCATCCCCACAACAGCTTGCCACCAGAGGAAGGGAAACAAGCAACAGCGGCTTCCTCCCGTTTGTTCGGTTCGGCCATGAACATGTGAGATCGAGGAATTGATGAATAAGGAATGCCGTCGTGTTTAGAAGGAATCTGAGCTAGGGCAACGCGTACAGGTTAGCAGATCGATCGACGAGGAACCAGCGGCTCCGTGGGCTAGCTCGCTATATCGGAAGCCAACGCGTACATGCCCTGTGTGTATGAACTGCGCTCCATCCTGGGCCATGGCCTATGTGCATACTTAGCTGGCTTGATGGGGGCCCCCTAGACTTTGGGGGCCCGGGGCGGCCGCCCCCTCTGCCCCCCTCAGGGCCGGCCGTGCCTTTATAGCTTGGTGGCAGTGATTGAAGAACTTTATCAATAACACTATCTTCGTCAACTTTGCAACCAAGTTGAGTCATGTGATTGTAGTACCCAGAAATTCTGAGTATGTGTTCACTGATAGAACTGTTCTCCTCCATCTTGCAACTGTAGAACTTATTGGAGACTTCATATCTCTCAATTCAGGCATTTGCTTGAAATATTAACTTCAACTCTTGGAACATCTCATATGCTCCATGACATTCAAAACGTCTTTGAAGTCCCGATTCTAAGCCGTAAAGCATGGCACACTGAACTATCGAGTAGTCATCAGAACGAGCTTGCCAGACGTTCATAACGTCCAGAGTTGCTCCTGCAGCAGGCTTGTTACCTAGCGGTGCTTCAAGGACATAATTCTTCTGTGCAGCAATGAAGATAATCCTCAAGTTACGGACCCAGCCCGTGTAGTTTCTACCATCATCTTTAAACTTAGCTTTCTCTAGGAATGCATTAAAATTCAAAGGAACGGTAGCACGGGCCATTGATCTACAACAACATAGATATGCAAAAACTATCAGGACTAAGTTCATGATAAATTAAAGTTCAATTAATCATATTACTAAAGAACTCCCACTTAGATAGATATCCCTCTAGTCAGCTAAATGATCACGTGATCCAAATCAACTAAACCATGTCCGATCATCACGTGAGATGGAACAGTTTTCAATGGTGAACATCTTATGTTAATCATATCTACTATATGATTCACGCTCGACCTTTCGGTCTCCAGTATTCCGCGGCCATGTCTGTACATGCTAGGCTCGTCAAGTTTAACCCGAGTATTCTGCATGTGCAAAACTGTCTTACACCCGTTGTATTTGAACGTAGAGCTTATCACACCCGATCATCACGTGGTGTTTCAGCACGACGAACTTTTCGCAACGGTGCATACTTAGGGAGAACACTTGTACCTTGAAATTTTGTAAGGGATCATCTTATAATGCTACCGCCGTTCTAAGCAAAATAAGAAGCATAATAAGATAAACATCACATGCAATCAAAATATGTGACATGATATGGCCATCATCATCTTTGTGCTTTTGATCTCCCTCTCCAAAGTATCGTCATGATCTCCATCGTCACCGGCTTGACACCATGATCTTCATCGTAGCGTCGTGGTCGTCCTCGCCAACTATTGCTAATACTACTATCGCTAACTCATAGTGATAAAGTAAAGCAATTACACGGCCTTCCCAATTCATACAATAAAGAAACAACCATAAGGCTCCTGCCGGTTGCCGATAATTTACAAAACATGATCATCTCATAGAATAACGTATAACTCATCACGTCTTGACCATATCACATCACAACATGCCCTGCAAAAGCAAGTTAGACGTCTTCTACTTTGTTGTTGCAAGTTTTATGTGGCTGCTACGGGCTTAGCAAGAACCGTTCTTACCTACGCATATAAAGCTGATACGTCTCCAACGTATCTATAATTTTTGATTGTTCCATGCTATTATATATTCTGTTTTGGATGTTTAATGGGCTTTATTATACACTTTTATATTATTTTTGGGACTAACCTACTAACTCAAGGCCCAGTGCAAATTGTTGTTTTTTTGCCTATTTCAGAGTTTCGCATAAAAGGGATAACAAACGGAGTCCAAACGGAATGAAACCTTCGGGAGAGTTATTTTTGGGACCGTATCTACCCAGAAGACTTGGAGTACACTTGAGGGAACGAAGGAGGTGGCCACGAGGGTCCAGGGCGCGCCCCCACCCTCGTGGGCCCCCTCTGGCTCCCCCGATGCCCTCCTTCCTCCTATATATATCCATGTACCCTGAAAACATCGAGGCAACATAGAAAACCCTAATTCCAGCGCCGCAACCTTCTGTTCCCGTGAGATCCCATCTTGGGGCCTGTTCCGGAGCTCCGTCGGAGGGGGGATCTACCATGGAGTGCTTCTACATCAACACCATAGCCTCACTAATGAGTTGTGAGTAGTTTGCCACAGACCTTCGGGTCCATAGATATTAGCTAGATGGATTCTTCTCTCCTTTTGGATCTCAATACAAAGTTCTCCTCGATCTTCGAGGAGATCTATTCAATGTAATCTTGTTGTGGTGTGTTTGTCGAGATCCTATGGATTGTGGGTTTATGATCAAGATTATCTATGAGCAATATTTGATTCTTTTCTGAAATCTTTTATGTATGATTATAATATCCTTGCAAGTCTCTTCAAATTATTGGTTTGGTTTGGCCTACTAGATCTATAGTTCTTGCAATGGGAGAAGTGCTTGGCTTTGGGTTCAATCTTGCGGTGTCCTTTCCCAGTGACAGCAAGGCACGTATTGTATTGTTGCCATCAAGGATAAAAAGATGGGGTTTATATCATATTGCTTGAGTTTATCCCTCTACATCATGTCATCTTGCTTAAAGCATTACTCTGTTCTTATGAACTTAATACTCTAGATGCATGCTGAATAGCGGTCGATGTGTGGAGTAATAGTAGTAGATGCAGAATCATTTCGGTCTACTTGTCACAGACGTGATGCCTATATATAATGATCGTGCCTAGATATTATCATAACTATGCGCTTTTCTATCAATTGCTCGACAGTAATTTATTCACCCACCGTAGAATTCTGCTATCATGAGACAAGCCACTAGTGAAACCTATGCCCCTCGGGTCTATTCTCAACATATTAATCTTCCATCTACTTTACTTTGCTTTGTTTAATTTCTGTTCTTATACCAAAAATACCAAAAATATCATACTATCCTATCTCTCAGATCTCACTTTCGTAAGTGACCGTAAAGGGATTGACAACCCCTTATCGCGTTGGCTGCAAAGTTCTTATTTGTTTGTGCAGGTGCGAGGGACTCGCGCGTGGTCTCCTACTGGATTGATACCTTGGTTCTCAAAAACTGAGGGAAATACTTACGCTATTGTGCTGCATCACCCTTTCCTCTTCGAGGGAATACAACGCAAGCTCGAGAAGTAGCAAGAAGAATTTCTGGCGCCGTTGCCGGGGAGGCTTACGCAAAAGTCATATACCAAGTACCTATCACAAACCCTTATCCTTCGCGTTACATTATTTGCCTCTCGTTTTCCTCTCCCCCACTTCACCCTTGCCGTTTTATTTGCCCTTCTTTTTCCATGTGTTTACCGTTCTCTTGTTTCTTGTTTGCTTGTGTGTTGGATTGCTTGCTTGTCACTATGGCTCAAAAAAATACCAAATTGTGTGACTTCTCCAATACCAACAATAATGATTTTATTAGCACTCCTATTGCTCCTATTATCGATGCTGAATCTTGTGAGATCAATGCTGTTCTATTGAATCTTGTCATGAAAGATCAATTTTCTGGCCTTCCTAGTGAAGATTCCGCTACCCATCTAAACAACTTTGTTGATTTGTGTGATATGCAAAAGAAGAGGGATACGGATAATGATATCGTTAAATTGAAGCTATTTTCGTTTTCACTTAGAGATCGTGCTAAAACTTGGTTTTCCTCTTTGCCTAGAAATAGTATTGATTCATGGAATAAGTGCAAAGATGCCTTTATCTCTAAATATTTTCCTCCCGCTAAGATCATCTCTCTTAGAAACGATATTATGATTTTTTAGCAACTAGATCATGAGCATGTTGCACAAGCTTGGGAGAGAATGAAATTAATGATACGTAATTCCCCTACACATGGTTTGAACTTATGGATGATTATACGAAAAAATTATGCTGGCTTGAATTTTGCTTCTAGAATTTTTTTAGATTCGGCACCTTAGGAGAAGCTACCAAACTCCTAGATAAAATTATGGTTAACTACTCTCAATGGCACACCGAAAGATCTACTAGTAAAAAAGTGCATGCTATTGAAGAGATTAGTGTTTTTAGTGGAAAGGTGGATGAACTTATGAAATTATTTGCTACTAACAGTGCTTCTTCTGATCCTAATGATATGCCTTTATCCATGTTGATTGAAAATAATAATGAATATTTGGATGTGAATTTTGTTGGTAGGAATAATTTTGGTAACAATGCTTATAGAGGAAACTTTAATCCTAGGCCTTTTCCTAGTAATTCCTCTAATAATTATGGTAATTCCTACAATAACTCTTATGGAAATTTTGGTAAGATGCCCTCTGAATTTGAAACTAGTGTTAAAGAGTTTCTGAATTCGCAAAAGAATTTCAATGCTTTGCTTGAAGAAAAGTTGCTTAAGATTGAGGAGTTGGCTAGAAACATGGATAGAATTACTCTTGATGTTGATTCTTTGAAACTTAGATCTATTCCACCTAAGCATGTTATCAATGAGTCTCTCAAAGCCATGATAATTTCCATTGACGAGTGCAAAGAAAGAACCGCTAGGATGCGTGCTAAAAAAGATTGCTTTTATGAAAGCGTGTTCTTCTAGTTATAATGAAAATAAAGATGAAGATCTAAAAGTTATTGATCTGTCTCCTATTAGATCTTTGTTTTCTAGTATGAATCTTGATATATATGGGACTGGAGATGAGTCTACTTTAGCTAAAAGGCGTTCCAATGATTCGGAGTTTTTAGATGTTGATGCTAAAATTGTTAAAAGTGGGATTGAAGAGATTAAAACTTTCCATACTGATGAACCCACTATTTTGGATTTCAAGGGATTCAATTATTATAATTGCTCTTTAATAGATTGTATTTATTCCTTGTTGCAATCCGTACTAAATTCTCCGCATGCTTATAGTCAAAATAAGGCTTTTACCAAACACATAGTTGATGCTTTGATGCAATCTTATGAAGAAAAACTTGAATTAGAAGTTTCTATCCCTGGAAAGCTTTATGATGAGTGGGAACCTACTATTAGAATTAAAATTAAAGATCATGAATGCTTTGCTTTGTGTGATTTTGGTGCAAGTGTTTCTACAATCCCAAAAACTTTATGTAATTTGTTAGGTTTCCATGAGCTTGATGATTGTTCTTTAAATTTGCATCTTGAGGATTCTACCATTAAGAAACCTATGGGAAGGATTAATGATGTTCTTATTGTTGCCAATAGGAATTATGTGCCATTAGATTTCATTGTTCTTGATATAGATTGTAATCCTTCATGTCCTATTGTTCTTGGTAGACCTTTCCTTAGAATGATTGGTGCAATTATTGATATGAAGGAAGGAAATATTAGATTCCAATTTTCGTTAAGGAAAGGCATCTGGGGCATAACGAGATAGGGTACTAAACTCATCCACGTACTGTGCCACAGTACGGTTTCCTTGGCGCAAGTTGCAAAACTCCCGCTTCTTCATACTCATAGCTCCAGTTGAGACATGGGCGGTACGAAAAGCTTGCTGAAACTGATCCCAAGTTACATTGGCTACGGGATAAGTGGCTGTGTAATTCTCCCACCATGCTGCGGCTGGTCCAGACAACTGGTGTGCGGCAAATCGCACCTTCTCAGCATCTGAGCAATTGGCGGTGGTCAAATCCCTTCCAATCTTGCGTAGCCAGTCATCAGCCACTATTGGTTCGATGCTGCTAGCAAACACGGGTGGTTGCAACCTTAAGAAACGTATCAGGTTGTCCACGGGTGGTGGTGGTGGAGGGTGGTTGTTGTTGTTGTTGTTGTTGTTGTTGTTGTTCTGGTTGTTCTGAGTGTTCTGGATAAGAAGTTGCATCAGGGTGTTCTGCTGCTGGATCAACTGGGTGAGCTCAGGGGGAAACTCAAATCCGGGCTCACGTCTTGGAGGCATCTGATGGGTGTAGAGGGAAGAGATTAGAATAGAAAAGAGGTCTAAGGGAAAATCACTACCCATATGCACATGAGGCAAACACACAATCATATCACACCAATCAATTTCAAGCAAGATCTTACAAATCTAACTAATGTTACAAAAGTGCTCTAAAACTAATATATGGAGGTAAACTAGTAGTCACAGGGTGGTCATCTAAAAATATTGATCGGCAAAGGATTCCATGATATCTGCTCCAGCTTCATCTTGATAGTCTTCGTCTTTGCTATCATCAGGTTCCGAATCCGTGTCGTCAATAATGATGTAGTCTTCCGGTGGAATCTCCTTGGGTTCTTCTTCCTCGTCTTCTTCTCCCATGAGTATCCCTAACTTCCGTGTCAAGTCATCATTCTTCTCCACAAGTATTAGCATCTCCTCCTCGTATCCGTCGCGTGTAGACTTGAGTTCCTCTTCTAACTCCAAGTTCCTATTTAGGGCTTTCTTCAATTCCATCATCCCTGCACACATCTGGTGCTCCTGGCGACGAATGTGATGGTTCAACTCCTGGATGAAGGCTGCAATGGATCTATCCTTCCGAGTGCTGATCATATCCCAATTCTCATCTCGGCATCCGCAAATTTGGTAGATGGTGTCCTTTAGCTCCTGCTTGTAGACTTCTCCAATCCTTCCCATAGCAATGTGGGCGGCCATGCTCCTGCCTAGGCTCCATGTAGGCGCATTAAAGGAAAATTCTATGAGTGCAGTGACGGGCTCGAACGTCCTTCCTGGTACTTGGGCTTGAATCAACCAACGCTGCTCCTCAGGTAGAGTGGCATTGTAGGTTCCGGTGAAACTTGGTAGTCCAATGTTTAGATATCTGGTGACTTCCTTCAGGTCTCGTCCAAATGGTGTATCATCATCTGGTTGCATGGACTTGTTCTTTGCATCCACCATCCTAAAAGAGTAGAAAAGATGAGGAGTCAGAAAAGAGAAGAGTGAATAGTGCTCTAGGGTTTTAGCTTAGTGGTCGTGTCCTACAGTCAGTGTGTGCTCTGATACCATCTTGTAGCGACCAGACCTCAAACAGTCTGATCTCTGTGCATCAGTGTCATCCCTGGATTAGTAACGCTGACACGCACAGTACTTGAAGGATTTATAACAGAGTAGCAATCACACACTTATTACATCGATAGTTCCAATGATGAACTTATTACAATAAATATGGCTGAAGGCCATCTAACACGATAACAGCGGAAGGCTTGGAAGATAAGTGAGTCCATCAACTCCAACGGCATCACTGAGTATAGAACCACGACCTAAAAGGCACCTTACTCATCGTCTGAAAAGTCTGCAACATGAAATGTTGCAGCCCGAAAACGGGTCAGCACATGGAATATGTTGGCAAAGTAACACAAGAGAATGCAATGAAAGTATAGCTATACTACATGCATATTTGGCTGGTGGAGGCTCTATGGTTAAGTTTTTGCGTAAGGCCAATTTTTCCCTACTTCAAAGGAATAGATTTTAATTAACTATCATGGTAGTTGAAACATCGTTGAGAAGATAGACATCCTCTCAACCCCAATTACAAATCATCATTTAACCCAACAATATTAATTAAAGTAACATGATGAGATTCACATGATAATCCAAGTACTAGATACTCAAGACGTTCATAACCGGGGACACAGCTAATCATGATCAGTTTGTACACTCTGCAGAGCTTTGTGCACTTTTCCCACAAGACTCGATCGCCTCCGTTTGGTTTCTCGCACTGCATGGTGTTTGAGAAACGGATGACCGAGACACAGTCTTTCCGAAGAGGTCCCCTTAACCAGATAGATAGGCTGGTACACCTACAAACCCTCTACATCTGCTAGCCCATCATGGAAAGGTTTCCCACAACTTACTCAACTATGCCAGAGCCCATATTGGCATGTGGCTGCACACGGAAGTTTCTAGTATGAATAATCTCATGATCCCTTTGAGCCTGGGTGACGGTCCAAAAGAAAAACAGGCAATCACTGGAATACCCAGATGCCTCAATCCACCCAGATGTGTGTTAAAGTTGCCACCTTAAGTTGAACCATTAATTAACAAACTCACATCTGTCATGGATACACTCACCCAATCCACGTCTACGAGCATAGCATGTCCTAACGGCAAACGTAGAAGTAACTCCCAAAGGTTTGAATGTAATGCAGGTAATAGGTACTACCTCAATCTGCTTCCCAGTCCCACAAGTTATTAGATCCTACTCATGCAATGTGTGAGGGTTGGACTGATGCAATGAAAACTGGGTATTTGGAAAGTATGATCAAAGTGTTACTTGCCTTGCTGATGATCCGCAAAACCTAGAGACTCAAAGTAGCAAGCGGCGCACTTCGGGTACTCTATCGCAAACAAACAAGAACACAATAAGTACTTAACTAATGCACGGGTAAAACTCAAATAAGAGATCTAACCAGAAAGTTCAACTTAAGAACTCCGGTTTGCAAAAAGAATCAACTCGAAAGAAGCAACGAAACTCAAACTGCAAAAGGAATGAGCTCCGGTTTGCTAATTTGCCTAAAGTCAAATTTTACAGTAGCCAAAACCTTGTTAAAGTTGATTAAAACTAAAGAGGGAATCGAGATGAAGATTTGGGATTTTGAATCACCTGATTCCGACCCTCGAGCGAAAAAAAATGAAAAACAAGATCAGGGCAGAAATTGCGATCGGAATAATCGCGGATAAATACCCCGAAAAAGAAAACGGACGAACAGGCTAACGAACGAACGTTCGCTGTCTGCGGCTAACGGACGAAAACCGATCATTAAAACAAACATACGGACGAACGTCCGCTAAATAACTAAACCGACGAAAAACCGAACCGATCTAATCTAATAAAAAAACAGATCTACGGTTTTTCGAAAAACCGATCGATTTTAAAAAAAAAACCGATGGCTACCTCGAAGACGACAACTCCGGCGAAGTCCGGCGGCGGCGGTGGGCGGAGGGTCCGGCGGGGCGACGGCGGCAGGCTAGGCGGCGGGGCGGCGAGGCAGCAGGCGGCGGCGCTGCGGGCGGCGGCGAGCGGCGGCAGCGCTGGCGGCGTGCGGTGGCGGCGCGAGCTAGGGCAGGGGGCGGGGCGGCTGGGCTGGGGCTGACGGGCCGGGGGCGGCGGCTTATAAAGCCCAGAGTCCCGGGCCTCTACGGCTCCAAGTCGGTTTCCCTTTTTTTTCTTTTTTCTTTTAGAGTCCTGGCGCAGAAAAACTAACGAAAGAAATACTAAACGGACTCCAAAAATCCCGAAATAAATTTTCACCGTCCTCTAATAATATTTAGGACAAAGTGAACATTTTTCCCGGACCTAAATGCAATTTTGAAAAACGCACATTTTTCCTATGCAAATAAAATCGCAAATAAATCCAGAAAAATACCAAAAGTGATTTTAACATTTTTCCTCCAATATTTCTGTTATTTTGGAGAAGTCATATTATCTCCGCTCATATTTTGTATTTAGAAATATTTTTAGGAGAGAAAAATATTTAGAATCACACTGTCCTCGTACTAGTATTCGAGGGAACTCAAATACGAAAACGGCAAAATTCCCAACTCTCTCCGTAGGTCCTTGAGTTGCCTAGAATTTCGAGGAACGCCACAAACAAAAATGCAAAAAGCATGAAATGCAATATGATCTATGTATAACATTCCAAATTGAAACTTTGGGATGTTACATTTTCATGTGTTGTTGCTTATTTTGATGAATCTATGAGTAGTATCGGAGAGTATCAATCATAGAGAAGTTGGAATACAGTAGGTTTAACACAAATATAAATAAATAATGAGTTCATTATAGTACCTTTGAGTGGTGGTTTGTTTTCTTATACTAACAGAGCTCACGAGATTTTTGGCTAAGTTTTGTGTTGTGAAGTTTTCAAGTTTTGAGTATGGCTTTGATGGACTATGGAACAAAGAATGGCAAGAGCCTAAGCTTGGGGATTCCCAAGGCACCTTCAAGGATAACCAAAATCTTAAGCTTGGGGATGCCCCGGGAAGGCATCCCCTCTTTCGTCTTCATCTATCGGTAACTATACTCGGTACTATATTTTTATTCACCACATGATATGTGTTTTGCTTGGAGAGTCATGTATGATTTGAGTCTTTGCTTTTAGTTTGCCACAATCATCCTTGCTGGACACATCTTTTGAGAGAGATAAATATGGTTTAGAATTTATTAGAATACTCTATGTGCTTCACTTATATCATTTGAGCTAGATAGTTTCGCTCTAGTGCTTCACTTATATCTTTTAGAGCATGGTGGTGGTTTTATTTTGTAGAAATTGTTGATCTCTCGTGCTTCACTTATATCCTTTTGAGAGTTATTTAGAACAGCATGGTAATGTGCTTTGGTTATAAAACTAGTCCTAATATAATAGGCATCCAAGATGGGCATAGTAAAAACTTTCCACCGCTACGTTTATTATGATACGCTTAATCATTGTCATATTGCCATGCATGATCATGTAGTTGACATTGTATTTGTGGCTAGGCGACCATGCATAATTTTTCATACATGCCACTCTTGATTAATTGCACATCCCGGTACACCGCCGGAGGCATTCATATAGAGTCATACTTTATTCTAGTATCGAGTTGTAATATTGACTTGTAAGTAAATAAAAGTGTTATGATCATCATTATTAGAGCATTGTCCCAAAGAAAAAAAGGGGGAAGAAAGGCCAAAGAAAAAAAATAAAGGCCCAAAAAAAGAAAAAGAAAAAGAAAAAAAATAGAAGAGAAAAAAGGGACAATGCTACTATCTTTTTCCACACTTGTGCTTCAAAGTAGCACCATGATCTTCATTATATAGAGTCTCTTGTTTTGTCACTTTCATATACTAGTAGGAATTTTCATTATAGAAATTGGCTTGTATATTCCAACGATGGGCTTCCGCAAATGCCCTAGGTCTTCATGAGCAAGCAAGTTGGATGCACACCCACTTAGTTTCTTTTGATGAGCTTTCATACACTTATAGCTCTAGTGCATCCGTTGCATGGCAATCCCTACTCACTCACATTGATATCTATTGATGGGCATCTCCATAGCCCATTGATACACAAAGTTGATGTGAGACTATCTTCCTCCTTTTTGTCTTCTCCACAACCACCACTCTATTCCACCTATAGTGCTATATCCATGGCTCACGCTCATGTATTGCGTGAAAGTTGAAAGGTTTGAAATTTTTTGAGTATGAAAACAATTGCTTGGCTGAAACCGGGGTTGTGCATGATATGAATATTTTCTGTGATGAAGAGGGAGCATAGCTAGAATATATGATTTTGTAGGGATAACTTTCTTTGGCAATGTTATTTTGGGAAGACATGATTGCTTTGTTAGTATGCTTTAAGTATTATTATTTCTTATGTCAATATTGACTTTTGTCTTGAATCTTTCGGATCTGAACATTCATGCCACAATAAAGAAATTACATTGAGAATTAGCTTGGTTAGCATTCCACATCAAAAATTCTGTTTTTATCATTTACCTACTCGAGGACGAGTAGGAATTAAGCTTGGGGATACTTGATACGTCTCCAACGTATCTATAATTTTTGATTGTTCCATACTACTCCCTCCGTTCCACAATGTAGTGCCTATAGATTTTTGTGAAAGTCAAACTTTGCCAACTTTGACCAAGTGTATAGAGAAAACTGTCTACATCTACAATACCAAACATGTACATTCTGAAAATATAACTCATGATGTATCCCATGATGTGCATTTGGTATTCTAGATGTACATACTTTTGTCTATAAACATGGTCAAAGTTTGTAATGTTTGACTTTTGTAAAAATCTATAGGCACTACATTATGGAACGGAGGGAGTATTATATATTCTCTTTTGGATGTTTAATGGGCTTTATTATACACTTTTATATTATTTTTGGGACTAACCTACTAACCCAAGGCCCAGTGCAAATGGCTGTTTTTTTTGCCTATTTCAGAGTTTCGTAGAAAAGGGATATCAAACGGAGTCCAAACAGAATGAAACCTTCGGGAGAGTTATTTTTGGAACCGTATCTACCTATAAGACGTGGAGTACATGCGAGGGAACGAAAGAGGTGGCCACGAGGGTCCAGGGTGTGCCCCCTCTGGCTCCCCCGATGCCCTCTATATATATATGATACATCATTGGAAAGGTATCGTCGCCACGCATCTTTTTCATATCTATTATTTTTTCTAATTCGCTACGGTTTAAGAGCAGTTTTGAATTTACTAAATCGCGGAATTGTGTTTTTCGATTTTTTTCAAATTTTCGGTACTGTTTTCACTCCAGTTTTTTAACCGTTTATCGAAACAAGGCATGTAATATACCGTTGAAAAGCTACGAACGAGGCGCAACTTTCATATGTTGAAATGTTTTTGAGATTCCTTACGGTTTTTAGTTAAATTTGAAAATCGTGCGGCTGACTACGAACGGCAGCAGCCGTTTTTTCGTGAAATTTTTACAAAAAGTTGGCCGAAATGATCCAAATGATACACCGTTGGAAAGATATCGTCGAGACGCTACTTTCTCATGTAGAACACGCCCTCTAATTCATTACGGTTTAAGAGCAATTTTGAAATTACAAAAACGCGAAAAGCGCACTGCTTCAAACTGAAGAACGCACTGCATCAGACAGTTAACCGAACCTCATGATTTACTTTGTTGGACGTAGATTTTTCTCAGAGAAGTTTTGTTGTCTTTTTTCCAACTTTTTTTTTCGAAGGAAAGTGGACCGCAATACTCCCGAAAGTGATGCGGAACACTACCAAAAGTGAACCTCATTAATTTTTTGCGCGCGTTGAGAAGTGTTTGAGAAGTGAGCTGCTTTCCGATGTGTGTTTTGTTTTTTGATCACCAAGTGAACCGCATTACTTTTTGGTGTTTTTTGGTAACAATTTTTTTACACGGGCGATTTGTTGTTGTCTTTTCTCGTACTAATTAATTTTTTACACGCGTTTGAGAAGTGTTGAGAAGCGAGCTGCTTTCCGATGTGTTTTTGTTTTTGGATTACCAAGTGAACCACAACGTTTTTTTTATGGCCAACTTTCGTGAGAGAACAAAGTGAGCTTCAAAGAGTCCTTTTGCAATGGACTTTTTTAGACCAAAGTGCACTGCACTTTTGCATGTTTTTAAATACATTTTGTTTGAAATGGACAGTATCGAAGAGTCTTTCGTAGTGGATATTTTTTTTACCAAAGTGCACCACATCTTCTTCCTGGTATTGAAGGAAAGTGGACCGCAATAGTCCCGAAAGTGAAGCGGAACACTACCAAAAGTTAACGAACTTCTCAGTACTTTCAAGCGAACATCTTCAGTCCAAATGACTTTAGTTTTTGTGATATTGGCTTCAACTTCTCTCAAAGAGCACTGCATTTTTGTTTGAGTAATTTACACAAACAGTAGAGGAAAAATTAAAAATAATTACAACAAGGAGGACTGCATTTGTTCAAGTAATTAAAAAAAGCATTTGTTCACGAAACAAATTGCACTTCACGAAGGGGGTAATGAGCTGCTTCTCAAATGGAGTGAACTACAGAGCTTGCTGGAAACCAAGCCGTTGTTTACCGCCGTCGCTCAATGTGCCCACGAACTTCATCCAGATGCACACTGAGCCGCATCTCATGCCCCCGCTCCACCAGCATGTACAAATTGCACGCTAAATAATAGGATCTTCACTCAGGAAAAAACCGCACTCAAAATAAAAGGCACACCCTACTGAACATTGCCCAAATCAAAAATAGCGATGCAAACGCCGGCTCCACGTCAGTGCGCATATGCAAACTGCACGTTGTGGTTGAAGCTGCAGCATGCCCCCTCCAAGTAACCGCACTGCAACACCCCGGGCGACCAAGCCACATGGAGATCTTGGGGCGTACTGCACAGTGAGATGCTAAATAACAAAACGGGATGTTTAGTGCATATCTGCGATTTTAACACCCTGCAGAACCCTCTTCATTGTCTTAACCAGGAACATTCCAGTGCAGATACAGAACCACGACAGCACAAAATAGTATGATTAGCTCCAGAAGATGCGGACAAGCATCGCAAGTGAGGTACCGGCAAACCCATACCCAGCATATGCCACAATGTCAAGCAACGGTGATTCACCACTTCCCAGAGAGTAAAGGAGTGCTTTAACGAGGATGACTTGCATAAACCAACCAATTAACCCTTTTGTGAACTGTATAGTCAGTGCCTCCGGGGTAAACCTGCATTCAGGAACAATGTTAATAATCAAACAAGCACCATAAGCATTAAGGATATCCTGAACATTAAGGAGCACTGTTTTCCCCTAGAGAAATAAAATAGTGGATCACAAAAGTTACTCTACTCATCAACCTTTCTCTAGTATCTGCATTTTATTTCTTATCTTAAACTAAGAAACATAACCACTTGCCTTACAGCACTCACTATAATGAAGTGGCACATATATACAACCAAGTGATACATATATTACACTGCTCATAGAGTCATACTGCACATTTCTTCTAGAGTCCTACAAGTACAACAATCAAAAGTTGTCCTGCCCGTGTAGTTACCTTCCAAGAACACCCAAGGAATATCCAGCAACTACAATGTAGGTGGCAAAAGCCATCAGAGGGATGTAAAGATCTGGAGCATTGATGTCTTGAACTGGAGGTTTGTATGACAGCCTTCCTCCCACTGGCTCAGTTATCCTAGTCCAGTGTCCCTGAAGGAAGAGAAACAATATAAGGATTGAATGAGACCTCACAATCTGCAGGTACGACATGAAAGAGTATCCTTGTTGCTTGCGGTTCAGATGACCTTACAAAGGCGGCCCCGCCCGCGCACAAGCTGCAGAAGTCAGACGCGCCGTCGTGCGAAATCGGTAGATCGCAGATATGCACAGTGAGATGCAAAATAACAAAACGGGATTTCTGTTCACAACTAAAGCTTGTTAAATCGCAGAATATACAGCTAGCAAAATATTTGATTGACGTTTCCGCATATGTTAGTAATTGTGAATGAATTAGACAGACCCGCTAGTATACAGCTAGCAAGAGGCGAAGAAGAAGAATGGGGCGTCGTTACAGGGGATGTCCGATGCAGATACAGGGGATGTCCTCCTTTTTCGAAAAAAAAACTGCAAGATTTGTGTATACTGCAACTGTAATGTGAAACTGTACCCAAGAATGATGCATGCATCAGTAAAGAAGAAGAACGGGGCGTCGTTAGTCAGGACGAAGTGCTTGAGGGATGGCGTTGCTCCAATGGAAATCCCCAGTGCCCGCCACCCGGCGCTGCCCACCACCCGGCGCCTAACCTACGGCGGATCAGAGCTCCCTCGCAACTACCCACCCTGCCGACGACGGATCCGAGCACCCCCGCCGCCCCGTGCCCAACCGGCGGCGGATCCGAGCACCCGCCTCCAACCCGTGCCCAACGAGCTGTGGATCCGACCTCCTCCACTACTGGATTGGAGGAAGGCGAGGCGGGGTGCGGGGAGGTCCGGGGATGTGGCGCCGTTGCGTTGGGAGGTCGCCGGGGTGGGGACTTTGCGGCGGCGGAAGGTCACCGGGCACGGGGGAACCGCGCGTGCCTCAATCCGGGGTGGTGGGTTGCCAGGGCAGGAGAGATATGCGGGCGGCGGCACAGCCGTGACATCAGAGGCACGAGCCCCTGGCGCCACCGGCAGTGGAAGGTGGAGGGGAGGTGGGAGGAGGCTGCCTGGGGAGGAAGAAGGTGGGAAGGAGGGGATTGGGCACGAATAGAACGTGGGAGGAGAGGGGTAGGTGCGTTGACCCTTTTTGTTTTTGGCCCGGGGTGGGATCGGTGGTGGGAGGTGTTAGGAGAATAAGCATTTTGTTAGGAGAATAAGGTCTTAAGGGGTGTTATGAGAATAGACCCACCTTATATATATATATATATCAATGTACCCTAAGAACATCGAGGCAACAGAGAAAACCCTAATTCCACCGCCGCAACCTTCTATGCCCATGAGATCCCATCTTGGGGCCTGTCCCGGAGCTCCGTCGGAGGGGAATCTACCTCGGAGTGCTTCTACATCAACACCATAGCCTCACTAATGAGTTGTGAGTAGTTTGCCACAGACCTTCGGGTCCATAATTATTAGCTATATGGCTTCTTCTCTCTTTTTGGATCTCAATACGAAGTTCTCCTCAATCTTCGAGGAGATCTATTCGATGTAATCTTTTCGCGGTGTGTTTGTCGAGATCCGATGAATTGTGGGTTTATGATCAAGATTATCTATGAACAATATTTGATTCTTTTCAGAAATCTTTTATGTATGATTATAATATCCTTGCAAGTCTCTTCGAATTATTGGTTTGGTTTGGCCTACTAGATCTATAGTTCTTGCAATGGGAGAAGTGCTTGGCTTTGGGTTCAATCTTGCGGTGTCATTTCCCAGTGACACCAGGGGCAGCAAGGCACGTATTGTATTGTTGCCACCGAGGATAAAAAGATGGGGTT
Source organism: Secale cereale (assembly GCA_902687465.1). NCBI lineage: Eukaryota > Viridiplantae > Streptophyta > Magnoliopsida > Poales > Poaceae > Secale > Secale cereale. The sequence goes on from LR738711.1 coordinate 836,709,064, forward strand.
TATATCATATTGCTTGAGTTTATCCCTCTACATCATGTCATCTTGCTTAAAGCATTACTCTGTTCTTATGAACTTAATACTCTAGATGCATGCTGGATAGCGGTCGATGTGTGGAGTAATAGTAGTAGATGCAGAATCGTTTCGGTCTACTTGTCACGGACGTGATGCCTATATATAATGATCATGCCTAGATATTCTCATAACTATGCGCTTTTCTATCAATTGTTCGACAATAATTTGTTCACCCACCGTAGAATTCTGCTATCATGAGAGAAGCCACTAGTGAAACCTATGCCCCCAGGTCTATTCTCAACATATTAATCTTCCATCTACTTACTTTGCTTTATTTACTTTCTGTTCTTATACCAAAAATACCAAAAATATCATACTATCCTATCTATCAGATCTCACTTTCGTAAAGTGACCGTAAAGGGATTGACAACCCCTTATCGCGTTGGCTGCGAAGTTCTTATTTGTTTGTGCAGGTGCGAGGGACTCACACGTGGTCTCCTACTGGATTGATACCTTGGTTCTCAAAAACTGAGGGAAATACTTACGCTACTGTGCTGCATCACCCTTTCCTCTTCGAGGGAATACAACGCAAGCTCGAGAAGTAGCAAAACCAGAACGATTTTTCGTCAAGTGTGTTGTTTTAACCTTCACAAGGACGCGCCGTAGTCACACTCGATTCAACTAAAGTGAGAGAGGCAGGCACCCGCCGGTCACCTTTAAGCAACGAGTGCTCGTAACGGTGAAACCAGTCTCGCATAAGCGTACGCGTAATGTCGGTCCGGGTCGCTTCATCTCACAATATCGCCGAATCAAAGTATGACATGCTGGTAAGCAGTATGACTTTTATCGCCCACAACTCATTGTGTTCTACTCGTGCATATCATCTACGCATAGGTATTTTGTGAGCAAACAACTTATGTGAACGATAATCAACTAGCATAGGAAAGCAAAACAAGCATAGCTTCGAAACTTCAAGCACATAGAGAGGAAACTTGATATTATTGCAATTCCCACATGCATATGATCCTCTCTCATAATAATTTTCAGTAGCATCATGAATGAATTCAACCATATAACCAGCACATAAAGCATTCTTTTCATGATCTACTTGCATAGAAATTTTACTACTCTCCACATAAGCAAATTTATTCTCATCAATAGTAGTGGGGGCAAACTCAACAAAATAATTATCATGTGAGGCATAATCCAATTGAAAACTAAAATCATGATGACAAGTTTCATGGTTATCATTATTATTAATAGCATACAAGTCATCACAATAATCATCATAGATAGCAACTTTGTTCTCATAATCAATTGGAACCTCTTCCGAAATAGTGGATTCATCACCAAATAAAGTCATGACCTCTCCAAATCCACTTTCATCAATATAATCATCATAAATAGGAGCCATGCTTTCATCATAAAAAATTTGCTCATCCAAACTTGGGGGACTAAACATAGCATCCCCAAGCTTGTGGCTTTGCATATCATTAGCATCATGGATATTCAAAGGATTCACACTAACAACGTTGCAATCATGCTCATCATGAACATATTTTATGCCAAGCATTCTATGTAATTCTTCTTCTAGTACTTGAGCACAATTTTCCTTCCCATCATTTTCACGAAAGATATTAAAAAGATGAAGCATATGAGGTAACCTTAATTCCATTTTTTGTAGTTTTCTTTATAAACTAAACTAGTGATAAAACAAGAAACTAAAAGATTCGATTGCAAGATCTAAAGATATACCTTCAAGCACTAACCTCCCCGGCAATGGCGCCAGAAAAGAGCTTGATGTCTACTACACAACCTTCTTCTTGTAGACGTTGTTGGGCCTCCAACTGCAGAGGTTTGTAGGACAGTAGCAAATTTCCCTCAAGTGGATGACCTAAGGTTTATCAATCCGTGGGAGGCGTAGGATGAATATGGTCTCTCTCAAACAACCCTGCAACCAAATAACAAATACTCTCTTGTGTCCCCAACACACCCAATACAATGGTAAATTGTATAGGTGCACTAGTTCGGCGAAGAGATGGTGATACAAGTGCAATATGGATGGTAGATATAGGTTTTTGTAATGTGAAAATATAAAAACAGCAAGGTAGCAAGTGGTAAACATGAGCATAAACAGTGTTGCAATGATAGGAAACAAGGCCTAGGGTTCATATTTTCACTAGTGTAAGTTCTCTAAACAATAATAACATAGCTGGATCATATAACTATCCCTCAACATGCAACAAAGAGTCACTCCAAAGTAACCAATAGCGGAGAACAAACGAAGAGATTATGGTAGGGTACGAAACCACCTCAAAGTTATTCTTTCTGATCGATCTATTCAAGAGTCTGTAGTAAAATAACACGAAGCTATTCTTTCCGTTCGATCTATCATAGAGTTCGTACTAGAATAACACCTTAAGACACAAATCAACCAAAACCCTAATGTCACCTAGATACTCCATTGTCACCTCAAGTATCCGTGGGCATGGTTATACGACATGCATCACACAATCTAAGATTCATATATTCAACCAACACAAAGAACTTCAAAGAGTGCCCCAAAGTTTCTACTGGAGAGTCAAGACGAAAACGTGTGCCAACCCCTATGCATAGATTCCCAAGGTCACGGAACCCGCAAGTTGATCACCAAAACATACATCAAGTGAATCTATATAATACCCCATTGTCACCACAGGTATCCCACGCAAGACATACATCAAGTGTTCTCAATTCCTTAAAGACTCAATCTGATAAGATAACTTCAAAGGGAAAACTCAATCCATTACAAGAGAGTAGAGGGGGAGAAACATCATAAGATCCAACTATAATAGCAAAGCTCGCGATACATCAAGATCGTGCCATTTCAAGAACACGAGAGAGAGATAGATCAAACACATAGCTACTGATACATACCCTCAGCCCCGATGGTGGACTACTCCCTCCTCGCCATGGAGAGCGCCGGGATGATGAAGATGGCCACCGGAGAGAGATTCCCCCTCCGACAGGGTGCCCGAACGGGGTCTAGATTGGTTTTTGGTGGCAACAGAGGCTTTAGACGGCGGAACTCCCGATCTAGGTTATTTTCCAGAGGTTTCTGTATTTATAGGATTTTTTGGCGTAGAGCACAAGTCAAGGGGGGTCTCCAGGCTGTCCACGAGATAGGGGGGCGCCACCACTTGGGGTGGGCGTGCCCCCCACCCTCGTGGGCAGCCCGTGGCTCTCCTAGCCCAACTCTTTTACTCCGGGGGCTTCTTTTGGTCCAGAAAAAATCATCAAAAATTGGCACGTCAATTGGACTCCGTTTGATATTCCTTTTCTGTAAAACTCAAAAACAAGGAAAAAACAGAAGCTGGCACTGGGCTCTAGGTTAATAGGTTAGTCCCAAAAATCATATAAAAGTGTATATAAAAGCCCATAAAACATCCTAGAAGGATAATATAATAGCATGGAACAATCAAAAATTATAGATACGTTGGAGACGTATCACCTACGATCACGCAAGATCTATCTAGGAGAAGCATAGCAACGAGTGGGAGAGTGTGTCCACGTACCCTTGTAGACCGAAAGCGGAAGCATTTAATAACGCGGTTGATGTAGTCGAACGTCTTCGTGATCCAACCGATCCAAGCACCGAACGTACGTCACCTCTACGTTTAGCACACGTTCAGCTCGATGATGTCCCATGAACTCTTGATCCAGTTGAGTGTCACGAGAGAGTTTCGTCAGCACGATGGCGTGGTGACGATGATAATGAAGTTACTGGCACAGGGCTTCGCCTATGTACTGCAATGATATGACCGAGGTGTGTAACTGTAGAGCGAGGCACCGCACACGGCTAGGAACAATTGATGTGTGTCCAAGGGGTGCCCTCCCAATGTATATAATGGAGGGAGAGGGAGGGGCGGCCGGCCTAGGAGGAGGAGGCGCGCCAAGGGGGAGTCCTACTCCCACTAGGAGTACGACTCTCCTTTCCTAGTAGGAGTAGGAGAAGCGGGGAGGGAAGGAGATGAAGAGAAGGAAGGAGGGGTGCCTCCCCTCCCCCCTAGTCCTATCCGGACTAGGCTTGAGGGGCGCCCGGCCCAGACCTATCCAGCCCCTCTCTCTCTCCCCTAAAGCCCACTAAGGCCCATTAGCTCCTCGGGGGGTTCCAGTAACCTCCTAGTACTCCGGTATTTATTCGGTAACCCCCGGAACCCTTCCCGTGTCCGAATATAACCTTCCAATATATTAATCTTTATGTCTCAACCATTTCAAGACTCCTCGTCATGTCCGTGATCACATCCGGGACTCCGAACTACCTTCGGTGCATCAAAACACATAAACTCATAATACCGATCGTCATCGAACGTTAAGCGTGCGGACCCTACGGGTTTGAGAACTATGTAGACATGACCGAGTCTCATCTCTGGTCAATAACCAATAGTGGACCCTGGATCCTCATATTGGTTCCCACATATTCTATGAAGATCTTTATAGGTCAAATCGCATAACAACATACGTTGTTCCCTTTGTCATCGGTATGTTACTTGCCCGAGATTCGATTGTCGGTATCATCATACCTAGTTCAATCTCGTCATCGGCAAGTCTCTTTACTCGTTCCGTAATACGTCATCTTGTGACTAACTCATTAGTCATTTGCTTGCAAGGCTTATTATTATGTGTATTATCGAGTGGGCCCAGAGATACCTCTCCGACACTCAGATTGAAAAATCCTATTCTCGATCTATGCCAACACCACAAACACCTTCGAAGACACCTGTAGAGCATCTTTATAATCACCGAGGTACATTGTGACGTGTGATAGCACATAAGGTGTTCCTCCGGTATTTGGGAGTTGCACAATCTCATAGTCATAGGAACATGTATAAGTCATGAAGAAAGCAATAGCAGAAAAACTAAACGATCATATTGCTAAGCTAACGGATGGGTCTTGTCTATCACATCATTCTCCTAATTATGTGATCCCGTTGACCAAATCACAACTCATGTCTATGGTTAGGAAACATAACCATCTTTGATTAATGAGCTAGTCTAGTAGAGGCATACTAGGGACACTCTGTTTCGTCTATGTATTCACACATGTATCAAGTTTCCGGTTAATACAATTCTAGCATGAATAAAAGACATTTATCATGATGTATAAGGAAATATAAATAATAACTTTATTATTGCCTCTAGGGCATATTTCCTTCAATGACTTGTGTCCTCGTCCACCACAAGTGAAGCATTTCATTGAACTTGTCTTGACGAGGTCTTCGGGTGGTGCCGGTGTTGAAGCAATTTTGGACTTGTATGAGCTTGTCGGTGGTCGAGTGGTAGAAGGTTCTTGGTTCGAACTTGACTTGTCGCCAATACTTGTGTATGCTCTTGTAGAGGTAGGATGAGCCGAAGTTGTGGGCGCTTGAGTGTAAGAGCCATAGTTCTTGGACGAGTACTTGGCGTATTTGAAGTCATCTTGTACTTGTCGCTCCGCTTTGGTTGCTTGGTGGACGAGCTCGAGAAGGTTGGTGTAGGGTTGAAAGTCCACAATCTTCTTGATTGGGTGGTTGAGAACATTCAAGAAGCGAGCCATCATTTGTTCACCATCTTCCTTGACATTTGCTCAAATAATAGTGATCTCCATTTCTTGATAGTATTCTTCCACCGTCTTGGTGCCTTGCTTGAGGAGTTGCAGCTTCTTGAAAAGGTCGCGTGTGTGGTTTGTAGGCACAAAGCGAGCTCTCATGACCTCCTTCATGTGAGTCCAACTTGTGATTGGTGTTTCACCTCTTGCTTGTCGTCGCACGATCACTTGTTCCCACCAAATGAGGACGTAATCTTGGAACTCGAGAGATGCCATGGCAATCTTATTCTCCTCTTCAAAGTTGCGGAGGCGAAATATCTTGTCGACCTTCAATGCCCATGAGAGATACTCCTCGGGGTCGGTCCTTCCGAAGAACTTGGGCATGGTGAACTTGAGCTTGCCAAAGCGTTGTTCTTCATCATGGTGACGATGGTGGTGTCGCTCGTGACAAGATGGAGGATCCTCGAATGCTTGCTTCTACCTCTTGAGCATGCATTGGTTTTCCCTTGAAGAGGAAAGGGTGATGCAGCAAAGCAGCGTAAGTATTTCCCTCGGTTTTTGAGAACCAAGGTATCAATCCAGTAGAAGACTACACTCAAATCCCTCGTACCTGCAAAAACAATTAAGAACCTTGCAACCAACGCGGTAAAGGGGTTGTCAATCCCTTCATGGCCACTTGCAAAAGTGAGATCTGATAGAGATAATAAGATAAATATTTTTGGTATTTTTGTTGTATAGATTGAAAAGTAAAGATTGCAAAATAAAAGATAGTAGTTGATTGAAGATTAATATGATGGAAGATAGACCCGGGGGCCATAGGTTTCACTAGTGGCTTCTCTCGAGATAGCATATTCTATGGTGGGTGAACAAATTACTGTCGAGCAATTGATAGAAGAGCGCATAGTTATGAGAAAATCTAGGCATGATCATGTATATAGGCACCACATCCGCGACAAGTAGACCGAAACGATTCTGCATCTACTACTATTACTCCACACATGACCGCTATCCAGCATGCATATAGAGTATTAAGTTCATAAGAACAGAGTAACGCCTTAAGCAAGATGACATGATGTAGAGGGATAAACTCATGCAATATGATATAAACCCCATCCTTTTATCCTCGATGGCAACAATACAATACGTGCCTTGCTACCCCTGCTGTCACTGGGAAACGACACCGCAAGATTGAACCCAAAGCTAAGCACTTGTCCCATTGCAAGAAAGATCAATCTAGTAGGCCAAACCAAACTGATAATTCGAAGAGACTTGCAAAGATATTAAATCATGCATATAAGAATTCAGAGAAGAATCAAACATTGTTCATAGATAATCTTGATCATAAACCCACAATTCGTCGGATATCGACAAACACACCGCAAAAAGTATTACATCGTATAGATCTCCAAGAAGATCGTGGAGAACATTGTATTGAGATCCAAAGAGAGAGAAGAAGCCATCTAGCTAATAACTATGGACCCGAAGGTCTGTGGTAAACTACTCACAACTCATCGGAGAGGCTATGGTGTTGTGATACGTCCAAAACGTATCTATAATTTCTGCTTGCTCCATGCCTCTTTTGGGTAATATTGATATGATATTTATACACTTCCATACACTTTTGATCATATTTGGACTAACCTATTAACTCAGTGCACCCCAGTGCCAGTTTCTGTTATCTGCTGTTTTTGTATTTCAGGTTTTCCCATTACGAGAACTGCCAGAAAAATCCCGGAAAAATTATATAAAAAATCAGCATTCCAGAAGCTTCCCGGCACCCGAAGTACAACCGGAGGGGGGCCACCAGGGCTCCAGGCGCCCTGGTGGCGTGGCCCCCCTCCTGGCCGCGCCGGGGGGGGGGGGGGGGCGCCTGGGCCCCCAGGCCTCCGCTGATGCCCCCCTTTGGCATATATTTATATCGTGTCCCGAAACCCTCGAGAAGAGAAACCCTTTTTCACGATCTCATCTCTGTTCCGCCGCCGCCGCGCTTCCAAGATCGGGAGCACCAGGAGAACTCTTCCCGGCACCCTGCCGGAGGGGAGGATCACCACCGGGAGCTTCTCCACCACCATGGACGCCTCCCGGATGAGTTGTGAGTAGTCTCCCTTGGACCATGGGTCCATGACCAGTAGCTATGTGATGTTCTCCTCCCGTTCTTGTGCTTCACTAATTAGTCCTCGTGAGCTGCCCTACATGATCGAGGCACATATGTAATCCTTATGCTGTTGCTATGATGAGTTTGCTGGGATCCGATGAATTGTGAGATTATGTTCAGATTGTGTGTGAGTAATATATTTGATTCACCTCTTTTATATTTATGTTCGTAAGTAATTCTTGCATGTTCTCCGTTGTTATTTATTGCTTTGGCGAAGTAGTAGGTAGTGACTCCAAGAGGGAACGTCATGCTTGATTGTGGGTTTATGCCCCTCGATGACTAGCTTGAGTGACAGAAACATGAGTCTAGGGGATGTGTTGTTGCCACAAGGGGGAAAACAACGGTGCTTGTGCCCGCGGGTGCAAGGATTGTTTACTTTACGCAAAGTTCTTTTAATGCAGTTGTCTGTTGCTTTGAGTTTACACTATGGGTGGGACTCGCAACTTAATACCAGCGAGATGTTCTGGATAGATATCTCAAGGTGGATGATTAGTAGTAGATGCAGATGGATTTCGGTCTACTTACCTTGGCGTACCGCCCATGCTTTGAACCTCTACCTTTCTTGCAACATAGTCAGCATTGGTTTGCGCACATGGTTCTGTCAATTGCCCAGCTGTAATTCATTTACCTCACATAGCTGTTTTATCGTCTTTTGGGAGAGAGACATCACTAGTGAACATCATGGTACTCCGGTCCATATTACCATCACTGATCACATCCGCTATTTACTTTCCGCTTTTACTTACTATTTGCAGCAATACCTATCACTATTATCACTTGCATTTGATCCTTTGTAAACGACAAGGCCGGAGGGATTGACAACCTCTCTGTACTCGTTGGGAGCAAAGTTATTTGTATCTGTGTGCAGGTCCACGTTGATTGCTAATATCTGGCGCCGTTAGCAGTTGACACCTTCTTGTTGAAACTGGGAGTCTCAGGGAAATCGATCCTTGGTATCTTTGCCAAGGGAAAACTTCCGCTACACTGCATCTCAAACCTTCCACTTGGGGTAACCAACGAGGGGCGAGAAGCCATCAAGCAAAGTTTTCTGGCACCGTTGCCGGGGACTCCACTCTTCGGGATAGGGGAGTTGCACGCTATCTTTTACCTTTGCTTTTTAGTCTTGTTAGTTTACCTTTCAGTTTTTTGCTTTAGTATCTTTTATCGAAAATCACAAAAATAGTTATCTCATTCTTTAGTTGTCATTATGTCGGGTCCTTTTGTCTTTGACGAGGCAGAAGTTCTCACCTTTAAACAAAGAGGTGGGGAAAGTTTGAAAGATGCTTGGTATATAATTAATGATTCTCAAAAAAGAGCCACCAAGAAGCAACCTACTACTATCCTGCTTAGAAATTTTTATGTTGGAATTACTTCTTGGAACAGGTTTATTCTAGATACTGCTATCAATGGGAATTTCCTAGAGGCCCCAGTTTGGGAGTCTCTTAGTATTGTTGAAAATCTTGTTGGGAATCCCCCTGTTGTTAGCATTCAAGAGGACATCACCCTAGCTCACATTATGAAAAAACTTGAAAAGATAGAGCTAGAGATGCCAAACATTAATAAGATAAATGAGTTGGATCATAAGATCCAAGGGAATTTGAATAGGCTTGATAGCTCCATGCATAAAATTTTCAAAACTTTGGAGACCATCAAATCCCATGACTTGGACTCTTCTAGGATAGACAAGATTGAGGAAATCTTTGATACTCTAGGAACTACTTTCTCCTCAATCAAAACCAAAAAGGTAGAAACTCTGGCAAAGAGGGAGCCTAAGTTCGTTCACGTTCCAAAGGCTCCCCGTTCTAAAAGTAATCCCTCTATTGCCAAAGGGGTTGAAACTGTAAAGACTTTGGAAGAAACACCTCTCTTTGATGAATTTATAAATGAATCTTCCCTTGACTTTTATCATTTTGGTCTTCTCCCTAGAAGTATCTCTATGAGGCCTTTATTTGAAAGTCCTCTTAAGACTAGTTGTATTATTGAAGAGCTTTTTGATGATCTTGATGATGGTTCAATTGATACAACTTGACCTCTATGCATTATGCCTAGCTTAAAGGCATAAAAGAAAGCGCTTTTGGGAGGCAGCCCACATGAATAAATTTTATTTTGCTTTTGTTGTGTCTTGATGTTGTTAACTACAGTAGCATCATCATTGTATCTTTGCTTTTCAACTTTGTGCCAAGTGTAGCCTCTGATTGCAAGAAAGTTCAAAAGTTGTGACGTGTTGTCCAGGAAACAGATTCTGTCCTTGGATAGAAAAATTCGTATAAAATCACCAGATCATCTTTTTGGTCTGAATATTTTCGACAGCGTGTTCTATATAATTGTCTTTCGTGCGTCTGTTCTGAGTTTTTTTGATTAGAGTTGCAGAAGTGCCCCGAAAAAATCATTTACTACCTGCTGTTCTGTTTTTCATAGATTATGTCCTGTTTTGCCTTTCCTTCATTTTGCAAACCTAGAGCTTGCTTTTTCTTTGCAAAAACCTTTTGGCAATCTTGAGAAACAGTAGACCTTCAAGAATATCCTTATTTCCAGCAAGGAACAATTATTTTATTAAGGGTACTAACCTCGCTAATCAGATTATGATGAGTTATGTATGAAGGGAGTTTTCAAGTGTGCGAGGGAAGATGATAAAAAGATTCAGGAGTGTCAAACGCTCAAGCTTGGGGATGCCCCCATGCACCCCCAAGAAATATTCAAGGAGACTCAAGCGTCTAAGCTTGGGGATGCCCCCGTGCATCCCCTTCTCCATCAACATTATCAGTTCGTCTTTCGTTCCACTATATTTTTATCACTTCATGTGTTATGTGCTATGCTTGGAGCGTCTTGCTTTTAGTTTTCTTTAGCTTTTCATAACGAGTCGAAACTCAGCTTTCTTTATGTGGGAGAGAAACACGCTCCACTTCTACCTAGAACATAACATAGAATTTTCATGTCTATCTTTGCTGTGTGTGTTCTTTGTCTTTCAATAGCTACTATCATGCTTAGCTCTTAACTTTCATGCTTATCTTTTTAAAGAGCTTTTGTTTAGTTGGTTGCTTGAACTCTCTTTAGTTATCATGCTTATCTTATTAAGAGAGTTTGCTTCCGTTGCATTGGTTGATATGTCTATGATAAAGATGCTACGTGCATAATGGTGCTTAGTAGTTCATGTTTTCTTATGGTTAGTCTCAAATAGCTGGGGGGTTCCCAATGTGTTATTGGAGTACCAACATGATTTGTTTGCCTATGATGTGGTATGGTTTAGTAATATCTTCCTTCAAGAATTTATTTTGATTGACTTGGCGTATTCTCAAGCATATTTAAGACTATAAAGAAAGTCTGTCAAGCCTTGATGATCTTTTGTTTCTGAGTAGCGATATAACTTCCATGCCTGATTCAATGTTGCTTTGTCGCTCTGCATGATTATGACCGTCATTGCTCTCTTAGTTGGTCGCTCCCAATCTTTTGCTAACCTCCACCTGTACTAAGCGGACTGACTGCTTGTGCATCCAAATTCTTTTAAACCAGTTATGCCATATGAGTCCACCATACCTTCCTACATGGTATTTACCTGCCATTCCTAACGGAGACTTTCATGTACCATCTCGAAATTATTCAAAGAAAAGCATTCCTATTTTGTGCCTCTGTTTTAAGTTCATGAGGAAGTAGTAGTTAATTCATGATCTTTTTAAGTTGGACAAGCTTCACCCCGGGATTGCATGTATAATGTGCAAACCCATAATACGAGAAGGAACTGGCATTGAGTGCGCCCGGCTAAAAAATAATATAACAAACAAACCCTCCTTCACGCTTTGTTCATGAGAAATCAGAAAACTTTGGCAGTGATAAACAAAGGAGATTAAGAGGATGTGATCGTCCTCATTCGGGAGCCGTTCCTCGAAACTTGTCCATCTCAAGAAGTGATTGAGTTGTCTGCTAGCATTTGTTGACGAAACATGCATGATCTAAAAAAATAATTATTACTTCTGTTTTTAAAACCAAGAGCTCTGGTACATGCTTTATCTTTGTTTCCGACTACGGGTTTTCAACCTTGCCAACAAAAGCCACGGTTCGAGAGTCTCCACCTTCTTTTAAAGCACTAGCTACTGAGAGCATGATTGTCATTCTGAGTGTAATGTGCATTGTCCCAAAGTAGCATTGTCTTTTGCATGATTGTGATATCGTTTATTTTGAAATCATTGTATCTAGTCATCACTTAAACCTTGGAGGTGCCCATGCATTTATGTTTTGCTTCACTAAAGGGGGCAAGCGAGATATCACTTTATCATATTTGCACACCATGCTCATTACAAATCTATTTGATGTTTTAGTATCATATTGTAAAACTTTCAGTTCTTTGTGATTTTCTCATGAGGCAACTTAATTACTACAGATTCATTGTCTCAGTAAGCTTTTGTCATGTGACTATGAAAAATCCTTATATGGTTAATAGCATGTCACCACAGAAATTATTCTTGTTATCATTTACCTACTCGAGGACGAGCAGGAATTAAGCTTGGGGATGTTGATACGTCCAAAACGTATCTATAATTTCTGCTTGCTCCATGCCTCTTTTGGGTAATATTGCTATGATATTTATACACTTCCATACACTTTTGATCATATTTGGACTAACCTATTAACTCAGTGCACCCCAGTGCCAGTTTCTGTTTTCTGTTGTTTTTGTATTTCAGGTTTTCCCATTACGAGAACTGCCAGAAAAATCCCGGAAAAATTATATAAAAAATCAGCATTCCAGAAGCTTCCCGGCACCCGAAGTACAGCCGGAGGGGGGCCACCAGGGCTCCAGGCGCCCTGGTGGCGCGGCCCCCCTCCTGGCCGCGCCGGGGGGGGGCGCCTGGGCCCCCCAGGCCTCCGCTGATGCCCCCCTTTGGCATATATTTATATCGTGTCCCGAAACCCTCGAGAAGAGAAACCCTTTTTCGCGATCTCATCTCTGTTCCGCCGCCGCTGCGCTTCCAAGATCGGGAGCACCAGGAGAACTCTTCCCGGCACCCTGCCGGAGGGGAGGATCACCACCGGGAGCTTCTCCACCACCATGGACGCCTCCCGGATGAGTTGTGAGTAGTCTCCCTTGGACCATGGGTCCATGAGCAGTAGCTATGTGATGTTCTCCTCCCGTTCTTGTGCTTCACTAATTAGTCCTCGTGAGCTGCCCTACATGATCGAGGCACATATGTAATCCTTATGCTGTTGCAATGATGAGTTTGCTGGGATCTGATGAATTGTGAGATTATGTTCAGATTGTGTTTGAGTAATATATTTGATTCACCTCTTTTATATTTATGTTCGTAAGTAATTCTTGCATGTTCTCCGTTGTTGTTTATTGCTTTGGCCAAGTAGTAGGTAGTGACTCCAAGAGGGAACGTTATGCTTGATTGTGGGTTCATGCCCCTCGATGACTAGCTTGAGTGACAGAAAGATGAGTCTAGGGGATGTGCTGTTGCCACAAGGGGGAAAACAACGGTGCTTGTGCCCGCGGGTGCAAGGATTGTTTACTTTACGCAAAGTTCTTTTAATGCAGTTGTCTGTTGCTTTGAGTTTACACTATGGGTGGGACTCGCAACTTAATACCAGCGAGATGTTTTGGATAGATATCTCAAGGTGGATGATTAGTAGTAGATGCAGATGGATTTCGGTCTACTTACCTTGGCGTACCGCCCATGCTTTGAACCTCTACCTTTCTTGCAACATAGTCAGCATTGGTTTGCGCACATGGTTCTGTCAATTGCCCAGCTGTAATTCGTTTACCTCACATAGTTGTTTTATCGTCTTTTGGGAGAGAGACATCACTAGTGAACATCATGGTACTCCGGTCCATATTACCATCACTGATCACATCCGCTATTTACTTTCCGCTTTTACTTACTATTTGCAGCATTACCTATCACTATTATCACTTGCGTTTGATCCTTTGTAAACGACAAGGCCGGAGGGATTGACAACCTCTCTGTACTCGTTGGGAGAAAAGTTATTTGTATCTGTGTGCAGGTCCACGTTGATTGCTAATATCTGGCGCCGTTAGCACTTGACACCTTCTTGTTGAAACTGGGAGTCTCAGGGAAATCGATCCTTGGTATCTTTGCCAAGGGAAAACTTCCGCTACACTGCATCTCAAACCTTCCACTTGGGGTAACCAACGAGGGGCGAGAAGCCATCATGTTGATGTAGAAGCCCTCCGTGATCGATTCCCCCTCCGGTGGAGCACCAGAAAAGGCCCCAAGATGGGATCTCACGGGTACAGAAGGCCGCGGCGGTGGAAATAGGGTTTCGTGGTGCTCTCGGATGTTTTCAGGGTATATGAGTATATATAGGAGGAAGAGGTACGTCGGTGGAGCTACGAGGGGCCCACGAGGGTGGGGGGCGCGCCCTCCTACCTTGTGTCCGCCTCGTGGCTTCCCAGACGTGTACTCCAAGTCTTCTAGATTGCGTTTGTGCCAAAAACGATCCTCGCGAAGATTTCATTCCGTTTGGACTCCGTTTGATATTCCTTTTCTGCGAAACACTGAAATAGGCAAAAAAATAGCAATTTGCACTGGGCCTTGGGTTAGTAGGTTAGTCGCAAAAATAATATAAAAGTGCATAATAAAGCCCATTAAACATCCAAAACCGATAATATAATAGCATGGAACAATAAAAAATTATAGATACGTTGGAGACGTATCAAGCATCCCCAAGCTTAATTCCTGCTCGTCCTCGAGTAGGTAAATGATAAAAACAGAATTTTTGATGTGCAATGCTAACTAACATAATTCTCAATGTAATTTTCTTTATTCTGGCATGAATGTTTAACCAAGCTTTTCAACCTCATTTTTCGGGCAAACAAGATGCCAGAAGAATGGAGACGGAGTATATTAGTACCAATCTTCAAGAACAAGGGGGATGTTCAGAGTTGTACTAATTACCGTGGAATTAAGCTGATGAGCCATACAATGAAGCTATGGGAGAGAGTCATTGAGCACCGCTTGAGAAGAATGACAAACGTGACCAAAAATCAGTTTGGTTTCATGCCTGGGAGGTCGACGATGGAAGCCATTTTCTTGGTTCGACAACTTATGGAGAGATATAGGGAGCAAAAGAAGGACTTGCATATGGTGTTCATTGACTTGGAGAAGGCCTATGATAAGATACCACAAAATGTCATGTGGTGGGCCTTGGAGAAACACAAAGTCCCAGCAATGTACATTACCCTCATCAAGGACATGTACGATAATGTTGTGACAAGTGTTCGAACAAGTGATGTCGACACTGATGACTTCTCGATTAAGATAGGACTGCATCAAGGGTCAGCTTTGAGCCCTTATCTTTTTTGCCTTGGTGATGGATGAGGTCACAAGGGATATACAAGGAGATATCCCATGGTGTATGCTCTTTCGGACGATGTGGTGCTAGTTGACGATAGTCGGACGGGGGTAAATAGGAAGTTAGAGTTATGGAAACAAACCTTGGAATCGAAAGGGTTTAACCTTAGTAGAACTAAAACTGAGTACATGATGTGCGGTTTCAGTACTACTAGGTGTGAGGAGGAGGAGGTTAGCCTTGATGGACAGGTGGTGCCTCAGAAGAACACCTTTCGATATTTGGGGTCAATGCTGCAGGAGGATGGGGGTATTGATGAAGATGTGAACCATCGAATCAAAGCCGGATGGATGAAGTGGCGCCAAGCTTCTGGCATTCTCTGTGACAAGAGAGTGCCACAAAAGCTAAAAGGCAAGTTCTACAGGACGACGGTTCAACCCGCAATGCTGTATGGCGCCGAGTGTTGGCCGACTAAAAGGCGACATGTTCAACAGTTAGGTGTGGCGGAGATGCGTATGTTGAGATGGATGTATGGCCACACGAGGAAGGATCGAGTCCGGAATGATGATGTACGAGATAGAGTTGGGGTAGCACCTATTGAAGAGAAGCTTGTCCAACATCATCTGAGATGGTTTGGGCATATTCAGCGCAGGCCTCTAGAAGCCCCAGTGCTTAGCGGACGGCTAAAGCGTGCGGATGATGTCAAGAGAGGTCGGGGTAGACCGAATTTGACATGGGAGGAGTCCGTTAAGAGAGACCTGAAGGATTGGAGTGTCCCCAGAGAACTAGCTATGGACAGGGGTGCGTGGAAGCTTGCTATCCATGTGCCGGAGCCATGAGTTGGTCACGAGATCTTATGGGTTTCACCTCTAGCCTACCCCAACTTGTTTGGGACTAAAGGCTTTGTTGTTGTTGTTGTTGTTGTTGTTGTTGTTGGCATGAATGTTTAGATCCAAAAGATTCGAGACAAAAGTTTAATATTGACACAAGAATAATAATACTTCAAGCATACTAACAAAGCAATTATGTCTTCTCAAAATAACATGGCCAAAGAAAGTTCATCCCTACAAAATCATATAGTCTAGCTATGCTCTATCTTCATCACACAAAATATTTAAATCATGCACAACCCCGGTTTCAGCCAACCAATTGTTTCATGCTTTAATTTTCTCAAACTTTTCAACTTTCACGCAATACATGAGCGTGAGCCATGGATATAGCACTATAGGTGGAATAGAGTGGTGGTTGTGGAGAAGACAAAAGGAGGAATATAGTCATGATAGGTAGGTATGGTGGCTGTTTTGAGGAAGGTATATGGTGGGTGTATGGTATAAGAGAAATTTGTGCGATACTAGAGAGACTAGCAATGGTGGAAGGGTGAGAGTGCGTATAATCCATGGACACAACATTAGTCATAAAGAACTCATATACTTGTTACAAAAATCTACAAGCACTACAAAAAAATACACGTCCGTGATGATACGTGTTTGTCACAGTAGGTCATGTTTTCTGTCATGCATGTACATCCATGACGATTTTATGACAGAATCAAGATAGTCATACATGTGCTGTCGTAGAAGTGTTCCATGACATTACCAAAATTATCATCACGGAAGTGTCCACTTCCATGACGATAAATCGCGCGTCACAGAAGTGCTTTCGTCAAGGGTGACCGACGTGTGGCATCCACCGTAATGGAACGTCGTTAAGCTATCGGGTCCGGTTTTGGATCCGATAACCCGTTAATAGCCCCGACCAATGGGGATTTTCCATGTGTAAAATCATCATTGGCTAGAGAAAACACGTGTCGGCTCGCCGTTGGAAGAGATGTCATCCACTCATTGGACCCAAAGCGCCTATGATACGCCGACACGTGGCACGGCCCAACAGAAGGCCATTCCTGTGAAAAGGCCGGCCCGTTTGACTTGGTCAAAAGGTGGCGGGCCGGCCCATGGCAAGCCTGTTATCGGCATGTTCGCATATAGCCCATTTACAACTCGCTAACCCAGGGCCCGTTTATGGCCTATCCGAATTAGGCCCAGTAATGTCATCTGGGCCATCCAATATAAATCCAGCCCGTTTTAACTTTCATACCATGTTTGGCCCATGATGTCTTTCAGCCCATATGAGGCCCTTATTACTCTCGGCCCATTAACGGCCCGTGGTAAAACTGGCCCATAATGAACAGTGTATCACTTTATACCCATTAACGGCACGTGGTGAAACTGGCCCGTAATGAAAAGTGTATCACTTTATACCCATTAACGGCCCATTATTCCGTTGGGCCGATTCCAGCCCATGTTATCTTTCGGCCTTCTCGGGGCCCATTTATTCTTGGGCCCATTTCCACATTCGTTTACTTACGGCCCGTTAATGTTATTTTCTGCTTGTGGGCCAAATTCAGCCCGTGGTTATAGTCGGCCCGTTTGTGACACGTTAGTACGTTGGGTCGTTTTCATAGTGTCATCAAAATACGGCCGATTAACGACGACCCGTTATGGTCGGCCCATGAACGGACGATTTCAACTCTAGCCCATTTACGGCCATAATGTGGTCTATTATTGGCCCATGTTTGGCCAACTGATCATACGGCCCGTAGAAGGCCCATTGATGATACGGCCCATAGAAGGCCCATTATGTCTACAGCCCGTATAAGGCCCATTGTTTCTAGGCCACGTAGAAGACCCATTGTTTTTTTGAAAGAAAGAAGGCCCATTGTTTCTACGGCACTTAGAAGGCCCATTGTTTCTACGGCCCGTAGGAGGCCCATGTTGACTACAACTGGTGGGCATCAAAGTTCTCCACCAGTGCAAATATAGGGAACACCCTACACTATACAAAAATGACTTGTTGTTTTCTTCAGCCGGTGGCTGAACGTTAAGAACAAATTTTGTATCACACCAAAACAAATTACAACTATAAAACAAAAGGAAGGTTGGCATAAAAGTTAACAGTCTAGCAGATAAATGCACCACAAGAAGTTCAGAAGCTCAGTTCATTTGACCTGACTGTTACGTTTTAATGATGTATTGTCCGATGGAGCACCATAACCTTCGCCTTCAGTTCTCCTAGGCTCCTGAAAACAACATAGCAAATGTCTAATAGTCTGATTTCAAAACCATGCATGTCTTGACAAAATTGAACAATGTCTCTCCTTGTTTCACAAAGGGTCTCTGTTAGGGAATGGACTTGTGTCTGGAGCGCAGATACAACATTGTTTTGAGCTTGCATATCTTGATCATGAGGCGGTTTGGATGAGATTGCCTTAACAACCAAGCAAGTATTACGTAGGAATGTGCTTTTGGCACTGTTAGTGGACAGGTACTGACCCACTGCAGCAAGAGCTGACATTGCGGTTATAGTTGCCTCGCCACCTTCAGAAGGTGGCGGTTCCACCATTTTTTCCATAGCTCGCTGAAAAGTTGAGGTTTTACATTAGTAGTACCAGAACATAAGATATTAAGGAGGCAGCAAAACCAAACAAAATAGCTTTGGTATATATACATAACTTATTCTGGTGAACCCATGTAAAATAATAGTTGTATTTTATTGCAAAGTACATAATAAAACCAGGTTCCAAACATATGACCATGGACCATCGCTAATGTATTGTCTATTTCTTCACATTGTATTGAGGGATAAGGATAAAGAGACGAAGTTTATAATATGGTAAGCATAGTATGACATGATTCATATCACAAAACAACCGAGAACAGACAAACAGGCAATTGTAACGTTGTGTGGGCAAGTCCAGCACGGAACTAGATTACAGGTCAAGATCAAAGGAACATCACTCCTCTGTTTTAAACCTTGTAAGGTGCAATGATACGCTAAGACAATTGTGTATAAAATTTAAAAGAGTAATAGACATTGGCTGCAAACCATGCAGTTCAAGGCACAAATC
Organism: Secale cereale; assembly: GCA_902687465.1. NCBI lineage: Eukaryota > Viridiplantae > Streptophyta > Magnoliopsida > Poales > Poaceae > Secale > Secale cereale. The sequence continues at coordinate 836,728,003 of LR738711.1, forward strand.
AGAGTTAGTAGTAGTTAAAAGGCATGAGGATTAAGGACTTACAATAGCCGCTTTGACTGGTGTACTCATGCCCTTCTTCTTGCTGGTGTGACAGTCCTTGAAGATTTCCACAACATTTGGTTCAGGTACTTTTTGGTCCTTGTGGGCTTTCCTCTGCATTTGGAACAAGTCAATATAGATCTGATAATATGGTACAGCGAAAAGAGTGAAACGGCATCTAATTACAAGAGCCTCGCAGTGTGCAATATAGCTACGAGATCCTATCGTCTGTTAGAATTTCACTTTCGTACGGTTGGGCTTGTTCTTTGAACAGTTCACCTACAAGAAGATAGATTTGTGTGGCACATGCGTAAATAGGACTTCAACATGTGATCTGATCACACACACACACACACACACACACA
>LR738711.1:836737165-836797888 GCA_902687465.1 Secale cereale
GCCATCCACGCGGCAAAATCACCTCCTTTTTACTAATCTTGATTCTATAATTTTTTAGATCAATATAATTGATATTTGTATAGATAGCACACATGAGCAAAACCAAGTGGTACGGTTAAGGGTATCCACAATGTGTAGCCAAATGTGAAAATAGCTTGTGGCATCGTGGGAACCATTGTGGACGGTGTTGCCAAAGCCAAAAGGATGGAACTGAAGCTCCCTGATTGATTGATTGAAGGAATAGAAAAATGCAACGTCTCTCCACTTTCTCCCTTGCTTGGACGCATGTATAGTATAGAGGATAGAGTCTACTCCCCTGTCCCTTCTATCACAAAGCACAAAGCAGTGAGGCGTCAAATCACAAAGCACGGACGAGGCAACCATCATTTCACTCTTTGCTGACTCCGCTTCTCCATCATCTTCTTCGAGAAACCATCTCACCGCACTAAGCTGGACGGACGATGCTATTGTGTACGAGTAGTACTAGTACATTTACGTGTCCTTTGGTTCAACGGACTTCTTGGATGCAAATAAGGCGGTTGTCTCGGCTGGCAGGCGGCACTTGCGAACGACTTACCGTGGTCTCCCTCAATGGTGTTCTCCGTCGAACGCACTTCGCCAAACCACAACGTTCGAGATATCGTCAACATCACCGCAATGGGAAAGGAAGTCAAATATAGTTACTGTCAGGGATATTACTAGCAGGTATAAACCGGCTAGGGAGATCCGGATTATGGTAATGTAGCTGTGTAGTTATAAACTCAATAGAGGTTACGGCCCATGAAGGCTTAGGGCCCATGTGTAAAGTTTACAGTTTATCATGTAACTTGAGATACAAGGAAGAAAGAGCAGAGACCGAGGCGGACACGATTATGAGCCGGCCTCGGGACTCTGTAAATCGGACCGGGCGTTGCCTCCTATATAAAGGAACGGCCTGGCAACGGTTCAAGGACAAGCAACAATCCGTCGAGAGACAGGCAAGCAATCTTCTCCCTGTTCATCGACGCCCAAGCAATACCAACCAAACTAGACGTAGGCTTTTACCTTCATGGAAGGGGCCGAACTAGTATAAACCCTCTGTGTCCTTTGTGTGCTTTTAACCTCTTCAAGCTAACCCGCGCGATGGCTCCACACCTAAGTCCTTTAAACCGGACATCTGCCGTGCTAATTCCACGATAGTTGGCGCCCACCGTGGGGCTATCGCACGATGGTTTCGAGTTCTTGAAGGGCAGCTTTGAAGGACTCAAGGGCTACGTGGTCGGCCGGATGACCAAGAGTCGCCGCGGCAGGATCTACATCGACGACGCAGGCTGGGGCCCGGAGGCCGATTCAATCGAATACGGGTACCGGGTTCCCTTCGGCGGCATCCACGTCTTCATCGGCAAGATTGGTGAACCAGGACCTGAGCCGGACATCTTCCCCAACATCGTCGAGCCGGCTCAGCGTGCGATATCGGCCCGGATTCAGCCTGCCATGAAGCGCGTTTTCGTTGGAGCAATACATGGAGCCCAAGCCGAGGACGGATCGGATTCTGGTGGCGAGACAGTTGTCTATTCCGATGATGAATCCTCATCCGGAGAGACTGAATCCTTGTATCTGTTGCGGGACGGCCGATCCGAGGGTGTGTCTGATGGCGACAGTATTCCGGACACTTTTGATCCGCCAAACCGGGTGGCTGTCTTTATGGCCGGATCGCAATCTGCGCCGCAGCCAACGGTGACCGGGGCGTTCATAGCAGAGGCCGGTGCAGGGGGGAGCGGCCAAGCCCCCTCGCCCTCCGACGCTCTATCCGCCTTAGTAGAGGAGTTGACAACCCGGGCAGTAGCAGTGGTGGCTCCTGCTGACAAGGCGCAACACGATGCAGAAATCCTTCAGCTGAAGGGCCGGATCGAACAAGCCAGACAGGATCTAAATGCAGAGAAAGCTACGATAGCAACCAGGCAGGCAGAGCTGGATTCTCAGGCTTTCCGGCTCAGGATGGATCAGGTCTCTGCGCAGGGAGTAAGGAACAGAAGGTATCAGACTCGTCTACCGCCGGTCTATGAGGCGATGAATCTCTTTGGCACGCCAGGAGCGGGAGCCGGCAATAATCTAGAAGTAACCGGAGGGGAGCCCCAGCAACAGGAGCACCGGTTCAACAACCCACTGCGGAGCAAGATCGTCGAGTTATACCCGCGCCGCACGTCCCCACGCCTCTGGGCCATTACTCAAACCCCCTGGATAACATTGTCGCCGCCGCTTCACGCCTGGCCGCTTTACCCATTGAGGGAACATCCCCCGTGGCGATGGAAGCACGCAGGGTTCAGGATCTGCTCGACACGGCATTGACACAGCAGCAGGCGTACTCCTACAGCAGGGAGAGACTTCATTCAACACCCCGTCACAGCCGGAGTTATACTAGGCATTGGGATGAACCGGTGGTGTCCAGTAGTGAACGGAGGCATCACCGTCACAGCAGGATAATCCGGCAGGAGCAGAGGCACAAGCCCAGGAGGCGGTGAACCGGGCTAGACCTACTGCCCGCGAGGAGATCCGCCAAACAACGCCGGTTCACCCAACCACAGCAGAGACGGGAGTGACGGTGAGTTCCTTTGGAGCGTAGTGTCTCATTCCCGCTTTACGAAGCGTAAGGTTACCCAAGGATTTCAAAGGTCCACGAAAGGTGCCCAACTATACGGCAGATCTGGCCCCAGAGGCTTGGATTGAGAGTTATGAGATGGCGATGGAGATGCTGGACGTGGATGAAGCGGCATGCGCAAAGTATTTCACCATGATGCTTGAGGGTACAGCCCGTACATGGCTAAAGGGCTTACCGCCTAACTCCATCGGATCATGGGGTGAGTTGTGCCACCAGTTTATCAAAAATTTCAAGGACACGTGCAAACAGCCAATGTCAGTGGTGGACTTAGCGGCATGTGTTCAAGGAGAGCAAGAGCCTACGAGCGCATGGGTGCGGCGAGTGTCAGAAATCTATCACTCTTCGAACGGTATCAGTCCCAGTACGGCAATAGTAACACTGGAAAACAATTGCCGGTTCGAGTCTCTGAAGCTGAAATTGGGACGGCTCAAGCGGGATTGTAATGACATGGGGACACTCATGAGCGCTCTGGTAAAGTATGGGGACTCTGACAACACTAAATACCCAGAAGCGGATGGGGATAAGTCCGGAAAAGCAAATAAGCCCGGTAAACCGGCGCAGGCTAGTCCGGTCGGAACAAGCTTCAACGGTAAGAGAAAGGCAGATGGTGGCTCTGATTTTGTGGCCAATACCAAGGTTCAAGGAAGCTTTCAATGTAATAAGGGTAAGCCACCTCCTCGGAGCGGCGGAGGATTCATTAATCTGGATCAACAGTTGAACGAGCCTTGCCCGAAGCACAGCACAGAGGAACGCCCAGCTAAACACACATGGGGGGAATGCCGGGTCATGATGGAGGCCATGAACCGGGCCAGATTCAACAACGGACCACCGGACGGCGGCACAGGTCCCGGATTTCATGGTCCGGGTCACCAGGGTAATGGCTCCGGATCAGGATATCATGGTGGCAACAATGGCTATAACCAAGGCAACCATCAGCATGGTCAGGGCGGTTACAATAACCAAAGCAACCATCAGCATGGCCAGGGTAATTACAACAACCAAGGCAATCAGCAGCGTCAGCAACAGCAGCAATCCGGATACCAGAGTAATCCGAAGGAGCTGAGTAGTGGACAGTATCACGTGTTCACTACGAGTTTGTGCAAACGAGATCAAAAAATCCTAAAGCGGGCGGTACACACGGTTGAACCAGCAACACCATGATTCCTGCGCTGGTCAGAACAGCCTATTGTGTGGAGCAGAGAGGACCACCCGCCGCGGGTGGACAATCCGGGCCAGTTGGCCCTTGTAGTAGCACCACAGGTGGGTGGCTACAAATTCACTAAGGTGCTCATGGATGGCGGCAGCAGCATCAACATCTTATATTATGAGACTTTCCGTCGCATGGGATTAACGGACAAGAAGCTAAGACAGTCGAATACAATGTTTCATGGGGTGGTGCCAGGTAAATCAGCTTACCCAGTTGGGAAAATTGACCTAGAAGTTACCTTTGGAGATGAACAGGATTCCAGGTCAGAAACGATAACCTTTGAAGTGGTAAAGATCCGGAGCCCATATCATGCGCTATTTGGACGACCGGTTTGCGCCAAGTTTATGGCTAGGCCATGCTACGTTTATCTACAACTCAAGATGCCGGGTCACAAAGGAACCATTACGGTTCATGGAAGCCGCAAGATCGCATTGGAGTGCGAGGAAGGAGACGCTGCCTATGCAGAGGCAGTATGTGCTACGGAGGAGTTGAAATTCTATAAAGACAACGTTGATCCGGCATATATGTCCCCGTTGAAGAAGCCAACTACAGAACATGATCCGGCGTTGAAGTTTAAATCGGCAGAGGAAACCAAGTAAGTCGACTTTGTACCAGGCGATTCATCCAAACAGTTCACTATCAGCGCTAACCTTGATCCTAAATAGGAAAGCGCGCTCATCGAGTTCATCCGGGAGAACCGGGATATCTTTGCATGGAAACCTTCTGACATGCCAGGTATACCGAGGGAACTCGCTAAGCACAGTCTTAATATTGATCCGAAGTTCAAACCGGTTGTAACACCCCAGATTCTCACCACAGTGATCACCTCTTAATCATGCCAAGTCATCATCTTTTGCCTTGTATGATCACAGTGGTTATGCACTCCCATTCAAATTTCTCTCTGAATTCAATCCAAATTTAAGTGCAAAACAAAGTTGCATAAAAGTGCTGGAAAAATGTTCATCACCTTGCCAAAATTCCACAACCTTTATTTGTTGAGGAAAATAACATCACTCTTGTGCAAAGATGAGCAGTAGCAATTAATCCAGAGCAAATTTCAGCATTCTAAAATGCCAATTCACTTGTGAAAATATCAAATGAAGTCCACTGGTCTCCATAAATATTGTGGCATTGACAAATATCATTAAAGAATTATGTGACCTGGTTTCACATTTTTCTTAATTAATTTGGATGCCCAAATAATCCTTTTCACTTCTCTGTTATTAATTAAAAGCAATAACAGTAAGGAAAAGGGAGAAGGGCCCTTACCTGTCGCCCACCTCGCAGGAGCCGGCCCAGCCCATTTTCTCGTTCGTCTCCAACTGCTCCCGCCTGCTGTCGCCACCGCAGCCGCCCGCACCGGCGATCTCCACGCGCCGGGCATCCGCCGCCCTCCCCGAATGGATAAAGTCGAGGCCGAGCCCCCTGGATCTAACCCTAAACCCAGTTCCTCCCCTCGCTCCCTCTCTCCATCGTTCCCCTCCTCGTCCGAAACAGTCGCCGCCGTCATCCGTTCGATCCCGCGACCACCGTCATCGCCTCACCCCGTCAGGATGTCGTGAAGCTCCGCCTTCGTTCGCTACGCCGTCTGGACCCAGTCGCTCGAGCCGGGAGCCTCCGCGTTGAGCGCCACGAGCTCTTCTTCTTCCTCGACGCCGACGGACGCCGACGATGATTCCGGCGACGACGCGCTTCCCCGAGCCCATTTGAGCACACCTGCAGGGCCCGGTGAGCAGTCGCCGTCTACTCCCCCTTCTTCCCCATGCGAATCCGTGCCCGTAGCCACCCCACCGTCTCTGCCATAGCTCGGCTCCGCCGCGGAGCTCGTCACCGTCGCTCACGGCGATGACATGCTCCACCGAGCGCGTAGGCGAGCTCCTGCCGCCCCGTAGACCCCGCCTAGCTGTTTGTAACGCTCGAAAACGAGCCGTAGCCGAGCGCTCGAGCGAGCCCGAACTCCGGCGACCATCGCGGGGCATGCCGCCGTCATTTTAGGCCGTTCCCGGCCAAGCCAGTGCCACCACTAGACGCGGCCCTCGATGCTTGTTCGAATGCAACCCGCGGCGTCCGATTTGGTCGCCGGACGGTGGAATCCGAACGCCTCCAGTGCGCGCCGCCGTTGTTTTGGACGCCGGCGGCGAGTCGCCGTCCGCCGCTGAGCTGGCAAGCGTGGGGCCCACCCCTGAGAGACTGCCAGGGGGCCCCGGCGCTTCGGTTGACCAAGTTGATCAGGTCAACGCCGGATTACTGTTCACCCATCTGTATGACATGTGGGCCCCTGCGCTTAAGTAAGCTAATTAACTTTTAAAAATTAATCTAAAAACTAACCAGTCTCTGACATGGGGGCCCACCCTCAGTTTAACCTAATTAGCTAGACTAAACTCTCTGTTAATTGCCACTGTCACTGACATGTGGGTCCCACTGGACCCACCTGTCAGGTTTGACCTGGTCAGCGCCCCTGCTGACTACTGACATCATCACCACGTCATGCTGACGTCATAATTCCTTTTCTGATAAAATATAAATTCCAGAAATTCAGATAAACTCTAAAAAATCATAACTTTTAAACCGTAGCTCGGATCGAAAAACTTTCTATATGAAAGTTGCTCAGAACGACGAGACGAAGCCAACCGTGCTGTCTGTTTCCGTGTTGGGACCCTCTACGGAGATGAACCCGCAACTTTTAGCCCTTTTCCGGTAGATGAATAGTGCCTAACTGTCATCTATTAATTCCAGCTGATCTCCTAAAATAACTAAAATGGTTTAGCTAGGTCTTTAGGCAACCCTGCACTGCACCCTAGCTGTCACCTGCCTCTGACACCACTAACCTGCAACCGTCCCCCTCCGGTAATCTGTCCGACACAGGTCCGGAACCGGGAATACCTTCCCGGATGGGTTCCCCTTCTTCGTTATCGGTAGCACTGCGTTAGTTTGTCACGCTTTGTGATTACTTTTGTTACCGTGTATTTATATTGTTTCCTCTCCCCCTTTCTTCCCGGTAGACCCCGAGACCGCCGACGATGCCCTGGTGATCGACTACTTCACCGTCGGAGATTCCTTTTATTTGCCGAGCAACCAGGCAAGCAACCCCCCCTTTGATCATTCCGATATCGCCTATGTCTATTCTCTCTTATTCTTGCATTAGAATTGCTGCTACTGCTACTGCTCCTATTACTGTTGCATAGCCTGTTTTTGCAATACTGTTGATACCTGTCTTTATTCATAAACTGCTTAGTATAGGTTGGGTAGCACTGCTGTGGTCCCGCTTTCTCGTAGTTGCCTCGCATAGTACCCTTGCCTCGATCGAGCGATCGAGCCCCCTTCCCCTGACCTTCTTCACATCACCGCACACCCCCTAATATGCTCGACTCCGCAGAGTTAACATCGGGTGACGAGGGTGATACCTCCGAACTCACTTCCGATGTTGTCCCTGTAGTATAGCTAGCTCGTTGTGGGTTACCGAGGGTGATTCCTCTTCCCACTTCCGACTTAGCTTTTGTCGTGCATCCGCTATGGTGATTACCGCCGAGGGTGATTCCTCCGGTATCACCTTAACGGGACTTGTCGTTTAGGAGTCCAACGAGGGTGATTCCTCGGATTCCTCATCGGCATGGAAACCACACGGATGCCCTGGTTTACCGTACCGTGTTTAAAGACGTATCGATCCCCGAGGCCGGACGTCGCCAGGAACAAAGGCGTGCGGCCAGAGGTATCGTGCGTCTGAAGACACTTCGAAGTTACTACTACACATGTTGGATGGAGGCGGGTTGACCCAGAGGGGTACCCGCGAGTGCCTTTGAGGCGTGAGCTGTGGAGTCGGGTGACCAGTGAGGGTACCCGCGAGATAACTACGAGGCGTGGCCGGTCATTCCCAGTCCTTGTCACAAGTCCTCGAGACGGGACGACGGGGCCAACAGTATCGTGGGCTCTGCTCGTTACCGCGCGCTCCCAATCCACTAAGCGATTTGGATATTTGATCCGAGGGGCCTCCGGGTCCGATAGCACTAACCACCACGTGGGTGTGAGTGGGTGCTCTGCGTCGTATACATCAGCCGGAGTCATCACGACGTCAGCGATTGAGCGGCCCGTTCGGATTGGACTTAGGATGCAACTGCGTGCTTGTATAAGGGGTTGCTAGGTCTGCTACCGAACGGCCTCGCAACGTGCAGGAGTGTCCGGGGCGACGGCCATGACCCCCGGGGGCATAGGATTAGTCCGGCGTGCTCGATCCTCTCTGGCGGTTTCCGGTCGGGTTGCGTCGTATTGTTTGACCGAGGGCGGGCATGACCTGATGGTGTGTCCGGCCGGAGTTAAGCGAGCGTGGTGGGTAACTTGGTGCACCCCTGCAGGGAAGAAAACATCTATCGATAGCCTGTCCTACGGTAACGGACACTCGGAGTTGTATCCACTTCGATACAACTAGAACTGGTGACTTGAGATATGAGATAGGGCTCTGGGATTGCTTTCTCGCAGGGGAGTCGAGGAAGGATCCCCGGCCGAGGTTGACATTACTATGAACACTTTACATTATGATGTACTAATCTGCACCCTTCTAATTGCTGCAAGACCCTGAAGATGCTAGTCTTCGTCAGGACCAGGCTTTTTCCCTTCTAATTGCTGCAAGACCCTGAAGATGCTAGTCTTCGTCAGGACCAGGCTTTTTCCCTTCTAATTGCTGCAAGACCCTGAAGATGCTAGTCTTCGTCAGGACTAGGCTTTTCCCCTCTCTACTCTGGCTTTCTGCAGTCTAGTCCACCCACATAAAGCCTCCTTTGAAAATGATGCATTGCTAGTATAGATCTGATGTAAGTCTTGCTGAGTACTTTGGATGAGTACTCACGGTTGCTTTGCTTCCTCTTTTGTCCTACCCGCATGATAAACCAGACGACGGAGCCATGATGCCTGCAGCCCCCATTGACGACTACTACTACCAGCCCGAGGCTGGCTACTACTACTACCCGGCCGGCGAGTACTTCTACGAGGAGCCGGCGGACGACGACCAGGAGTAGGATCGGAGGTCCCAGGCAGGAGGCCTGCGCCTTTTCGATCGTAGCTTTTCTTTTGCCCCGCCTGTGTAACAGGCCTATCTTCTGCTGTGTTGTATCTGTACCCAGATACCTAACGCTTCCGCTGACTATGTGTATTACACTTGTTATGTATTCGAGCCCTCGAGGCCCCTGGCTTGTAATATATAACTTGTATGTATTTATTTATGTTTTAGAGTTGTGTTGTGATTCCTTCACGTGAGTCCTTAGGCTTGATCGTGTGCATTTGCGTGTATGATTAGTGCACGGTCGGGCCGGGGTCGTCACAGGTTGGTATCAGAGCCGACTGCCTGTAGGAACCCCCTTTCCAACTCCTTGGCCGAAGTCGAGTCTAGAGGTCCAAAAATGTTTTACTAACTTGGCTGTGTGGCTTATGGCCCCACGTCGCCACTTGGGTGGTGTAGCTTCTTTTATTCCTCGTCTATACTCTGGGACTCTGAATCTCTTTTCCATTCGGGTCAAATGATTTTACTAACACCGGCCTTAGGTTCTCGTAACCGCTTTCTCCCGGAGAGCCCTTGATCAGAAGATGACGTATCATCATCAAAAGACTCCGAAGATACTCCTCGAAGTTTCCGAGACCATTATGCCACTGCTTTGCAGTCCCTGACCACCGTTAAACCCCAAAGGATAACTACCTACACCTGTCGTTCCTATATTCGTCTCAGTACCCTCGGATTCTATCCGACATATCGTAACACTATCCGACATTTCGAGAATTCTCGGAACCTATTGCCTTGCAGTCCTGTTCCGCCTGATCACACCTATGAATAAATCCTCATACTTACCGGGGATTCGTTCATCCCTAGTTGATCAGGTGTTTCGCAACATACTTCCTATTGTTAATCGATCTCCCGAAGGACCTCTGCAGCCTACTGCTATCGGTTACCCTTGCCGGCCTGAATTATGGATAATTCCATATGTCTGGTAATATTCATTGATGTCCTTTGACACCGTCATATTGGTCTTATTAATTCAGCATGAGTGTGAATACACGCAATCATCAGTTGATCCTTCTAAATTATCTTTTCGGCTCAGACCTTATTCCGAACATGAGCTGGTTCTCGGTAAATCACTCTTTGAGTGATTGGCCAACTAATTCTATTTAATCTACTCATCTTTTGATCAGAGCCTCTGCCTCTGATTCCCCGATTTTGGAACCATAAACGCTTCGCATGTAAGCTTTGGATTATTCAGACGTTTCCATAAACCGAAGCATTTGCATACCTTTTCTCCTGGTGGAGTACCGATACTCACATCAGATCCTTTACCGACCATTTGATCTTTTGTTGGATTTTATCCGACCCCATCTTCCATTTATCAATAACCTTGTGTGTCTTTCCCCGGATTCGTAACACCTGGGGTAAATTGTAATCCCCGCTCTTCACCACCATGCTCTGCTTCTGAATTTGAGTTCAATACTCCTGCAAGATGGTGGTATATGTTCTTAAGTTGTCCCGATGGGTTGAACATATGCCTTCTCTAGTCTGTGTGAATCAAAAGCTATGCGGGTTATATCTACTCGCGTTCTGTCGAATAAATTTTCGACCCCACAATTGCTTCGAAGACGAGAAGTGAATGAAAGGTTATGCATTGAAGAAGTGGGAGTCGACCTTGAACCTAGAGTTCATGCCCATGAACCCGATGTAGAACTTATCATGGAAGCTGCTCGTAAAAATGATTCCCCTCTGGTATAAGATCATCTTATATCTGTGAATTGATCCTTTGCAACCATGGTTCCGACCATATTCTTCCCTTGATTACAATTCCCGGATAAGTTAAAATACTTGCCCTCTACAGATCATTTCAACCGTCCAACCTCTATTCTGATTTACCTTCGGGTATTTACCCTACTACTTGTTACTGGGAAGTCCATCACTCCATCACCTCATTCCTAGCCTGATCGGCTATATCATTATCGTACTACTCTTAACTGTGTGACCTGGTCTTTATGCCGGAGCACAACTTCTGACGATGAGCAAAACTTACGTCGATCATCCTCATCTTATCCTTTCACCTCGAACCACAAGCTTGATTTCGAGCTCGTGCTGTATCTGTGGTTCCATTAACCTTTCACTTCATCATTTCTTTTCTTGATGTCGTCGCTGTACGACGGCATCTTCGTGAAACCTCTTGACAAAATGTTTTCTTGATCTATTTATCCAAACACCATTGTGCGGGTAGTATCATGATTATTCCCACGTCCCTTTACCTATTCACTTTGAACTGTCCGTCTCATCATGTTTATCATGCTCCGTTTCTCCTTGGTAAATGATATACCCCTAACTCCTGTGTTTAAACACATTTTTCCTTTCCATTTGTTTATTTAACCTTTCTTGAGATCGATATGACATGAGCAGGAATAATTCCCTGCTTATGAAAATACCTCGGTCTGCAACTCAGTCAGTGAGACCCTGTTACTTTGTCGATGACATTCCGGTAACCACCGATGGACGAGAACTTTGCCTATCGGTCCGCCTCGTTTTAACGAGCAGGAAAATGGTTCTCTTCATCCCTCGCCCTTGGAACCGACGCTGTTGCCGACATAGCTGACAGACTTTTTGCTGATATGTCTTATCGTCGTGACCATGTAAGATGTCACCATCCTCCCTAATCCCTATCGACCCTCATCACAGTTCCATAGGATCGGAACCTGACCCTCCTGTACACTTTTGATTCCGAAGTATCCTTTGCATTTGGTCTTGTGGGATAGCACGAGCCACCCTCCGAGAGATGATCCATTCCCGATACCCTAAACCCCTTTTCACACTATGTTCAGGTATCGATCAAATGTCCATTAGATTGAAACTTCTTATGGTACTTTCACACTTTACTCACGATGTTCTCCTAAGTTTCAACTCGAGAGATTCTTTCTGCCGCATCCCCTGAGTTATCTGTCAGATGTTCGACCTTGTAAGGGTCAGTTCCTCCGAAGTTACTCCTTTTCTTCCCCACTCAAATCTCGGGACGAGATTTCTTGTAGTGGAGGAGATTTGTAACACCCCAGATTCTCACCACAGTGATCACCTCTTAATCATGCCAAGTCATCATCTTTTGCCTTGTATGATCACAGTGGTTATGCACTCCCATTCAAATTTCTCTCTGAATTCAATCCAAATTTAAGTGCAAAACAAAGTTGCATAAAAGTGCTGGAAAAATGTTCATCACCTTGCCAAAATTCCACAACCTTTATTTGTTGAGGAAAATAACATCACTCTTGTGCAAAGATGAGCAGTAGCAATTAATCCAGAGCAAATGTCAGCATTCTAAAATGCCAATTCACTTGTGAAAATATCAAATGAAGTCCACTGGTCTCCATAAATATTGTGGCATTGACAAATATCATTAAAGAATTATGTGACCTGGTTTCACATTTTTCTTAATTAATTTGGATGCCCAAATAATCCTTTTCACTTCTCTGTTATTAATTAAAAGCAATAACAGTAAGGAAAAGGGAGAAGGGCCCTTACCTGTCGCCCACCTCGCAGGAGCCGGCCCAGCCCATTTTCTCGTTCGTCTCCAACTGCTCCCGCCTGCTGTCGCCACCGCAGCCGCCCGCACCGGCGATCTCCACGCGCCGGGCATCCGCCGCCCTCCCCGAATGGATAAAGTCGAGGCCGAGCCCCCTGGATCTAACCCTAAACCCAGTTCCTCCCCTCGCTCCCTCTCTCCATCGTTCCCCTCCTCGTCCGAAACAGTCGCCGCCGTCATCCGTTCGATCCCGCGACCACCGTCATCGCCTCACCCCGTCAGGATGTCGTGAAGCTCCGCCTTCGTTCGCTACGCCGTCTGGACCCAGTCGCTCGAGCCGGGAGCCTCCGCGTTGAGCGCCACGAGCTCTTCTTCTTCCTCGACGCCGACGGACGCCGACGATGATTCCGGCGACGACGCGCTTCCCCGAGCCCATTTGAGCACACCTGCAGGGCCCGGTGAGCAGTCGCCGTCTACTCCCCCTTCTTCCCCATGCGAATCCGTGCCCGTAGCCACCCCACCGTCTCTGCCATAGCTCGGCTCCGCCGCGGAGCTCGTCACCGTCGCTCACGGCAATGACATGCTCCACCGAGCGCGTAGGCGAGCTCCTGCCGCCCCGTAGACCCCGCCTAGCTGTTTGTAACGCCCGAAAACGAGCCGTAGCCGAGCGCTCGAGCGAGCCCGAACTCCGGCGACCATCGCGGGGCACGCCGCCGTCATTTTAGGCCGTTCCCGGCCAAGCCAGTGCCACCACTAGACGCGGCCCTCGATGCTCGTTCGAATGCAACCCGCGGCGTCCGATTTGGTCGCCGGACGGTGGAATCCGAACGCCTCCAGTGCGCGCCGCCGTTGTTTTGGACGCCGGCGGCGAGTCGCCGTCCGCCGCTGAGCTGGCAAGCGTGGGGCCCACCCCTGAGAGACTGCCAGGGGGCCCCGGCGCTTCGGTTGACCAAGTTGATCAGGTCAACGCCGGATTACTGTTCACCCATCTGTATGACATGTGGGCCCCTGCGCTTAAGTAAGCTAATTAACTTTTAAAAATTAATCTAAAAACTAACCAGTCTCTGACATGGGGGCCCACCCTCAGTTTAACCTAATTAGCTAGACTAAACTCTCTGTTAATTGCCACTGTCACTGACATGTGGGTCCCACTGGACCCACCTGTCAGGTTTGACCTGGTCAGCGCCCCTGCTGACTACTGACATCATCACCACGTCATGCTGACGTCATAATTCCTTTTCTGATAAAATATAAATTCCAGAAATTCAGATAAACTCTAAAAATTCATAACTTTTAAACCGTAGCTCGGATCGAAAAACTTTCTATATGAAAGTTGCTCAGAACGACGAGACGAAGCCAACCGTGCTGTCTATTTCCGTGTCGGGACCCTCTACGGAGGTGAACCCGCAACTTTTAGCCCTTTTCCGGTAGATGAATAGTGCCTAACTGTCATCTATTAATTCCAGCTGATCTCCTAAAATAACTAAAATGGTTTAGCTAGGTCTTTAGGCAACCCTGCACTGCACCCTAGCTGTCACCTGCCTCTGACACCACTAACCTGCAACCGTCCCCCTCCGGTAATCTGTCCGACACAGGTCCGGAACTGGGAATACCTTCCCGGATGGGTTCCCCTTCTTCGTTATCGGTAGCACTGCGTTAGTTTGTCACGCTTTGTGATTACTTTTGTTACCGTGTATTTATATTGTTTCCTCTCCCCCTTTCTTCCCGGTAGACCCCGAGACCGCCGACGATGCCCTGGTGATCGACTACTTCACCGTCGGAGATTCCTTTTATTTGCCGAGCAACCAGGCAAGCAACCCCCCCTTTGATCATTCCGATATCGCCTATGTCTATTCTCTCTTATTCTTGCATTAGAATTGCTGCTACTGCTACTGCTCCTATTACTGTTGCATAGCCTGTTTTTGCAATACTGTTGATACCTGTCTTTATTCATAAACTGCTTAGTATAGGTTGGGTAGCACTGCTGTGGTCCCGCTTTCTCGTAGTTGCCTCGCATAGTACCCTTGCCTCGATCGAGCGATCGAGCCCCCTTCCCCTGACCTTCTTCACATCACCGCACACCCCCTAATATGCTCGACTCCGCAGAGTTAACATCGGGTGACGAGGGTGATACCTCCGAACTCACTTCCGATGTTGTCCCTGTAGTATAGCTAGCTCGTTGTGGGTTACCGAGGGTGATTCCTCTTCCCACTTCCGACTTAGCTTTTGTCGTGCATCCGCTATGGTGATTACCGCCGAGGGTGATTCCTCCGGTATCACCTTAACGGGACTTGTCGTTTAGGAGTCCAACGAGGGTGATTCCTCGGATTCCTCATCGGCATGGAAACCACACGGATGCCCTGGTTTACCGTACCGTGTTTAAAGACGTATCGATCCCCGAGGCCGGACGTCGCCAGGAACAAAGGCGTGCGGCCAGAGGTATCGTGCGTCTGAAGACACTTCGAAGTTACTACTACACATGTTGGATGGAGGCGGGTTGACCCAGAGGGGTACCCACGAGTGCCTTTGAGGCGTGAGCTGTGGAGTCGGGTGACCAGTGAGGGTACCCGCGAGATAACTACGAGGCGTGGCCGGTCATTCCCAGTCCTTGTCACAAGTCCTCGAGACGGGACGACGGGGCCAACAGTATCATGGGCTCTGCTCGTTACCGCGCGCTCCCAATCCACTAAGCGATTTGGATATTTGATCCGAGGGGCCTCCGGGTCCGATAGCACTAACCACCACGTGGGTGTGAGTGGGTGCTCTGCGTCGTATACATCAGCCGGAGTCGTCACGACGTCAGCGATTGAGCGGCCCGTTCGGATTGGACTTAGGATGCAACTGCGTGCTTGTATAAGGGGTTGCTAGGTCTGCTACCGAACGGCCTCGCAACGTGCAGGAGTGTCCGGGGCGACGGCCATGACCCCCGGGGGCATAGGATTAGTCCGGCGTGCTCGATCCTCTCTGGCGGTTTCCGGTCGGGTTGCGTCGTATTGTTTGACCGAGGGCGGGCATGACCTGATGGTGTGTCCGGCCGGAGTTAAGCAAGCGTGGTGGGTAACTTGGTGCACCCCTGCAGGGAAGAAAACATCTATCGATAGCCTGTCCTACGGTAACGGACACTCGGAGTTGTATCCACTTCGATACAACTAGAACTGGTGACTTGAGATATGAGGTAGGGCTCTGGGATTGCTTTCTCGCAGGGGAGTCGAGGAAGGATCCCCGGCCGAGGTTGACATTACTATGAACACTTTACATTATGATGTACTAATCTGCACCCTTCTAATTGATGCAAGACCCTGAAGATGCTAGTCTTCGTCAGGACCAGGCTTTTTCCCTTCTAATTGCTGCAAGACCCTGAAGATGCTAGTCTTCGTCAGGACCAGGCTTTTTCCCTTCTAATTGCTGCAAGACCCTGAAGATGCTAGTCTTCGTCAGGACTAGGCTTTTCCCCTCTCTACTCTGGCTTTCTGCAGTCTAGTCCACCCACATAAAGCCTCCTTTGAAAATGATGCATTGCTAGTATAGATCTGATGTAAGTCTTGCTGAGTACTTTGGATGAGTACTCACGGTTGCTTTGCTTCCTCTTTTGTCCTACCCGCATGATAAACCAGACGACGGAGCCATGATGCCTGCAGCCCCCGTTGACGACTACTACTACCAGCCCGAGGCTGGCTACTACTACTACCCGGCCGGCGAGTACTTCTACGAGGAGCCGGCGGACGACGACCAGGAGTAGGATCGGAGGTCCCAGGCAGGAGGCCTGCGCCTTTTCGATCGTAGCTTTTCTTTTGCCCCGCCTGTGTAACAGGCCTATCTTCTGCTGTGTTGTATCTGTACCCAGATACCTAACGCTTCCGCTGACTATGTGTATTACACTTGTTATGTATTCGAGCCCTCGAGGCCCCTGGCTTGTAATATATAACTTGTATGTATTTATTTATGTTTTAGAGTTGTGTTGTGATTCCTTCACGTGAGTCCTTAGGCTTGATCGTGTGCATTTGCGTGTATGATTAGTGCACGGTCGGGCCGGGGTCGTCACACCGGTCAAGCAGTATCTGCGCCGCTTCAACGAAGAAAGGCGCAAAGGCTATAAGTGAAGAAGTGGCCAGACTTTTGGCCACAGGGTTCATAGTTGAAGTGTTCCACCCGGAGTGGTTGGCTAATCCGGTTCTGGTGTTAAAGAAAAATGGAAAGTGGAGGATGTGTGTGGATTACACAGACTTAAACAAAGCTTGTCCAACCGATCCTTTTGCTCTCCCTCGTATTGACCAGATCATTGATGCTACGGCGGGATGTGAGCGGCTAATTTTTTTGGATGCATATTCCGGGTATCACCAGATCAAGATGGCAGTTAAGGACCAAGAGAAGACAGCTTTCATAACTCCTTTTGGTGCCTTTTGCTATGTATCTATGCCTTTTGGGCTCAAGAGTGCCCAAGCAACTTACCAGCGTTGCGTACATAACTGTCTTAAGGGCCAGATAGGGAAAAATATTCATGCCTATGTGGATGACATCGTGGTAAAGTCAAGGAAGGAGGAGACATTGATAGAGGACCTCAAGGATACCTTTGATAACCTTCGGGCCTATAAAATGATGCTTAATCCGGAGAAATGTGCTTTTGGTGTTCCGGCGGGCAAGCTCCTTGGATTCTTGGTGTCGAACAGAGGAATAGAAGCCAATCCGGAGAAGATCAAGGCAATCACGTCCCTGACTAAACCAGCTTGCATCAATGATGTCCAGCGTATCGCCGGCCGGATTACGGCGTTGAGCCGATTCATCAGTCGTCTGGGAGAGAAGGCGATTCCACTTTATCAGATGCTAAAAAAGACAGACCGGTTTATATGGAGCGATGAAGCAAATGTTGCGTTTGAGGATTTAAAGCGGCAACTGGCGGAACCGCCGGTCCTCGCTGCCCCCATTGATAAGGACCGCTGCTGTTATACGTGGCCGCTAGTGCACAGGCAGTTAGTGTGGCAATCGTGGTCAAGCGCAAAGAAGCAGGAAAGGAGTATCCGGTTCAACGTCCGGTTTATTATGTCAGTGAGGTTCTCATTGAATCCAAACAAAGGTACCCACATTGGCAGAAGCTGGTATATGGTGTGTTCATGGCAAACCGGAAGTTGAAGCATTACTTCCAAGGCCACCCAATAACTGTTGTCAGTTCAGCTCCGTTAGGGGATATAATCCAGAACAGAGAAGCTACTGGCAGAGTCGCAAAGTGGGCCATTGAGCTTAGCCCACACGGATTGAAGTATGTACCACGCACCGCTATCAAATCGCAAGCATTGGTAGATTTTATCAATGATTGGACAGAGTTGCAAGCACCAGAGGAAAAGCCGGATCATACATACTGGACTATTCACTTTGACGGTTCAAGACAATTAGAAGGCTCGGGGGCTGGAGTTGTGTTAACTTCCCCGCGAGGGGACAAATTCTGTTATGTCCTCCGTTTAATGTTTCCTTGTACTAACAATGCAGCAGAATATGAAGCATTGCTTCATGGCCTGCGGATGGCTAAGGAGATGAACTTGAGCCGGGTCAGGTGTTTTGGTGATTCAGACTTAGTGGCACAGCAGGTATCCGGCAAGTGGGATTCTAAAGACCCTCTCATGGCAGCCTACAGACGAGAAGTTGAGGCAGTCGCAGGATATTTCAAAGGATATCAGGTGGATCACATAGACCGGCGGAAAAATGAAGCGGCCGATGCTCTAAGCCGGCTAGGTTCTCAGCGTAAATCGGTGCCACCGAATACTTTTTAGGATGAGCTACACAGTCCGTCAGTTCAAGTACCATCGGAGGAGGATTTGGCTGTTCCTGATCCGGAAGCGCAGTTGGTTGCGGCACTTCATGTTATTCCGGATTGGACGCTCCCTTACTTGGCATATCTAAGCCGTGGAGAATTGCCGGATGATGAGATTGAAGCAAGGCAGATAATCCGGCAATCCAAATCCATGACAATCGTAAACGGGGAACTTCACCATCGCAGTGTTTCTGGAGCGTTTCAGCGGTGTGTATCATCCGAGGAAGGCTGTGACATCCTTCGAGAGATTCATGAAGGGGATTGTGGTCATCACACCGGTTCAAAATCCTTGGTGGCTAAAGCTTTCCGTCATGGGTTCTATTGGCTGACAACCCATGCTGATGCGGAGGATCTAGTCCGGAAGTGCGATGCTTGTCAGAAATTTTCACGGCGTGCTCTTGTTCCGGCACAGGAGCTGCGGATGATACCAATTACTTGGCCGTTTGCGACTTGGGGGCTTGATATGGTTGGACCTTTTAAACGATCCCAAGATCAAAAAAACTCATCTGCTGGTTGCTGTGGATAAGTTTACAAAGTGGATTGAGGCAGAGCCGGTGAGCAAGTGTGATGCGGCAACATCGGTTAAATTCATCAAGAAGGTAATTTTCCGGTTTGGCTTTCCACACAGCATCATCACTGACAATGGCACCAATTTATCTAAAGGAGAGATGGAAGAGTTTTGTCAAAGGGAGCATATTCGCCTAGATGTATCCTCTGTAGCTCACCCTCAATCCAATGGTCAAGCTGAAAGGGCCAATCAAGAGATTTTGCGAGGTATCAAGCCCCGGCTTATGACTCCCTTGCAAAGAACACCAGGGTGCTGGGTTGAGGAGTTACCTTCTGTCCTCTAGAGCATCAATACTACGCCGAACAGGTCCACAGGTTACACACCTTTCTTCATGGTGTACGGTGCTGAAGCGGTTCTTCCAAGTGATATCCGCCATGACTCACCGAGGGTGGCAGCCTATGTTGAAGTGGCCAATGAGCAGGCAAGACATGACAGTTTGGACCGGCTAGATGAAGAGCGTGACATAGCAGCAGCACGATCCGTGATTTATCAGCAGGACTTGCGCAGATATCACAGCCGTCGGGTTAAAACCAGGACGTTCCAGAAGGGGGACTTGGTACTCCGGCTCATCCAGGACCAAACAGATATGCACAAGTTATCCCCACCTTGGGAAGGGCCCTTTGTGGTCAGCAAGAACCTACACAACGGTTCATACTACCTGGTGGACGTTCGAGAGCACAAAGACTCACGGACATCAGAAGAAGAGATGAAGAGGCCATGGAACATTGCTCTCCTTCGGCCCTACTACACCTGAGCCATGAGCTTTGCTGTATCCTATGTATATATTTTGATTAATAAATAAACCGGCACCCTTGGTAAACCGGGGGATCAGCCTTTTTCTTCTAAATATATGTCCTGTGAAAATTATTACAGATATTTCGAAACAAACTATTTTATGCAGAAGGGACCAAACTAGGGGGCTACGGATTACATGTGAATCCTCGCTAAAGTTTTTTCTGGTCCGGTCTACATGATTATCTTTGCGTCAAGCGCCCTTTGGATAAACTCCATCAATTGGCAAAAAAATTGTTCTTGTCCCTAGGGATCCTTCCTTTGATGGCAAATGCAAAAATTCTTGCCCCTTGGTTGATCAATCCCTTTGATGGCAAAAGAAAAACTGTTCTTGTCCCTACGGATCCTTCCTTTGATGGCAAATGCAAAAATTCTTGCCCCTTGGTTGATCAATCCCTTTGATGGCAAAAGAAAAAACTGTTCTTGTCCCTAGGGATCCTTCCTTTGATGGCAAATGCAAAAATTCTTGCCCCTTGGTTGATCAATCCCTTTGATGGCAAAACAAAACTTGTTCTTGTCCCTAGGGATCCTCCTTTGATGGCAAATGCAAAATTCTTGCCCCTTAGTGGACCACTCCCTTTGATGGCAAAAGAAAAGTTCTTGTCCCTAGGGGTACTTCCTTTGATGGCAAATGCAAAAATTCTTGCCCCTTGGAGTACATCCTTTGATGGTAAAAGAAAAAGAGTCATAGCCCTTTGGGTTGCACCCTTTGATTGGCACATATGGAGCCTGGCAGCTCGTAAAAAGCCTTGACTACATGGTCTTATTTGCAACCTGTGTTTTGTGTTTTTCAAATGTTTTCTATGGTTTTTTGA
The DNA here is from genome assembly GCA_902687465.1 of Secale cereale. NCBI lineage: Eukaryota > Viridiplantae > Streptophyta > Magnoliopsida > Poales > Poaceae > Secale > Secale cereale. The sequence continues at coordinate 836,757,505 of LR738711.1, forward strand.
TCCGGAGCTGGACAACTTCAAAGTTGACCACATATTTTCAAAAGTCTGGGCATGGAGCTCCAGCATTATTTAAACCGGTAGTTATTATAACCCGGAGCAATTATTGGGTCCACCCCAACAGAGCCAAGAGCTTCCTCAGAAACTACAATGTTCGCCGGATTAAGGATGTCAAGCATACTTAATCAAAGGTATGAAGTTATTTTTGGTATAAAACAGACACTCGTTTGATATATATGAGAGCGATTTAATCGGTCCGGCGGTAAACCGCTAGGACATCTTTTCAGTGTTATCTATGCAGATACAGATAATATAAAAGATCAACCATAGCAGACAAGGGATTAAGATTGGCAGATGCCTAATCAAAAATCTGACATCCGGATTAAGGCAGAAAATGTTTCAAGCTATCCTGTTACAAGGCACTTGAAGGCCTGGACGGATTAAAGTTTTTCAGCAACGGTTTACAGCCAATAAAAATAAAATGAAGTGACTTAGGCTTCTTCCTGACACGAAAGCTGAGGATCGACTTGTTCCGGAACTTCTTCGTCCTCTTGAAGCGGCTGAAAATCAGGAACGCGCCAGTCGATCTTGGACAAGGCATGAAAGTACATCTCTTAAGTAATGAGATCGGACGGATCAACATCTGGGGCGAAAGTATGGGGGCGCACTGGTGGGATTAGATTTTCGGTGTCATAAACCGGCCGATCCACCCGCTCATTCTTTAAGTCATACGCCGGATGATACCTGGTCAAGTCCGATTCATCAGCAAGCTTGCTGGCAAGGGGGCGCATTTCTTTAGTCAAAGCATGAAGGTCTTTTCCAGAGAAGGCCGATCCATCCTCCTTGGTGCTGGGGTACCCGTTCATAGCTTATTCCGGATCAAAGTCCGGAACCCACGCCTTGGCTCTGGTCAGTGCTACAAGAGAACCGGCCCATGCAGCAGATTTCTTCACCTCTTCCAAGCGTACAGGCAATATAGAAAGCTTCTCCAAAGTGCCTTGGATAGTGGTGGGGGCCTCTTTATGAAAAGACATCACACTTATAATCCTTTGAGTGCCGGAATACAGCTGCTCAACCAGAGTATAAGAGGCCTTGAGTTTCTTCCGGAGGTCATCCCCAAGATGGGTGACGCGTCGCCCTGTATATGATTATCACCATTAAACCGGAGCGGAATAAAGATTGCAGAGATGAAAGCACATGCAAGTTAAGTATTTACCAAAGACGCCAAAGGTCATAAGCTCTATTTGTTGCTTTAAACCGGTCAGCTCTTGCGTCACCGGGTTAAGGGCCTCTTCAGCATCCTTTGCTCTTTTTTCAAGAGCATTCCTCTGCACTTCCCAGGTTGTCCGCTCCGCTTCAAAATATTTTTTTCAATTGTTCAGCCGTGGTTAAACTCAACGCCATATCATCCTTGGCCTTGGAAGAAGCAGTTTCAGTCACAACAAGTCTATTCTGGAGCTCAGTTATTTCTGCAGCCCTCCGGGTCAAGTCAACCTGCAAGGAAATCAAGTGGAATAAATGACAGTTCAGACAAGTCTCAAGCACATAACCAAGTTATCCACTTGACACTTGGGGGCTAATGGGCAATTGAAGTGTCAAAAGAAGACAATTAAAGATAAGTCTCAAGCACATAAGCAAGTTATCTACTTGACACTTGGGGCCTAATGGACAACTGAAGTATCGAAAGAGAGATTCAGACAAGTCCCAGGCACATAACACAAATTATGACCCTGGCACTTGGGGGCTAATGTAAGTTCATTTTCCATACATTTGGAAGTACCGGTTCACCTACAACAAAGCTAAACCGACACTTGGGGGCTATTATGGCATAAAGACAGAAGTATAAAGAAGGCAAAGCAAAGACAAGTAAGGTACCTCGTATTTGTCCTTCATCATGTTAACCAAGCCCATTTCATATTCACGGCTGGTATGAAGCCGGTTCAAATACCCGGAGTAAAGTTCCTGGGCACTCAGTTCGGCATAATTGGACAAATCTGTGTTCCACTTGCCCTTCTCTTGCTGAAGCTTCTCCGCTTTAGCAGTGTGCTTGGCTAAGACAATAGGCTCAGCGGGAGCGGTAAAACCCGTCCTGGTTATTTGAACATCCGAGGAGGAAGCAGTGGTTGGCTGTGAAGGGGCAGCAGTATGAGCCGGACTAACGGGAGCCGGGCTAGTCCGAGGAGGGCTAGCCCGGACAGGACTTGCCGGTTCAAGGACATCTTCAACATTGGTATCTTCAGGAACAGCAACATAATCATGATCCATGGGAGCAGGATCGTCAAGATGAATTGCAGGCTCGTTCTCCGAAGGGATGACATCATCCGGATCAGCTACCGGATCAGCAGCGGCAGCCTCAGTCGCCGATTTAGTGGCCTTTGCCTTTTTACTAGGCTTGGGCTTGCTGAAAGAAATTGAAGAAGCAATCAGAGTTATAAAGGGCAAATACAAATATAAACCGGATGAGGAAAAGGACTTACCCAGGTACAGTTTTCAGTACTGGGACTTGCGTGGCAGTCGATTCACCGGAAGATGATAAAGGTGTCTCCTGATAGTTAGGATCAGACGGTTTAAGCGGTTTGCGTATAAGTCCGACCTTTGGATGGAGAAGAGTTGGAAAAAGCAAAACCTCAGAGCGGCGCCTCCGAGCCGGAGTGAGAGATATTCCGGAAGACTCTACTACATGGCCACTATGGCGTCTAGTCTGGCGGGCTTCATGTTGCTGCTTCTTCAAAAGAAATTTAGGGTCCAGTTGAGCGTAAGGATGAGAAAAAGGGTACTTCCGAGATGCCCGACGAGTTTTGGGCACCGACGGTTCAGAATATGAAGAAAGGGAGATTACCTCAGTTTCTGCCGCTTTATCTCCTTCAGCCAAATCCTGTGAAAAGACATTCTTAACATAAATTTGGATAAAAGAGATCAAAACATATCAGGATCAACTCATACCTCAGAATCCGGATCATCTTCCTCAAGATGTGAACCGGAGCCAGCAGCTGCCTTTTTCTTCTTGACAGCGAAAGTTTTCCGGCGTGGCTGTTTACCTGACTTATCCTGAGGTTTCCTTTTCCAAAAAGGATCGTCGGCCTGTGTAGAAGATGAAAGATAAATGAAAGATAATTTATATGGACGGATTAGAAGAAAACAGAAGAGATTAAAACTTACTGCTGGCAGTTTGTTCTTCTTATAATATGGAGCCAATCCGGTTTGGCTACATTCCTCCAAAGAGATGTTGAGCATTTTCTTAGCAGATTCAATAACTTCCTTCTCAGGAAGCATTATGTCGATGTGGTGTTGAGGATCATCCGTTTTTCCGCTATACTGACACATTAAATCGGAGCGCCGGCTTAGAGGAAGGATGCTCCAAGCAAGCCAACAACAGACGAAGTCCACTCCGGTTAAACCGTTGGCCATAAAGTCCTTAAGCTTGGCAAGCTGAGGGGCAAACCGGGCCTGCTCTGAGGAACTAAGACGTTGCGATAGGGGATGATCTTCAAGAAGACGATGTTCAAGGTAACCCAGCAGTGGATTCTCTCCTTCAGGCGAAGTATCTTTACAGTAGAACCAGGATTGGTTCCAGTCCTTGGGGTGTGTATGGAGAGCAGCGTGAGGAAAGACCGCATCTCTTCTTTTTTGAATACTAACCCCGCCCAGTTCTTGATGCGGTCCGGCAGTGAATTCTGTCCGCCGGTTTAAGTGGAAAAAGTCCCGGAATAAGTCTACTGATGGCTCTTCTTGAAGGTACACCTCGGAGAAGACTTGGAAATTGCAGATGTTTGATATGGAATTTGGACCTATGTCCTGAGGATGAAGCTGAAAAGGGGCCAGCACATCCCGGAAATTTTTTGAACCGGGGGGACTAAAACCCCGGGCCATATGATCAAAGAAAACAATAACTTCTCCTTCTTTGGGGGTAGGAGGACACTCATCCCCTGGGGCCCGCCATTTCAGAACTGCTTGAGGACCCAGAATACCAATCGAAGCAAGATTGACTAAGTCCTCTTCCATAATGCGGGAAGGAACCCAGTTGCAAGAAACGAACTGCTTGGCAGACATATGAGCAAAAGGAAAGCGCTGAAAAAGTAAAGTGCAAAACCCGGATTATACAAGTGCTGAAGCATAAACTGGATTGTGTTATCAAATTACATCGACGGTTTAGACAGAAGGCTAATGGCATTGACAACCCGGAAGCAGGTGGGAAACGAGCTGCTACCGGTTTATGATAACAAAAAAGAAGAAGCTAAACCGTCGGGTTCATGGTTGATTTGTTCCAGGAGCAATATATGATTGATTAAACCGGCGGGTAACTTGCAGATCTATCAAGACGAAGAAACAGGTTTTTACAAGAGGCTAAAGTAAAATAGATCTGAGCAGTAAGAAAAAGACGAAATTTACGCAAGTCTATCACAGGAAGAACTGTGAAGGTTTTCTACAGAGCAATGAATCTAAGGGCGAACTTAATCTAAGTCTAAAAATACGGAGCAGGAGCGAGTTCGAAGCTAATCCAGAGTTGGAATCTACTGCAAACATGGCATATAAGATTAACAGCAAAAGCTTCGAGGTCTAATGCCGGAAGCAATGGAGGAACCCTAGATCACAGATCTGCAGAAAAGAGAAAAGGAATACCTGAGAAGGAAAGGGACGGCGGTGGAGTAATCTGGTCGCGTTTCAGGGTGATGCAGCGGCCTGGTTGACGATGGCGATGAGCTCGAAGGCAGCGGCGGAGCTTCAGGTAACGGAGGAAGAAGAAGAGCGGAAGGAAGAAAGATAACCAGGCGCAGCGGTATTTATAAAGGCTGAGAGAGGAAACGGCAAGCGCGGGATTTGAGGAGGTCAGATTGGATAAAGATTCCATTGTCGCCTCGATTTTCGGGATGAACTTTAAACAAAGGTAACAAACAGCTATGAGCAATAAATGCGGAGGTGATGTCACGACTGAATAAAAGGATTTCTGAAGATGACGTCATAGCCGGTTTACAAAACAGAGAAAATACAGAGAAGAAGTTTATGCAAGATTTAGAAGACTGACATGAACAAGTTCAAATCATTCTGGGGCCTAATGTCAGGGATATTACAAGCAGGTATAAACCGGCTAGGGAGATCCGGATTATGGTAGTGTAGCTGTGTAGTTATAAACTCAATAGAGGTTACGGCCCATGAAGGCTTAGGGCCCATGTTTAAAGTTTACAGTTTATCATGTAACTTGAGATACAAGGAAGAAAGAGCAGAGACCGAGGCGGACACGATTATGAGCCGGCCTCGGGACTCTGTAAACCGGACCGGGCGTTGCCTCCTATATAAAGGAACGGCCCGGCGACGGTTCAAGGACAAGCAACAATCCGTCGAGAGACAGGCAAGCAATCTGCTCCCTGTTCATCGACGCCCAAGCAATACCAACCAAACTAGACGTAGGCTTTTACCTTCATCGAAGGGGCCGAAGTAGTATAAACCCTCTGTGTCCTTTGTGTGCTTTTAACCTCTTCAAGCTAACCCGCGCGATGGCTCCACACCTAAGTCCTATAAACCGGACATCTGCCGTGCTAATTCCACGATAGTTACTACCTCCATTTTTGTTGTACACAAGGCCAGTATATCAAAATTACAATTTGCAGAAGGCCACTAACACTAATCGAGGCAAAATTGATGGGGTTTGCCTCGTACTAGCAACCAAGTACATTAATATCCCCTGCATGCATGCGGAAGTGAGAAGGTTGGTTTGCATGGTGCTGCATTAATCAAGCGATGAGGAGTGAGATGGTTAGCTCTTTGGGCTTTGGAGAAAAAATACGCATTAGCTGACACGTGAAACGAGGATTTGTATCGATTAATCCCGCGAAGGAAAACCCCGCCTTTCTTTGTTAACACTAGTACTCCTAGTACGTAGTACTATGTACTTATCCTGTTTGGGTCTAGGCCTTGCATTGTCATACTTCGCCACACATTTTTTGCCAAGCTTGCCTAAAATTTTCAAAACGAAAAGGAGGTACACTTGCGCACGGCTGTCGCGGTCGCACCGCACCCTCACACGGTCGCTCCTGCACGCCGCGGTCGCACCGCACGCTCACATGCACAGTCGCTCCTGCACGCCACAAACCCAACCAAGGGAACACACCCTCACTGACACGTGCTGCATGTGAACAAACCAAACTCAGCCATCCTACCGCTGACACATAATTTTCTTTCATAGAGTATGTTTATCCAACCACATGTTGAGGAGTATCCATACGGCCCGTGCGGTGGTCTGTTGGGGAAGAAGAAGAGGTGAGGAAGAAGGGTTAGGAGACATAGGATACTCATCCAACAGCCTGAAATGGTAAACTGACCCAAGTCAGGCGACTGGCATAACAATATATGATTTTACATAGCAAAAGATCCATAAAACAACAACATAAAGAAAAACTATCACTGCTCGCGGAACAAGACGGCCTCGTCGTCTTTGGCTGCCGGCGCGAACCAGCCGTAGATGCCGACGTGTGTCTCCGCACCGTGGTTGTCCTCGGCCTCCAGCTACTCGTTCACGCGGAGCGTGCGGGCGCTCTGCACGGACGAGAGCACCGCCCGGTTCAAGTCGAGGACGTCCGGTTCCGCCTGCAGGAGGGCCTCGATGGCAGCGGCATCCGCCCGCTCCGAGTCGAGTTGAGCCTCCGCCGCCCGGTTCAAGTCCAGGACGTCTGGTTCCGCCTGCAGGAGTGCTTCGATTAGAGCGGCATCCGCGTGCTCCGCGTCGAGTTGAGCCTCTGCCGCCCGGTTCAAGTCCAGGACGTCCGGTTCCGCCTGCAGGAGGGCCTCGATGGCAGCGGCATCCACGCGCTTCGCCTCAAGTTGAGCCTCCGCCGCCCAGTTCACATCCACGACATCCTGTTCCGCCTGCATGAGAGCCTCGATGGCAGCAGCATGCACGCGCTTCACGTCGAGTTTAGACTCTGCCTCCCGGTCCTCCTTTAGTATCACCAGGTTGAACCGCTGGTCCGCCTGCACCATGGGGGACTCAGACGCCGGCACGAAGTCGACGTCCATTGTCTCATACCCATCGAGGGCCTTCTGCGCCGCGACCTCCGCCATGAACATTGTATCAGCTTCCTCCTCCTCGTAGCTTGGCTCCAGAGAATCCGAGGATTGGCCCGCCGCAAAGCGAGCTTGGGAACGGAGGTCTATGGCGCCGACCGCCGCCGCAATTTCTGTGCGGCGCTCCGGCGTCAGCATCTTGTAGTACATGATCTTGCGGCGCACCATGGCTTTCCGGCTAACTAGGGGAGGCTTGATGCGGGCTAGGGGATCGAAAGGTGGGGGAAGAGGCTGGAGTAAGCCGAGCAGCGAAGGTTCTGGTGTGAATAGTGGTTCCGATGACGACCGGTCAGTCTATTTTGACTGTACATCGCTCTTGTCGCGTTTGCGTTGCAGCCTGGCACGCTGGACCCTCCATGTTGCTCACCGAATGGAACGCGCTTCATCTTATGTTTCTGCTCGCTTGTGGGACCGCAGTTGAGAGCAAACCGACATCCCTCCCCCTCCCCGCCCGCGTCATTTTATGCAGAGTAAATATAAACAGAGGGAGTATACTATGGATGAGGATCCCCTGACGTGGCCGAACCCATTGAGTAGCTAACATGCGGGGCCTAGCAAGCATGGGGTCCGCCAGTAAGTGACCGAAAGGAAGGGTAAGGCAGGGATATGTATGTGAAAGGAGCTTCCAATGATATAATTTTCACATTATACATCTCATGTACTATTAATCTTGTCAATAGTCAAATGCGGTTTTCAAAAACACATTAGAGCATGGTTAATAATATAGCTAGTCGATGGCTATAAGGAACTGCCATGTCATCTATCGACCTCGTCAACATGAACCGAATGGGTTGTCAAAACTAAGACGCGAAGCGACACGTAGTGGAGGCAAAGTGAAACTTCAAACGAACCGTTTGTTTGTATGCATGTCGGATAAATTACAAATAAACTTTGGAAATACAAGCATGGTCTAGGCCCACATGCGAATGATACTCGGCGAAATGTTCAAATGAGGCATGTGGGAGGATGGACTCGACCGGAGGGCGACATGATCGATGGAGAGGAATGAGAAATAAGCAAACGCCACTTGATAATACTTGAACGGCTCAAATAAACATTAAGTTGTCTCGCTTGGCCTACATAGTGAAAGGCCGAATGCGCAATGCGGAGCACTGATGCTCGAATATGGCCAGGAAAACAGGGAAACCGACATGTGGGGCACACCTGTCGGGACGACGTAGCGCAAACTAGTCCAATGGAGGAGTTGGCCCACGACCTCCTCGCCACCAGCAACCGTTCATGTGGGTCGTGGGGGCCAACAACGTGGCGCAGCTCCAGCACCGCCTCTGGACACGGTGACCGTGGTGAGCGACACGCTCATCGTCGCTAGACACGGTCGGTTTCAGTGTGGCGAGGGTGGCGTTAGTGCTGTGGCACGACCAACAGTATGTTTGGTTTGTGCCCAAGGTTGCCCCATCAAAGCATTGGGTAGCCGACATTTTGGTTGAGGTTTTGGTTGCCCATGATTTGGCCGACATCGGCAAGAAAAATGAACTAGAGTTGGCTAGAGTTCATTGGCATGTCAAAAAAATGGCAACCATCCAAACAAAGACCAATCTTTGGGTCATGACCAAAATTTTGGTAAGGTGCACTTTGGCCACAATCCAAACACACGCCAACACCTGGGTCATTGAGGATGCACGGGATGCTGGGACGCATCCGCGGAGTGGTGTAGCATGCCAACTGCATCCTCGGGACCTGAAACCATGCCGGATCGTCTTGCTTTTTCAATGACATGCGTCGATTGCATGTGAGCAAAGGGCATCTCCAACATAGCCACGACCGCAGCTGACTACCCTGGCACACCAAAAACCCTCGTCCCTCGCGCCGTCGCGTGGTGCATTCCCAGCCGGCGCCAGCTGCCCGCATTCATGTCGTCCGTCCGTATGCCGTCGTTAAGAGGCTCAGTGCCCGAGGAACCAACTCCGGCAACTTAATGACGCACCAGGACGCTTGGCCTCACCGGAATGCGCTACTTAAAGCAACAACGCCCAGCTAACCTCCACACCATAGCGCATCGTCCTCCTACCTGGCACCACATCCACCATGACCGCAAGCACGAACGCTCTACGGGAGAGCTTGTCTTCGGGGATGGAGCTTGAGGTTTCCGCCCTCGCTCAAGTCACCGCACAAGCGGTGGCCACGCTGGCGGCCAACGACGGGTGCACCGTCAGCCACGCGACCTACTTGCCGCCATCCAACGTCCGGCACTGCCGAGGTCAGGGACTCCTCCGAGGAGGAGTAGGGCATGGGAGGCGGCATGGCATGGTGTGCCAACTGGCCGGTCCGTCTCTCGTGTTCTACTTTTCCTCGCCGGAGACCGCACCTTCACTTCACGGGTCTTGAACCCCGCCCCTATACATGGAGATCGCATATGGAGGACGTTGGTTGCCGCCGTAGAATAGGTTTAGGGTCGGGTTTATTATATTTTTCTGTCCTATAAAAGTTCGAAGTGTTATGAAAATATGCCGTGTTTGCATTAATCTCGGCCGGTGTATATGAACTTTCACAATAATATAGTATATTGTAGGAGTACTAGCAAGATGCCCATGCGTTGCACGAAAGATCAAGATCTTGTGGGAGAAAAGGATGAACGAGGGAAGGCCTTATCTGCAAATGCACATTCACGCATTTCACATCTACGGGAACCTACAAAAGGGTTAACGTAAATTGCCTCTCTCTCTCCTCCCCTGATTTTCATGGTGGTGGGCCCCTCCCTCCCGCCAATCTACAATCAACATCTCACACGTTTCACATTATATTAATTACGTAACTGGGACTACGTAGGTGTAGCATTACTCATCCTAAAAAAACCAACTAAGCCAACCTCCCAGCATATCGCGCGGGAAAAGACCCGGTCGCGCCATTTTAGTTGGGATTACTAGTAGTAGTATCGATGGATCGCGCGAAGCAACAAGTTTTTTTAGGGGGCGAAGCACCTAGTTTAAAAGGAAAAAAGGCGGTACACTCACAGCAACCCTGTCGCGGTCGCATTGCACCCCACACACGTTCGGTCCTGCACACGGCTCACACAAACAGAACGCGCTTCGGCTTGCCTCTTCACTGACACGTGGGACTGCACTTGGAGAAACCGACCATGCGCCAAACTCCCCTCGCCCACCGCGCGAAAATCCTCCCCCCCCACCCAAAATTCCCCCCAAATACTAGATTCAAACGCCCTTCGGCCAACTAGCCAATAATATTCCCCAAACCCCCTCCCCCCGTCCCCCTCCACTCCATTCGCTCTGCCAAAGCCGCCCTCCCCGCCACGCTGATACATCGGCGTCGCGGTTCGTCGAGGGGACGCACATCGATCCTCTCGCTCCCACGGTACGCTCTCGTAGGCTGCCATCCTCTAGCCACGCCGCCACCACTGGCGACGTTCTTGTGGAGGCGCACGGCGGTCAACGCCGCCACGGCTGGCGACGTTCGTGTGGAGACGCACGGTGGTCAGCTTCTCCCACGGTATGCGCATTCTAGACTGAGGCCCCGTGCATGTCGGTGTAGCGCTGAATGTTAGCTGATAGACACTGTTAATCTCACTGTTTGCCGAAGTAGTTTACAATCAATATGCTCTGCTTAAGAAGCTTCCTTGCCCTGTTCTGCACTCAATCTGCTTAGCTGAGATTGCATGCCAAGGCCGATTAGTTGCTAAAATATCCTGCCATATATTTATTGTGCGTAGATTGCCATGGTCTAGTAGCCAATCTGTTAGGTGAAATAACTCTACACCGTTTTATACTCGATCTTTGTTGCTGCGATGTCCTTCGATAGTTCGATGGATGTATGCTCTGTTGGAAATACATAATCCATCATGCTTGGCCTCATTGATTGCTGAAACAGCCTGCCATAATTTAGCACTCAAATATGTTTGCTGAATTAGCTTTACATATATTTCGTTACTTAGATCTGCTTGTCCAAATATCTTGCCATAGCTTTAGACATCGACCTAGGTATTTTCTTCTGGACTTCATAAAAAAGCATATATGTTTTTCCTGTAATATCTAGTAGAAGAACTAATTTGTATGTCTAACAGATGGACATGACTTGGATAACTTTTGCTCGAAGATTCTCCGTTGCATATGTCGAGGGGGTTGAAAACTTCATGAACTTTATCATAGCTGAGTACGATGGTCCGAAATCAGATGTGCTCTGCCCGTGTAACAGCTGTATGAATTCAGTTACAAGACCCGAGTCAACTATGCAAAATCATCTACACTTGTATGGGATGTCGGTCACATATACTAGGTGGGTTCATCATGATGAAGCTGTGAACGTCAATGTTATTGACTACATGGAAGCAGCAGATCGCCATCTTGATCTGCCTGATGCTCAGGTGGAAGAGGAGGAGGAGGAGGTGGTGGCGGAGCCAGTGAGTTTGACCAACATTGAAACAATGCTACGAAATGCTCGTGCATTCCATGAACTTTCACCTGCAGAAGAAAAACGATGGGCCCGCATGTTGGAACAATGCAACGTGGCTGTCACCCTAGGAAATAAGCTGTCAGTATTCTTAGCTATGGTCACCTTTCTTCAGGTGAAGACATCTGATCGGATGACCAACAAATCATACGATGCGATGTTGGGTGCTTTCCGCAAAGCTTTCCCAGATGCGTCTGAGCTGCCACATACCTACAGTAAAATGAAGAATTCCCTTCGTGCAGTTGGAATTGGATATGATATGATCCATGTTTGTAAGAATAATTGTGTTCTGTTCCGGAAGGATTATGCCAACTGAAGTGAATGCCCGAAATGCAAATCATCAAGATGGAAAGATGACGATGTTGTGAAGAGGATTCCTCATAATGTTCTGAGACATTTTCCAATTATACCAAGATTGCAGAGGTTGTTTCATGATGCTGAAACAAGAGAGGATGTACTGTGGCATTCTAGGAACCGGGAGTACAGAGATCAGAATGTAATGAGCCATCCATCACATGGTAGTGAGTGGAAAAGCTTCAATCAGAAGCACGAAAAGTTTGCTGCTGACCCGAGAAACATTAGACTTGGCTTAGCTTCAGATGGATTTAACCCATTTGGCCACCAGAGCGCCACATATAGCATGTCTCCAGTGCTTGTTATCCCTTACAACATGCCTCCAAATGTCTGCACCAAAGAATCAAACTACATGATGGCCTTGCTCCTCCCAGGTCCAAAACGTCCTGGAAAGGATTTTGATTTGTTCATGGAGCCTCTTGTGAAGGAACTTCAACGGCTTTGGAGGGGTGTTCTCACTCGAGACCTATATAGCAGCCCACCAGCTGATTTCTTTCTGCGTGCTGTTATAATTTGGTGCATCCATGATTATCCGGCTTTGGGCACTATGTCAGGGCGAACGACACATGGTTACAATGCATGTGTTCGCTGTGACAGGAATTCGCTGTCATACGCAATACTTAGCAAGATCTGTTACATTAGACATTGTTGTTTCCTTGCCAAGGACAAGCCGCATCCTAGAAAATACCGAAGACATGTGTTCAATGCAAAGCATGAAAACCATGATGCGCCAAAGAGGCTCACCGCCGATGAGTTGCAAGTGGAATTAGAGAAGGACATGCATATTACACCAGGAAACCCTCCTGATAATGGTAGTGGGAAAAGTAAGTGTGGCAGGGCAAAAGAGAGATTATTGTTTACCCGCAGGTCCACTTTGTGGGACTTGGAGTATTGGAAAGATTTGGATCTGCGTCATAATCTTGATGTGATGCACATCGAGAAAAATATATGTGACAGCATTATCGGCACACTTCTTAATATTGAAGGCAAGACAAAAGATACCTTAAAATCAAGGATTGATTTGACACACCTAGGTATCAAAGAGGATTTGCAGGTGCAAGATGAAGGTAAACCACGGGATATGGCACCAGCTGTGTACGTCTTGGACAAGGTATAAAGAAAAGAATTCTGCGAGGTCCTGTCATGTGTGAGATTCCCACATGGATTTGCTTCCAACCCTGAAAGGAGAGTCAGTGCAGATGGAAACAAGGTACAAGGGTTGAAAACTCATGACTGCCACGTCCTACTTCAAAGGGTTTTACCTGTTATCCTTAGAGGATTGGGCTGCCCTGACTTATACAAAGCAGTTGCAGAGTTGGGACAATTTTTCGGGGAACTCTGCAGTAGAAATATCATGATAGATGCTTCGGAGTGTCTTAGAGACAAGATACCAACTATCCTATGCGGCCTTTAGAAGATATATCCTCCAACCTTCTTTGATGTGATGGTGCATTTGGCTGTTCATCTACCTGATGAGGCACTACTTAGAGGTCCAGTACAGTATGGTTGGATGTACCCTATTGAAAGGCGGCTAGGCACTTTAAAGGGCTATGATAGGAATAGAGCTAGACCTGAGGGTTCCACTGCAGAGGCCTACATTGCTACAGAAGCGTTGACATTCTGCTCAAAATACATTGAAACAGTTGATCAGCTTAGCAAAGAAGTGGATGAAGACAATCCCGGGCTCAATGTTTTCGATTATTCAGTTCGAGTTACAGGGAAGTGTCGACAAGAGGACAAACCTAAAGATTTGGACAAAATGGTTTGGTATGTGTTGAATAACTGTCCTGAGATACTACCTTATATCAAGTAAGTGCTAAGTAATGCAGCTTATACATCGTAATCTACTAAACTTGCAGCACATTCTTATATATTTAGATGTTTGACGCGATCACTATGTTGTGCAGCATCTACAAAAAGGAGTTACTGCCGCAAAATCCAAGAAACATTGACAAACTGGTTATGGCAGGATTTGCGAAATGGTTCAAGAGCCATGTAAGCTTTTGAATTGCACTGTCAGTTTTTTTTAATATATTGAGTACATAAGATGATCGGCTTGTCTATTTTCTAACCATAGGTTAAGAAGATGCGGGAGGATGGCCAGGCAGTTGATGATGCCCTTTACTCACTAGCAATGCATCCTGATACTCGGGTAAGACATTATGATTCTTGCGTTGTTGGAGATGTGCGCTACAACACCCTTGCACGAGACGAAGGCACGAAGACACAAAGTAGTGCCATCATGAGCACGGATACGTATGACAAAGAGACAACTGAAATGTATGCTAACTTAACAGACATTGTTCAGTTCCAGTATATCTCTAGTTTCGAGGATCATCGGTGTGTGGTTCTGTTGTGTTGTCGTTGGCATAACCTGTTTTCCAGGATCGCAAAACCCAGAGCTGATGATTATTTCAAATCCATCAATGTCATGGCGGCGTACCAGACCAATGAGCCTTTTATTTTGGCAAATCAAGCAACACAAATATTTTTCTTGGAAGACACATTTGCACGTAGCGATGACTGGAGAGTATTGCAAAGGTTTGAGCAGAGGAATTCGTTTAATGAAGTTGCACAACAAGATGATGCTTACATTGCTCCTGATGTACAAGATAACATAGATGTTCCTAATATCTTTGAGAACCATCACGTCAATGACGCCGGCAAAAAGATTGCCTGTCGTGTTGTGGACATACAAGAGTTGATCAAGAAGAAGCCAACGTTCGAGGACGTTGAGGACGAAGAAGAAGATGACACCATGGGGAATTACGATTCAGACTGAGACACATGGCGAAGATGTTGACGCTGCTGCTACGGATGATGATTACATTGCTTTTGTCGTATTTGCCTGTCAGAAGACGTTTTATTATCTACTATGTGAAATTGTGTTTGCTATGACAACTGAAACATGATGAACATGTTGTTTAGTATTTTCCTGTGAGAACATTACTTGTTATGTATGCTGATTTGTGTTTGGTGATTGTATGATGACTAAAACATGATGACATTGTTGTTTAGTTGTACTCATATTTGGCTTTGAAACTTGAATTTGATGACATAGTTTGATGTTGGACTGCAATTTGCTCGACGTCTTCGAATGAGAACAAAGCTGACCCGACAGGGCTCTGCTAATTTATTTATTTATTACCAAAAGGGCATCTGCTATTTATTTATTTATGAGCAAAAGGGGATACCCCCTGATTTCTGTTAATAGAAATCATTAGATGTTCACAACACTACGCCCAGCCTGCTACACAGGTTTCATTCATTACTAGTTTCAGCAAAGTGCTCATGTCATAGCCACTGAATAAATCACGAGTGCTACATACACTGCAAATAAAGAGACAATCATCCTACAGAGCACATCAATTTTGCCCATTATCTTCACAAGCTCTTTCATCTCCTCATTGTTGTCAAGGCCGTTTAGCAGCTGTTGCTTGGCCATGATAAGAGGAACTGCATCTTTAACCTTCTGCTCTGCATCTTCCTATTCTGTCGTTCCTTCAGTTACTTTTCCAACACCCCAACCTGCTGGTATTGGGATTCCTCGGCTAACCAAATAATCAGCGTAGTTGCACTCCCCCACATCAGCAATTTCCCAGAAATATAAATCACATGAATCTTCCATTTTCTGCACGAATCAAATTGGAAGATCATCAACCAAACTATTAAAAAAATCAGCAACTGAAAGCAGGAGAACAACACTTAAACATATTATTACCCCATGATTCAGGCATTTGTAGAAGACTCGGCCAGGGTTGAGGCTTGTGGCTGAGACGCGACGTATGACTTTGCATGATTTGCAGCAGTGGCACCACACCAATGGCAGCGGGTTGCGATGAGCAACCGGTTGCGGTGCGCATGCCGACGGGGGTGTGATGAGACCCACATGCGATGGTACGGGTGGCGACTTGGCGCATATTTGGTTGTTGCCTGCTGAAGAGTAGGTGGACGAGCAGCCAGCGGACATGGTTGCAGCGGCCAGAGCTTCTGATGCTAGGCAGAGTAAGTAGAGAAGAGGAGAAGCGAATGTTGGATATGTCAGTTCATTACTTCCAGAGTAGCATAGCACCATATATAGTCATAGTCTAGGTTTGGATTCGAACCAGCTAGAGGAGCACGTCTCTCTTTTTTCTAAAACTCAGCAACGTCTCTTTACTGGTACACTAGCTTGTTATGTACGCCTTCTCAAGTCTTTGATTCCTCCACCTGACATCTAGGACCCACCGGAAGGGCCTCTGTATTTCGTGAAAAAAACGTGCCCCCCACTGACAGGTCGGACCCACTAGCTATCTTCGCACGCAAGGAAGTGCCTCCTTATTACGCACAAAAAAATGAATACTCCCCCTGCCAGTTGGAACCCAGCATCGTGGGAGGCTGACTTGTGGGCCTACCAAGTTGACGGAGACGGAGGGCTTTGTCAACTTAGTCAATATGAACGATTCTATCTCCAGTTACCATACGATGTTCATCCAACGGCAGTAGTGCTTCTTCAACCTCTGGTCTTCTTGCTCCAGCCGCCCAAACCAACGTCGGTCATGCCACGTGCTCCTGCCTCCCGTGTCCGGCTGTGATGCCGCTGAGGCCTCACCGCCCCCTACTACTCCCACCGCTGGCCAAGGCATACCTCTACTCACCCACACCCCCTGTTATTCTGCGGCGGCGGCAGCCTCACACCGTAGCCGAACCAGTGAACCCTCGTACTCCTCTCCGCGTGGGCATCCACTACCGCGTCTTTCCCGGCTCCGCGTCGTCCCCTTCCTAGGCCTTGTCGTCGTCCATCGCCTTGGTGCTCTCGGCGCGACGTGGTCAATCTGGTCAACGACCGACTTCCATCGGAAGAGTATTGTACGTGGAGAGGCTGACGGCTAGGTCCACGGCCACAGCCCAGTTTTTTTGTGATTTGCCAAATAAGTCACTTTGTTAGGCCTGTTGGGCTGCAAATATTTCAAGACGAGGAGAGATTCATTCGGCTGGCCGAGAAAATGGCCTATCAGTAATGAGAAATGGGCTGTACATTTTTAAAACACATCAAACCGGCAATTAGTTTCAAATAACTTTTTTCATTTCGAGATTTTAAATTGCATTGATTTTTATGCGTGGACAATTTGTTGGATTTTATATTGATACGCATTTATTTTTAAAATCAGTTTGAATGTGACTCGAAATTTCGGGATTAAAAACCGTTCGGACCGCACCGAAATATGCAAAATTTCGTATAATTTTTTAACCGTGGCCACAATATTGGCTGTAATGCTAACAAAAAGAATATGGGCTCCAAAAAAACCTTAAGAATTAGCAAATGGGTTGTAAATTATTAGAAATAATGGCAGATGGGTTGTATGATGTTTTCCACAGATTTGAGGCCTTCCTAAGAAAAAGGTTGATGCACAAGCAGTGACTGTTGGATGTCCATCCAATGGCCGTCGTGCTTCTTCAATCTCTGCTCTTCCTGCTCCAGCTACTCAAACAAGCACCGGCGGGACTGCCTGCTCCCTCCTCCCCGCGGCCAACTGTGCTGTCGCGCCGGCCTCACCGCCCCACCGTACTCCCATCGCTGGTCTAGCCATCCCTCTACTCACCCACACCTGCTGTTATTCTCCGGCGATGGCAGACGAACCAGTAAACCCTTGTACAGTCGTACTCCCCTCCGCATGGGAAACAACTGCCGAGTCTTCCCTGCCTCTGTGTCGTTCCCTTCCTAGGCCTCGCCGTCGTCCACCGCCCTGGTGCTCTCGGCGCGGCGTGGTCAATCTGGTCAACTACCGACTTCCATCGGAAGAGTACTGTATGTGGAGAGGCTGACAGCTGGGTCCACGGTAGCCACAAGGAAGTGCCTACTTATTACACGGAAAATAATTATACCTCCACCTGACATCGGGGACCCACCAGACGGGCCACCGTATTTGGCGAAAATAACGTTTTCCCCTGACTGCTGGGACCCACCGGACGGGCCACCGTATTTCGTGAAAAAAACGTTCCCCCCGCTGTCAGCTCGGACCCACTGGAAGTGCCTCCTTATTACGCACACAAAAATGAATACTCCCCTGCTAGCTGGGACCCAGTATACTGGGAGGCTAACTTGTGGGCCTACTAAGTTGATGGGGACGGAGGGCTTTGTCAACTTAGTCAATATGCACGATTCTAGCTCCATTGATCGTACGATATCCATCCAACTACTGTAGTGCTTCTTCAACCTCTGGTCATCTTGCTCCAGCCGCCCAAACTAGCGCCGGTCGTGCCTCGTGCTCCTGCCTCCCGTGGCCGACTGCGATGCCGCGGAGGCCTTGCCGCCCCCTACACTGCTGGCCAGCCCTGCAGCGATGGTAGCCTCACACTGCAACCGAACCGGTGAACCCTCGTACTCCTCTCCGCGCGGGCTTCCACTGCCGCGTCTTCCCCGGCTTCGCGTCGTCCCCTTCCTAGGCCTCGCCATCGTCCACCGCCCTAGTGCTCTCAACATGGCGTGGTCAACGTGGTCAAGGAACGACTTCCATCGGAAGAGTACTGTACGTGGAGAGGCTGACAGCTGGGTCCACGACAGCCGCAAGGAAGTGCCTCCTTATTACGCGGAAAATAATTATTCCTCCACCTGAAAGCAGGGACCCACCGGACGGGCCACCGTATTTGGCGAAAAAAACGTTTCCCCCTGACTGCTAGGACCCACTGGATGGGCCATCGTATTGCGTGAAAAAAATGTTCCCCCCGCTGTCAGCTCGGACCCACCGGAAGTGCCTCCTTATTACGCACAAAAAAATGAATACTCCCCCTGCTGGTTGGGACCCACCTTGGTGGGAGGCTGACTTCTGGGCCTACTAAGTTGACGGGGACGGTGTGCTTTGTCAACTTAGTCAATATGAACGATTCTAGCTCCAGTGACCGTACAATGTCCATCCAACGGCCATAGTGCTTCTTCAACCTCTGGTCTTGTTGCTCCAGCCGCCCAAAGCAGCGCCAGTCGTGCCGCATGCTCCTGCCTCCCGTCGCCAGCTGTGCTGCTGCGGAGGCCTCACCGCCCCCTACTATTCCCACCGCTGGCCAGGCCCTCCCTCTACTCACCCGCACCCCCCTGTTATTCTGCGGCGACGGCAGCCTCACACCGCAGCGAACCAGTGAACCCTCGTACTCCTCTACGCGTGGGCATCCACTGCCGCGTCTTCCCCATCTCCGCGTCGTCCCCTTCCTAGGCCTCACCGTCGTCCACCACCCTGGTGCTCTCGGCGCGGTGTGGTCAACATGGTCAAGGAACGACTTCATCGGACGTGGACTGTACGTGGAGAGGCTGACAGCTGGATCCACGACCGCAGCAAGGAAGTGCCTCCTTATTATGCGCAAAATAATTATTCCTCCACCTGACAGTGGGGACCCACCGAACGGGCCACCGTATTTCGCGAAAAAAACGTTTCCCCCTGACTGCTGGGACCCACCGGCTACATCTTCGCACACAAGGAAATGCGTCCGGGCAAAAAAAAATCGATTTGCCCCCATGACTGCTGGGACCCACCAGCTACATCTTCGCACGCAAGGAAGTGCCTGACAGTCGGGACCCACCTGGTCGAAGCGTACGTAGCGTTGTCATTCTGGTCGTGAACGTGTACGTACATACTGGTCGATGTAGAGGCGCACACGTGTCGTAGTAGAGGCGTGCACGTAGCATGTACAAGTACATACAGCAGCCAGTGTGCAAGAAAGAAAATACGGCCACGTACGTACATACGGGCAGGGTCTCGAACGCCTACTCGCGCATATGTACGGCCAGGGCTCGTGTACATGGCTGGGTCGGAACGGAGAAATAGCGTCGTCGTCGTGTTTATGGGGAGCCAACCGGCTGGGTTGGAACGGAATGCGTCGTCATGTTCATCGGGAGGGCTTGGACGGAACAGTCGATGGAAACAAGGCCTGGCGTACCAAAGAACGGAGGAAACGGCCTTGCGTTCGACCGGCCACGTCCGAAACGGGATCCTGTTCATCGGGAGGGGTCTGGCGTACCGCAAAACAAAGGAAACGGACCTCCTACGGTCAAAACGGGGGTCCTGTTGATCGGGAGGGGTGTGGCATACCGCAAAACGGAGGAAACGGACTTGTGTTGGAGCGCTACGGTCGAAACGGGGGTCCTGTTCATCGGGAGGGGTGTGGCGTACGGCAAAACGGAGGAAACAGACTTGTGTTGGAGCGCTACGGTCGAAACAGGGGTCCTGTTCATCGGGAGGGGTGTTCCGTACCGCAAAACGGGACTTCACGGGATACTGTTCATCACCACCGTCGACCCCCTCCAGCCTCCACGGGCTACTGTTCATCCACCATCGACCTCCTGCAGCCTCCACCTGCGACTGTTCAGCCTCCACCGCGCGCTACTCCACCGGCTACTGTTCAACCAGCCCTCTCTGTAATGCCCAGGATGGGACTATACCTCCTACGTGTCGAGGCATGACTTAAAGGTATAAGCCCATTCTGGAATGATCTCAAGTTCGGTATCTTTGCACGACTCATGTAAAAATAGGGATGAAAATGCAAAAGGATAGTTGGCTTACACTCGCCACGTCACACAATACATTACATAAGCAAATCATCATCCAAAACATCACAACCCGACAACGGGCGAAGATCCAAAAGAAAGATACCAAATACATAAAGCCACAGGTCCGAATCGCCCCTAGTAGAAACCACTACTGATCATCGAAAACGTCACAAGCATACGGCCATGCTCTTCATGGAACTCCCAGAAGTTCTGACCCATCTCCTGCGTCAATCTCGGCTGAACCTGCATCTGGTGTTGTAGTATCGGTGAGCCACGAGGACTCAGCAATCCCATAACCATGGGTATCAAGACTAGCAAAGCTTTATGGGTAGGAAGAGGTAAAGTGGTGAGGTTGCAGCAGCGGCTAAGCATAATATGGTGGCTAACTTACGAGTACAAGAATAAGATGAGCATCTACGCAAGCGGTCGCAAACTAGTAGTGATCGCTAAATATCCTGAACTACCTACGAGTCAAACATAACCCCACTGTGTTCTCTTCTCAAAGTGAAAAGAGACAGTCACGGTTACTCACACAGTTGTGTGTTTTACTTCGGATCCTCTGTCAAGTTTTCTACAACCGGACATTAAGAAATTCCAATCTGCCACATAACCGCGGGCACGGCTTTCGAAAGATCATAACCCTGCAGGGGTGTCCCAACTTAGCCCATCACAAGCTCTCACGATCAGCTGAAGTGATAAATATAATATCATCACCCCTTATCTTAGGGAAATCCGATCAGACTCGGCATCCCGGTGCACAAGACATTTTGACAATGGTAAAACAAGTCCAGCAAGACCTCCCGGCGTGCCGACACCCTGATAGTAGCCGCGCGTATCTCGTCTCAGGCCACAACCGGATGGGCGATTCTACAGGTTATACCAGATACCTCGAGTTTCCCCGTGGCGGCCCCGCAGAACCCCCGTTTGGGACCAACACCATCAGCACTGGCCCCCCTGCTATGTAGAAAGAATCCCCGGGGACGCGACCCCCTATGCAATTTTAATTAATTAATTAAGTTGTTATTATGAGGCAATTTAAAACCAATGTTGGGCCTTGCTGGAGGAGTTTTATTCAAAGACGAAGTATCAAGGGGTCCCCATATACCCAACCGTGTAAGGAACGCAAAATCAAGGAACATAATGCCGGTTTATCGGCGCCTAAGGTGGCATGAGTGGAACAAAACACCGAGCAAAAGGCCAAGCCTTCCACCCATGCCCAGTATATAGGTGTGTTAATAATAATAATAGATATTGTGATATTCCAACAACAAGTTCCCTCCTGGAACGATCTTCATCTTCACCTGCAACTAACAACGCTATAAGAGGGGCTGAGCAAGCGGGTAACATAGCCAAACAATGGTTTTGCTAGGAAGGTGTCAAAGGTTAGAGGTTTCATGGCAACAAGGAGAGGCTGACAAAAATGATGGGTAGCGAGACATGTAACGATAGCATCAAGACAACTAAGCATGGCAATGGTAGTAAAGGTATCCAAGGGTATGGTCATCTTGCCTTGGATTCCGCAAGGGAGAAGAATGGGTCCATGAAGTAGTCGAACAAACATCACAACTCCGGAACGAACCCGAAGCTAACGAGGGAAGCAAACCAGAAAGAAACAAGCAACCCGGTAAACACGCAAGCATAAACATGGCATACGATGCACATCCAAGTATGATACAAGACAAGTCTATATAGGATGCACCACAAGTCTATACAGGAAGCAAAACATGGCAAGGTAGGAAGCACAGAAAAACAACACAAGCCTATATATGATGCAATACATGGCAAGGTATGATGCATGACAAGTCTATACAGGAAGCAAAACATGGCAAGGTAGGAAGCACAGAAAAACAACACAAGCAACATGACAATATGCTCAATCAAGTAGGATGCAAGACAAGTCTATATAGGATGCAATACATGGCAAGGTATGATGCATGACAAGTCTATACAGGAAGCAATACCTGGCAAGGTAGGAAGCACAGAAAAACAACACAAGTCAACAAGTTTAAATGAGGCCGGAAACTACAACAACAATTCCGGAAAATCCCCATATGCATGTATAGCAATTTTAAGCAAACAACAATTCACACATTTTAATGTTGCTAACATGATGCAGGTGACATGATCAAGTTTTATGCAATTTTTAGTAAAAGTTAACATGAAGATATATGAAGTATTTGTCACTGTGGTGGAAAGAAAGGGGCCACGACGGCGAATCCGAAAATGATGCCACGCAACATATCGGTTCCGGTAACTCGTTGAGAGTCCGGTGCAAAAGAAAGGTGGCGTGAGCGAGTCGAACAAGATGAAAGGTGGGGTGATCCCATCATCGGGTTCCCGCGGGTTGCCACCAAGGCAAACGAGGGCACAACGGACATGATGCAAACATTCGATTCATCTCATACAACACATGCAGTCCACGGGTCATCGTCTCGGGGTTATACCTTCAGAACATTCGTTTCAGGGCGGTTCGAGGTTGTAGGGGAAGTAGTGGTTCACGTGTCGTAGAGGAAGTATTCGTTCTCGGATGTCGTGGAAGTAGTCGTTCACGTTTGTAGTCGTACACGGGGCGTCGGGGTCGTCGTTGACGTAGAGGTAATCGTTCCATTTCGGAGAGGTACTTGACGAATCCATCGTTTCCGGGGCGACGGTAGTCGTACACGTTGGTTTTTTCGTTCACGGTTCTTCGGCGACGGTAGTGGTACTTGACGTGTCGCCGTGTAGGCGTTCTCGTTTCGAAGATGTACATGTCGTCGGGCGTAGTTGAACTTGGCGCATCGTCTTGTGAAGTCATTCGGGCGTCGGTCTTGCCGGCGGGGTACTTGTCAAGTCGTCGTTGACGTAGGGGTACACGAGCCGTAGACGTACACGGTGAGGAACTTAATGCCTCCGAGGTCCTTGGCGAAACAACAACAGCAACAAAGGGATGGTGGTCTCAGTCACGGCCACGGTGAGGTCAGGCGAAGCTCGCCGGGCAGCGAGGAGGCAGGGGCAGCAGCGAGTCGATGCAGGGCTTGGCGTCCTTGGTTCGAAGCACATGCGGAGAAGAGCTCCAGCAGCTGTGGCACTGGCCCGTGGAGGAGCTCGGAGGGCGAGGAGGCGCGCGGGGCAGCGGCCTTAGCGGCGCCGGTGGCCGTGGAGGCGCGGAGGAGGCCGGAGGGCGAGGAGGCATTGTCACGAGGACATGGAGGCGCTCGGGGCGGCGCTTGAGGGGCGGCGCGAGGTGGTGGTGCAGTGCTCCTGGCGCCATGGCGCGGCGGCGACTGGCTTGAGGCCGGCGAGGCGCGGGCGCGGGGAGCCATGCTCGGGGAGGAGGACGTCACTGGCGGCGGGGAGGCAGCGACGGCTGCGCTGGACGGCGGAGGCGCGGGCGAGCGCGGCCGCAGCCGCAGCGAGGAGCGCTCGAGGAGCTCCTGTCCTCGGGCGACGGGAGCGAGGGAGAGTGCGAGAGGTGCGAGGGAGAGCGCAACAGCGATGGAAGAGAAGGACGAGGGGGGTTCGAGAGGAGGGAGAGGCTCGGGCTGCGTGAGAGGATCAAGCCAGAGAGGGGAGAGTTGGGGATCGGGCAAAGAGGTGCGAGAGAGCGAGAGAAGGAGAGGTGCGGCGCTGCAAAAGGGACGAGAGGGAGAGGTCGAGGGGTGAGGCGGAGTGGGCTAGGGTTAGGGGTGGCTGGGCCGTGGGCCACGGGAAGGAGTTGGGCCGGCCTGCGGCTGGGAGGCCCAAAGCACGCAAGGGGCCCTATCCCCTTAAAAAACAAAAGCAGACTCAAAAACCCGATGATGAAAAGGAAAAAGGACAGGAGGTTATATGAAGGACAAGAAGGAAGTAAAAATATACTTAAACTCTTAGATTTATGCACAATTTTAGAAAACTAGTTTGGACATTTTTAAGGATATAAAAATAATTCAAGTTTGAATTAAATTCAAACTTGAGCCATTTTTGAACCCAACCAAAACAAGTCCAAAGGAACTAAAAATTGGCAAGGATGTTGAAGGCATGGTTGAGAATTGATAGGAAAAGAATGAACATTAAATTGGTGCAGGAAAATAGAATGCCACAATTTAAATGGACTAACGATGAAGGAGAAGAAGATGATCAAGCAAGGTTGTGGGAGTCAAAACTTGGAGTGAAACAGACATGGGGAATATCATGCAAGTGTGTGATGGTTGCTTCCAACAATGGAATAACTTTATAATAGCTCCATAAATATTAGGAGGATATATATATGTTATAAAGAGAAGTCATCCTTCCCTCGATTTAAATGGACCGAAGGTCCACACGACTTATTTGGTTGAGTTGCAGAATTAAAGTCATGATGACATGATCCAATGCAAAATAAATAACACAAGCACAAATGAAACACACGGGAGAACCCGGAACATCTGGAATCTTCTAGAGCGTCGGTCTTCGGGCGTCACAACTCTCCCACACTAACAGAGGATCTCGACCCGAGATCCTAGAGATGGCACCGGGTAAAAAAACGGAAGAGGAAGAGGTAAAACAAAGTTGCTTCTTCGACAAACGAGTGAAACCACGAACCTTGAGAGGTTGACCAAATTGAAAGAAGAATACAATGGAGATGAACGAATATGAAAACACTCCGTTAGAAAAGAGGAAGAATGAGCGTTATGAGAACCTTGTAGGTTGAAAGACATGAAACAAGAGCTTACGAACCAAAAGAATAAGAAACCGCAATGGTATAGCCAAGGAATAAGAATGACATAATTTGGACAGCACTCCGACTGGAAATGGAATGAATTAACGTGAGCTTGAGGAGATGATATGATACTTGATGAAATCAACAACACATTGCCTCTGAAACAATTAAAAGAATGGCACAAGGTTAAGAAAGATTTCAGATAGCACTCCGGTTGAAAAGACCGGCAAAACTTGATAAGATGAGATAATTAGAATGGAGGACACAACACTCCAGTTGAATGGATAAGCAAAGGAAAGAACATGATCTTGACAAACAAGATCACGGTTCGAAGAGAGCAATATGACAAAGCCTTCGGAACGAATAATGGAGTGAAAGGATCGAAGAAAAGAACATTTTTGACTAGAAATGATTTTGAAAGCATCCTTACGAAGAAGGGTTGAATGGGGTTGTTAGAATTTCACCAACGAAAGAATAAGCTCTTGTTGTGGGCTTATGGAAAACATCGTAAAATTAAGAGGTGATAACCAGCCACTTACGAAAACATTTGATTGGATTGAGATCAACAAGGAGACGATAAACTTATTTCACCGGAATGATAAATGAAGAACTTGGGTCATTTATAAGCACCATAATAGCAACAATTCTCAGGGAAAGCTCTAGGTGAATACAACCCAAGATTACTTCAACGAATAAATTGAAGGGTTGAAAGATTTCATGAACGAAGAATAAGATGGTTTCATTCTTGATAACTCGTGAATGAAGAAACATGAAGGAAATTTTCAAGAATGACATAACACCATCTGAAAAGATAAGGTAGAAAGGATTGCAATTGGAAAGCATGATGAAGAATGCTTGAGCTCCAACAAGAATCTTGATGAAGACTTCGAGGATGAATTAAATCTTGATGAACCACCATGAGAACTCCGGTAATGAAAGCATGAGAAGTGAAAGATGAAAAGAATAAGATTCAAGGCCTGCGATGAATTAGATGGAGGTTTGAAATGATATAATAGAAATAACTTGGAGCTCCGGAAAACAAGATGAACAACTTAGAACCGAGAATATGATATGATGAACAAGCTCTGAAGGAAGGGATTAAATCACCTTGAAGGAATAAGAATAACAATTATGTCATGCATATCCTTCACCAATTTAAATTGATGACAACCCAAGGATTTGGCACACTACTTATTCTTCTTGAAAAGTATTGGAGAGAGATATAGCCAAACTTGAGAATAATCTTGAACGACTCACCGGTAGGATTATGAAAAGAAAAAATGAATTAATACGATAACAACGAAAGGGTAATCTTGAAAGAACCACCGTAAAAATATGGAGACGAACGAAGAGACATCAATTAAGGACAGTTGGAGGACGAAGTTGACAACTGAGAACGAAGAATCTTCTGAAATGATGGCCTTCGAAGGATCACAATGGAAAGAATTTATGAAATGCTTCGGATGGTATAAAAGAATTCCTCACAATCTGAACAATAATGAGGATGGCATGAAGCTAGAACCACGAATCTTGAGAGAACGGGCCAAGATTTAAGAGAAACACTTCTCCTGTCTTCAAATGTTGAGACTGAAGACGAGAAATGCCATGATGATTTTTAAGATACTCCGAACGAATGACAAGAGGAAGGTGGAGCTAAAGATGGAAATAATTGAAAACAAGCTTGGAGAAGGCGTGTGACTGAAGGAAAACATTCTTACGTCACACTTTGAAATAATTCTCCGGAAAAAAAAGAGTCAGGTAAGATCCTCGAAAAAGACCTGTGGGTTAGGGCCCACTAAAGAAATCACCGTTGAAAAAGATTGCTTAAGAGATATTGCACCGGTTGAATTAAATGGCTTGAATAAGATGACAATGTTCAAAATAATTTGAATGGATTAAGAATGGAATTATGAATCATCTGAGTTGTCTTGTACACTCCGGATAAGAATAGAAGAGTTGAATAACCAGGAGAGACTTCGGATAAGAAATTTCAACATCGAAAAAACATGTGAAACAAAAGGCACAAATATGATCAATACGAAAGCTTGGATTTAGTCCACCGGAGAAGAATGTTAGAATTAAGAATGATGAACTTGAAACTCTTGAGCATCTTCACGATAAAGCACCGGATAAGAACATTGAAGGAAAAGAATGAAGAAATATCACATGAATAAAATGGATAATTCATTCTAGAATTTCTGACTCCTCGAATAAGAAGGGAGGGAGGGCGGGGAAAACAAAGACAATTTGGGATGAATGAAACAGACAAATCGTTGGATTTCCCAATGGCGTCCGTATGGAATAACTTGAAGAGAAGGCACACCGGTTGAAAAGGATTAACATGACAATCTTGATGATCAAGAAGGACTAGCACTCTCATATAAATATGAGAACACCGATTAGGAAAGGTATGGAATCAACACTTGACATCGAAGCAACTCGAATACCAGAATCAAAACAAAAACAAAGGATAGATATGTTGCAACATAATCTTCACAATATCATCCGAACAGAGAATTGAACGAATGAATTCCGCGGGTACATCAACTTGTCGAGAAGCCACTTGGGAGAACAAAAGGTAAATAAAAACAAGAAGGAGCAGATAGAACAAATACAAGATAGAAGCTTCGTTCCACATATTCGTGTCGAAAGCTTATGGAACGTGTTACAAAAGGGTTTTGCAATCCCCGGATTAGCATAGCCAAGGACCCTTTAAGATGCAACTCCCGATTGGAACAACACCCATAAAACCACTTCACTCAATGTAGAACCCCGAACTCCATATCATGCATTCGTTGGAAGAATGCCTACGAACTACTAGATGAACCCACCTATTAATTTCCGAAAGTTTCCAGTTATGCAATCAGGTGTTGGGGATACAGGGGAAGCATCGCGCACTCAACTCTAATCCTACATCCAGCTGTATCCATCCTTCAACACATAACCAGTTATTTCCAGAAACCGTTTACCTCGGACCTTCGAAACGCATCTGCTATACAAGCTATGGAAATACTCCCGAACTACCTCCCCAGTACTGGGTGATGTCGGGGTTATCTTGCCACTAACCGCATAAGAGAGTTTTCGATGTCGGCCGTCTTAAGTATTCTAGAACCGCTGTGATATATTTGTGAAGACAACACCTCGGAGCTCAACTCCCGGGACACTGCCACAACCCCTAAATGACAGGAGGCATCGAGAACAATGTTCTCGTCACAAAGACATTGAAACAATCCAAACAATACTTGCGTGATCCTAAAAAACTTTTTGGTGAATTTTGAGAGTAGAAGAGGCAAGAGTAATCGTCAGGAGTCCTCACCAGAGTGAAATGAGATGAGGAGCAAAAGAAATCCTACTCTCCGATATATATATATATAGGACTCAAAACATTTTCAAGTGTGTGCCTAGACTCAACCGTCAACGATTTGATCAAACAGTGGGGGCTCCTACGTCGGAGAAGGCTCTGATTACCAACTTGTAATGCCCAGGATGGGACTATACCTCCTACGTGTCGAGGCACGACTTAAAGGTATAAGCCCATTCTGGAATGATCTCAAGTTCGGTATCTTTGCACGACTCAGGTAAAAATAGGGATGAAAATGCAAAAGGATAGTTGTCTTACACTCGCCACGTCACACAATACATTACATAAGCAAATCATCATCCAAAACATCACAACCCGACTACGGGCGAAGATCCAAAAGAAAGATACCAAATACATAAAGCCACAGGTCCGAATCGCCCCTAGTAGAAACCACTACTGATCGTCGAAAACGTCACAAGCATACGGCCATGCTCTTCATGGAACTCCCAGAAGTTCTGACCCATCTCCTGCGTCAATCTCGGCTGAACCTGCATCTGGTGTTGTAGTATTTGTGAGCCACGAGGACTCAGCAATCCCATAACCATGGCTATCAAGACTAGCAAAGCTTTATGGATAGGAAGAGGTAAACTGGTGAGGTTGCAGTAGCGGCTAAGCATAATATGGTGGCTAACTTACGAGTACAAGAATAAGATGAGCATCTACGCAAGAGGTCGCAAACTAGTAGTGATCGCTAAAGATCCTGAACTACCTACGAGTCAAACATAACCCCACCGTGTTCTCTTCCCAAAGTGAAAAGAGACAGTCACGGTTACTCACACAGTTGTGTGTTTTACTTCGGATCCTCTGTCAAGTTTTCTACAACCGGACATTAACAAATTCCAATCTGCCACATAACCGCGGGCACGGCTTTTGAAAGATCATAACCCTGCAGGGGTGTCCCAACTTAGCCCATCACAAGCTCTCACGATCAGCTGAAGTGATAAATATAATATCATCACCCCTTATCTTAGGGAAATCCGATCAGGCTTGGCATCCCGGTGCACAAGACATTTCGACAGTGGTAAAACAAGTCCAGCAAGACCTCTCGGCGTGCCGACACCCTGATAGTAGCCGCGCGTATCTCGTCTCAGGCCACAACCGGATGGGTGATTCTACAGGTTATACCAGATACCTCGAGTTTCCCCGTGGCGGCCCCGCAGAACCCCCGTTTGGGACCAACACCATCAGCACTGGCCCCCTGCTATGTAGAAAGAATCCCCGGGGACGCGACCCCCTATGCAATTTTAATTAATTAATTAAGCTGTTATTATGAGGCAATTTAAAACCAATGTTGGGCCTTGCTGGAGGATTTTTATTCAAAGACGAAGTGTCAAGGGGTCCCCATATACCCAACCGTGTAAGGAACGTAAAATCAAGGAACATAATGCCGGTTTATCGGCGCCTAAGGTGGCATGAGTGGAACAAAACACCGAGCAAAAGGCCAAACCTTCCACCCATGCCCAGTATATAGGTGTGTTAATAATAATAATAGATATTGTGATATTCCAACAACAAGTTCCCTCCTGGAACGATCTTCATCTTCACCTGCAACTAACAACGCTATAAGAGGGGCTGAGCAAGCGGGTAACATAGCCATACAATGGTTTTGCTAGGAAGGTGTCAAAGGTTAGAGGTTTCATGGCAACAAGGAGAGGCTGACAAAAATGATGGGTAGCAAGACATGTAACGATAGCATCAAGACAACTAAGCATGGCAATGGTAGTAAAGGTATCCAAGGGTATGGTCATCTTGCCTGGGATTCCGCAAGGGAGAACAACGGGTCCATGAAGTAGTCGAACAAACCTCACAACTCCGGAACGAACCCGAAGCTAACGAGGGAAGCAAACCGGAAAGAAACAAGCAACCCGGTAAACACGCAAGCATAAACATGGCATACGATGCACATCCAAGTATGATGCAAGACAAGTCTATATAGGATGCACCACAAGTCAATACAGGAAGCAAAACATGGCAAGGTAGGAAGCACAGAAAAACAACACAAGTCTATATATGATGCAATACATGGCAAGGTATGATGCATGACAAGTCTATACAGGAAGCAAAGCATGGCAAGGTAGGAAGCAAAGAAAAACAACACAAGCAACATGACAATATGCTCAATCAAGTAGGATGCAAGACAAGTCTATATAGGATGCAATACATGGCAAGGTATGATGCATGACAAGTCTATACAGGAAGCAATACCTGGCAAGGTAGGAAGCACAGAAAAACAACACAAGTCAACAAGTTTAAATGAGGCCGGAAACTATAACAACAATTCTGGAAAATCCCCATATGCATGTTTAGCAATTTTAAGCAAACAACAATTCACACATTTTAATGTTGCTAACATGATGCGGATGACATGATCAAGTTTTATGCAATTTTTAGTAAAAGTTAACATGAAGAGATATGAAGTATTTGTCACCGTGGTGGAAAGAAAGGGGCCATGGCGGCGAATCCGAAAATGATGCCACGCAACATATCGGTTCCGGTAACTCGTTGAGAGTCCGGTGCAAAAGAAAGGTGGCGTGAGCGAGTCGAACAAGATGAAAGGTGGGGTGAACCCATCACCGGGTTCCCACGGGTTGCCACCAAGGCAAATGAGGGCACAACAGACACGATGCAAACATTCGATTCATCTCATACAACACATGCAGTCCACGGGTCATCGTCTCGGTGTTATACCTTCGGAACATTCGTTTCGGGGCGGTTCGAGGTCATAGGGGAAGTAGTGGTTCATGTGTCGTAGAGGAAGTAGTCGTTCTCGGGCGTCGTGGAAGTAGTCGTTCACGTTTGTAGTCGTACACGGGGCGTCGGGGTCGTCGTTGACGTAGAGGTACCCGTTCCGTTTCGGAGAGGTACTTGACGAATCCATCGTTTCCGGGGCGACGGTAGTCGTACACGTTGGCGTTTTCGTTCACGGTTCTTTGGCGACGGTAGTGGTACTTGACGTGTCGCCGTGTAGGCATTCTCGTTTCGAAGATGTACATGTCCTCAGGCATAGTTGAACTTGGCGCATCGTCTTGTGAAGTCATTCGGGCGTCGGTCTTGCCGGCGGGGTACTTGTCGAGTCGTCGTTGACGTAGGGGTATACGAGCCGTAGACCTACACGGTGAGGAACTTGACGCCTCCGAGGTCCTTGGTGAAATAACAACAACAACAAAGGGATGGTGGTCTCGGTCACGGCCACGGTGAGGTCAGGCGAAGCTCGCCGGGCAGCGAGGAGGCAGGGGCAGCAGCGAGTCGATGCAGGGCTTGGCGTCCTTGGTTCGAAGCACATGCGGAGAAGAGCTCCGGCGGCTGCGGCACTGGCCCGTGGAGGAGCTCGGAGGGCGAGGAGGTGCACGGGGCAGCGACCTTGGCGGTGTTGGTGGCCGTGGAGGCGCGGAGGAGGCCGAAGGGCGAGGAGGCGCTGTCGCGGGGACATGGAGGCGCTCGGGGCGGCGCTTGAGGGACGGAGCGAGGTGGTGGTGCAGTGCGCCTAGCGCCATGGCGCGACGGCGACTAGCTTGAGGCCGGCGAGGTGCGGGCGCGGGGAGCCATGCTCGGGGAGGAGGCCGTCGCTGGCGGCGGGGAGGCAGCAACGGCTGCGCTGGACGGCGGAGGCGCGGGCGAGCGCAGCCGCAGCCGCAGCGAGGAGCACTCGAGGAGCTCCTGTCCTCGGGCGACGGGAGCGAGGGAGAGTGCGAGAGGTGTGAGGGACAGCGCAACAGCGATGGAAGAGAAGGACGAGGGAGGGTCGAGAGGAGGGAGAGGCTCGGGCTGCGCGAGAGGATCGAGCCAGAGAGGGGAGAGTTGGGGATCGGGCAAAGAGGTGCGAGAGAGCGAGAGGAGGGAGAGGTGCGGCGCTGCGAAAGGGACGAGATGGAGAGGTCGAGGGGTGAGGAAGAGTGGGCTAGGGTTAGGGGTGGCTGGGCCGTGGGCCACGGGAAGGACTTGGGCCGGCCTGCGGCTGGGAGGCCCAAAGCACGCAAGGGGCCCTATCCCCTTAAAAAACAAAAGCAGACTAAAAAACCCGAAGATGAAAAGGAAAAAGGACAGGAGGTTATATGAAGAATAATAAGGAAGTAAAAATATACTTAAACTCCTAGATTTATGCACAATTTTAAAAAAACAAGTTGGACATTTTTAAGGATATAAAAATAATTCAAGTTTGAATTAAATTCAAACTTGAGCCATTTTTGAACCCAACCAAAACAAGTCCAAAGGAACTAAAAATTGGCAAGGATGTTGAAGGCATGGTTGAGAATTGATAGGAAAAGAATGAACATTAAATTGGTGCAGGAAAATAGAATGCCACAATTTAAATGGACTAACGAAGAAGGAGAAGAAGATGATCAAGCAAGGTTGTGGGAGTCAAAACTTGGAGTGAAACAGACATGGGGAATATTATGCAAGTGTGTGATGGTTGCTTCCAACAATGGAATAATTTTATAATAGCTCCATAAATATTAGGAGGATATATATATGTTATAAAGAGAAGTCATCCTTCCCTTGATTTAAATGGACCGAAGGTCCACACGACTTATTTGGTTGAGTTGCAGAATTAAAGTCATGATGGCATGATGACATGATGCAATGCAAAATAAATAACACAAGCACAAATGAAACACACGGGAGAACCCGGAACAACTGGAATCTTCTGGAGCGTCGGTCTTCGGGCGTCACACTCTCCACGGGCTCCTGTTCAACCACCCCTCCACGGGCTACTGTTCATCCAGCCCTCCACCGTCTACTGTTCATGCAGCCCTCCACGGGGTGGTCCTGTTCATGCAGCCCCAACCGGCTCGATCAAACGGGGTCTTGTTCATGCAGAGGCAACCCCACGGGGTCCTGTTCAGCCACCCCCACCAGGAACTTTTCATCCAAACCCCCCAGCAACGCTCACTGTTCATGCATATGCAGCATCGATCGGCTTCAGTTAGCAGCAGTAGCGAAGGAATCGCTCGATCAGTTTCAGTTCACAGCCATCGATCGATCGCTCGGGTTCAGTAACGCGTGGCCTGCAGTGCAATCGCTCGGGTTCAGTTAGAGCCCAACGCCTCGCTCGGGTTCAGTTAGAGCCCAATGCCTCACACCCACGCACGTGCGTGTACGAGAGAAACGCACATCGCTCGGCCCCGACCACCCACCGTAACCGGGAACACCCCGATATTTTCCTCGCCCTCGCTTCTACCATGGTTTTTTCCGTCATGGACGGCCCAAAGAATGTCATGCAGCTGCGTCTCCGGCCCGCCCAGGAAGAAAATCCCATTTTCTATCATGATTTTTTGTCATAGAAGTAGGACCCCACCACATCTATGATGATAACGTGTTTTGTCACAATTATTGTCATAGAAGTGTCATAAGTATGACAGAAAAAAGTTTCATTCGGCCCAAAATGTCACGGATGTGTCTTTTTTTTAGTGAAGTTATCAAAACAAAGCACTTAATGCATGCTCCTAGGGGAAGGTTTGGTAGGAGTTAACCATCGCACGATCCCGACCTCCACACAAAGGAAGACAATCAATAAATAAATCATGCTCCAACTTCATTACATAACGGTTCACCATACGTGCATGCCACGGGAATCACAAACTTTTAACACAAGTATTCCTGAAATTCACAATTACTCCACTAGTATGACTCTAATATCACCATATTCATATCTTAAAACAATCATCAAGTATCAAACTTCTCATAGTATTCAATGCACTTTATATGAAAGTTTATATTATACCCATCTTGGATGCCTATCATATTAGGACTAATTTTATAGCCAAAGCAAATTACCATTCTGTTCTAAAGGACTCTCAAAATAATATAAGTGAAGCATGGGAGATCAATAATTTCTACAAAATAAAACCACCGCCGTGGTCTAAAAGATATAAGTGAAGCACTAGAGAAAAAGTATATAGTTCAAAAGATATAAGTGAAGCACATAGAGTATTCTAATAAATTTGGATTCATGTGTGTCTCTCCCAAAAGGTGTGTACAGCAAGGATTATTGTGGTAAACTAAAAATCAAAGACTCAAATCATACAAGACGCTCCAAGCAAAACACATATGATGTGGTGAATAAAAATATAGTCTCAAGTAAAGTTACCAATAGACGAAGACGAAAGAGGGGATGCCTTCCCGGGGCATCCCAAGCTTAGGCTATTGGTTGTCCTTGAATTTTACCTTGGGGTGCCTTGGGCATCCCCAAGCTTAGGCTCTTTCCACTCTTTGTTCCATAGTACATCAAATCCTTACCCAAAACTTGAAAACTTCACAACACAAAACTTAACAGAAAATCTTGTGAGCTCCGTTAGTATAAGAAAACAAACGACCACTTTAAGGTATTGTATTGAACTCATTATTTATTTATATTGGTGTTAAACCTACTGTATTCCAACTTCTCTATGGTTCATACCCCCCGATTCTACTCATAGATTCATCAAAATAAGCAAACAACACACGAAAAACAGAATCTGTCAAAAATAGAACAGTTTGTAGCAATCTGTAACTTTCGAATACTTTTGTAACTCTAAAAATTCTGAAATAAATTGGTGGATGTGAGGAATTTGTCTATTAATCATCTTCAAAAATAATCAACTTAAAGCACTCTCCAGTAAAAAATGGCAGCTAATCTCGTGACCGCAAAAGTTTCTGTTTTTTACAGCAAGATCGCAAAGCCTTCACCCAAGTCTTCCCAAAGGTTCTACTTGGCACAAACACTAATTAAAACAGAAAATCACATCTAAACAGAAGCTATATGCATTATTTATTACTAAACAGAAGTAAAAGCAAATAAAATAAAATTGGGCTGCCTCCCAACAAGCGTTATCGTTTAACGCCCCTAGCTAGGCATGATACAAGAATAGATCTGGGTATTGCCATCTTTGGTAGGCAATCCATAAGTGGATCTCATAATAGATTCATAAGGTAATTTGATTTTCTTTCTAGGAAATTGTTCCATGCCTTTCCTTAACAGAAATTGGAATCTAAGATTTCCTTCTTTCATATCAATAATTGCACCAATCGTTCTAAGGAAAGGTCTACCAAGAATAATAGGACATGCAGGATTGCAATCTATATCAAGAACGATGAAATCTACGGGCATAATTCCTATTTCCAACAATAAGAACATAATTAATCCTTCCCATAGGTTTCTTAATGGTAGAATCCACAAGATCCAAATTTAAAGAACAATCGTCAAGTTCATGGAAACCTAACGTATCACACAAAGTTTTTGGAATTGTGGAAACACTAGCACCCAAATCACACAAAGCATAACATTAATGATCTTTAATCTTAATTTTAATAGTAGGTTCCCACTCATCATAAAGTTTTCTAGGGATAGAAACTTCTAATTCAAGTTTTTCTTCATAAGATTGCATTAAAGCATCAACTATGTGTTTGGTAAAAGATTTATTTTGACTACAAGCATGATGAGAATTTAGCACGGATAGCAACAAGGAAATATAATCTATCCAAGAGCAATTATCATAATTAAATTCCTTGAAATCCAAAATAGTGGGTTCATTGCTATGTAAAGCTTCTTCAATCCCACTTTAACAATTTTTGCATCAAGATCTAAAAACTCCGAATCATTGGGACGTCTTTTAACTAAAGTTGACTCATCTCCAGTCCCATCTTTATCAAGATTCATATTGGAAAAGAAAGATTTAATAGGAGACACATCAATGACTTTTAGATCTTCATCTTTATTATCATGAGAACTAGAAGAACACGCTTTCACAAAGCAATCTCTTTTAGCACGCATCCTAGCGGTTCTTTCTTTGCACTCATCAATGCAAAATTCTCATGGCTTTGAGAGACTCATTGATATCATGCTTAGGTGGAATAGATCTAAGTTTCAAAGAATCAACATCAAGAGAAATTCTATCCACGTTCCTAGCGAACTCATCAATCTTAAGCAATTTTTCTTCAAGCAAAGCATTGAAATTCTTTTGCGAATTCATAAATTTTCTAACACTAGTTTCAAAATCACAGGGCATCTTATTAAAATTTCCATAAGAGTTGTTGTAGGAATTACCATAATTAGTAGAGGAATTACTAGGGAGCAGCCTAGAATTAAAGTTTCCTCTATATGTGTTGTTACCAAAATTGTTCCTATCAACAAAATTCACATCCATAGATTCATTATTATTTGCAATCAACGTGGACAAGGGCATATCATTAGGATCAGAAGAAACACTCTTATTAGTAAATAATTTCATAAGTTCGTCCATCTTTCCACTCACAATATTAATCTCTTCAATCGCATGGACTTTTTTACTAGTGGAACTTTCGTTGTGTCATTGAGAGTAATTAAGCATAATATTATCTAGGAGTTTAGTAGCTTCTCCTAGAGTGATTTCCATGAAAGTGCCTCCCGCGGCCGAATCTAAAAGATTTCTAGAAGCAAAATTCAACCAAGCATAAAAGTTTTGTATAATCATCCATAAGTTCAAACCATGTGTAGGGCAATTACGTATCATTAATTCCATCCTCTCCCAAGCTTGTGCAACATGCTCATGATCAAGTTGCTTAAAATTCATAATATCGTTTCTAAGAGAGATAATCTTAGCGGGAGGAAAATACTTAGAGACAAAGGCATCTTTGCACTTATTCCATGAATCAATATTATTTTTTGGCAAAGAAGAGAACCAAGTTTTAGCACGATCTCTAAGCAAAAACGGAAATAGCTTAAATTTAACAATATCATTATCCACATCTCTCTTCTTTTGCATATTGCACAAATCAACAAAGTTGTTTACATGGGTAGCGGCATCTTCACTAGGAAGGCCAGAAAATTGATCTTTCATAACAAGGTTTAATAGAGCAGCATTGATTTCACAAGATTCGGCATCAGTAATAGGAGCAATCGGAGTGCTAATAAAATCATTATTGTTGGTATTGGAAAAGTCACACAAATTAGTATTGTCTTGGGCCATAGTGACAAACAAGCAATCCAGCACACAAGCAAACAAGAAGCAAGCGAAAAGAAGCGAACGGAAAAAGGGCGAATAAAACGGCAAGGGTGAAGTGGGGGAGAGGAAAACGAGAGGCAAATGGCAAATAATGTAATGCGAGGGATAATAATTTGTGATGGGTACTTGGTATATGACTTGTGCGTAGATCTCCCCGACAACGGCGCCAGAAATCCTTCTTGCTACCTCTTGAGCATGCGTTGGTTTTCCCTTGAAGAGGAAAGGGTGATGCAGCAAAGTAGCGTAAGTATTTAACTCAGTTTTTTAGAACCAAGGTATCAATCCAGTAGAAGACTACACTCAAATCCCTCGTACCTGCACAAACAATTAAGAACCTTGCAACCAACGCGATAAAGGGGTTGTCAATCCCTTCACGGCCACTTGCAAAAGTGAGATCTGGTAGAGATAATAAGATAAATATTTTTGGTATTTTTGTTGTATAGATTGAAAAGTAAAGATTGCAAAATAAAAGATAGCTAGTTGATTGAAGATTAATATGATGGAAGATAGACCCGGGGGCCATAGGTTTCACTAGTGGCTTCTCTCAAGATAGCATATTCTACGGTGGGTGAACAAATTACCGTCGAGCAATTCATAGAAGAGCGCATAGTTATGAGAAAATCTGGGCATGATCATGTATATAAGCATTACGTCCGCGACAAGTAGACCGAAACGATTTCGCATATACTACTATTAATCCACACATCGACCGGTATCCAGCATGCATCTAGAGTATTAAGTTCATAAGAACAGAGTAACACCTTAAGCAAGATGACATGATGTAGAGGGATAAACTCATGCAATAAGATATAAACCCCAGCTTTTTATCCTCTGTGGAAACAATACAATACGTGCCTTGCTGCCCCTGCTGTCACTGGGAAAGGACACCGCAAGATTGAACCCAAAGCTAAGCACTTCTCCCATTGCAAGAAAGATCAATCTAGTAGGCCAAACCAAACTGATAATTCGAAGAGACTTGCAAAGATATTAAATCATGCATATAAGAATTTAGAGAAGAATCAAATATTGTTCTTAGATAATCTTGATCATAAACCCACAATTCATCAGATCTCGACAAACACACCACAAAAAGTATTACATCAATAGATCTCCAAGAAGATCAAGGAGAGCTATGTATTGAGATCCAAAGAGAGAGAAGAAGCCATCTAGCTAATAACTATGGACCCGAAGGTCTGTGGTAAACTACTCACAACTCATCGGAGAGGTTGTGGTGTTGATGTAGAAGCCCTCTGTGATCGATTCCCCCTCCGGTGGAGCTCCGGAAAAGGCCCCAAGATGGGATCTCACGGGTACAGAAGGTTGCAGCAGTGGAAATAGGGTTTCGTGGTGCTCTCAAATGTTTTCAGGGTATATGAGTATATATAGGAGGAAGAGGTATGTCGGTGGAGCTACACGGGGCCCATGAGGGTGGGGGCGCGCCTACCCCCCTGG
Organism: Secale cereale; assembly: GCA_902687465.1. Classification (NCBI taxonomy): domain Eukaryota; kingdom Viridiplantae; phylum Streptophyta; class Magnoliopsida; order Poales; family Poaceae; genus Secale; species Secale cereale. Next base: position 836,796,285 of record LR738711.1, read on the forward strand.
GCGCGTCCTTCTACCTTGTGGCCGCCTCGTGGCTTCCCAGGCGTGTACTCCAAGTCTTCTGGATTGCGTTTGTTCCAAAAATGATCCTCGCAAAGGTTTCATTCCGTTTGGACTTCGTTTTATATTCCTTTTCTGCGAACACTTAAATAGGCACAAAACAGCAATTTGCACTGGTCCTTGGGTTAGTAGGTTAGTCCCAAAAATAATATAAAAATGCATAATAAAGCCCATTAAACATCCAAAACAGATAATATAATAGCATGGAACAATAAAAAATTATAGATACGTTGGAGAAGTATCACTTGCTCCTCGCGATGGTCTTGCCGGTTTGCACGCGGTATGTTGTTCCAGCTTCGTTGCTCTTGATCTGCTTCTCGTCGAGCGGCTTCCTCTTATTGTGCTTGACGATGTGCTTCTTCTTGTTCACGTGCTTGGCGGTTGCGGTCGGCGAGGAATCGAGAGGAATCACGAAGATCTTGTTGTGTGTTGCGTGCTTGATCGTCACGTCGCTCTTGTGCTTGCCGGAATGCCTCGTCATCTTGATGTACTTGATGTTGGGGTTGTTGCTCTTGGCATCTCGCTTGCTCGCGTGCTCGTACTCGATCTTGTAACCCATTGCCATGGAATGGATTATCCGGAGCTTGTAGATCTTGATTGACGAATTGTGGAGGTGGGTGCGACCATGGAGGACTTCCATCCGACGAAGAGTAAGCCGAAGAATGGCGACTTGAGCGTCGACTTGAGTGGCGCCGTCTTGATGAAGAGGTCGAAGACGCGTGGCTCACTATGATGTTGCGGAACTCTTCCATTTGTGTACGAAGATCGGAAGCGATTTGCTCGATGTGGTCGCCCAAAGCTTCACTTTCTTGATGAAGAGCTCGTTGGACGCCGAGGAGGTGATTTTTGGTGACATAGTTTGGCGCTTCATCTTGATGCTCGACTAGCTGGTTTGTCGAAGAACTTGGCCTATCCATCATGTAAAGTGGGGTGAGTAGGAAAATGTGGAGACAATACCAAAGTTACCTTTTCTGAAGATTGAAGATGTATCAAGTATCACTCAATGTGATGCTACAATAGTGGAATTGGTACCGGGTTTTTTTCTCACACCTACACACATAAAGCTTGTGGAGGAGCTTGGTGAGGATAAGTGGCACAAAAACTTCAAGCAAATGTTAGTCAAGATATTGATAATGTTGAGAAGGTTCGAAAAATGCAAGTAAAGCAAATAGATCAAAGCCTAGTTTATCAGTTGGAAACGCACACACAAGAGATAAGTGGGATCCGTACAACCAAGGAATGAGCGGAATAAGTGTGACCATGGAAAATGCTCTTGTTGCATGGATAATCGAGAGACTCTAGCTTGATTGCTCGAATGGGCTAGATACGAACTTGTGCACCAACCTATAAGAGTAAACGAGCCGTCTTTGAATCCCAACTTCCTATGTATGGAGTATCCAATATGATGCAACTATGAAAATGGCACGATGCTATTGCTAACAAGCTCTTTTGTTTATTCTCTTTTTGATTAAAAGATTTTTTTTCTATGCTTGATGCTTGAGCCAAGTATGATACTAGACAAGTATGTAAGATATGCACGGGGGGGG
>LR738711.1:836797998-836813585 GCA_902687465.1 Secale cereale
GGGGGGGGACAAATGACACAATGATGATAGCAAGATGATGGCACGCTAAATGTAGCTATGAGGAATAGGCGTATCACAAAGGTGCACAAAGAACGTGGCCCGGCAATTCTCAACTTGCTAGTGTCAATAGGTAAGTAACGCAAAATGGCTCGGGGTTATCAAGTGTAATGGCAAGGTAATAGACAAGATGTCGTCGATGTTACCGTCCTTGCTTATGGTTGGCGATGTCGATTCCGGGTTGATGGCGGTGATGCCAAAGTCACACCGTTCCTAAGTAGCCGGAACACCTTAGGAAACGGAAACCGCAACACAAAATCGGTCAATTTTTTATGGAAGCAAATTGTGGTGGTAATTATCTAAGAAGATGGGGGATGTCAAGAGCTACAAAACAAGCTAAAGAACACAAAAAACGGACTTCTGGAGCGGAAGTTATGGCCGAAACGGTGGTGTAGTGGGGCTGATTTCGTGGGGTGCGGGCACCCGGTGGTTTGAGGGGCGGGTACCCGGGGTGGTCAGGGCAAACAGCCCGGGGGTGTGGGTACCCGGGGATGTCGAGTTTGGGCGAAATTTTCGGGAAATGCAAGAAATTGATGGATTTCGTGGTGAGGAGGGTGGGATGGATGGGGGAAGGCTAGATCCACTTTCCAAACAACAAATCCATGGACCAAAACAAAAAAATCTCACAAGATCTAACAAATTGCAATAAAAAATTGGGCTATTTTTGTGTGGGGATTTTCAAATTAGGACGAAAAACAACAAAATCAAGCTAGCAAATGGGGGGATGGGACTCCAAGAAGTGAATCAACCTTGCTCTAATACCAAGATGTTGTAGGGTGAAACCCTAGGTGAGATCTTTTCACAATTGGAGGGGGAAAGGAGTAAGAACACAAGAACACAAGAGAAATCACTCAAACAAAACCACAATCACACATCCACTAGAGTAGCATACATGAGATCCACAAGCATACACGATCAATCCAAGGAAACAAGCACTAGGTAGAGTTCTTCCCACTCCTAGAGTAGATGAGCTCTTGATGGTGATCTACTCCCTTGGGAGGTCTTGAAATCCACAAGGATTCTTCCCAAAAGGGGTCATGATCTCCAAGAGGAGGGGATACAAGGAGCAAAGCTCTCAATGTCTATCAAATACTTTCCTATCCTCTCCAATGAGCTAGGGAAATAGTATATATAAGGCTAGGGACGAGATTGGGGATGGTAAGGATACAAAGGTCTAAAATGACCCTGAAAACGAAACAAGTCGGGGAAGGCCAGGCACCCGGGGTTAGAGGGTGTGGGTGTTGGGGAACGTAGTATTTCAAAAAAAAATGACGATCACGCAAGATCTATCTAGGAGAAGCATATCAATGAGTGGGGAGAGTGTGTCCACGTACCTCGTAGACCGAAAACGGAAGCGATTAGTAACGCGGTTGATGTAGTCCAACGTCTTCGCGATCCAACCGATCAAGCACCGAACGCACAACACCTTCGTGATCTGCACACATTCATCTCGGTGACGTCCCTCGAACTCTTGATCCAGTTGAGGCCGAGGGAGAGTTTCGTCAGCACGATGGCGTGGTGACGGTGTTGATGAAGTAACCGAAGGAGGGCTTCGCCTAAGCACAGCGACAATATGATCGAGGTGTGTAACAGTGGAGGGGGGCACCGCACACGGCTAAAATAATTGTCAACTTGTCTGTTCTAGGGTGCCTCCTGCCCCTGTATATAAAGGAGAAGGGGAGAGGCCGGCCGACCCCTATAGGCGCGCCCCATGTAGGATTCCTACTAGGAATAGGACTCCTATTCCTAGTAGGTTTCCAACAAGGGAACAGAGGGGAAGGAAGGAGATGGAGAGGGAGAAGGAAAGGGAGGCGCCGCCCCCCCTTCCCTAGTCCAATTCGGACCCAAGGGGGAGGGGGCGCGGCCTGCCCTAGCCGCCCCTCTCTCTCGCTCCACTAAGGCCCATGTGGCCCATTAGTTCCCCCGGGGGGTTCTGATAACCCTCTTGCACTCCGGTTTTATCTGAAACATCTTCGAAACATTTCCTGTGTCCGAATTTAGTTGTACAATATATCAATCTTTACGTCCCGACCATTTCATGACTCCTCGTCATGTCTGTGATCTCACCCGAGACTCCGAACAACCTTTGGTACATCAAAACACATAAAGTCATAATACCGATCGTCATCAAACGTTAAGCGTGCAGACCCTACGGGTTCGAGAACTATGTAGACATGACCGAGACACATCTCCGGTCAATAACTAATAGCAGAACCTGGATGTTCATATTGGCTCCTATATATTCTTCGAAGATTTTTATCGGTCAAACCGCACAACAACATACGTTGTTCCCTTTGTCATCGGTATGTTACTTACCCGAGATTCGATCGTCGGTATCATCTTACCTAGTTCAATCTCATTACCGGATAGTATATTTACTCGTTCCGTAATACATCATCTCGTGACTAACTCATTAGTCATTTTCTTGCAAGGCTTATTACGATGTGTATTATCGAGAGGGCCCAGAGATACCTCTCCGACACTCGGAGTGACAAATCATAATCTTGATCTATGCCAACACCACAAACACCTTCGGAGACACCTATAGAGCATCTTTATAATCACCCAGTTACGTTGTGACGTTTGATAGCACACAAGGTGTTCCTCCGGTATTCGGGAGTTGCATAATCTCATTGTCAGAGGAACATGTATAAGTCATGAAGAAAGCAATAGCAGAAAAACTAAATGATCATAGTGCTAAGCTAACGGATGGGTCTTGTCCATCACATCATTCTCCTAATGATGTGATCCAGTTGATCAAATGACAACACATGTTTATGGTTAGGAAACATAACCGTCTTTGATTAACGAGCTAGTCTAGTAGAGGCATACTTGGGACACTCTGTTTTTAGTCTATGTATTCACGCATGTGTCGAATTTCCAGTTAATAAAATTCCAGCATGATAAAAGACATCTATCATGATATATAAAGAAATATAAATAACAACTTTATTATTGCCTCTAGGGCATATTTCCTTCAGTCTCCCACTTGCACTAGAGTCAATAATCTAGATTACATAGTAATGATTCTAACACCCATGGAGTCTTGGTGCTGATCATGTTTTGCTCGTGGAAGAGCCTTAGTCAACGGGTCTGCAACACCCAGATCCATATGTGTCTTGCAAATTTCTATGTCTCCCGCCTTGACTTGATCGCGGATGGAGTTGAAGCGTCTCTTCATGTGCTTGGTTCTCTTGTGAAACCTGGATTCCTTCGCCAAGGCTATTGCTCCACTGTTGTCACAAAAGGTTTTCATTGGACCTGATGCACTAGGTATTACACCTAGATCGGATATCAACTCCTTCATCCAGACTCCTTCATTTGCTGCTTCCGAAGTAGCTATGTACTCCGATTCACACGTAGATCCCGCCATGACGCTCTACTTGGAACTGCACCAACTGACAGCTCCATCGTTCAACAAAAATATGTATCCGGTTTGTGACTTAGAGTCATCCAGATCAGTCTTGAAGCTTGAATCAACGTAACCGTTTACAACAATCTCTTTGTTACCTCCATAAACGAGAAACATATCATGCGTCCTTTTCAGATACTTCAGGATGTTTTTGACCGATGTCCAATGATGCACTCCTGGATTACTTTGGTACCTCCTTGCTAGACTTATAGCAAGGCACACATCAGGTCTAGTACACAGCATTGCATACATGATAGAACCTATGGTTGAAGCATAGGGAATGACTTTCATTTTCTCTCTATCTTCCGCAGTGGTCGGGCATTGACTCTTACTCAACTTCACACCTTGTAGCACAGGCAAGAACCATTTCTTTGACTGATCCATTTTGAACTTATTCAAAACTTTATCAAGGTATGTGCTTTGTGAAAGTCCAATTAAGCGTCTTGATCTATCTCTATAGACATTGATGCCTAATATATAAGCAGCTTCACCAAGGTCTTTCATTGAAAAAATCTTATTCAACTATCCTTTTATGCCATCCAGAAATTCTATATCATTTCCAATCAACAATATGTCATCCACATATAATATCAGAAATGCTACGGAGCTCCCACTCACTTTCTTGTAAATACAGGCTTCTCCAAAAGTCTGTATAAATCCATATGCTTTGACCACCTCATCAAAGCGTATATTCCAACTCTGATATGCTTGCACTAGTCCATAGATGGATCGCTGGAGCTTGCACACTTTGTTAGCACCTTTAGGATAGACAAAACCTTCTGGTTGCATCATATACCACTCTTCTTTGAGATATCCATTAAGGAATGTTGTTTCGACATCCATTTGCGAGATTTCATAATCATAAAATGTGGCAATTGCTAACATGATTCAGACAGACTTAAACATCGCTACGGGTGAGAAAGCCTCATTGTAGTCAACTCCTTGAACTTGTCGAAAACCTTTCGCAACAAGTCGAGCTTTGTAGACAGTAACATTACCATCGGCGTCAGTCTTCCTCTTAAAGATCCATTTATTTTCAATGGCTTGCCCATCATCGGGCAAGTCAACCAAAGTCCACACTTTGTTCTCATACATGGATCCCATCCCAGATTTCATGGCCTCAAGCCATTTTACGAAATCTGGGCTCATCATCGCTTCCTCATAGTTCGTAGGTTCATCATGGTCTAGCAACATGACTTCCAGAACCGGGTTACCGTACCACTCTGGTGCGGAACGTACTCGGGTTTACCTACGAGGTTCAGTAGTAACTTGATCTGAAGTTTCATGATCATCATCATTAGCTTCCTCACTAATTGGTGTAGTAATCACTGGAACTAATTTCTGTCATGAACTACTTTCCAATTCGGGAAAAGGTACAATTACCTCATCAAGTTCTACTTTCTCCCACTCACTTCTTTCGAGAGAAACTCCTTCTCTAGAAAGGATCCATTCTTAGCAACAAATATCTTGCCTTCGGATCTATGATAGAAGGTGTACCCAACAGTTTCCTTTGGGTATCCTATGAAGACTCATTTCTCCGACTTGGGTTCGAGCTTATCAGGTTGAAGCTTTTTCACATAAGCATCGCAGCCCCAAACTTTAAGAAACAACAACTTGGGTTTCTTGCCAAACCACAGTTCATAAGGTGTCGTCTCAATGGATTTAGATGTTGCCCTATTTAATGTGAATGCAGATGTCTCTAAAGCATAACCCCAAAACGATAGTGGTAAATCGGTAAGAGACATCATAGATCGCACCATATCCAATAAAGTATGGTTACGATGTTCGGACACACCATTACGTTGTGGTGCTCCAGGTGGTGTGAGTTGTGAAACTATTCCACATTGTTTCAAATGAAGACCAAACTCGTAACTCAAATATTCGCCCCCGCAATCGCATCGTAGAAACTTTATTTTCTTGTTACGATGATTCTCTACTTCACTCTGAAATTCATTGAACTTTTCAAATGTTTCAGACTTGTGTTTCATCAAATAGATATACCCATATCTGCTCAAATCATCTGTGAAGGTCAGAAAATAACGATACCCGCCGCGAGCCTCAACACTCATTGGACCACATACATCAGTATGTATGATTTCTAATAAGTCAGTTGCTTGCTCCATTGTTCCGGAGAATGGAGTTTTAGTCATCTTGCCCATGAGGCATGGTTCGCAAGCACCAAGTGATTAATAATCAAGTGATTCCAAAAGTCCATCAACATGGAGTTTCTTCATGTGGTTTACACCAATATGACCTAAAAAGCAGTGTCACAAATAAGTTGCACTATCATTATCAACTTTGCATCTTTTGGCTTCAATATTATGAATATGTGTATCACTACGATCGAGATCCAACAAAAATAGACCACTCATCAAGGGTGCGTGACCATAAAAGATATTACTCATATAAATATAACAACCATTATTCTCTGATTTAAATGGATAATCATCTCGCAACAAACAAGATCCAGATATAATGTTCATGCTCAACGCTGGCACCAAATAACTATTATTTAGGTATAAAACTAATCCCGAAGGTAGATGTAGAGGTAGCGTGTCGACGGCGATCACATCGACTTTGAAACCATTTCCCACACGCATCATCACCTCGTCCTTAGCTAATCTTTGTTTAATCCGTAGCCCCTGTTTCGAGTTAGCAACCGAACCAGTATCAAATACCCAGGTGCTACTACGAGCATTAGTAAGGTACACATCAATAACATGTATATCAAATATACCTTTGTTCACTTTGCCATCCTTCTTATTCGCCAAATACTTGGGGCAGTTCCGCTTCAAGTGATCAGTCCCTTTGCAGTAGAAGCACTCAGTTTTAGGCTTGTCTCTAGACTTGGGTTTCTTCGCGGGATTAGCAACTGGCTTGCTATTCTTCTTGAAGTTCACCTTCTTTCCCTTGCCCTTTTTCTTGAAACTAGTGGTCTTGTTAACCATCAACACTTGATGCTCCTTTTTTATTTCTACCTCCGCAGCTTTGAGTGTAGCGAAGAGCTCGGGAATTGTCTTCTGCATCCCTTGGATATTATAGTTCATCACGGAGCCTTTATAGCTTGGTGGCAATAATTGAAGAACTCTATCAATAACACTATCTTCATCAACTTCGCATCCAAGTTGAGTCATGTGATTGTAGTACCCAGACATTCTGAGTAACTGTTCACTATGGAACTGTTCTCCTCCATCTTGCAGCTATAGGACTTATTGGAGACTTCATCTCTCTCAATTCGGGCATTTGCTTGAAATATTAACTTCAACTCTTGGAACATCTCATATGCTCCATGACGTTCAAAACGTCTTTGAAGTCCCGATTCTAAGCCGTAAAGCATGGCACACTTAACTATCGAGTAGTCATCAGAACGAGCTTGCCAGACGTTCATAACGTCAGGAGTTGCTCCTGCAGCAGGCCTGTCACCTAGCGGTGCTTCAAGGGCATAATTGTTTTGTGCAGCAATGAGGATAATCCTCAAGTTATGGACCCAATCCGTGTAGTTGCTACCATCATCTTTCAACTTAGTTTTCTCTAGGAACGCATTAAAATTCAAGGGAACGGTAGCACGTGCCATTGATCTACAACAACATAGATATCCAAAAACTATCAGGACTAAGTTCATGATAAATTATGTTCAATTAATCATATTACTAAAGAACTCCCACTTAGATAGACATCCCTCGAGTCATGTAAATGATCACGTGATCCAAATGAACTAAACCATGTTCGATCATCACGTGAGATGGAGTAGTTTTCAATGGTGAACATCTTATGTTGATCATATCTACTATATGATTCATGCTTGACCTTTCGGTCTCCAGTGTTCCAAGGCCATGTATGTACATGCTAGGCTCATCAGGTTTAACCCGAGTATTCTGCATGTGCAAAACTATTTACACCCGTTGTATTTGAACGTAGAGCTTATCACACTCGATCATCACGTGGTGTCTCGGCACGACGAACTGTCGCAACGGTGCATACTCAGGGAGAACATGTGTACCTTGAAATTTTGTAAGGGGTCATCTTATAATGCTACCGCCGTACTAAGCAAAATAAGAAGCATAATAAGATAAACATCACATGCAATCGAAATATGTGACATGATATGGCCATCATCATCTTGTGATTTTGATCTCCATCTCCAAAGCATCGTCATGATCTCCATCATCACCGGCTTGACACCATGATCTTCATCGTAGTGTCGTGGTCGTCTCGCCAACTATTGCTACTACTATTATCGCTAAATCATAGTGATAAATTAAAGCAATTACATGGCCTCACAATTCATACAATAAAGAGACAACCATAAGGCTCCTGTCGGTTGCCGATAATTTACAAAACATGATCATCTCATACAATAACGTATAACTCATCACGTCTTGACCATATCACATCATAGCATGCCCTACAAAAACAAGTTAGATGGCCTCTACTTTGTTGTTGCAAGTTTTACGTGGCTGCTACGGGCTTAGCAAGAACCGTTCTTACCTACACATCAAAACCACAACGATTTTTCATCAAGTGTGCTGTTTTAACCTTCAACAAGGACCGGGCATAGTCACACTTGATTCAACTAAAGTGAGAGAGACAGACACCCGCCGATCACCTTTAAGCAACGAGTGCTCGTAACGGTGAAACCAGTCTCGTGTAAGCGTACGCGTAATGTCGGTCCGGGCCGCTTCATCTCACAATACCGTCGAATCAAAGTATGACATGCTGGTAAGCAGTATGACTATTATCGCACAACTCATTGTGTTCTACACGTTCATATCATCTACGCATAAGACCTGGCTCTGATACCACTGTTGGGGAACGTAGTATTTCAAAAAACAATCCTACGATCACGCAAGATCTATCTAGGAGAAGCATAGCAATGAGCGGGGAGAGTGTGTCCACGTACCCTCGTAGATCGAAAATGGAAGTGTTTAATAACGCGGTTGATGTAGTGGAACGTCTTCGCGATCCAACCGATGAAGCACCAAAGCACGACACCTCCGCGATCTGCACAGGTTCATCTCGGTGACGTCCCTCGAACTCTTGAACCAGTTGAGGCCGAGGAAGAGTTTTGTCAGCACGACGACATGGTAACGGTGTTGATGAAGTTACCGACGCAGGGCTTCGCCTAAGCACTGCGACAATATGACCGAGGTGTGTAACAGTGGAGGGGGGCACCTCACATGGCTAAACCAATTGTCAACCTGTGTGTTCTAGGGTGCCCCTGCCCCCGTATATAAAGGAGCAAGGGGAGAGGCTGGCCGACCCCTATAGACGCGCCCCATGTAGGATTCCTACTAGGAATAGGAATCCTATTCCTAGTAGGTTTCCAACAAGGGAAGAGAGGGGAAGGAAGGAGAGGGAGAGGGAGAAGGAAAGGGGGCGTCGCCCCCTTCCTAGTCCAATTCGGACCCAAGGGGGAGGGGGCATGCGGCCTGCCCTAGCCGCCCTTCTCTGTCTCCACTAAGGCCCATGTAACCCATTAGTTCCCCCGGGGGGTTCCAGTAACCCTCCGGCACTCCAGTTTTATCCGAAACTTCTTTGGAACATTTTCGGTGTCCGAATATAGTCGTCCACTATATCAATATTTACGTCCCGACCATTTCGAGACTCCTCGTCATGTCCGTGATCTCATCCGGCACTCCGAACAACCTTCGGTACATCAAAACACATCAACTCATAATACCGATCGTCATCGAAAGTTAAGCGTGCGGACCCTACGGGTTCGAGAACTATGTAGACATGACCGAGACACATCTCTGGTCAATAACCAATTGCGGAACCTGGATGTTCATATTGGCTCCTACATATTCTACAAAGATCTTTATCGGTCAAACTGCACAACAACATACATTGTTCCCTTTGTCATCGGTATGTTACTTGCCCGAGATTCGATCGTCGGTATCATCATACCTAGTTCAATCTCGTTATCGGAAAGTCTCTTTACTCGTTCCGTAATACATCATCTCCTGACTAACTCATTAGTCGTTTGCTTGCATGTCTTATTACGATGTGTATTACCGAGAGGGCCCAGAGATACCTCTCCGACACTCGGAGTGACAAATCCTAATCTTGATCTATGCCAACACCGCAAACACCTTCGGAGACACCTGTAGAGCATATTTATAATCACCCAGTTACGTTGTGACGTTTGATAGCACACAAGGTGTTCCTCCGGTATTCGGGAGTTGCATAATCTCATAGTCAAAGGAACATGTATAAGACATGAAGAAAGCAATAGCAGAAAAACTAAACGATCATAGTGTTAAGCTAACGTATGGGTCTTGTCCATCACATCTCGTTGATCAAATGACAACACATGTCTATGGTTAGGAAACATAACCATCTTTGATTAACGAGCTAGTATAGTAGATGCATACTAGGGACACTCTGTTTTTAGTCTATGTATTCACACATGTATCAAGTTTCCGTTTAATACAATTCTAGCATGAATAAAAGACATTTATCATGATATACAAGGAAATATAAATAATAACTTTATTATTGCATGTAGGGCATATTTCCTTCACTGGGCACCCGGGATGGCGTTGTGGAGTGGTCGGACACCCGGGGCGAGCTGGGCTGGCGCAGGGAGGAGGCTCGGGCACCCGGGGCGGGGCTGGGCCGGCGTTGTGGGGTGACCCGGGCACTCGGAGCCAAGGGAATGGGCACCCGGGCGAGCTGGGCCAGCGGTCGGGAGGGGCCGGGCACCCAGGGCTCATCAGGCCGGGCACCCAGGGCCGGCTGGAGGTGGCGTCCAGGCTGTGCCGGGCACCCGGGGCCGAAGAGGCCGGGCACCCAGAGTGTCCAGTCCTCCTCCTCTCTCGTACTTCTCATTCCACTCTTCCTCCTCTTCTCCCAAGCGTGCTTGCATCTCCTTCCATGCCTCTTCATGGTCTTCTTCTTGGTACCTAAGAATGCATAACATGTCCTTATGAGGTAGAACCCAATTCTCATGCAAATGCAAACGAAACTCGAAGAGGAAAGAATTCACCTCGTTCTCGATGGCGCATGCACGTGCTCTAGTCATTGGTCCCTTTGGGTGCTTGTGGCGGTGACGGGTTGTCCATGGGGATGATGGAGGGATGCTCCGCATCACATCCTCTTGCATCTTTTGCACCGCTCAACTCTTCATGTCTTGTCTCTCTCTGTTTCTTTTCTCGACCACCACATCCGGGAAGTGCGGAGCTACGGTGATATGTGGGAGTTGCAACCACCGGCGTGTTGCAACACCAATCGGCGACGCACTGGAGCTCTGGCAAATGCGCTGGTGTTGCGGCCGGCGGCGTGCTCATCTCCCCTACATCCAGCGTGTTAGGAGCCAAAACCCCATCACTAGTTTCACTCCGGCTAACCGGCGCTACCCTCGTACCAGTTGCCATGCCACCAGCCATGCATGGCCACACGCTGCGAGTGGTGGAAATCCCGATGGTGCTCTATGCTGCAACATTCGCACCGGAGCTGCGTCGGGGGCCGGTGCATGGTGCTGCAACCGGGCATGCTTAAATTAGTAGGCAATCTGCTACAACCGATGGAGATTTTTGCTACAACCAGCTCGATTGTGAAATCTGCTACAACCAATGGTGTCACGCGGCGGAGCTGCATCCATGATGCAAAAATGCTATGACTGCCATTTTTTTAACCGGTCAAACATTGGCTACAAACGTCAACGCGTCCGAGCTGCATCCACGATGTTTTTTTTTCAATTTGCTACAACCGGCGTTTTGGTCTGTTGGAAGCAGCTCCAATTTTTGCTACAACCACCGTTTTTTTGCTTTGTTGGAAGAACACCCCATTTTGCATTTTTGCTACCAATGACATTTTGTTTTGCTGGAACCCGCTTCGATTTTTGCTACCACCGCTGTTTTGGTTTTTACTAGAACACCACCCTACTTCTACTAGGAGATTTTTTGCTACAACCAGCCACCGGAATGCTACAACCGAAAGCTATTTTTGCTACCATCGACTGCGGCTGAGTTGTGACGGCAGCGACAGCTACCTCCGATGAGGGCGGCGGCCATTTTTTTTGCATCAACCATCGAGAACGACAAATACCTCTGGCGGTGGTGTGGGCCTTTTCTTGCTGCAACTGTGTTGGGCCCATGGGAGCCAGGGTACCCAGGGTCGTCTGCCTTCGACCCAGGACGCGGCGTGTATCCAAGGCCCAGCGAATGGCCCATCAACAGGCGTCACTGGTGAGACCCTTCGCTAGGACCAGGACTCGCGAGGCTCTCCCCCCGCATGAGGCATGCGTCTTCAGTGGGCCTAGCGGCTTCACCAAGGGCACTGCGAGGCGGCCTCCCGAGGCTACATCCCGAGGAGGCCTCCCGAGGCACTGGAGGCATGCGTCACCAGGCTCAGTCATGCGGTCCCGTGCCCATCACGTGGGTGACGCGCTTGATACGTCTCCAACATATCTATAATTTTTTATTGTTCCATGCTATTATATTATCTGTTTTGTATGTTTAGTGGGCTTTAATATACACTTTTATATGATTTTTGGGACTAACCTATTAACCCAGAGCCTAGTGCAAGTTTCTGTTTTTTTCTTGTTTTTGAGTATCGCAGAAAAGGAATACCAAACGGAACCTAATTGACCTGAAACTCAATGGAGGATGTTTTTGGACCAGAAGAAGCCCAAAGAGTACCGAAGATGGACCAGGGGAGTCCCGGGCTGCCCACGAGGGTGGGGGCGTGCCCCCTATCTCGTGGCCGCCTCGGGGACCCCCTTACTTGTTCGTGACTCCAACACCTCTTATATATACAGAAACCTCCAGAAAATAACCTAGATCGAGAGTTCCGCCGCCGAAAGCCTTTGTTGCCACCAAAAACCAATCTAGACCCGTTCCGGCACCCTGCCGGAGGGGGAATCCCTCTTCGGTGGCCATCTTCATCATCCTGGCGCTCTCCATGACGAGGAGGGAGTAGTTCACCCTCGGGCCGAGGGTATGTACCGGAGCTATGTGTTTGATCTCTCTCTCTCATGTTCTTGAGATGGCACGATCTTGATGTATCGCGAGCTTTGCTATTATAGTTGGATCTTATGATGCTTCTCCCCCTCTACTCTCTTGTGATGAACTAAGTTTTCCCTTTGAAGTTATCTTATCGGATATAGTCTTTGAGGATTTGAGAACACTTGATGTATGCCTTGCATGTGCTTATCTGTGGTGACAATGGGATATCACGTGATCTACTTGACGTATGTTTTGATGATCAACTTGCGAGTTCCGTTACCTTGGGAATCTATGCATTGGGGTTGGCACACGTTTTCATCTTGACTCTCCGGTAGAAACTTTGGGGCACTCTTTGAAGTTCTTTGTGTTGGTCGAATAGATGAATCTGAGATTGTGTGATGCATATTATATAATCATGCTTACGAATACTTGAGGTGACAATGGAGTATCTAGGTGACATTAGGGTTTTGGTTTATGTGTGTCTTAAGGTGCTATTCTAGTCCGAACTCTAGGATAGATAGAATGGAAAGAATAACTTCGTGTTATTTTACTACGGACTCTTGAATAGATCGATCAGAAAGAATAACTTTGAGCTGGTTTCGTACCCTACAATAATCTCTTCGTTTGTTGTCCGCTATTAGTGACTTTGGAGTGACCCTTTGTTGCATATTGAGGGGTAGTTATATGATCCAGTTATGTTATTATTGTTGAGAGAACTTGCACTAGAGAAAGTATGAACCCTAGGCCTTGTTTCTTAGCATTGCAATACCGTTTACGCTCACTTTTATCATTAGTTACCTTGCTATTTTTATATTTTCATATTACAAAAACATATATCTACCATCCATATTGCACTTGTATCACCATCTCTTCGCCGAACTAGTGCACCTATACAATTTGCCATTGTATTGGGTGTGTTGGGGACACAAGAGACTCTTTGTTATTTGGTTGCAGGGTTGTTTGAGAGAGACCATCTTCATCCTACGCCTCCCACGGATTGATAAACCTTAGGTCATCCACTTGAGGGAAATTTGCTACTGTCCTACAAACCTATGCACTTGGAGGCCCAACAACGTCTACAAGAAGAAGGTTGCGCAGTAGACATCAGCGCTCGGCGACGTGCGGCGCCAAAAGCCGTGCCAGCAGGCACGAGTGAGGACGATTACCTCTTTTGTGCTAAGGGAACAGAGCCTGCTTGCCAGTTCCCAAAGCAACCCCCAAAGATCTCCCGATCAATGCAAGAAGACCAGGACGGCTGGCGCTCAGGGCGGAGGTCATCACCGAGCCCACTGGCGCGTCATGGATGGAGGCTTTGAAGGCGAAGAACACATTTTATCAGGATAGACTACGCCCTTGTCCCCCTTCAAAATTGCCGTTGTGTGTCAACCCTTCCCACCAGTGTTTTCGGGGAAGAGGACCAAGGCTGATATAAAAGGAGGGCAAAGTGAAGATGACGGTGTTGATGAAGATGTCGATCAAGATGATGATCCCAATGATGATTGAAGTGTTGGTAATGATGATGGGTTTGAATTTCCCCTCGTGGCGGGATGGATCTCTGGCAGAATCAGCTTGCTGGAGGGCAAAAGTTCTCCGCCTCTGGTATGCCTCGTAGCGACGGCAAAAAATCATGCAAATTCCCTCACATAGTTCTAGGCCAGGAGAAAATTATAGGCCAAAGGGCGTCTAGAGGTGGTGGCCAGAGGCCCCACACAACTCCACTATGTTTTCAAGGGGCACGTGGACAGGGTACATGGGAGCCCTCTGACTCCGCTCTAGCCCGTCTTCTGGTATCTGACTTCTTTATTCTGAAAATAATTTCTGGAATTTTCTTGGAATTTTTGGAGCTCTGAAATATCGTTCTTTCTTCGGATACATGTTTTCTCTTGTTTTCCAGTAGTTCAGTGATTATCAAAGAATTTTCTTCTTTGTGTGTTTCATGCAAATTGAAGGGAAAAGACATTAGAAGTGAGCAATAATGTGTAAAATATCATTAATAAAATTATAATAATAAATAGTGACGCAAAATGGATGTATCACCCCCCCGCCCCAAGTTATTTTGGACCATCTATCCGAAGCTCAGCCCCGAGAGGTCGACTCGACACCGAAAGACACACTATGTTCCTTTCTCAGCTGGCACGCTTGGATGATGAATCCTCGTCGGTTGACCCTGAGTGTCATGTGATATCCTTGCTTGGACTCGTAGATCTTATTACTATGATTTGGTTTACCTTAGTGATTCTTAGTATTTGCCGATGCTTGCTAAAGGTTTTGATCATAAGAATGTGTTAGTCAATACATTTTATTGCATGTTAGCATAGCGCTCTCCCACAAATAAAACTGCAATGCATGATTATCGGTTATAGTATCACTTCCAAACATCTATAGACCGTTAGCATGAGACAACATGATTCCTACTTTGAGCTCCTTTGGGATATCAACATCCCATACTTACCTTCTCTACATTATAAAATGCTACAACAATTCCTTGCACTTGTGGATTAGCACGGACCCACTATCTATAGTTGGGCACAAATGGCTAACTCCGCGCCTAGTTTGGAGACGGAGCGGGGCTTCAATCGCTGGCTTTCCTGTCATTAGTTCACCAACTTCCTTGATCTTTCGGCACTGGGCAGCCGTCAACCCCCATACATGGTCTTACGACTTTGCTCCGTGTGCCTTACTCGGTTGGCACACCTTGATGTCGTATCCCCGTCACAACTTGGTGCCACCAAAGGCGACATGGGATCTGGAGAGAAGCATGACGATGTGGTGGTGCGGGAACAAGGGGAATACGTGAGTGACCGACTATTTAGCATGTAACAACATGGGTTTGTGAATCTGTTGTGGTGTCAACCCGTTCAAGGATGAAATCAGATCCGCGGGTTACAGCAGAACCACCCGCAGAACCGATGACGATACATTTCAGTTCTTTTTTTATGACGATACCATCCGAAACAAACTCGTCAATGGTCTTCTGCGGTGCATTCAAGTTGCTAGCCAGGAACGCCGGTGTGGGCGTGTATAACTGTTTTTGTTTGGTTTTATGTTGATCAACCAACCAATTCTCTTGGAAGTGTTTATATTACTGTTCAAACAGAAAATTGTTTGAATAATCGAACGGGCAACACAGATAGCAGCAGGTAGTGGTCTGTTGATTGAGTGGGGGGGGG
>LR738711.1:836813678-836964888 GCA_902687465.1 Secale cereale
GGGGGGGATATCAGGTGCTACCATGCTACCATTTTTCAAAAAACATACTTCCTCCGTCCCAAAATTTTTGTCTTAGATTTTTCTAGATACGGATGTATCTAATACTAAAGTGTAACTAGATACATTCGTATTTGGACAAATGTAAGATAAGAATTTTGGGACCGATGGAGTATTTAAATATTAAAAAGTGTGGTTTTTACAAGACTTGTGTTTACAATCTGTAAAAAAGTTCAAATCAAAATTTGAAATACGCATCGAGAAACAAAAAAGGATAAGGCCAAATTTGAATAGTGTCATTTTAGCTTTTGGCTTTTTGAGACACTATTCATGCTGAATTTATTTTTTATTTTTTGGGTTTCTTGGTGTGTATTTCGAATTTTGACTTGAACTTTTTACTGATTGTAGATACATCTCTGGTGAACACACATCATTCTTTTCGGAATTATTTGAAACTTCAAAATGTGTTTTTTCTTATAAAGGTGGCATGGGAGCACCTAATGTCTAGGAGCACATGATATCCACCCGGTTGGACCTTTCCCCTTCCTCTTCCTGCCATCTCGATCACGCGGGTCGCCTCCTGAAACAAAATCTTTGATATCCTCGCCTCCTGAACACAACAGAGCGAGCCCGGCCCCGACCGAGTGATCATCGGTAAAGCGACGATGCAAAACGTTTTGGCGCGTTGCCCGCTATCACTCGCAGCCGCATGGTCCGGTCCGTCCATTCGACAAAGGGCGCATGGTCCCTGTACCCGTACCCGTACCCGCAGATCATCACTAGTGCATTCATGCCACGGGTCCTGCCATGATCGATCTGGTCTCCGCAACAAGCCACCGCAGAAAACCGACAACGCATCCATCTCCAAGTTGATCCTCCGATCAGGTTCACGGAACTCAAGGACGCGAGAAAATGATCGATCGTCGCGGCCTACCTATACAGTACAGGTGGTGCTGCACGTACAAGTTGGTTACTAGTACTACCACTAGTGCAGCACCGGAAAAGTCTGGCTCTCCGGAGAGCTGAACTCATTTGGCTAAGAGCATCTGCAGCGGCAAGTTGCAAATCCATGTCCTCAAACGTCTGCGGACAGTCCGGTGCGTCTGTGACGCTGAATTCGGCTAGATATCAGGGGTGTTGATCAGTCCGAACGTTTGAGACGTTCGTAGAGGTCAAATTTCCGTGACCGACTAATGATTGGACGGGCCGTCCGAGCGTTTGAGGGAGGTTTGGCGCGTTCGACTAGCTAGCTGCTGGTCGACATGATAGAATTCGTAGTTGACATGTAGGATTTCCACCGGTGAAGAGTAGCTTACGCCTTAGCTTAGCTCCGCAACCGAAAGGTGGTGAGCATGAGACGTGAACAGATTACCACACATAAACCATCCATTTTACGGGCACGGTAGCTAGGCTTTTCCCAGCTCGTCCTGAAATACCGGACATGTATGACCTACATGGCACTTTGTTAATTTGTAGATAAATCACGTTTTCCTGTTTCGTGAACGTCCCTTTCTATGGTGGATTGATCTTTTTGTGTCGTGCGTGGAAAGCATGATTAGTTATCACTGTTAATACGATCATACATATATGGAATAAGTACATGCCGATTGCAACCCTTAGACTAGACCTTAGATTTGTTCAATTCAATGGACCTGGTTTTGTCCGTGCCTGCTCGCCTGTTGCTTGACAGAAAATAAACTAAAATAAAAAAGTATCAATCTGATGATTTGTCTTGATGCTCGGTTGCTGTTGCAAATCCTTATCCGATGGGTAACGGTGGCTGCTGATGCCTGCCTTGTTGAATGGAATTTTCTGAGTGCATGCATGAACGATTCAAGTGGACAAGCGCTTATTACCGTGCCGATCCCTAAGGAATCCTTCACTCTATTTTCAAGGAAAATTTTCATCAAGGAAAATTTTCATCAAGTTAAATCTCTTGAAACAATTTCTTTCTTTCTTGATTTATCTGTGACATCAAATATGGTTCTTTTCAAAAAATAAAATCAAATGTTTTTTAATCTGAACATAGTAGTTTTCAAATTTTATAGGATTTAAGTGGACAAGCCCTTACTATCATGTGTTTTTCCCATTTGTACGCACAGCGATGAAGAAAATAGTTTGTAGAGCTTGGGTTCCTTCAAAATAGAATCTTTTTTAAACTGGTCTAAAATAGGATTTGGAACAGAAATTGTTTGGTTGAGCAGGGTTTGCTCAATTGTTGGCTATGTTCGTTGTATAAGAGGGAGAAAGAGTCATTGACCAACTTATTCTACAAATGCATGTACACTTTGAGGTTCTAGAGGATGGCTAAGCAGTTGTCTTGGCCTTGAAAGTCTTGACACATCTCTTTGGGCAACAGAGTTGTCCATTAAGCAATCTCGACATGTTTGTTCCAAAGGAATGCCCGTGTCTTTCGCAACATGTCCTTGTCGCCTTACGTTCTTCTTGACATCATCAAGAAGGTAGTAATCTTTTGACAATCATGGGGGCCAAACATTTCAGAGAAATCATGCCAAGAGAGTAATGGCCTTGCTGTCATATTTTATGTTTGTACAAATTCTTGTATAACTACTTAATTAATGGATGAGGCAAATCTTCCATCTGAATTTCAAAAGAAAAAATGCCCTATAAGATCACCTACCTCTACACGTTCACCTCTTCATACCCTCTCACTCTGGTGAATATTGTTCGTTCTCAGTTTGTTCTCCCTTTTACTCTCTCTTATGTCTGTCAGTACAAGTCCTATTCTCGAAACAAGCTCACACCCCACTTCATCATATGTGTGTCAGTATAAATCCTATTACGTTGTCGCAAGTTCGCAAACTTATGATGAGCTCATCTTACACGTCTTCATATGAAAAGGAAGAAATGCATTTTTACTCATTTTTCTTCCTTCAAGATATCTTTTGTCTTTCAAGTTTCAGAACTGCCCAAATTTTGTCCTGTTCTCCCTTCTTTCTCTCATATGTGTGTCACTATAAATCCTATTATGTTGTCCCAAGTTCGCAAACTTAGGGTCTGCTCCTCTTACACAATTTCCACATGAAAAGGAAGAAATCCAGTTTTTTCCACGAGATATTATTTGCCTTTCAAGTATCAGAACTGCCAAAGAAAAATATGTTGCAAAGCGGTGTTGATGATGAAACGATTGCAGTTTTGCGTGTGTGTGGTTGCCAAATACGAAAAGAGAAATGTAATTCAAAAGCAATATCTGAAACAAACAAAAATCTTGAAAATGCACTATCTAAAGGGTGTGATATTCAAAAATTCACTTAAACTCTAGTAATGATAAAACACAGAAGGTTTTCAAGTTCAATAACGTTTATCTATCTTATAAATTCTCTGTCTTGACTAGATTCTATTAGTTGTTCATGTTTTCTAATTTATCCTATTTTCCTTATAATGTCCTATTTCTACGTTTTTTCTTTGTGTTTTAGTAATCGTTAACAAAATCTTCCTTTTGTTTAAATTCTTTGGTTTCCGATTTTTTTAGGATTTTTCATGTTATCTATAAAGCCAACATTTTTCAAGTTGTTTTTGTGGGGAATATCCAAGACCATTTCTTTAATATGTTTCCATATTTTTGACATTCTTTAATTATTTTATGACAAGTGAATTATAGGGCACACCATGGACTTAGACATAAGAAATTCTTAGTCAATTTCGTCATAGGCATACTCTAACTGATAAACATATTTTTCACAATAGCTAAATGTTAATCGTCTAGCTTTAGCTTTTGTGGTCAGTCGATTCTGAGATGGGAAAAGAGATTCGCCGGAGGGAGGCCGAAGGGAAGGAAGGAGCTCGCCGGAGGGCTGCCCCATCATTCATCTTAGGGTTGGCGGCATCACAGCGGTGGTGGAGAGCAGCAGCAGGGCAGTGGTGCAAGTTCGCCTAGGAGTCGGCGCGGAGGTTAAAGGGGTGGCCGGGGGGAGCGGCGCGGCGAGGCTGCGCCGGAGCGCCGCCGACCGCGGGCGGCTGAAGCAGGTGGTTAGGCTGGAGGAGGCAGAGCGGTTCAGCGTGGAGGAGAAGGAAGTTGGGCCGTTCATTTCGCATCCAATGGCCGGTAAAATCGATTGACCCAATTTTTTTTTTCAGGCGATGGGCATGTAGCGAGACCCCATATTTTTAGTTTCTCTCGCAAAGTGAAGGAAGCAGTGCTATCCACACCAACCACACGACCATGGTTTCTTAGATGCGCAACATAATGTTGATCACTGGTGCACGACTTGATGATGTTGTCGTGGACGTGGTACCGGGCAAGGCTTTCAGGTGCAATGTTCACCGGTGGGGTTCAGTGCCGGTGGGGAGAAAGGGCGCAGCGTGGGGATCAGCGCCGCGCCGGGACATTGCACCTCAACGATCGAGTATAGTACGTTGAAACCGCAGGAATCAAGGCTGTCCAGTGTCCAGCCCAGACCCCGGACAACCGCAGTGCCGGCTGGCCGGCCGGCCGGAGCCACCATGCATGAACGAGGAGGACCCAACTTGCTCCACCGCCCCACGTCCGCCGGCCGCCCGCTGAGCTGCCCCTGCACCTGCGCCTGCGCGTGAGCTGGCCGCTGGCCGCTGGGGGTTGACATTCGGCAGGGTCGCCCGCCTGCCGTCAGACAGCGGGGACGCGCGCCGGCCGGCGAGGCACACCCCGCCTTTCTTTATTGGAACGACCACGTACTTACGCCTAGCTCCCCTCTCCCCCGATCGATCGTGCCGCGCAGCATCCGGCCTGTTGCCATTATCCTATGCCCCGGGCATGGAGCAGCTGAGTGCCGCCGCCCGGGCGCTCTCGGGATCCGCGGCCGCGATTATCTTACGCCTAACCGGCCACCCCCGAGGCGCCCGTGGGGGCTAATCGCGCGACCGGAGGGTGCCGAACACGAGCTGGATCGCCATTAAGAAACGGACGGCTCTCCGGAGGGCGGCGGGCGGCACTCAGGTTCAGTGTCTGACGGGTCGAATGATCGAGCTCCAGCTCACCCAGCCCCGGCAGCAACGGGACATGGACTAGTTTACACATTCCTAGCTACACACAGCACGAGCATGACCGGATCACACCCGCTGTGCGTGGCCTCATTCCTAGTTTGGGACGGGTGGACTGAACGAGGAAGGGAATGCATGCATGTGTGGACGATCGTCGGAATGGTACAGCAGCAATTCAATTTCCTCGCCTCCCCCGACGTACGTACCTACCCCTAGCGAAGAAGATTCTTTCGTGAGGACGGCGGGCGACAGCTAGACGGACACGAGCTCGGCGGCGCAGGTTCATGAATACGTACATGTACACCCCCGCGTGCATGTATCAGTACGTATCCGCCGAGAGTTTAAATGACGGCCCAGGCTACGTATAGGGTAGCACGTCTCGGCCGGCGGCGACGCCACCGCTTCACATCACGTAGCACATGATCGGTGGCGGGAAAGAAAACACCAAAAAGGTTAGGTACGGCGTCGCGGGTCCTGCGGCCGCACAGTACGCGCGCCGTCCATTGCGATCGCTGGTCCCGGCGCGTGCTATGCCGATGCAGGCACGAGCACAAGCACGAGCGGCTAGCGACCCGTGTCCCGGTGCGGAAGATCGTAAACAGCTAGCCAACTCGCAAAGGGACGCCTATCCATCTTGGTTTGTCACTACTCAAATGCACACTGCCAGTGTGCATAGCATCTACAGCAATAATCAATTCTTGTGTCTGGTGGCAAATCAAGCATGCTTAATACGTAGTACTGTCGTGGGCGTACTTAATTGGTGTAGGGACTCGATTAGCGAGCGATCATGAGGCGATTAAGTTTGGTTGTTACAACGTTCCAGATCAGACTACTCGTATAATAAGATGCAAAGAACCAGGAGCATCATGCATTAGCAATCCCAAAAGAATACGAAACCAAACGCAACAAGGCCCCGCAGCTGGGGTATTCTATCACGAAGACGTCGACCACGTAACAGGGGATGATGGGAGAGCTGAGAGCTAATCCACCGATGAGGTGGATGTGGACGCCATGAATGAAATAGATGCTCTCTGCCCTAGCGCCCTATACACGTACTCCTACTAGCTACAAGATGATTTTTTAGATATACGTACTAGCTAGATGTTGTAGACGAGGCGTTCAAAAGTGCGGAAAAATGCTGAGGCTATTAGCACGACAGCAAATGCTTTTGACGTTACGTCTCAATTTAATATGCAAAGCCGGTACACGTTCACTGAATCCGTGCAAAAAAACATATTCCGTGAACGTACTCTATAATATCACCTCAATGAGTGTTATACCTGTCTTTTGTACTGGTCTGGCTTCAGTTACCTGGAACGATCAGCTAATTAAAGACTTTGAGCACCAAGGAGTAGTAATTTTGTTTGTTTGGTGATGTGACGTTTTTCCTTTCATTATCTCGAATGGAAACTAGGGAAATTCAAGCTACCGTGCCACTGCAGAAAGATCATGAATAAACCTGCTGGGATGGAACTAGGAGGATCGGCTGATCCAAATATTTGTGATGGACAGATACCAACAATGCGCCAATGCTTGACACTTGTCGTAGATAATCTCCCAGCCGTTGGTTGGATTGCGGGACAAACTCCCCCGTGAGCAACCGTGGTGCGCCAATCTTTGCAACTGTGGGGCGCTAGTCTTTGCAACATGAGCTATGTTGCGCTCTCCGCCAAATCGTTTTCTCCTTTGTTTTGTGCTATGTGTCGATCGTCGGATCATTGCAATACAGATCACGTTGTGATCATCCATTGCAACATAGACCATGGTGCGATCACCTTCGGCTTGCGTGACGTGGGCCTTTTGTCACCCTTTGCTACATAGTCCATGTTGCGGTCACCCATTACAACATGGTCCATGTTGCAATTTGTCGTAGGCATCTGCGCGTTCATAGTGCCTGGCTTGTAGGACCGGCTGTCTTTCTAGTGGCAGTGGTGTAGCGACCTCTGCCGACCAGTGGTAGGAGAGGAGCGGGAGAAGAGGATAAGCTCCCCTCGTGATCCATTTTATGCCGTCCTGCATCACCAAGCAGGGAAAAGAGAGAGCCCCGCCATAGTTGGATCGTGGCCTCATGGGTGAAGAAGCATGGGTGGTGGTTCGACGGAGAGAGAGGAACGATGGGATTATATGTTGACCGATCGCGAGAGAACCGTGTTGGGCAGTCATACAAGACACATGGCGATCCCTCGGTGTGACTAGTGGATATGTTTCGATCATTTCCCTTTCTAAAGGGGGTCTCGGATTCTATGTTACACCGCCCACCCCCTCCCCTCTCTCAGTTTTTTTTTTGTCTGTCTTTTAGTTTTTGTCCAATGATTTTTTTTAAGTCGCTTTAGTCGGCCCATCTTTTATGTGGTAGAATTTGTTCTTTGGTAAGCTAATAAATGCTTACCAAATAAAATTATTTGGTCAGATAAATCACGAGAATGTTTTTATTTGGCAAACATTTATTTATAAGACCGCATTAATACATGAGCAGGAAAAATCACGTGCCAATATGCTACTCCCTTCATCCAGAAAAATTATCGCATAAATTGATAAAAATGAATGTATCTAGAACTAAAATATGTCCAGATACATCCATTGCTCCGGTGAGTATTTCCGGGCGGGCGGAGGGAGTAGCTATTACCAGTAACTAACTAGGAACACCCCAAAGAGTTCGAATATTTTATAGTGCAGCCAACAAATTGGCTAAAGCTGATACTCCTAATCTCCATGCTAATCAGTAATCAACATCCTTATTTTAAGAAATGGAACCTTTGCTTTTGGGGGCTGAGCTCTTCACAGGCACAAGCATAACACACTTGTGGTTGCTCCTTTATCTGATTTGTGTATGTATCTCTGCATCAGACAACCACCAAACCTGCCCAGAGAATATCCAAAACAGTAGCATTACTGGTAGAGAAGGTACTGATGCTCA
The DNA here is from genome assembly GCA_902687465.1 of Secale cereale. Taxonomy (NCBI): domain Eukaryota; kingdom Viridiplantae; phylum Streptophyta; class Magnoliopsida; order Poales; family Poaceae; genus Secale; species Secale cereale. The sequence continues at coordinate 836,821,573 of LR738711.1, forward strand.
GGTGCATGCATCCGGCACCCCCTTGGTGTCCTATATAAACCGCCCCAGCTTGCTCACTGTCCAGCACAAAGCAACACTGCCCAAACCACCTCTTTGGCCTCTAGCTACCGCCCAACGCGCCATTAGCAGCACCAGCGGTGGTAGCAACCGATCAGCACCCATGGCTCAGATGCTCTCCGCCATGACCATGATGGACACCGTCCCCACCATTATGCCCACCCAGGCCATCTGCCTGGACGCGCCGGTGTCGGGCTCGGGCATCACCCTACTGTCGAGGCAGGCCGTGCGCCCGGACGGCCCGCCGTCGGCGATCGGGGACCTCACGCTCTCCGTCTCCGACCTGCCCATGCTGTCCTGCCACTACATCCAGAAGGGCCTCTTCTTCCCCGCCCCCGACGTCCCCATGGCTTCGCTCGTCTCGCTTCTCGTGTCGTCCCTCTCCCGCGCGCTCGCCGTCTTCCCGGCCCTCGCCGGCCGCTTCGTCACCCTCCCCGACGACCGCATCGTCATCCGCTGCAACGACGCCGGCGTCGAATTCCACCACGCCGTGGCGCCAACCCTGTCGCTCAACGACTTCCTCGTGCCCAACGCCGACGTCCCGACCAGGCTGACCAAGGACCTGTTCCCCATGGACCGCACCGTGAGCTACGAGGGGCACCGTCGCCCTCTCACGTCGTTCCAGCTTACCGTGCTCGCCGATGGCGCCGTCTTCATCGGCATCGTCGCCAACCACGCCGTCGTGGACGGCACTTCCTTCTGGCACTTCTATAACACCTGGGCCGCCCTTTGCCGCGGCGCGTCGCCCAAGCTGCCGGATTTCCGCCGCAACTTCTTTGGCGAGTCAACGGCCGTCCTCCGCTTTGCCGGCGGCGTGGGCCCCGCCGTGACCTTTGACGCGGACGCGCCTCTCCGCGAGAGAATCTTCCACTTCAGCAGGGACGCAATTCGCGAGCTGAAGGCGATAGCCAACCGTCGGTCGAGCGCCGGTCAAGACGCCGAGGTTTACGGCAAGATGGCACATGACCCCAAGAACCAGAAAGCGCACAGCGAGATCTCCTCGTTCCAGTCACTGTGCGCGCAGATATGGATCTCGACGACGCGCGCGCGGAAGCAGCTCGACTCCGATGCGACGACGACACTACGCCTGGCGGTGAACTGCCGCCACCGGCTGCGCCCGGCGATCTCCCCGGCCTACTTCGGCAACGCCATCCAGAGCGCGCCGACGACGGCGACGGTGGCGGAGCTGGCGTCCAACGACCTGCGGTGGGCGGCGTCCAGGCTGAACGCGAGCCTGGCGGCGTACGGCGACGAGGCGATACGCGGCGCGGCGGCGGCGTGGCAGGCGGCGCCCCGGTGCTTCCCGCTGGGCAACCCCGACGGTGCGGTGGTGACCATGGGTAGCTCCAACCGCTTCCCGATGTACGAGGGCAACGACTTCGGGTGGGGCCGCCCCCTGGCGGTGCGCAGCGGGCGCGCCAACAAGTTCGACGGCAAGATGTCGGCCTTCCCGGGCCGCTCCGGGGACGGCAGCGTGGACATCGAGGTGTGCCTCGCCCCGGACACCATGGCGGCGCTGCTCCGCGACGACGAGTTCATGCAGTACGTGTCGTGCCCGGCGCACCTCTTGTGATCGATCATCGATGTACCGCTACCGTCCGTCCGTGCGCGCGCGCGTGCGCAAGTAGGGCCGCCACGGCATGTCGTCAAGCTGCCGCCTGCTTGGTGTACGTGCGGGAAGAAGCCATTTCGGGACGAGGTGGTGCGCGCGGGCGGTGGGCCTGGTACTCGTAGTGCTCGGATTGACTAGTTTAGGCAGCGACGCCACGTTTGCTGAAGGAGAAGGATGGATTGTGGAACTGGAAATAAGGTTGTGAAAGTGTTTGATTGCACAGTGTTCATGACTTCTCCTTGTCGATCGATGTACCGATGGCATATGTGCGGCTTTCTTTCTTGGAAGACACCCAGTACAGACATACTTGCACACAAGCGTGTCTCCTAATCGGACACTAGCTAGACAGCGGCTTATAACAAATAAGGCCCTGTTTGGTCCTAGGACTTATTTTAGTCCCAACTTATAAGTCATAAGTCCCTAAAAAGTCCCTACTTGTTTGGTTCATGGGACTTAACATGTACTAGTAGACCATATTACAACTATAAGTCCCTATAAGTCCCTCCTTGAGAGTCTTATTTGATAAGTCTCAAATGCCCACTTTAAGTCCATATAAGTCCCTCCTGTTTGGTTTAGATGGCACTTATAGGGACTTATTTAAGTCCCTAGACCAATAAGTCCCTGGAAACAAACACCCTCTAGTTCCTCCCCATTGCGTGCGCTGTCCACTAATGTACTTCGGTCATTTCAAAACATAAACCATATGTAGATACATCCCGTTTGAGACGGATGAATAAAGTATAAGATCTCAATTCACTGGGACTTAACGAAGTCTCAATCAGGTGACAAACATATAAAATGGAAGAAAGAAAGAAATTACACGGATGCTCATGTAAGATCTTACGAATATAGCATTGACTGAGACTTCGTTACATCACAGTTAACTTGGATTTAGCAATCCAGCTTTGATAATAGTTAATACTCCTTCTGCTCCGGTTTATAACATCGGAGTGGGCTCTAGGTCCTCAGTTTGACTAGCAGACATGTGTTATATACCATCAAAAGTGTATCATTGGATCCGTATTAGAATACAATTTTCAGACAATAGTTTTGATGAGCATACATATATTGTGTTACTCAAAATTGACGACCCAGGACATCCACACACTCTATGCGCCTGTTCGGAGGGTGTGCATGGTTTACATGGTAGTATAACGATTTTGTTATGTTTGTACTCAAAGGTACATACTAACGATTGCGGTTTTCTATCACATGGACACATAATTATTGGCTAAACGTTTGTACAAAGAAATCAACATACATTGTACATTTTGAAATGGATGGAGCTGTAAAATGTAGTCAATGCGCCTTTATATACACAATTCCTTCTCTAAAATTATGAATTAACCTCGCTTTCAAAAACACTACTCTAGCAATCAAGTCATACGGTCATAGACTCTTTTCATCATACATAAAACATAATACTTGTTACTTATATTATTCTCTCTAGCATTGACCATTGTGGTATATTCTATTTCAAGGTCTCCAAGAAGCATATGAGTGTAATGGCATATGTGCTTTTTGAATACTTGGAAGAATAATTTCAAAAAATAACTTGAAAGAATTTTGGCAATATAATTGAGTGAACGAAACTTATATAGGAAATATAGATCATATGCGCTTTGGTTCGCTCATATTGTTATGTTTTGTAATAGAGGCCTGATGTGTGTGGTATCAGTTTGATATTCATAAACTTCCCCATTTATTGAAGATATGCGTTGATGGAGAAAATTATATAGACTACTTATTATAACTATCGAACAAAAGATTATTGTCTACAATACTTCTATCAGGTGAATATAATATTAGGTTAGTAATTTGTTTGAATATATACATTGCAACCAGTAGACATACGAAGGGAGGGCATCTAGAGATAATATAATTTAATGCATAGTTTTATTGCTTACTCGTGAGGTCAACTCCATAATTTATGTATAAATTTTATGAATTCCCCATCATCACACATATGTGCCCACGAAAAAAACTATGGACTAATTATTATCATGATCATAGCACAAAGATTATTGTCTACAATACTTTTGTCAAGCTAATACTATATTAGGTTGACAATTTGTTTGAAAATAATTACTGCGGCCAGTAGACATAAAAAAAGGAGGACATCTAGAGCTAATATAACTTGGATGATAGTTTTGTTGTTTACTCTTGAGGTCAACTCCCTAATCTATGTATAACTATTTATGTATTCCTCGTTATCAAACAATGTGCCTATGGAAAAAATGGAGTAATTATTCTCATTATCATTGCACAAAGATCATTGTCTACAATACTTTTCTCGAGCGAATACTATATTAGGTTGACAATTTGTTTGAAAATAACTACCTCAATCCATGGACAAAAAAAGAGGACATCTAGAGCTAATAAAACTTAGTGAACAGTTTTATTGTTTACTCTTGAGCTCAACTCCATAATTTATGTATTCCCCATTATCAAACAATGTGGCCATGAAAACAAATATCTATTGACTAATTGATGTCATGATCATATCACAAAAATTAGTGTCTACAATACTTTTGTCCAGCCAATACTATATTAGGTTGACAATTTGTGTGAAAATAATTATGGCAACCCACGAACATAAAAAACTGGACAGCTAGAGCTAATATAAGTTGGTGAATAGTTTACTGTTTGCAAGTGAGGTCAACTCCACAATTTGTTTATAAGGGGATGCGATATGTGACAAACTTTCTGAAAATAAATAAATCAATGGAAGGTGGGAACATGGGGGTACGGATTTGTTTACTTCGCGCCTTCGTGCAGTGTACTACTCTACATTTTTGTTTGAGAAAATCGCGCAGTGTACACATGGCATATGGTCATTGTATGTCGTTGAAATTCTGCTGCGGTATTGACGGATGGAGTTGGCCGTAAGACGCTCATGGCCAGGCACCCCTATTTCTCGCCTTAAGCGCGACAAGAGGGAACTCGCGCGTCGACACTACAGTATCGGGCCGGCTCTCTGTGAAGCATATTGAAGGGGATGCGATATGTGACAGACTTTTTTGAAAATAAATAAATCAATGGAAGGTGGGAACATGCGGTGTACTACTCTACATTTTTGTTTGAGAAAATCGTGCAGTGTACATTGCATATGGTCACTGTATGCAGTTGAAATGCGTTGCACTATTGGCGGATGGAGTACGCCGTAAGGCGCTGGTGGGCGGGCACCCCTATTTCTCGCCTTGAGCGCGACGATTGGGTACTCTCACATCGATGCTACAGTATCAGGCCTGCCCACTGTGATACATATTTTTTGAAAAAACTGAGTTAAAATGGTGCTACAGCGGGGGATCGGTCCTGGGATCTACTAGTAGCTTCCGAGTGAAGTTCTAAAAAAAGAGTCTAGTAGCTTCCCAGTGATGCTAACCACCACGTCACACTCGACTTGATGTACACTATGTAGAGCGAAAATCCTACACTTACGGGGCATACACCACGGGAGAGAGGTTACGGGCCAACATGTCTGCTCCTCATTAATCCCTCCCCCTTTGAATTTAGTTGAGGGTCCCACCACTAACCAACCACAGATTCACACTTCCATCCGTAGCTCCTTCCGTGCCAAAACATGCCGTAAGTGTAGCATCGCCGCTATGTAGAGCGTGGACTACTAGAAGGAAAATGCAGCGGGTTTTACCCGGTTTTACTTTCTTTTCCTGTTTTTACTTTTTTTATTTACATTCTTTTCCTTCATTTTTACTCTGTTTTCTCTGGGGTTTTTCTTTTCCCCCTTTCTTTTGTTTTCTTTTTTATTCTCAATTTTTTGTTTGGTTTACTTTTTTCTTCTCCATTTTTTTGTTTTTTCTTATGTTTGTTTTTATTTTCACTCTATATTATTTTTATGTCAAAATCATTTTTTAATAGGTGATCAACATTATTTGTATACACGTTCAATATTGTCCAAGTGCTTATTCAACATTTTCCAAATACTTGTTCAGCATTTTAAATACTTATTCAATAATTTTCCAATAATTGTTCAATATTTTTTAAATACTCGTTCATCATTTTTTAATACTTATTCAACATATTTCAAATACTGTTTCAACATTTTTAATACTTATTCATTTTTTATAAATACTTGTTCAGTATTCTTCAGATACTCGTTCAACACTTTTAAAATGTGTTTTTCGAGAGTTATCTTGTAATATATATGTTCGCAAAATGCAGAACAAGTGTCTGAAAAAATATTGCATAGTATTAGAAAATGTTGAACAAGTATTTAAAAAATGTTGAACAAGTTTTTTCAAATGTTCAATAAGTATTTAAAATGTTGAACAAGTTTTTGCAAATGTTGAAAAAATATTTATAAAAATGTTAAATAAGTATATGAAATGTTCAACGAGTATTTGCAAAATGTTCAAGAAGTATTTGAAAAATGTGAACATGTATTTGAAAAATGTTGACTTAAGTATTAAATGTTGAACGAATATTTGCAAAATGTTGAATAAATGTTGGGACTCTTGTTGAAGGTGCATAAAACAATGTTGATCATTTATTAAAAAAATGTTATTGACATATATAAAAATGTAGACTGAAAAATAAAAAGAAAGTGAAATGTTGAACAAGTATTTTAAAAAATGTTGAAAATGTATTTCAAAAATGTTGAACAAATATTTGAAGAAATGTTGAAGATGTATATAAAAGTGTAGAATGAAAAACAAAGAGAAACAAAATAGAGAATAAAAAAGTAATGAAAAAATCAGAGAAGAAAAAAAACGAGATAACAAAGAAAACCAGAGAAGACCGCCCCCGGTCGCATCTAGTAGACCACAATCCTAATTCTAACCAGTAACTCGAACATTCCTTATTCTTTCAACCACCGCACGCAAATATGGGTCGGCCCAACACTATTTCCTCGACGCTGGACTTCCCTGTAAAATCGCTTAATGTGATAAATAGTCGCTGCACTCGTGGGGAGCTCCCATACGCCGCACTTTGCGGCAAAAGGACGCCCCATCGCTTATCAAATTGTGAAACTCCAAACAATTTTTTTAAATATGTGAAAAAAATTAAAACAAGAGCATTTGTTTTTAGATTTTGTGAACAAAAGTTGATGGCGTGAACATTTTACGAAATAGTGAACATTTTTTGAGAACACGAACAATTTTTATAAAATGGTAATAAATGTGAAATTCCATATTAAAAAAATTGAACAATTTTGAAAGCGTGAACATTTTTTGAAAATCACGATCAACTTTTGAAAAATGGGAACAATGTGAAATTCCAAAACATATTGAAAATGACGAACAAATTTTGTAAATTTCTTGAAAAGAACGAAATGTTTTTCGAAACCTGAACAAAAAAATGAACATTTTTTTAAAGCCGAACAAAGTATTGTATATATTGAACTTTTTTTGAAATTGTGATTTTTCCTAAAACAAAAATTAAAAAGAAAACGAAAAACGAAAACGAAAAAACATGAGAAAAGAGGAACAGAAAATAGCCCACCTCTTGCACGTGTAAGACACTAGCATTGTTGAGCTCCAATGGCTAGCAACGCACCTCCCCGAGTGGGAGGTTAGAGCATCTCCAGCCGCGTCCTCAACAGGCCCCCCAGGCCACTTTTTCGGTGCCGGCGCCGAAAAAACGGCCCAGTCGCGCCCCACGACGTCGAAAATCGCCGGCTAGGACCTTTTTTCCGCCCGGCGGTCACAGGCCGAACCCGGCGCGCTGGGGAGCAGTTGGGGCTCCGGCGCTAGGGAAAAGCACGCCTGGCCCACACCGACAGGGGAAAAGTCAAGGTTTTCATCCCCCGACTCGCCTCGCACCCCCCGCGCCCTCGGTCACCACTAGCTATATCCCGGCGACGGCGGCTGCCCTACTCCGCTACATAGCCATTCCCCGCCGGAAAATAGCAGCACTTCGCTGCGGCAGCCCCTCCCACAGCAGTTGGGCGTTTCCGGCCGCGGAGGCGCGGTTTAGCGGCGGGTACACGCCCACCGAGCGCAAGGTGTTCGGCGTTTTGCATGTCTCGGCCACGGACTCGGATGACGAGGAAGAGCTCGCCGCGCTGCTGGAGGAGGAAGCCGCGGCCGACGTCCAGGAAGAAGAGCATCTCATGGTGCTCGCCGCCCTCGCCCAGCTGCTGGCAAGCCATGAAAAGCCGCGGCGAGGTGGCTCGGCGCCGGGGCGGTTGAAAGCAAAGAACCGGCTTCGTCTTGAAGGCTACTGCATGCTCTACTCCGACTACTTCGCCGATGCTCCACTTCACGGCGAGAAAACATTTCGGCGCCGTTATCGGATGAGCCGAAAGCTCTTCCTCGGGATTGTGAATTCCATCCGGGAGTTCGACAACTACTTCAAGTGCAAGATGGATTGCACTGGCGCTCTTGGATTCACCTCCATCCAGAAGTGCATGACAGCAATGAGGATGCTTGCATATGGAGCTCCCCGTGATTCACTCGACGACTATGGGCGCATGGCCGAGTCCACCAGCATAGAGTGTTTGTGACGCCCCCGATTTTGTCCGTACACTAATCATGCACGCAAATGTGTACGGCCAAGATCAAGGACTCACTGGAAGATATCACAACACAACTCTAGACACAAATTAAAATAATACAAGCTTTATATTACAAGCCAGGGGCCTCGAGGGCTCGAATACAAAAGCTCGAAAACACAAGAGTTAGCGGAAGCAATAATATCTGAGTACACACATAAGTTAAACAAGTTTTCCTTAAGAAGGCTAGCACAAAAGTAGCAATGATCGAAAAGGCAAGGCCTCCTGCCTGGGACCTCCTAACTACTCCTCGAAGCCGAACTCCACGTAGAAACATCATCGGGATCCTCTGGGTCCGGGACTCCACCATCTGGTTGCGTCATCCGAGAAGAAGGAACAAAAGGGGAAAAAGGGGGAGAAAAGCAACCGTGAGTACTCATCCAAAGTACTCGCAAGCAAGGATCTATACTACAAATGCAATGGTATCTGTGTAAAGGGGTAATATAAGTGGGTTAAACTGCAGAATGCCAGAATAAGAGGGGGATAGCTAATCCAATCGAAGACTACGCTTCTGGCAACCTCCATCTTGCAGCAGTAGAAGAGAGTAGATGGAATAGTAACAAGCGTCAAAGCTTCTGGCAGCCTCCGTCTTGAGTAGCTGAAGAGTTCACCAAGTAACATCGTATAGCATAATCCTACCCGGCGATCCTCCCCTCGTCGCCCTATGGGAAAGCGATCACCGGGTTGTATCTGGAACTTGTCTGGGTGTGTTTTATTAAGTATCCAGTTCTAGTTGTCATGAGGTCAGAGTACAACTCCGGGTCGTCCCTTTACCGAGGGACACGGCTATTCGAATAGATTAACTTCCCTGCAGGGGTGCACCACATAACCTAGCACGCTTGATCCCATTTGGCCGGACACACTTTCCAGGGTCATGCCCGGCCTCGGAAGATCAACACGTCGCAGCCCTACCTAAGCACAACAGAGAGGTCAGCACGCCGGTCTAAACCCTAAGCGCACGGGGGTCTGGGCCCATCGCCCAATGCACACCTGCACGTTGCGAGGGCGGCCGGTAAGCAGACCTAGCCTCTCCTAATACCAGAGTAGGCTTTCCCATCCAATCCGGTGCGCGCCGCTAAGTCGCTGACGTCAAGAAGGCTTCGGCTGATACCACGACGTCGAGTGCCCATAACTGTTCCCACGCAGCTGGTTAGTGCGTATAGACCAAATGGCCAGACTCAGATCAAATACAAGATCCCGTTAAACGTGTTATTATGAAATAACCGCGGACAATGACCAGGGCCAGGCCCACCTGTCTCCTAGGTGGTCGCAACCCGCCCTGTCGCTCCGCCTCAAAGTAACCATCAGGGGGCTGTCGGGAACCCAGGCCCACCACTACCTGGGTGGAACCACCTGCCCCTTCAGCCCCCATCTCCGAATCATCATCATGTGTATGTAAAGTATGTATATAGTATATACCCGTGATCACACCCAAGTGATCACGGCCCGATAGAATAGCAGGGCAGACGGACAAGGGTGTAGGGCCACTGATGGAGTACTAGCATCCTATACTAAGCATTAGGATGGCAGGTAAAGTATCAACAGTTGTAGCAACAATGGCAGGCTATGCAGCAGAATAGGAGTAACCGAACAGTAACATGCTACACTACTCTAATGCAAGCAGTAGAGAGAAGAATAGGCGATATCTGGTGATCAAAGGGGGGGGCTTGCCTGGAAGCTCTGCAGACGAAAGGAATCTTCGAAAGCGTAGCCGTAGTCGAACACCGAAGCATCAATGGTCTCGGGGTCTATCACAGTATCGGAGTCTATCGAAAATAAGCAACGAAGGGGAAACAAATAAATAACAGAGCAAACAATAGCACACAAAGCATAACATGGAAATACGCAGTGCTACGTGTGACCTAACGCAGTGCTCGGTGATACAGGCGAAGAGGAATAACATCCGGGAAAGTATTCCCGGTGTTAGGCATTTTCGGGCAGATGAAACGGAGGGGAAAGTTGCATGTTCGGTATGACACATATGTGTGGCGGACGAACGGACCGCGTATTCGGATTCGTCTCGTCGTTCTGAGCGATTTTCATATATAAAACATTTTCATCCGAGTTACAGATTATTTTATATGATTTTCTAAAGCTTTAGCAATATTCTAAAATTGTTATTAATTTAAAAGGACTTATTGCACCAGCATGACGTCATGCCGACGTCAGCAGAGTCAACAGTCAACTCTGACTGGGTTGACTGGTCAAGGGGCAGTGGGCCCAAACAGTCATTGATTGAGGTTAACTAAAACAGATAAATTAGTTTAGTTAGTGATTAGACTAAGTTAAACAAGATTAATTAAGTTAATTAAGTTAATTAATTAATATTTTTAATATTATTTTTAATACTTTTTTTTGTTGTTTTTTTTTCTAAAAAAGGGGGGGCTGGGCCCTAGGGCCCGCTGGCAGTGGCTTGAGGCCAGCGGGGCGGGCGTTGACGGGTGCGGGCGCCCGTGCACCCGCACGGGGCGATAGAGGGAGCCGGTTGGTCCGGGTCGTGCCTGTCGCCACGGTGCGGCTCGCCGGCCGGCTGTTTCCGGCGACGGAAGCCGACGCGGCGGGGTGCGTAGGGGGCACCGGGGGCAAGCCCTCGCACGCCCGCACCCACAGGAGCTCGCGGTTGGCCGCGGGGCGGCCGGTAGCAGGTCCGGCGACGAGGCTTGGCGGCGGCGGAGCTCGGCGCTTGTGCGGGCGCGAAGGAAAGCGGTTGGCGCAGGCGAGCGAGGCGGGTGGCGGCCGGTGAGCGAGGCGGCGGAGGCACGGGTGAGTGCGAGGCGGAGCGGGGTTAGCAGCCGAGGACACGCACGGCTGTATTTGCAGCCGACAGCAGCGACATCAAGGGCACGGCGGCGATGGCAGAAATCGACGGGGCGACGATGTGCAGCGGTGACGGCGTTGAGCGGGCCGGCGGTGGCGCTTGGCCCAGAAGCGGGCGAGGCGGGGTGTGTGGGTACTAGAGGCCGCGGAAGGAGGCGACGCAGCTGTCGGGCCAGGAGGGTGACCAAGCACGGCCGGCGCGCGAGGGTCGCGGTCTGGCGCAGGAGAGCGTGCGCTCTCTGCGAGCGCGGGTGCGGTGAGCTACGACGCCTAGGAAGGAGAAGGGATAAGGGGAGGGGCGGCGTAGGCTCACCTAGTAGGCACAAGGAGGCCCCGTGATTGCTTAGAAGCCGCAGCGGGCGAACGGTTCGACGGCGGACGACGGTGATGGAGGCGGTCGGCGACGGGGAAGAAGTGGTCGGGGCCGTGCTACTGGACCGTCCCGGCTCGCGCGGCTTGGCAGATGCGCCGAGGATGTCGAGGAGGAGCCCCTAGGACGGTCCTAGGTGAAGGCGTCGGGGAGCACGCGAGGAGGCAGCCCGTGGCGACGACGGCGGCGGGTGTGTACTATGGGGAGGATAGGGACGAGAGGAGGGGGATTGAGAGGGCTAGGGTTTGCCAGGGGCTTCGGGGTGACCTTATTCACCAAGGAGAAGCCGTGGGATCGCCGGCGCTTGGCAGACAACCATGGGATGGCCTCCACGTCCTGTGTCGATGAACGGAGAAAGGGGATGAGGGGAAGCTGGGCTGGGCCATGTGAAGCCCAAAAAGACAATGTTCCAAAGTTCTATTTTTTTTTACTGCTTAGATTTCTAGCTAATGTTTTCTATTTTTGTTTTGCTATCAAGTGATTTTAGTTAAGAGTGTAACTTAACACATATATACCAGGCATATGGTTTAAGTAGCACACAAGTTTGGAGGAAAAAAGAGTTAACTAATTAATTGTTTATTTTTGAAAAGGCCATTTTATTTGCTCTTGTACCAATAAAATAATTGTTGGGGTCAATTTAGGGAGCCAAGTGAAGCTTCTGTTATATCTTACACTTGCTTGGGTTATGACATATTATGAACAACTTTATTTAGCTGTTTAAAGAAACAATATTTCCACATTATTTTAGAATTTGAATTTGACTTGTTAAATGAATTTGAATTTGATCTCAGTGTGAAACAAGTGAGGTTTAGCAAAACTTTAATTATGATGACGTGGCATCATTAGAGTATTATTACTATAGCCTAACTACCGGGGTGTCACAAATCTCCTCCACTACAAGAAATCTCGTCCCGAGATTTAAGAGGTAGAGTAGGGGAAAGGTCTGGTTACGATATTCTAACGGATCTTCTCGAAGAAGTTAATCCCTTTTCTTGATGTCTTCAATTATTTATTCCAAAGCTTCATGATGAAGTTGGCGTCCTTTCTTCGGGAACTACTTCGTACTTACGAATAGGTAAGGGGCAATTCTACAACGATAGAATGTTACAAGGGAAAATCATCTAGGGGTATCCCAAGAATGAACACATGAGTATCTCTCGAGTTGAGCAAATGATGCCCATCGAGAGCAAAAGTAAGAAGATATCATAAGAGGTTTCAAGCGGATAGGCAAACATTCGATGCCTGAAACAGAGTGTGAGAGGAGTTCGGAGCAACGGAATATGCATGGTGGCTAAAACTAGAATAGAACATCTCAGGGAAGGTGGCTCATGAATTACTTACTAAGCCAGACGCGAGGAATATCTTTGGCAACAGGGGTATACATAAGAGTCAGGTTTCGAACTTGTGGAACTGTGGGTTATGGGCCCACCATGTGGGTGAAAAGTAGAAAGGGCGTTGACATATTGCGCGGTCATGGTAACAAGGCATGTCAGAGGATAGCATGTTAGTTATGTTGGCAACAATGTTGGTACCAAGGGCGAGGGATGAAGAGAACCATTTTCCTGCTCGTTGGAACGAGGCGGACCAATAGGCAAAGTTCTCGTCCATCGGTGGTTACCGGAATGTTATCAACAATAGTAACAGGGTCTTACTGACAGAGTTGTACACCAAGGTGTTTCCATAAGCAGAAAATTATTACTGCTTAGATTATATGTAGATCAAAGAAAGGTTAAACAACAAATGGACAGGAAAATGTGTTTAAACACCATGAATAGGAGTATATCATTCCCAAGATTAAGCAGGGCATGATATACGTGTCAGGAGATCAAAGTCATGACCATATAGTTAAAAGGGGTAAGAAGAATTACGATATGTACCCACACAACGATGTTGGATAGCTGATCAAGAAACATTTAGCATTGCGCGTACAATGTTCTTGTGGATCTTCGGAGTACCACAGACATGCTTCGAGATAGCACCGACATGGTCATTGGGTAAAGATCAGACTTTGAATATACAAAGGATCCATCAGGAACAACTTATAGAATAAGCCTTACATTTTCAGCAAGGAAAAGATGAGGATGTGGCCGACGGGCTCAGCGACAATTCATCGAGGGGGCAAGGATGGTATTTCCCATCATGAATTCGATTCACAACTTGGAAGAAGGCAAATCATTGTTGATGGTGATCACGACACATTTGTCGAAAGATTTCATGAAGATGTAATCGATCGGCGATGACATCAAGTCAAAGGAATGATGAAGCGAAATATACTGGAACCACGAGTACCGTCACAAACTTGAAATCAAGCTAGTTGTTCAAGGAGAAATGATATGCCAAGGAAGATCGGCGTAAGCTTAGCTCATTGTCGAAATTGTGCTCCGGGAAGAAGGACGTGGTAGCACAGTTAAAAGATGCACGATAATGAGATAGCCGATCAGGCTAGATATGACTTGAAGAATTAATGACTCATAAGCAATGGAGATTACTTAGAGTTATTGAATCGGAGTGCGGAATTGATTCACTTATCGGTGTCCTTGAGTGTCTAACAACTTAGAACCCGTGGAAAATTGGAATCGGTGAGAAGTAATACTTGAAGAACTCATAATAAGTAATATGGTTCTGTGACATTATCGAGATACCACGGGGTAATACTCGAAGATAGAGTAAAATCGAGGTTGGACAGACACATTGATCTGTATAAGACAAGCGTTTTAACTTGACCAAAAACTGGGATCAAAGAAAAACAATCATGGTCGAAACCACAGTTGCCAAGGGCCAAGCATAGATACAAGATGAACTTATATCAAGGGGATTATTATTATTATACAAGAAGCTTCCATGCTAAGTTCCACTTCGGGTCCGTGGGCATGAACACAAAGTTCAAGGTTAACTCCCACTTCTTCAATGCATAACGTTCCATTCACTTCTCGCTTCCGATGAATTCGTAGTATTGAAATTATATCCGCTAAAACACCAGAAGAGTATAACTCATGAAAACTCCCGGGTTCACACGGATTAGGGAAGGCATAGGTTCAACCCATAGGGGCATCTTAGGAACGTATACAACAAACTTAAAGAGAGAGAGAGGATACAATTTACCAAGGCGTTATGTACCAGGGGAAGAACTCACAAGGTGATTGAATATGAAGGACACTGTCGATAACAATCCAACAATGGATCGGGCGATCCACAACGGAGCTGATGTGGGTATCGGTACTCACTCAGAGGAAGAAGAATGTAAAGGCATCAGATTCAAGAATCACTTGATTTGTTCGATGCTTAATTAGAAAGAAATTATGGTTTTCAATACGAAGGATCAGAAGCAAACACTCTGATCAAGGATGTTTAAGTTGAAAACACTAAGTCGGACAATCAATAAAGGATTGAATTGCCGAGAACCAACTCATGTCTGGAATGACGTCTGAGTCGGAAAGATAATTCTATAAAGGATAACCCGATGATTGCGTGCATACGCACATATTGAATCAATAGGCCCAAAATGGCCAAGACAATGGATGTTAACGAAGACTACTAGTCATATGGAATTAACCATAATGCAAGCAGGCAATAACTTTAAGGGTAACAGGCTGCAGAGGATTTTCGAAACATCGAAAAGTATTCCGAAAATTTTTGGGAGACATATGAACAATCAAGGAGAACGGGTCCTCGATAAATGTGAGGAAATAACCGTGAGGGTTTTCATGCGAAATAAAACTGCCAGACAGTAAACTCAAAGGATTCTCGAGACAACGGAGAATATTTCGAGGCATCTTGTAACAACAAGAGCGACGAGGAATGATCGTGAGAATGACAAGGGCATACATATATCCATAGGGATATATCGGTGGTAGTGAATTACAAAGGCAATGAACACAAGTCCTCGGGTTAACAGCGGAGAGTATCTTCAGGGTCTTCTGGTGCAGCGGACGATCATCGATCATAAGGTGCTCTCCGGGTGAAAGTGATAACGAGATCCTAATGTTAGTTTTAGCAAATTTCATTTATCCCGAATAGGAGAGAGATAAGAGTCCCAGAGTATAGACGAGGAGTAAAAGATCCTAATACCACCCAATGGTGATGTGGGCCCGTAAGCCACACAACAAGTTAGTAAATTTGTTTTTCAAAGACTAGACTCAACTTCGGCCAAGGAGTTGGAAAGGGGGATTCCTACAGGCAGTCGGCTCTGATACCAACTTGTGACGCCCCCGATTTTGTCCGTACACTAATCATGCACGCAAATGTGTATGGCCAAGATCAAGGACTCACTGGAAGATATCACAACACAACTCTAGACACAAATTAAAATAATACAAGCTTTATATTACAAGCTAGGGGCCTCGAGGGCTCGAATACAAAAGCTCGAAAACACAAGAGTTAGCGGAAGCAATAATATCTGAGTACAGACATAAGTTAAACAAGTTTGCCTTAAGAAGGCTAGCACAAAAGTAGCAATGATCGAAAAGGCAAGGCCTCCTGCCTGGGACCTCCTAACTACTCCTCGAAGCCGAACTCCACGTAGAAACATCATCGGGATCCTCTGGGTCCGGGACTCCACCATCTGGTTGCGTCATCCGAGAAGAAGGAACAAAAGGGGAAAAAGGGGGAGAAAAGCAACCGTGAGTACTCATCCAAAGTACTCGCAAGCAAGGATCTATACTACAAATGCAATGGTATCTGTGTAAAGGGGTAATATAAGTGGGTTAAACTGCAGAATGCCAGAATAAGAGGGGGATAGCTAATCCAATCGAAGACTACGCTTCTGGCAACCTCCATCTTGCAGCAGTAGAAGAGAGTAGATGGAATAGTAACAAGCGTCAAAGCTTCTGGCAGCCTCCGTCTTGAGTAGCTGAAGAGTTCACCAAGTAACATCGTATAGCATAATCCTACCCGGCGATCCTCCCCTCGTCGCCCTGTGGGAAAGCGATCACCGGGTTGTATCTGGAACTTGTCTGGGTGTGTTTTATTAAGTATCCAGTTCTAGTTGTCATGAGGTCAGAGTACAACTCCGGGTCGTCCCTTTACCGAGGGACACGGCTATTCGGATAGATTAACTTCCCTGCAGGGGTGCACCACATAACCCAGCACGCTTGATCCCATTTGGCCGGACACACTTTCCAGGGTCATGCCCGGCCTCGGAAGATCAACACGTCGCAGCCCTACCTAAGCACAACAGAGAGGTCAGCACGCCGGTCTAAACCCTAAGCGCACGGGGGTCTGGGCCCATCACCCAATGCACACCTGCACGTTGCGAGGGCGGCCGGTAAGCAGACCTAGCCTCTCCTAATACCAGAGTAGGCTTTCCAGTCCAATCCGGCGCGCGCCGCTAAGTCGCTGACGTCAAGAAGGCTTCGGCTGATACCACGACGTCGAGTGCCCATAACTGTTCCCACGCAGCTGGTTAGTGCGTATAGACCAAATGGACAGACTCAGATCAAATACCAAGATCCTGTTAAACGTGTTATTATGAAATAACCGCGGACAACGACCAGGGCCAGGCCCACCTGTCTCCTAGGTGGTCGCAACCCGCCCTGTCGCTCCGCCACAAAGTAACCATCAGGGGGCTGTCGGGAACCCAGGCCCACCACTACCTGGGTGGAACCACCTGCCCCTTCAGCCCCCATCTCCGAATCATCATCATGTGTATGTAAAGTATGTATATAGTATATACCCGTGATCACAGCCAAGTGATCACGGCCCGATAGAATAGCAGGGCAGACGGACAAGGGTGTAGGGCCACTGATGGAGTACTAGCATCCTATACTAAGCATTAGGATGGCAGGTAAAGTATCAACAGTTGTAGCAACAATGGCAGGCTATGCAGCAGAATAGGAGTAACCGAACAGTAACATGCTACACTACTCTAATGCAAGCAGTAGAGAGAAGAATAGGCGATATCTGGTGATCAAAGGGGAGGGCTTGCCTGGAAGCTCTGCAGACGAAAGGAATCTTCGAAAGCGTAGCCGTAGTCGAACACCGAAGCATCAATGGTCTCGGGGTCTATCACAGTATCGGAGTCTACCAAAAATAAGCAACGAAGGGGAAACAAATAAATAACAGAGCAAACAATAGCACACAAAGCATAAAATGGAAATACGCAGTGCTACGTGTGACCTAACGCAGTGCTCGGTGATACAGGCGAAGAGGAATAACATCCGGGAAAGTATTCCCGGTGTTAGGCATTTTCGGGCAGATGAAACGGAGGGGAAAGTTGCATGTTCGGTATGATAGAGATGTGTGGCGGACGAACGGACCGCGTATTCGGATTCGTCTCATCGTTCTGAGCGATTTTCATATATAAAACATTTTCATCCGAGTTACAGATTATTTTATATGATTTTCTAAAGCTTTAGCAATATTCTAAAATTGTTATTAATTTAAAAGGACTTATTGCACCAGCATGACGTCATGCCGACGTCAGCAGAGTCAACAGTCAACTCTGACTGGGTTTACTGGTCAAGGGGCAGTGGGCCCAAACAGTCATTGATTGAGGTTAACTAAAATAGATAAATTAGTTTAGTTAGTGATTAGACTAAGTTAAACAAGATTAATTAAGTTAATTAAGTTAATTAATTAATATTTTTAATATTATTTTTAATACTTTTTTTTGTTGTTTTTTTTCTAAAAAAGGGGGGGCTGGGCCCTAGGGCCAGCTGGCAGTGGCTTGAGGCCAGCGGGGCGGGCGTTGACGGGTGCGGGCGCCCGCGCACCCGCACGGGGCGATAGAGGGAGCCGGCTGGTCCGGGTCGTGCCTGTCGCCACGGTGCGGCTCGCCGGCCGGCCGTTTCCGGCGACGGAAGCCGACGCGGCGGGGTGCGTAGGGGGCACCGGGGGCAAGCCCTCGCACGCCCGCACCCACAGGAGCTCGCGGTTGGCCGCGGGGCGGCCGGTAGCAGGTCCGGCGACGAGGCTTGGCGGCGGCGGAGCTCGGCGCTTGTGCGGGCGCGAAGGAAAGCGGTAGGCGCAGGCGAGCGAGGCGGGTGGCGGCCGGTGAGCGAGGCGGTGGAGGCACAGGTGAGTGCGAGGCGGAGCGGGGCTAGCAGCCGAGGACACGCACGGCTGTATTTGCAGCCGACAGCAGCGACATCAAGGGCACGACGGCGATGGCAGAAATCGACGGGGCGACGATGTGCAGCGGTGACGGCGTTGAGCGGGCCGGCGGTGGCGCTTGGCCCAGAAGCGGGCGAGGCGGGGTGTGTGGGTACTAGAGGCCGCGGAAGGAGGCGACGCAGCTGTCGGGCCAGGAGGGTGACCAAGCACGGCCGGCGCGCGAGGGTCGCGGTCTGGCGCAGGAGAGCGTGCGCTCTCTGCGAGCGCGGGTGCGGTGAGCTACGACGCCTAGGAAGGAGAAGGGATAAGGGGAGGGGCGGCGTAGGCTCACCTAGTAGGCACAAGGAGGCCCCGTGATTGCTTAGAAGCCGCAGCGGGCGAACGGTTCGACGGCGGACGACGGTGATGGAGGCGGTCGGCGACGGGGAAGAAGTGGTCGGGGCCGTGCTACTGGACCGTCCCGGCTCGCGCGGCTTGGCAGATGCGCCGAGGATGTCGAGGAGGAGCCCCTAGGACGATCCTAGGTGAAGGCGTCGGGGAGCACGCGAGGAGGCAGCCCGTGGCGACGACGGCGGCGGGTGTGTACTATGGGGAGGATAGGGACGAGAGGAGGGGGATTGAGAGGGCTAGGGTTTGCCAGGGGCTTCGGGGTGACCTTATTCACCAAGGAGAAGCCGTGGGATCGCCGGCGCTTGGGAGACAGCCATGGGATGGCCTCCACGTCCTGTGTCGATGAACGGAGAAAGGGGATGAGGGGAAGCTGGGCTGGGCCATGTGAAGCCCAAAAAGACAATGTTCCAAAGTTCTATTTTTTTACTGCTTAGATTTCTAGCTAATGTTTTCTATTTTTGTTTTGCTATCAAGTGATTTTAGTTAAGAGTGTAACTTAACACATATATACCAGGCATATGGTTTAAGTAGCACACAAGTTTGGAGGCAAAAAGAGTTAACTAATTAATTGTTTATTTTTGAAAAGGCCATTTTATTTGCTCTTGTACCAATAAAATAATTGTTGGGGTCAATTTAGGGAGCCAAGTGAAGCTTCTGTTATATCTTACACTTGCTTGGGTTATGACATATTATGAACAACTTTATTTAGCTGTTTAAAGAAACAATATTTCCACATTATTTTAGAATTTGAATTTGACTTGTTAAATGAATTTGAATTTGATCTCAGTGTGAAACAAGTGAGGTTTAGCAAAACTTTAATTATGATGATGTGGCATCATTAGAGTATTATTACTATAGCCTAACTACCGGGGTGTCACAGTGTTTCTACAAGTTCTGTCGGGCAGTGGTGGTAGTGTTTGGGCCACAATACTTGAGAACACCCAATGCGGAAGACACTGCTCGGATCCTAGCCCAGAATGCGGCAAGAGGATTTCCTGGGATGCTTGGAAGCATCGACTGCATGCATTGGAAATGGAAGAATTGCCCTTTTGGTTGGCAGGGGGTGTACACAGGCGCCAAAGGCGGTTGAAGTGTGGTGCTTGAGGTGGTAGCCACACATGACCTCTGGATTTGGCACTCCTTCTTTGGTATGCCAGGAACTCACAATGACATCAACGTGCTGCAGTGCTCTCCTGTTTTTGCCAAGCTCGTTGAGGGCCATTCTCCTCCGGTGAACTTCGAGATCAATGGGCACCAATACAACAAGGGGTACTACCTAGCAGATGGCATCTATCCGAGATGGTCGACATTTGTGAAGACGATCTCAAACCCTGCGGCAGGAGGCAAGAACGCCTGGTTTGCGAAAGTTCAGGAGGCTTGCAGGAAGGATGTCGAGCGGGCATTTGGTGTGCTCCAATCTCGATTCGCTGTTGTTCGGTACCCCGCTCACACCTGGTCCAAAGATCAAATGTGGGAGATTATGACTTGCTGTGTCATCTTGCACAATATGATCATCGAGAGCGAGCAAGAAGACCCAGTGTTTGACACTGAACCATACTAAAGACAGGGTCCTCTAGCCGAAGTTGATCACCATCTACCGGCAACTTGGACTGCCTATCTCAGTATGCGTCAGGAGATCCGAGACCCACAGGTGCATCATCAACTGCAGAAAGATCTGATTGAGCACCTATGGAGGCTCAAGGAGGACGCCGTGTGATGAAATACGAGTTTTTATTTGTTGAACTATATAATTTGTATTGAACTATTTGTTGTTGTACTATTTTGTTAAAGTATTTGATTTTTCTGTGATGAAATATGTGATAATAAATAATTGTGTTGATAATTGAATGCCGAGACAGGACAAAACCACGCCGAATATGGGCCTATTCTCGCCCATATGGGCCCTTTATTCGTCGAAATTGGGCTACAAAGTGGGCCAATTTCGGCGCCTGGGCCCGAGCTGGGGGCGACGACTGGGCGCAAAACCGCCCCCAGCGCCGATTGTATCGTCGGCTCGCCCCCACGGGGCGATTTTTAAGCGTCCTGGGGGGCCAATGGCCGGAGATTCTCTTAGAGAATTTCCAGCCGTTCGGCGTGCGAGGGACGGAAATAGCGCCTTATGGGGCTAGCCGGCGCGATTTTTGTTGTGGGGACGCTCGGGTTCCGACCCGTCGCCCCAAGTTGGCCCAAAATGTTGCTTTTTTAAAATGTAATTTGGCTAAATTTTGAATAAAATGACACAGGGCCACGGTGATTTTGGACGAAATTCAGGTGGTTTTCATTCATATTTGTACATAATTAAAAATCTAAAAAGTACGTCGCCGCCGTCATGAGCCTACTGCATGCCGCGGAGCCTGTAGAAGGCGGTGTAGTCGTCGTCGTTGTCGTCATCGTCCTTATTGCAACCCTGTTCTGGGTCGCCGAGGCGAATGGGGTTGGACGGTGCCGACGCCTCCTTGTCACTGTCGTCGAGAACGACGATGCCGCCCTCGTCCCGGCCGTGGCGCCGAGCGGCGATCTCCTCTAGGGCGCAGCGCTGGCGCTCCAGCTCCTCCTGCATGTAGTCGTCCCGCGCTCATTTCAGGCCGGTTTCGAGGTCAGCGGCCGTGGCGACGTACTCCTGCTTGACGACAACGGGCGGCATCACCGGCTCCTTCTTCGGCCTGAACAAGCGAAGATGGTCGCAGGAAGGAGGGGAAGGTTGATGGCGGCGTCCCTCGTTTATGACAAGGCTGCCGCCGCGGCTGCGCCGGCGTTCCGGCGTCTCCTGGGGCTCGACATTGACGACGGAAAGCAGCGTCGATGTGCCAGTGGAGTGGGAGCCGGAGGAACAGGAGGACGCGGCCGCCATGCGCCTCGGCAGCCACGAGCTGTCGCTCCGGCGCGAGAAGGACGGTGCCGGGTACTCCATCAGCGGCGAGTTGCCTCCCTCGATGTGCTCGAGGACGGCGTGGAGAGTGCGCCTGGTGATGCCCCACCACTGACGGCGGTAGTCGGAGTTGTGGCGCCGCCGTGGTGCCGGAGCGCCGTTCGTGGATGCAAGTTGGTCGGCTTGGCGGCGCTCGACGTACGCCGTCCACAGGGTGTTGTTGTCGGGGTCGTACCTCGACTAGTGTCGCCGCGGCGTTCAACGCCGGTAGACGACGGGGCATGGGGACTCCTCCGGCGCTGAGCCTCCACAAGCCCCACACGCGCATGTCGGGCGGCGTCGGGTAGTATGCCTCGTAGAGGAGGCACACCTTCCACTCGTGCAGATGGCGGCGGTCGAAGCTGTTGGCCGCCGCTCCGTCCCCGGGGACCGCTCGACCATCGGGGAAGGAGGAGAAAGAGCGAGCAAGGGCGTCGAAGGTGGTCGGCGGCGAGAGAGCTCTGGGAGGCGGGTGTGCGGCCAATGGCAACGATGGACGGTTTTATAGCGCGAGGGGACGGCAGCAGTACGGATGTGTGGCGGGAAGGGGCGAGACGCGTGGTGTATCATCTTCACTGCGCCGCCCGTGATCAATGAAAGGCCGATGGGCGGCAACCTTGGCATTGATTCGCGCCGGAGTCGAAGCGATGGAATGAGGACGACGATGCAGCCGTTGACTCAGCGGGCCCACGGGATGAGAATCCAGCGCGGGAAGGTTTTGGCGTATTTTTCCTTTCGCCCGGCGCCCCCGATCAGGCCCAATGCGCTGGGTTCGGCCTGAGTTCGTCGGCGCCAATTTCAGCCCTAACTCGAGAAATTTGGGCTTTTGGGGACGCGACTGGGTCCTTTTTTAACGCCGGTGATAAAAAAGCGACCCGGGGCCTGTTGGGGAGGGGGGGTGGCGAGTGGAGATGCTCTTATAGGTTTGATTCCTCGCCCTCTTCTTTTTTTGGAGGGATTTTCTTTGTAGGAAGCACTCGTCATGGGCCGGCCAACGAACGATCGATGGGTGTGCATGACACCGCATAATGCGGCGAATAGGGTTTTCCCTCCTAATCCTCGCACTACGCGGCGCTAGCGGAGCAAACGGGCACTACCGCACGCGCTTAGGCTAGGATGCCAGCCCATTACAGCGTTGTGCACCCTTGTTTATTTCTTTCGTTTTCTTTTGTGTTTTTTTGCGTCATTAAGAATGATTGGCATTTCAAAAAAGATTCCAAATTAAAAAACAATTCATTAATTTGAAAAAATGATCTAAAAAATGTTTTCCAAATTTGAAAAAAAATGCATGATTTGAAAATTGTTCACTGGTTTCATAAAATGTTCCAAACTTTTAAAAGTGATCACAGATTTAAGAAAATGTTTGCGCTTTTTTCCAAAATTTTAATAAACAATCGCATATTTAAAAAATGTTCACGAATTGGAATAATGTTCCCGGAGTTCAGAAAATGTTCATAAATTTCAAGAAAATTGTGAATTCAGAAACTGTTCACGATTTAAAAAATCACTGGTTTTTAAAAACATTCATGGATTGCAAAAATGTTCCCAGATTAAATAAAATGGTTGTCGATTCCAAAAATGTTTGTGAATTTCAAATTTTGCTCACAAATTTCAAAAAATGTTCATCACTTTGAAAAATGTGTCAGATTTTAAAAAAAATTCATGAATTCGAAAATGGTCTCGTGTTTCAAAAAATGTTCGTGAATTTGAATACTGTCCCGTATTTTAAAAAAATTCGTGAATTTGAAAAACTATGCATGATTTTTTTAACATGAATTTGAAAGAAAACAATTGTGGATTTAGAAAACTTCATGAACTCAAAAAAGTTAACGAGTTTGAAAAAGGTTCATGGATTTCGAAAAAGGGAAAAGAAAAACCAAAAAAGGAAAACCGGATTCGAAGAAGGTTCTAGAACCTTCCAAAAACTGTTGGGGAGAAAATCGGAATGGGCCGACCCATGGAGAGGATGGGGCGCAGGGGGTAGGGGTGGGTGGCTACATGCAAAATCGGAAGCGCCCATCCAGAGCGTCGTACCGTGAGACCTGGCCAGTGGCATGGCCGGACACGCCAATATAAAGGCTTGGTATGGCACGACCCATGTCGGCCTTTTATAATGAGGTCATGTAGTGCCATTCTGAAGGCCTTGGTTCGAGGATCGGCTTGTCACACGCCATTAAAAGGCCGGCAAGGCCCGGCATGCTTGTGGACCGGCCTTTGTTCATTTTTGGCCCTTGAGGGCTGCTTCGGCCTTCTTGGTCCTTTTGTTTTTTAGGTTCAAAGGCCAAAAAAGTCCAAAAAGGTCGGAACAGTCTTAAAAAGGCCGAAACAACCTCAAACAGTGCTAAAAGGGCCTACTTGGGCCGCATGCCGCCACGTGCCCAGATGTGTCGTGCCGACCCATGAATAAAAGGGACGTGCCGGGCTGGCCTTAAGGCTTGGCTTCGGGGATCGGCTTTGTTCCGTGGCGTCCCGGCCCTTTTATTCGCATATTGTGCCAGGCCAAAAATTCGTGCCCACGGGTGGCGCCTTAGAAGCACGGTCCATATGGCCAGGTCTGGACATGACTTGACACAAAAATCTGGTAGCAATCTGCGGCCTAAGAGCATCTCCAACAGCCGCGCTTAGCGCCGCGCCCAAAAAAAGCATATGCCGCGCGCGTAAGGTCTGCTTTGCCGCGCCGCGCAGTGCTGGCTCCAGCAGCAGCGCTATAATGCAGCGCGCGCGTGCTGCTCCAGCGGTGCCCAAAAATACAGCGCGCGCACACTTTTTTTTTCATACTTAAAATTGCATTAAAATAAAAAGATACAAAGTTATTTTACATATTGCAACTAGATAGGTAGTTCGAAAACATAGATAGATAGTTCTAAAACATAGATAGATAGATAGATAGTTCGAAAACATAAAAAAAAACTAATCGCTCCAGTCATCTTCATCATCACCGGCTTCGTTGTTGCTGTCGGAGGAGGTTGACAACCAGATGTCGAACCAACGGTCATCTTCTGCGGTGAAGATCGTTCTCCCGCCTGCATCGCGGATGGCGCACTGCTGACACGCCAATTCCCTCCGACGACGCCTGTCCTCGCGGCGACGTTCCCAGTACTGCTGCTCGGCGGCGACGTCCTCCGGGTGGAGCCGGCGCCACTCCGCCATGCGCCGCTCGTCCTACTGGGCGACGAGGAGGCGGTTCTGCGACGCCATGTGCTCCGCACGGTCTCGCGCGGTGTGTAGACGAGGCGGCGGGGCGAGCTCCAACGCCTGCTCGAGCGTGCGGGCGTCGTCGAAATTCATCTGACGGCGCGGCCTGCCTAGGCGCCACGCCGCCGCATCGTACGCGCGGGCGGCCTCGTGCGCCGTCTCGTAGGTGCCGAGGGGAAGCCGGAGATCGCCGGAGCGTATCTCGGCGTAGAAGCCGCCGCCGTTCGGGCGCTCGCGGACGCCGCGGTAGCCCGACGAAGAAAGGCGGCGCGGCGGCATGGTGGCGCGTCGGGGGCGGCGGCGGTGCTCCGGTGCGGCGGCGCTCGGGGGCGGCGGGCGCAAGAGAAAGGGAGAGAGAGGGAGAGAGAGCGCGGTGGAGCGAGGACAGCGCGCGCGCGCGGCGTTTTATAGGCGCGCGGGAGGAGCCGCCGCAAAAAAGGCGCGCGAGAGGCCACCGTTTCGCGCGCGCGCAAGCGGTTCCCGCGCCCGCGTTTTTCCCGCCGCCGCTGGAGCGCGGAATTCTGCCCCGCGCGCGCGAAATCGCCAGTTTAGCGCGCGCGCGCCTGGAGATGCTCTAAGAATAGAACCTGAGTGTGTCTGAAGACCCCCATCGGCCATTGGGCTTGGTTGCTTCTTTCAACAAGCCCGTTCCCAAGGTAAAGAAACCATCACAAGAAACAGAAAAAGAAAGGGTTTGTCTATATCACATCTAGACTAGATGTGAGATATTATCTCACATCTAACTCCCTCATCCTTAAAATATAGGGTTTTTATCATTTATGCCACCAGTTGTGTTTCACTACTCAGTTTTACCATTAGAAGTTACAACTACTCAAAAATGCCATCGACCCGTGAGATGCTTGCTCGAAAATGCCATTAGATATCTCAAAAATGCCATCGTTCCGTTAGATGTTTGCTCAAAAATGCCATTAGACATTGTTATTTCAAGGTAAAGCCCGTTGACTATGTTATATGACAAAAATAAGCCTAGACCCACATGTCAGTTCTCTCTATCTCACAATGATAAGTGTGGCCCCACTTGTCAGGAGTAACCAAGTGAACAATTTTACAGGAAAATAAGAACGCCGTTGGCATCAAGTAGGCCCCACACTTTATTGTAGTGAGATGGAGGGAGAGATGGCATGTTGGTCCATAGGTATTTATGTCATTATAACATGGCAAAAAAGATTTTAGATCACAATAATGGTGTATAGTGGCATTTTTTAGCATGTGTGTAATGAAGCGATGGCATTTTGGAGCAGTTGAAATTCATAGTGGCAAAACTGAGTAGTGGGACACAACCGGTGGCATAAATGATAAAAACCCTAAAATATATGAGAGACTTTAAAAACAAAAATTAAGGGTGAGAGAGTTAGATGTGAGATAATATCTCACAGCTAGATGTGAAATAGCAAACCTGAAAAAGAAAAAGCAGCATAATAACCTTTCTGCATAATTGCCAGTGAATCAAGAGATCAAAAGGATGAGCAACAAGAGGGAACAGAAAGAAACCCGAGGAGTCTGCAAACAGTGCTGTCGATTTGTACAAACAAATGCCATGCCTCAAAAAAGAAAATTTAACTATCAATCGTATTCAAAATCAAGCACAGCCAATTGAAAGACAAAATCCAAAATCAATTTCAATGCATAACGAGATTCAATGGGATTATTGTACAATGCATACATGCAGCTGCCTGTGGACCCTGGCCACTGTTCTTATTGGCCAAAATATACATCCAGTGAAATGAAAAAAAAAACAATGTCACTTGACATTCTAATCAGAATTATTGCATGACAAGTAAAAGAGACACTTGCCTTTCATTTTGTAGCGTTGCTCCATTGTTGCTCCAGGTATAATTGCACCGATAGTTTCTACTGTCATGCTCTGAGAAGGATCAGAAGTTCAGAACCTCCAGGCTCCAGCAACACATGATCAGATATTTAATTATTAATAGAGGCATATATGCTGGCAAGATTATGAAAGATGGGACAATGATAACCAGATAATTAGTTCTAGAGAAAACCAAATCTTGTATTTCAGCGCTGTCCACAAATATTCATATCATACAGAACGCATATCCTGAACTTATTTGGTAGCATGATTTTGTAAGTTGGTTGCGTGATTTTATGGATTTCACCTCTAGTCTACCCCAACTTATTTGGGGTTAAAGGCTTTGTTGTTGTCGATGAACTTTTGTAAGTTGGTCGCGTGATTTTATGGGTTTCGTCTCTAGCCTACCCCAACTTGTTTGGGACTAAAGGCCTTGTTGTTGTTGTTGTTGATTTTTTGCAAAGATCAATGAACCTTTTCAAATTCCATGAACCGATGAGCTTTTTTTCAAACTCGATGTTTTTTTCCCAAAAATTGATGATTTTTTTTTCATAATTGCTGCACATTTTTTTCAAGATCGTTGAGCTTTTTTTGAATTTTGTGAACTTTATTTCATATTTAATGAACTTTTCTCAAATCATTTTCAAACAACTCAAAAATCTAAGCAATATACACTTTGCGTTGATATCACTCACTAGCATTCAGAAGCGATGTAGCGGCGTGAGTCCGATTCTCTATACCTCCACTTTTTTCGCGTGGCTTTTTCGCGCTATAATTCAGTACCGCATTCGTGGGCCGGCCCACTATGCGTTACAGTGGGCGCCAGTATGCTTCCGTGGCGTTGAACACACGAAATACTCCCTCCGTCCGGAAATACTTGTCATTAAAATGAATTAAAAGGGATGTATTTAGATGTATTTTTGTTCTAGATATATTCTTTTTTGCCTATTTTGATGACAAGTATTTTCGGACGGAGGGAGTAAGAGTTAGGAGCACCCCTCCGCCGTGCAGGTCGATTAGTAGGACGTCCCGGCTGGACAAGGGTCGAGATGGGAGCTAATATTTCACACGTTATGCGACGCATATCGACCAGATGTGCAAACACTCACGCTGTTGGTTGGACCAATAGATTTTCACCCCGTAGTGACCAACTCATGTGTTTTAGCCTCCTCGGCTGTTTCTTTACCTAGCGCTCGCTGGCTTACAGAAAAATATTTGTGAATTTGAAATGTATTGATAAGTTTCTAAAAATGACCATGAATGTGATAAAAGAATATCGATTTAATTTTTTTACAAACGTTTTTAGGAAATGCGAGTTAAAAAATGTTCGTCAATTCAAATAAATTCCATGAACGAAAAAAAGTTTGTGAGTTAAAAAAATGTTCACGAATTGAACAAATTCCCATGAATCCACAAAATGATCGCAAATTAAAAAATCTTCTTGAGTTTTGAAAATGCTCGCGAGGATGAAATATCTTTACTAATTTCAATAAACATGCAAGTTCGAAAAATGTTCACAACTTTCGAAACAAATGTTCATCAGTTTGGCAAACATGTTCATAATTTTTACATTTTTTTCTCAATTTCGAAAAGTTTTCCCTATTTTTTTTAGAAAAGTCACAATTTTGAAAATTATTCACAAATTTTAAAAATATTCATGAAATTTAGAATTTTTCACAAAATCTAGAAAAGTTCATGTTTTAAAAAAGCATTTACAGATTCAAAATATGTTCTTAAATTTTACGAATGTTCATGTTTTTATAAAGCATTCTTAATTTTTAAAAATGTTCAAGAAAAAAAGGAAAGAAAAACAAAAAGCAAAGAAAAAGATAGAAAAGGACAAAAATATATATATGGGAGATGGCATGATCCATCATAAGATCATGACGAAACAAATATATATAAAGAAATAACACGAAAAATAAAGGAGTGCTGTACAACCAAACTTGGGAAAAACTAAAATAGGCCGAGTACGCGTTTCGTCGCCATGCAGCGACCCTACGCGCCAAATGGGAGTCGTGGAAAGTATGTTCTGTAATAATGGGCTGGAATAGAAAGAAAAATATATCGTGTCTTTTTCGTAAACGACTATGTCTCACTTCTAGCGAGACAGAGCCGATCGCGTCAAGTGACGTGGGAATGACCGCTTGGAATAAGCGGTTAGCTGTCTCAAAAACAATCAACAACTAAAAAAAAGTGACGTGCGAATGACCGCTTGGAATAAGCAGTTAGCTATCTCAAAAACAATCAACAACTAAAAAAAAGTGACGTGGGAATGAGCTGGCTCAGTAGCACTATTCATTGGTTTCAGTTTACGACTGTTCGCTTCTTATTATGTTCATTTTATTTGTCTTTTATTACTTTTTATTATATATTAAAGAAAGTGTACTCCAAAACCATTCTCCCATCACTAAACATGCAATCAAAACCGTTTGGAGTTGCCATGTTTCGCGCCACATGTATGACACTTATCATGATCCTTAGTTTATTTGCTTTTAGCACATACTCCCTCCGTTCTAATTTACTCGTCGTGGTTTTAATTCAAATTTGAACTAAAACCACGACGAGTAAATCGGAACGGAGGAAGTATTTATGAATCTGTTTTCGCAGTGTTTCCGGGGCAACACCCGTGCATGATATTGTTGCTCTATGATGTGTCTTGCCATGATTTTGTTTGCGCTGATGGGTGGGTGGTACATTGGGAATCTCCCATTCGGTATGATATTGTTGCTCTATGATGTGTCTTGCCATGATTTTGTTTGCGCTTATGGATGGTACATTGAGAATCCCCAACATTCTTATGCATTTTTTTTTCAGTATCTTGTTAGTAACTCTATTGGATCAAGGCGTTTCTGTAACAGAAAATCGATGGGATGCCTGTTTCCTCAGAAAGATCAAACTATTGGATCAATGCATCAAGTCATTGCGACAATTCAAAATTAACAGCACAAAATCTGAACTTGGAGAAGACCAGAAATTAGCTCGTCGGCGAGTGGGCTGGCACAAGGTGACGAATATTGACAAGCACAAAATGTAGCAGCGACAGATTCCAGAGAAGAGCAAAGATGAGAAAGATGCATCCGGCGGTACGTATCATTTCCACACAGCTTAGATCAAATGCGCACACAGATGAAAGGCCAAGACAAGAAGGGGGGAAATTACAGGGGGGAAGACGCTAGCTAGCATCCGCGCATGCAGAGGGTAGAAAATAGAATCACGAAGCACTACTAGCGGTACTTCCTGGACGAGGAGTTCATGAACCTGATGCACTCCTCCACGGCTTCGCTCTTGTGGGAGTCATCGGCGACGACCACCGGCCCGGACTGCCGCCTGCTACTGTTCCTCGCCGGCGTGCACTCCGGCGAGCGTGAGGCAGCACTGGAACCGGAAGACCCTCTCCTGCTCGGCGCCGACCAGAATGCCGTGACGACGCTCACCCTGGCGCGCCGGTAGAACCTGGCGGCCGTCCACCGCGCGGTCCTCAGCAGGCGGCAGCCGCCCCGCGCCTGCCCCGGCCGGACGTCCCGTTCCCTCCGGTCAGCGGAGCTGCTCGGCCGCCGGGAGAACATAGGGTTGGCGCTGGTGGTGGTCTCCGGGCTGATCCTGGTGCACTCGCTGCCCTTCCTCATTGCCGGCCGGATGGATGGATGGATGGATGCCTAGGTTGCTTGCTAGCCCAAGACGGCGGGTCAGTGTCTAGGTATCACACCAGGGTGGCCTAGGCACGCCTCGTTTTATAGTATGATGAGGCAAGGCAAGGCCGCCGGAGTATCTATCTCCCTGCTCAAAGGAAAAGCAGGCTGGCTGGTACACCACAAGTATGTGACAAGAGCGTGAAAGGCATGGCTCAGAAAAAAGGAAAAGAGGCAAAGCGGGGAGACAAGGTAGTGAAAGGAAAGTTTGGGTGGTCTAATTGACCGCCAAAATGGTAGTCCTCCCGATCAGATCACGCAACCCGATGAAAGAGGTGTACGCATCGGCCCTTCCAGATCGTTCAATACATGACCGCCAAGGCTTGGCTTGCAGCTTTCATGAAGAGGAAACATGACAAGAATAGGGGTGTGGGGCGCACCGGCGCAGTATATTCTTGTTGCCTAGCGGTGGTGGTGGTGGCCGGAGAATATCTCCCGTGGAAGCGAGCGGCGCGGTGCGAGCAGATCTCGCGAACCCAGCCGAGGTGCCCTGAATGGGAGAGAAAAGGGAAAGGGGGGAAAGGGACGCGGTCGATGCAGCGAGCGAGGGGCGCTGGGCCGGGCGGCTCTTTTGAGGCCGGCAGGCCGGACCCCCTCCCGCCCCGGCCAATGGCGCCGCGCACCAGCTCACAGAAGGCGACGCCCCGCCGCTGGGCCGGGGGGACATGGAATTGACGGGGCGGGGCACGCGACGGTGCTCTTGCTCGCCGCGACGCGAGGGACAGGGTGGGGGCGCGCGCGCCGTTCGAGGCACGGTGACATGGGACGCGACGTGTGCGGCATGGCATGGACGACCGGACCGGTGGCCGCCGCGGGCGCCAATCATTGCGCAGTCGCGGGGGGACGTTTTCTCTCGGGACACGGGACCCTGCATGCATCGCTGCTGATCGATCGACGACGGGCGGGCAGGCGGGTAGGCAGCCAGGCCCCCCCTGCTCTGTGTGCCTGCTCCAGCAGACAGATCGCTGCGGTACGGCGGCGTGCTCTGGCTCTGCATGCAGTCGTCTTTCGCGCGCTGGCTCGCGCCCTCGTTGCTTTCCCTGCCCGCTTCGGATGCTGATTGTTCCGGCCGAGTTGTCCTGATACAGGTTTCATGGTGTGACGGGTCATCTTGGAGACCGGACCGGGAGGTGCGGTTTTTCTTGTCGTTTTGAGAATCCATCCCCGCGCTTTGACTGGACCCCGCCACGTAGTACCGTTCAGTTCTTGAATTCAGGTTTGCATGCATGATTGCTCGGGTGCAAATGGAGTAGTATTTCTTGGGAAGTGACACGACTGTTTTCTAGGGCAATCAACGGCTTTGCATGGTTCGTTGACGGGCAAGCTTTACCAACGCTAACACGTCACTAATGCAGTTATGCACACGAACACGTTATCATCTCAAATCTGAGTACACGGCTCATCCAAAACGCATTACACGAAACTGATCCTCCAAACCAAAATAAATGTTGGTCCTTGCCAAACCCTGCTACTCCTTGACCGAATGCCCAAATCGGGAGGCACAAGACATGGACGGGACCATTCATTCAGTTTCACTCATAGCGTCCCCACAGAGAAAGTTTCACTCACAAGTTTTTTTACGCGACATATGGTCCAGTATAGAAGACCTAAAGCATGGCGTGGTGGGTAGGAAAACATTTCACTCCAGTAGGTCGCCTTTCTTCTGGGAGGGTCTTCCATGATGCTGGGTGCAGAGCTAAGGCAACTCGGCACGTTACAAAAGTTGCATTATTAGGGTCGTACGTACTACTACAGCAAAAAGGAAAAACAACCCAGTTACCCAAAGGCGCACTTCACCCAGGAACCTCGAAACGCAACCAGGGTGCTAGAAGCCTTGACCGGTTCTCGCCGTCGCGTCGAAAAAGACGCGGTAGATTTTTCTTTCTCTCCTCCGGCCCATGATTACGGGCCCTTCTTTCCTCTTTTCTTTTGCAGTTTTATTACTTGGACTGGACTACATATCTGAGAAGGCGCTACTTCGCGCGTAGGACGGCGAATAGCCACCAATCGCGCACAACCATCCAACCACCACGCATTTTCGGCCGGCCGATGTGGGGGCTGGACGCTCCTGTTTTTTTTCTTCCTTTTCCTCTTTTTTCATTTTTTCCTTTCTATTCTTTTCTGTTTTTCCCATTGAGAACTATTGACAAATCTTAATTTCTATGTTTTTTTTCTTAATTTCAAAAACAGTTCACGAATTCAAAAAATCATCATGAATTTGAAAGATTTTCGGGATTTCACAAAGTTATTTAAAAAAAATACATGTGCAAAAATTACTTGCAATTTTAGAAAATTCTTCCCAAAAATAAAAAAATGATCATCTATTCAAAAATATGTTCAAGAATAATCTTCACACATTTCAAAATATGTTTGTAAAATCTAAAAAATGATCACGAATTTCAAGAAATGTTCCAATTGTTTAAAAAAATGTTCAATAGTTTTAATAAATCTTACTAAATATTAAAATTTCAAAAACGTGTAAAACATTGCAAATTTATAAAGAATTCGTGACTTCCAAACTGTTTATGGGTTTTAGAATATTTTTAGTGAATTTTTTAAAAAATCACACACTTGTAAAATTTATAAACAACACACGACTTACAAAATGTTCATGAATTCAAAAATATTCACGATTTTCAAAAAAAAGTTCAAAATTTGGAACGTGTTCGCCAAAGGAAAAAGGAAAGCAAAATTGAAATGAAAAAGAATAAGGAAAGAAAAGTGGAAATAAATAAAGAAAAAACGAAAATAATAATGATAAAAACAATAAAAAAATGTTTGGGATGATTATAAAGCCTCCCCAAAATCGGAAGAGGGAACCTGTGGTAGTTGGGTCGTACCAAATTCATGTAGCGACCAACCGGGCGTGCGTTTGGTCGACAACGGTCGACGGGAGCTCCTCGTTAGTGCCCTTTTTTTCCAGAGAAAACCTATAATATTTTCATACTCATAACAATTACAGGTACACTATTCGGATCTAAGATTCAAGAAAATACAAAGTAACTTCTATGACTAAGATTCAAAATGAGATCTCTTGGAAACACCTACTTTGTGGTACCAATCCTTACTAGAATAAATAATCCCAAGACTTAGGTAGGGAGGCTGCAATGGACTGAAGCAACAATGTTGTCACTCTTTCACCTGTAGGAACATTACGAGTATTGTTTTTTCAAAGCGTATTAAGTTGCCCATCTAAAAAGGTGGGAAGCCTTGACCGATGAACATATTTGGGTCGAGGATGATCCCCTAGAAGTGCAGGACATTTACGGTGTAAATTACTGCCAGATCCCTCGGTAGGGGTCCAAGCGCCGCTGGAAGTCTTAGATCGGAGGTCGCGAAGAGGGTTTATCCAGGTTTGGGCCTCTGTAGAGTAATACCCACATCCTGCTTTGTTATATATTGTGTAGGGATACCTCATGCGAGGGGTTATAATGGTGTATGAGATTGCTACCAAGAGTTGTTATCTGAGAGAAGATGATCTAGGGGATCACCTGATACATCTCCAATGTATCTATAATTTTTTTATTGTTCCATGTTGTTATAGTATCAATCTTGAATGTTTTACATACATTTTCTAGCAACTTTATATCATTTTTTGGGAATAACCTATTAACATGGTGCCCAGTTTCAGATGTTGTTTTTTTGCTTGTTTTATACTTTACAGAATATCAATACCAAATGAAGTCCAAATGCCACGAAACTTTCTAGAGATTTTTTTCTACCCAGAAGACACCCAGGGAGCCCAAGAGGTGCACCAGAGGAGGCCCGTGGGGCCCACTAGGCACCAGGGCGCGCTAGAGGCCTCATGCGCGCCCTGGTGGTATTGGAGCCCACGAGAAGCTTCTCCACCGACCTCTGACTCTATAAATACCACAATATTCCAGAAACCCTCGAGGAGTCGACGAAAAATTGTTTCAGTCGCGGCAAGTTCCAGAACCACAAGATCCAATCTAGAGGCCTTTTCCGGCACTCTGCCGGAGGGGAACACGATCACAGAGGGGTTCAACATCCTCATTGGTGCTCCTCCGATGATGCGTGAGTAGTTTACCAAAGACCTACGGGTCCGTAGTTAGTAGCTAGATGGATTCTTCTCTCTTTTTTTGATCTCCGATACAATGTTCTCCTCGATGTTCTTGGAGATCTATATGATGTAACTTTTTGTTGCGGTGTGTTTGTTGAGATCGATCTATCCATACATGATTATTATAGCCTCGTATTTCTTCTTCGATATTTTGGCTTGGTTTGACCAACTAGATTGATTTATCTTGCCATGGGAAGAGGTGCTTTGTAATGGGTTCGATCTTGTGGTGCTTAATCTTAGTGGTAGAAGGAGACTAGACACGCATGTATCATTGCTATTGAGGATAACAATATGGGGTCTATTCCTACATGAATAGATCTTATCTACATCATGTCTCGTTCTTATTGCATTACTTTGTTTTTTCTTGAACTTAATACACTAGATGCATGCTGGCTAGCGGTCCATGTGTGGAGTAATAGTTGTAGATGCATGTAGGAGTCGGTCTACTAATCTTTAACGTGATGCCTATATACATGATCATTGTCTTGGATATCTTCATAATTATTTTCTTTTCTATCAATTGCCCAATAATAATTTGTTTACCCACCGTATGTTATTTTCTCGAGAAGCCACTAGTGAAATCTACGGCCCCCGAGACTATTTCCGATCATATATTTTCAGATCTATTCTATCAAAAACCCAAAATTACTTTGTTGTGTTTTATTTGCTTTTATCTTATCTGCATCTATCAATCTATCTATCTTTCATAGTTCAATACCTTTGAGGGATTGACAAGCCCTCTACAAGTTGGGTTGCAAGATTTGTTGTTTGTGTGTAGGATTTATTTACATGGTGTTGCTTGGTTCTCCTACTGGATTGATAACCTTGGTTTCATAACCGAGGGAAATACTTACCGCTGTTGTGCTGCATCATCACCTCCTTTTCATAGAATTTGCGAATCCGGGTCACAAGTAGAAGGAAGAATATCTGGCGCCGTTACCGGGGAGGATCAAGTCAAGATAGTCTCCCATCAACTTGCCAATTTCTGGCGCCGTTGCCGGGGAGACATCATCAACATCTATCAGGTTCTTACGCATAAACTCTCATCTCCTTACAATTACCGTTGGAAATATGCCCTAACGGCAATAATAAAGTGGATAATATATATTTCCTTAATCATGATAAAGGTTTACTATTCATGCTATAATTGTATTGATCCAAAACTTAAATACATGTGTGAATACATAAACAAATACAGAGTCCCTAGTAAGCCTCTACTAGACTAGCTCGTTGATCAAAGATGGTTAAGGTTTCCTAACCATAGACATGAGTAGTCATTTTATAAAGGGATCACATCATTAGTAGAATGATGTGATGGACTTGACCCAACCGTAAGCTTAGCATCAGATCGTTTTAGTTATTTGCTATAGCTTTCTTCATGTCAAGTATCTGTTCCTTCGACCATGAGATCATGCAACTCCCAGATACCGGAGGAATACCTTATATGCCATCAAACGTCACTTCGTAATTGGGTGATCATATAGGTGCTCTACAGGTATCTCTGATGGTGTCTGTTGGGTTGGCATGGATTGAGACTGGGATTTGTCACTCTGTTTGACGGAGAGGTATCTCTGGGCCCTCTCGGTAATATAACATCACAAGAAGCCTGCAAGCAATGTGACTAAGGAGTTAATCATGGGATCTTGTATTACAGAACGAGTAAAGAGACTTGTTGGTAACGAGATTTAACTAGGTATGAGATACCGACGATCGAATCTCGGGCAAGTAACATGTCGATGGACAAAGGGAACTGCATACGGGATTAACTGAATCCTTAACATCGTGGTTAAACCGATAAAAGATCTTCCTGGAATATTTAGGAACCAATATGGGCATCCAGGTCCCACTATTGGTTATTTACCGGAGAGGTGTCTCGGTCATGATTACATGATTCCCGAACCCCTAGGGTCGCACGCTTAATGTTCGTTGACGCTAGAGTAATATTGGGATATTTGACGAGTGGTAGCCAAATGTTGTTCGAAGCCCTGGATGAGATACGGACGTCACGAGGAGTCTCAGAACGGTTAGGAGGTAAATATTTATATACGGAAAGTTGTTTTCAGGTTCCGGAAAAAGTTTCAGTTTTTTCGATATTGTACCGGGAAGCTTCCAGAAGGTTCTGAAAACTTCCAGAGGAGTCCGGAAGTCCGCCAAGGGTTCCACCATGTCCCAAGGGTTAGCATGGGTTGAGGGGAGGCGTCCTGGCCTTATTGGGCCAAGCGCACACAAGTACCTCAAGGCACATGCAGTTGGGAAAGGTGGAAAGTCCACTTTTGTATGCAAGGGAAGGAGGAGGGCTAGGATTCCATATCCTCCCGCCTTGGCTGCACCCTAAGGTTTAGAGGGGCTGTTCCCCACACCCCTCCACCTATATATACAAGGGAGGGGGCACTCCAAGAGGACAGACCAAGCCCTTGGCGCCCCTCTCTCTCTCGTTACTCCTTAGTTCCACCGCCTCATCCCGGCGATGCTTAGGGAAGCGTTATCGGTGCTCCACCGCCACCATCACCACCACACCATCATGCTGGTTGTGATCCCATATACTTCTCCCCTCCCGCATGCCGTGTCAAGAAGGAGGAGACGTCATTGAGCCACACGTGTGCTAAACTCCGAGGTGTCGTCCGTTCGGCACTAGATTGATTGGATCGTGATTGGATGGCGAAGAGTACGACTACATCGACCGCGTTATATACGATTCTGCTTAGCGATCTACAAGGGTATGTAGATGCTCTCCCCCTCTCGTAGCTATGCATCTCCGTCATAGATCTTGCGTGTGCTTATAATTTTTTTTGTTTTCATGCAACGTTTCCCAACAACTACATTATTTACCATTTGCCTCTCATTTTCCTCTCCCCCATTTCTAAAACATTTTTACATAAACACAGAAAATTTGCCTTTTATGTGCCTTTTTCATTTGCTTTATGTCTTACTTGGTTTGTTTGCTTGTTTTTTTGGCATAATTGCGTGTTTATTGCAAATCAGAAAACAAAAAGCTTATGGATCCTCATCCACTTGCTAATATTTTTGAAAGATCCAATTATGATAAACCAATTTCTAGTGAATTGAGTTCACTAGATTATCTTTATGAAGTTTTGCTTGAGATTCGTGAATCCAAAAATTATGATGAAGTGTTAAAAGAAGAAATTATAAAGTGATTCACGATAGCTCCTTGAATAAAAAGCATGATTACAATGATATTATTATAAATTCTATTAATGCCAGTTGTGCTAATAATATGCAAAACCTGAAGCTTGGGGATGCTAATTTTGCTATGTCCAAAAACTCCTATGGAAAATGTCAAAATGGCGTCCCTCTCCTCCTCCTCCTCCACCACCAAGCCATGGCGTCCCTTGACCTAGGAATCTATGGAAGGCCTCCTACACGGGGATTTCTCGCCCGGCCTTGCGGTCGCGGCTTAGGTGCGCTGCCATTTTGGATCTTATGTTCACTTCTCCCCCTCTGGATCGACCAAGGAATTTCTCTTGGTCGTATACTTCTCGTCGACATCCTTTTCTCTTACTGAAGAATCAGTGGCCATTGCTCTACAATGCTGCATCGGGGGTCTCCCTTCTGGTCTAAATGTGCAACATCTTGAAGGTAGATCCTTTCGATTCTCCGTGGCTTCAAATCATGTGGGACACTTCATCTATGGCTTCAAGGATCGAGTTTGGCCTGACTTTGTTTGTCATTTTCAACTTTATCGCCATGGTTCCATTCGATCAAGTCATTTGGACAACTACTGGCATTCAGACACTCATAGTCCGGAGGTTGCTTCTCGCTCTCCAATTGCGATCAAATGAAAACTCACATTCCTGGTAGATGGTCGTTGCAATGATTCTAGTGCTCATGCGGAACTTCAAAATTTTGCTCATGCATTGCCGTCGACAATGGCCACTGTGCCGGAATCAACATCTAAAGATTCATTGCCGACGAAGGACTTTTTTGCCATTGTGGCTAATTCAAATTCTATTGGTAAGGCGCCATCCACGGAGCAAGTTTCGTCAGCATTAGTGATAGATATTACTTTTGGTAGCCTCCCATCAATTCATTTTGACAGAGTTATGGCACATGCAAAATTTGAAGGCTGTCGGTTTAGGTGAGAAACTTGGCAATCTATTCAAAATTTCATCCTATTGCATATTATGGATTTTCGGCGCGGCGGTCACTCGGATCAACACATTGCAACTGTTTGGAAATTAAGCAGTGTCCCCTCACCGGAATATATCTACATACGTTTAAATTTATGTGCTTCATGTAATGACACGGGACACCTCGCCGACTCTTGCCCTGGTACGTATTGCACCACCTGTGGAGACAGACCTTGCACGTGTGTCATTGTGGCTACATCTGTGGCTAATGCTGAAATATCCAACCCGATGTGTGCTACATCTGGAAGCCCACCGACGAGCCCATCATGCTACATTTGTGGCTCTTATACCCACTTCACA
Source organism: Secale cereale (assembly GCA_902687465.1). Lineage (NCBI taxonomy): Eukaryota > Viridiplantae > Streptophyta > Magnoliopsida > Poales > Poaceae > Secale > Secale cereale. Next base: position 836,860,538 of record LR738711.1, read on the forward strand.
TTTGGCTGTTTGGGGGCTTTTCAGTGTGATGCATGCACCCTATTGGGCCACACTACTCGACAATGTTCTAACCTCAGCGCAAACCGTTTCTATTGGAGGCCCAAATTGACTCTAGCCCATACAATCGGTGCCTCCTCTGGTTTGGATAAAAATTTGGGCAATAATCGCGTGGCTCCACAAGTTACTTTGGAAAGTAATCGTGATACTAATTCGGTACCCTCCTCGTCGACCTCTACTAAGGAAATTTCTGTGACTATGGGAACAAATGATCCTCCCCAACAATGCCACAAAGCATCATCTGTCACGGTCGACACTATGGGCAAGAAAAAGTCCCATGCAAATCGCACAGGGACACGGAATCATCATTCCAATTTAACCCCGCCATTTACCACTCCTACCAACTTTGGCTTGGGAACGCAGCTGCTGACGAACGCCCTTCGATGTAACAATTGTGGGCTTGGGGACACGTGGCTTCATCCTGCTCTACCCGACGGTGGAGAAAGAGGTGGTGTTGGGTCCCCAAGTCACAACCAAAGGCCGCCACTCCGCATTCCGCCTCGACCTCAACACCATCCCCTGCTCCGATGCAGAGAGCCCCAACAACGGCCAACTTTCCCATCAATGTCATCCCTACCTCCCGCTGGGCATGACCGATTGACCGTAGAGCTTGGGCCGCCAGATCGCAGGGTGCGTGACGATATGGTGGTTGGCCCGGTTCCTCCGCAGCGCCATGACCTCCTCGCCATCGCTGAAGCAAACAAGGTCATCCCCTTCCACCGCAAGGCCGAGCTCCGCCACATAATTGAAGGTTTGCTCCATGAATCCGAGTTTTTCCCAACAGAAGTAGGTTATCATCCCCTTGGTGTTGGTATCTTTGGATTTACACACACTGTCACTAGAGATGCAGTAGTTGGCACCACGTTTGAGATTGATGAGGAGGAATTTGATGAACATGTTGTGATTTCTTTCATCCCACATGATGATGCTCTGAATATGCGTGTTACTTCCTTCGGGCCCAAGATCTGGTTGCTTTACATTGGATTCCCATATGATTATCAGACACACCATTACATGCATAAATCTGTTGATAAGTTTGGGCCGTTGGTTGAATGACATAATCCTAGAGGAGATTGTAGATTTGTGCTGCTCAAGGTTAGAGTGATCCATCTCAAATTTGTACCTAAGAGCCTGGTTATACATCAGCTTGGGGGTGCAAGGCATAGCTGGACCGTTGTTGTTACTATGCTACGTAGCAGCGACTGGAATGCTCACATTCCTGACGTTCCCCCGGCCAGCGAGGATCCGCCACCGAAGGATGGTATCCCTCATCCCCTACACGGCGACAACCTAACTGCAGAGCAGATCTATCAAATGCAGCTTCATAACTGGATTGCTCAAAATGTCGCCGCCAATGTAAATGTGCCTACAGCTAATGCCAATGCAGAGCGGGAGGAAGATGCAGAGGTTCAGTTTCAGCCACAGTGGGGAGTCTGGCCTCCTTCCCCACCACACTCACCGCCTGCAGTGTTCAATTTTCATTCTTGGCTCGCTGGAGAAGGGTTGCAAGTTTACCACGGCATCCCTCCCACTAATAATCTACAGGATAGCCCGGTCGCAGCATGGAATGACTCAATCTCCATCTTCAGCAGTTCTGATTCTAGTGCTACTCTGTCTGATGGTTATGCTGTGGTTCCACTGAATATCTTCAATCAGCTCCTTTCTGCCTGTGTTTCTGCCATAGATGTTATGACTATGGATGTACCTCAGTCTAGTGCCACTTCCCACAGCCCCAATGCTGCCATATAGGAGGTAAACCCCATGGAATTGTCTCTGACTATATCCAACGTTGGCTTGCAATTTTCCATGCTCTCTAATGAGGATACATATGCATCTCTACTTCTGAATGACTGTGTACCCATGTTAAGGATGAACACCTACCTCACAGCTGCTGCCAGGCCCATTATTGTAGCTTACGGCCCCTGGAGCTGAGGGTTTGGATTCTGTGACAGCTCCGTACAGTTCAATGTCAGCATTGTTGAAAGAGATGGGTAGTTCTCCGTGTTGTCAGCTTCCAAAACAGTCAAGCATTATGCAGATTCAGTTTCGTGCACTACTATGATCCCAGGCAGTTCTTCTTGGGCCTTGTCTCCTGGGAAAGGTTTACTCATGTCACTTGCTAATACTGTCAACATTCCATGGGCTCCAAATTCTAGTGTGGTCATTACAGAAATTTTGGAGAGATGGATCAGGCAGCTCCGGATGATGCAGTAATCTCTACGAACACCATGGTTCCCCCCTCTGGGTCTGATAACATGAGTCTGCCAGCTCCGAATGATGTAGTGCCTCCTCTAAAACCTATTGTTCCCTCCTTCGGTTCTGCAGAGTGTGACCTCACTGATTCCGTTGCTGACCCTATGAGCTCGGGTAAAACAGTTACTAGGAGGGGGAAAGCTAAAGCCCCTGCTTCTGTGGTTGAGGTTCGTCGGAGCAATCGCTCAAATAAATATGATGGCTTCAAGATACCTTTTGTATATGATAACAAGTCCAAACCATCCAAAGTTAAGCCCATAATTGTTCCAGCTGCTGCTGCTACTCAAGTTGATCAAGCTGATTCTGTCACCCGACATGAGGACTGCACTCCTCCACCCACCCCCGTCCAAGTGCTGCAACACATTGGAGTCATCAAATGTGCCATTCCGCCAGAAGAAATCACTGCCGGAGCTCTGATGGTTGAAGCTGAGGGCGGCCCGACCAACGCTTGAATTAACGATCGGCTCTTTTGCTTTCATATTTTGCTCTAGTTTATCATGTCATTTCTGTTGAACTGGAATGTACGTGGCTTAAACTCTGAACCTAAGCTTTTGGCACTTTCTAATGCTACCTCTTCCAGTGGTTGTGCAATCGTCTGTCTGCAAGAAAAAAAAATCTTTTATTGATAACATGTTCATTAAATCTTGTTGCCCGAGGAGATTTGATAAATTTGCGTACATACCCTCGCGAGGTGCATCAGGAGGCATCACCACAATTTGGAATAGCGCCATTTTCACTGGAACCATTCTCATGGAGGAAGAATTTGCCTTGGCCATCAAATTCGGTTCCACCCAATCGGCCCAGGAGTGGACCCTGGTAAACATTGATGGACCGTGCCAGGATGAGTTGCGAGTGACCTACACCAACTGGCTTCATAATCTTAATATTCCTCCTAATGAAGATTGGCTTTTACTTGGGGACTTTAACTACATTCGAAGCCCCGACAACCGAAACAAACCTGGAGGTAATCCGAATGACATGATGGCTTTCAATGACATCATACGCTCTCAACAGTTAATTGAACTGCCCATCAAAGGTCGTGCCTACACATGGAGCAACATGCAGATTGACCCTCTCCTTGAGCAATTAGATTGGTTCCTCACTTCCAACAACTGGACCTCTTCTTACCCGAACACTATAGTTATGCCCTTGGGGAAACCAGTTTCAGATCATATCATGTGTGTTGTCAAAATTGAAACATCCATCCCTCGCAGCAAAATCTTCAGGTTTGAATCATATTGGACAGAACATTCGAGATTCTTTGAACTGGTACAATCAGCCTGGTCAAGGTCAATAAAGCATAAAAATGCAAATGCAGCCACTTTGCTAGCCAGAAAGTTCAAGGCCCTCAGATACGAATTGAAACGATGGAGCAAACACATTTCTAAACTGTCAGTGGCAATTGAAAACTCTAACCTTGCGTTGGCCAATCTAGATGCTCTTGAAAACCTCAGAACCCTAACCACTCCAGAGTACAATTTCACGAAAATTCTGAAGAAACACATCCTCCGTCTGTTGAAATACCAAAGACAATACTAGCAAAAGAGACGCACTACTCGATGGGTTAAATTTGGTGATGAAGACCCTAAATTTCTTAAGGCCTTGGCATCAGTGAGATATCGGTGTAACACAATTCCAACTCTAAGACTATCGGATGACACAGTGGTAGAGAACCACGCCAGTAAAGAGGCAGTCATATATCAAGCTTATAAAGAGAGACTGGGGAAGTCAGGGGAGTTCCAAATGAAATTCAACCTGCAAAATATCATCAAAAAGGTGGAGGGGCGGGATTGCTTAACTCTCCCTTTCACCAATGAGGAGATTGATGCTGTCATCAAGGAGATGCCTGCCGATCGTGCACCTGGTCCGGATGGATTTTCCGATGTCTTCTTTAAAAAATGTTGGCACATCATTAAATAAGACTTTTATGAGCTCTCCAATCAGTTCTATGAGGGGGGACTCAATCTCGAGAGCATTAACGATGGATTTATCACACTCATTCCCAAGGTTCGGTCCCCCGAGACAGTATCTGATTTTAGACCCATCACATTCCTCAACTGCTGCCTCAAGATTCTTACCAAGCTACTTGCAAACCGACTCCAAAAACTCATACTCAAAATTGTACACCGTAATCAGTATGGCTTCCTCAAAGGTCGATCAATAGAAGGTTGTCTAGCCTGGGCATTCGAGTACATCCATCAATGTCAAGCTTCCAAAGAAAAGATCATCCTTCTAAAACTGGATTTTGCCAAAGCATTTGACACGACTGAACCTAAGGCAATGATTACAATTATGGAACACATGGGATTTAATGATAAGTGGCTTAACTGGATTAAATGTATCTTCTCCTCGGGCAAATCCGCAGTGCTCTTAAATGGTGTCCCGGGTAGGCTTCATTTGTAAATGTGGGGTTCGCCAAGGAGATCCTTTTTCACCACTTATCTTTGTGCTTGCGGCTGACCTCCTTCAGACTGCTATGAACGATGCATTCATACAAGAGAGAATTCATCTATTGTTCCAAAGACAGAACCTCATGATTACCCGGTGATTTAGTATGCCGATGATACGATCATCATTCTCCCCGCCTGTCCCGACCAAGCCCGAATGATCAAGGACATCCTCTCCGACTACGCAGTCTCCATTGAGCTAAAGATAAACTTCCACAAGTCCACACTCATCCCAATCAATTTTGATGCCATCTGCTACAATGAGATCTCAACTATATTTGGCTGCAAAGTTGGAACCATGCCATTCACTTACTTAGGCCTACCCCTCGGAACTACCAAGCCTTCGGCTCAAGACCTCATGCCTCTTGTTTGCACGATGGAAAGAAGAATGACAAGCACGCTAGCCTTGATGTCTTACGGGGCTAAACTTTCACTCCTCAATACAATGATCACGTCACTCGTCATCTTTGCCCTTTGCACTCTCAAAATGCCGCCAAAGATACTAGAACTCCTGGACAAAATAAGAAGGAAATACCTTTGGACAAAAAAGATAGAGCAAGGGGACAAATGTAACTCTCTGGCGGCCTGGAGCATGGTTTGCCAACCTAAACGAACTGGGGGACTTGGAATAATCAATCTTCATATCCAAAGTGAGGCCCTGCTTCTAAAATATCTGCACAAATTCTACAACCAACATGATCTGCCATGGGTGGAGCTTATCTGGTCAACTTACTATGCTAAAAAAATTCCCCACGCCACGGAGCCATGCGGATCATTCTGGTGGAGGGATGTGCTGAAGCTCACTCCAATATACAGAGGTATATCCAAAGCAAATGTACACGCTGGAGACACGGTGCTTATGTGGAAAGATCTGTGGTTGGACAACACACTGGATGAAATATACCCGAGAGCCTTCTCCTACGCAATAAATGAGGATATTTTAGTTCAAGCTTTTCTGGGGTCAACGTCACTACATGAAACATTCCACCTTCCCCTCTCAATCCAAACACTTGACGAAGTACGTGAGCTACAACAAAAAATGATCCATATAGGCAACACTGCCAACCCAAACCCCCATGACACATGGACGTACTACTGGGGATCAATGGAATACAAGGCCAACACATACTACAAATTCTATTTTAGAAATGTGCAGGCCCACCAATCGTACCAATGGCTATGGAAAGCGAAGGTGACATTGAAAATCAAAGTATTTGGGTGGCTCCTGCTCTCAGACCGCCTAAACACACTCAACATGCTCAAGAGGAGACACTACAACATTGGGGATGATTACACTTGCCTATTATGCGACCAACAAATAGAAGAGGACGTGGAACATATGATCTTCCAATGCTCCGCATTGCTGGTCCACCCTAGGGATCACATGGGAAGACACTGGATCCAAACTTCAATGGATAAGCCACGCAACCACCAATTGGAGCAACCCCATGTTCATGGAAATATTCCTACAAGCTGCTTGGAGTATGTGGAAAGAGAGAAATAACAAGAACTTTAGAAGCATCGCCCCCACTTTTCATTCTTGGCTTCTAAGATTTAAACATGATTTTAGCCTCCTACAACATAGAACTAGTGCTGATAGAAGAGACTTCATTCTCTCCTTTGTACAAAGCTTAACACCTCATTAGTCTCTCCAACATAAAGTAGTTGTTACTCCCTCCCAAAGTGGAGGATGAGTATCTTGTAATTTGGTATGTACATTGTACTATATTTTTGAGTAATACAAACACAATGGGAGCCTCTCGCACTGTATGACATCTCAATTTTTTTTTGCTATGTCCACTACTTATTGCAATGATCATGATTGGGTGATTCTTCTTATGATCATGAAAATTTATTTAAGCCTCATGATGAATATGATATTGATATTAGGATTTGCAATAATATTGAAAGTGGGTTTGGAAGAGTATCAACTTTAGGTAACAATGATCCCACTACTTTGGAGAATAATCAATCTTATGAATTTTTTGATAAAAGTGGGCTTGGAGAGGTCGTGACTTTCTTTGATGATAATCCCACAGTTTTGGAATAGTGTCAACTTTGTATGCATGTCGATCGTGTAGGGAATATGCTATGTGATACCTATATTATTGAACTTGAATATGATCCCACATGTAATTATTATGAGAGAGGGAAATATGGTTGTAGAAATTTTCATCTTACTAGATTACCTCTCGTTATGCTGAGATTGTCAATGTTTTATTTGTTGGGGAGCGTAGTATTTCAAAATTTTCCTACGATCACACAAGATCTATCTAGGAGAAGCATAGCAACGAGCGGGGAGAGTGTGTCTACGTACCCTCGTAGACCGAAAGCGGAAGCGTTTAGTAACGCAGTTGATGTAGTCAAACGTCTTCGCGATCCAACCGATCAAGTACCGAACGCACGACACCTCCGCGATCTGCACACGTTAAGCTCGATGACGTCCCTCAAACTCTTGATCTAGTTGAGGCCGAGGGAGAGTTTCGTCAGCACGACGGCGTGGTGACGGTGTTGATGAAGTTACCGACGGAAGGCTTCGCCTAAGCACTGCGACAACATGACCGAGGTGTGTAACTATGGAGGGGGCACCGCACACAGCTAAGAAATCAACTTGTGTGTCTTTGGGGTGCCCCCTCCCCACGTATATAAAGGAGGGAGGGAGGAGGAGGCTGACCTAGGAGGAGGCGCGCGCCAAGGGGGGGCAATCCTACTCCAAGTAGGTTTTCCCCCCTCTTTCCTATTCCTACTAGGAGAAGGAGGAAAGAGGAGGAGGGGAGAAGGAAAGAGGGGGCCGGCCCCCCAAGCCCTAAACCAATTAGGTTTGGGCCTAGGGGGGCGCGCCCCACCACATGCTTGCTGCCCTCTTTCTCCACTAGGGCCCAATAAGGCCCATAGACTCCCCGGGGGGTTCCGGTAACCTCCCGGTACTCCAAAAAAAATACCCGATACACTTCGGAACCCTTCTGGTGTCTGAATATAACCTTCCAATATATCAATCTTTATGTCTCAACCATTTCAAGACTCCTTATCATGTCCGTGATCTCATCCGGGACTCTGAACAACCTTCGGTACATCAAATCACATAAACTCATAATACCAATCGTCATCGAACATTAAGCGTGCGGACCCTACGGGTTCGAGAACTATGTAGACATGACCGAGACTCATCTCCGATCAATAACCAACAGCGGAACCTGGATGCTCATATTGGCTCCTACATATTCTACGAAGATCTTTATCGTTCAAACCGCATAACAACATACGTTGTTCCCTTTGTCATCGGTATGTTCCTTGCCCGAGATTCGATCGTCGGTATCATCATACCTAGTTCAATCTCGTTACCGGCAAGTCTCTTTACTCATTCCGTAATACATCATATCGTGACTAACTCATTTGTCATTTGCTTGCAAGGCTTATTATGATGTGTATTACCGAGAGGGCCTAGAGATACCTCTCTGACACTCGGAGTGACAAATCCTAATCTTGATCTATGCCAACACCACAAACACTTTCGTAAACACCTGTAGAGCATCTTTATAATCACCCAGTTACGTTGTGACGTTTGATAGCACACAAGGTGTTCCTCCGGTATTCGGGAGTTGCATAATCTCATAGTCAGAGAAACATGTATAAGTCATGAAGAAAGCAATAGCAATAAAACTAAACGATCATAGTGCTAAGCTAACGGATGGGTCTTGTCCATCACATCATTCTCCTAATGATGTGATCCTGTTGATCAAATGACAACACATGTCTATGGTTAGGAAACACAACCATCTATGATTAATGAGCTAGTCTAGTAGAGGCATACTAGGGACACTTTCTTTTGTCTATGTATTCACACATGTATCAAGTTTCCAGTTAATACAATTATAGCATGAATAAAAGACATTTATCATGATATACAAGGAAATATAAATAAAAACTTTATTATTGCCTCTAGGGCATAATTCCTTCAGTCTCCCACTTGCACTAGAGTCAGTAATCTAGATTACATAGTAATGATTCTAACACCCATGGAGTCTTGGTGCTGATCAGGTTTTGCTCGTGGAAGAGGCTTAGTCAACGGGTCCGCAACGTTTAGACCCGTATGTATCCTGCAAATTTCTATGTCTCCCTCCTTGACTTGATCGCGGATGGAGTTGAAGCATCCCTCGATGTGCTTGGTTCTCTTGTGAAACCTGGATTCCTTTGCCAAGGCTATTGCTCCAGTGACGCCACAAAAGATTTTCATTGGAACCGATGCACTAGGTATTACACCTAGATCGGATATGAACTCCTTCATCCAGACTCCTTCATTTCTTGCTTCCGAAGCAGCTATGTATTCCGCTTCACACGTAGATCCCCCCACGACGCTCTGCTTGGAACTACACCAACTGACAGCTCCACCGTTCAAAAAAAATACGTATCCGGTTTGTGACTTAGAGTCATCCAGATCAGCGTCAAAGCTTGAATCGACATAACCATTTACGACGAGCTCTTTGCCACCTCCATAAACGAGAAACATATCCTTTGTCCTTTTTAGGTACTTCAGGATGTTCTTGACCGCTGTCCAGTGATCCACTCCTGGATTACTTTGGTACCTCCCTGCTAGACTTATAGCAAGGCACACATCAGGTCTGGTACACAATATTGCATACATGATAGAACCTATGGCTGAAGCATAGATAATGACTTTCATTTTCTCTCTATCTTCTGAAGTGCTCGGGCATTGAGTCTTACTCAAATTCACACCTTGTAACACAGGCAAGAACCCTTTCTTTGACTGGTCCATTTTGAACTTCTTCAAAACTTTATCAAGGTATGTGCTTTGTGAAAGTCCAATTAAGCGTCTTGATCTATCTCTATAGATATTGATGCCTAATATATAAGCAGCTTCACCAGGGTCTTTCATTGAAAAATTCTTATTCAAGTATCCTTTTATGCCATCCAGAAATTCTACAACATTTCCAATGAACAATATGTCATCCACATATAATATCAGAAATGCTACAGAGTTCCCACTCACTTTCTTGTAAATACAGGCTTCTCCAAAAGTCTGTATAAAACCATATGCTTTGATCACCTCATCAAAGCGTATATTCCAACTTCGAGATGCTTGCACCAGTCTATAGATGGATCACAGGAGCTTGCACACTTTGTTAGCACCTTTAGGATCGACAAAACCTTCTGGTTGCATCATATACAACTCTTCTTTGAGGTATCCATTAAGGAATGCAGTTTTGACATCCATTTGCCAGATTTCATAATCATAAAATGCGGCAATTGCTAACATGATTCAGACAGACTTATGCATCGCTACGGGTGAGAAAGTCTCATCGTAGTCAACTCCTTGAACTTGTCGAAAACCTTTTACAACAATTCGAGCTTTGTAGACAGTAACATTACCATCGGCATTAGTCTTCCTCTTAAAGATCCATTTATTCTCAATGGCTTGCCGATCGGGCAAGTCTACCAAAGTCCACACTTTTTTCTCATACATGGATCCCATCTCAGATTTCATGGCCTCAAGCCATTTTTCGTAATCTGGGCTCATCATCGCTTCCTCATAGTTCGTAGGTTCATCATGGTCTAGTAACATGACTTCCAGAACAGGGTTACCATACCACTCTGCTGCGGAACGTACTCTGATTGACCAATGAGGTTCAGTAGTAACTTGAACTGAAGTTTCATGATCATCATCATTAGCTTCCTCACTGATTGGTGTAGGAATCACTGGAACTAGTTTCTGTGATGAACTACTTTCCAATTCGGGAGAAGGTACAATTACCTCATCAAGTTCTACTTTCCTCCCACTCACTTCTTTCGAGAGAAACTCCTTCTCTAGAAAGGATCCATTCTTAGCAACGAATATCTTGCCTTTGGATCTATGATAGAAGGTGTACCCAATAGTTTCCTTTGGGTATCCTATGAATACCCATTTCTTCGACTTGGGTTCGAGTTTATCAGGTTGAAGCTTTTTCACATAAGCACCGCAGCCCCAAACTTAAGAAATGACAACTTGGGTTTCTTGCCAAACCACAGTTCATAAGGCGTCGTCTCAACAGATTTAGATGGTGCCCTATTTAACGTGAATGCAGCTGTCTCTAAAGCATAACCCCAAAACGATAGTGGTAAATCAGTAAGAGACATCATAGATCACACCATATCTAATAAAGTACGGTTACGACGTTCGGACACACCATTACGCTATGGTGTTCCAGGTGGCGTGAGTTGTGAAACTATTCCACATTGTTTCAAATGAAGACCAAACTCATAACTCAAGTATCCGCCTCCGCGATCAGATCGTAGAAACCTTATTTTCTTGTTACGATGATTCTCTAATTCACTCTGAAATTCTTTGAACTTTTCCAATGTTTCAGACTTGTGCTTCATCAAGTAGATATACCATATCTGCTCAAATCATCTGTGAAGGGCAGAAATAACGACACCCGCCGCGAGCCTCAACACTCATTGGTCCGCATACATCAGTATGTATGATTTCCAATAAGTCATTTCCTCGCTCCATTGTTACGGAGAACAGAGTTTTAGTCATCTTACCCATGAGGCATGATTCACAAGCACCAAGTAATTCATAATCAAGTGATTCCAAAAGTCCGTCAACATGGAGTTTCTTCATGCGCTTTACGCCAATATGACCTAAACGGTAGTGCCACAAATAAGTTGCACTATCATTATCAACTTTGCATCTTTTGGCTTCAATATTATGAATATGTGTATCACTACGATCGAGATCCAACAAAAATAGACCATTCATCAAGGGTGCATGACCATAAAAGATATTACTCATATAAATAGAACAACCATTATTCTCCAATTTAAATGAATAACCGTCTCGCAACAAACAAGATCCAGATATAATGTTCATGCTCAATGCTGGCACCAAATAACAATTATTTAGGTCTAAAACTAATCCTGATGGTAGATGTAGAGGTAGCGTGCCGACGGCGATCACATCGACTTTGGAACCATTTCCCACGCGCATCGTCACCTCGTCCTTAGCTAATCTGCTTTTAATCTGTAACCCTGTTTCGAGTTACAAATATTAGCAACCGAACCAGTATCAAATACCCAGATGCTACTACGAGCATTAGTAAGGTACACATCAATAACATGTATATCAAATATACCTTTGTTCACTTTGCCATCCTTCTTATCCGCCAAATACTTGGGGCAGTTCCGCTTCCAGTGTCCAGTCCCTTTGCAGGAGAAGCACTCAGTTTCAGTCTTGGCTCCAAACTTGGGTTTCTTCGCGGGAGTAGCAACTGGCTTTCTATTCTTCTTGAAGTTCCCCTTCTTTACCTTACCTTTTTCTTGAAACTAGTGGTCTTGTTAACCATCAACACTTGATGCACCTTTTTGATTTCTATCTCCGCAACTTTGAGCATAGCGAAGAGCTCGGGAATTGTCTTCTACAACCCTTGCATATTATAGTCCATCACGAAGCCTTTATAGCTTGGTGGCAGTGATTGAAGAACTCTATCAATAACACTATATTCATCAACTTTGCATCCAAGTTGAGTCATGTGATTGTAGTACCCAGACGTTTTGTGTAAGTGTTCACTGATGGAACTGTTCTCCTCCATCTTGCAGCTATAGAACTTATTGGAGACTTCATATCTCTCAGTTTGGGCATTTGCTTGAAATATTAACTTGAACTCTCGGAACATCTCATATGCTCCATGACGTTCAAAACGTCCTTGAAGTCTTGATTCTAAGCCGTAAAGCATGGCACACTGAACTATCGAGTAGTCATCAGAACGAGCTTGCAAGACGTTCATAACGTCAGGAGTTGCTCCTGCAACAGGCCTGTCACCTAGCGGTGCTTGAAGGACATAATTCTTCTGTGCAGCAATGAGGATAATCCTCAAGTTATGGACCCAGTCTGTGTAGTTTCTACCATCATCTTTCAACTTAGCTTTCTCTAAGAACACATTAAAATTCAAGGGAATGGTAGGACGGGCCATTGATCTACAACAACATAAATATGCAAAAACTATCAGGACTAAGTTCATGATAAATTAAAGTTCAATTAATCATATTACTAAAGTACTCCCACTTATATAGACATCCCTCTAGTCATCTAAATGATCATGTGATCCAAATCAACTAAACCATGTCCGATCATCATGTGAGATGGACTAGTTTTCAATGGTGAACATCTTATGTTGATCATATCTACTATATGATTCACGCTCGACCTTTCGTTCTCCACTGTTCCGGGGCCATGTCTGTACATGCTAGGCTCGTCAAGTTTAACCCGACTATTCTGCATATGCAAAACTGTCTTACACCCGTTGTATTTGAACGTAGAGCTTATCACACCGATCATCACGTGGTGTCTCGGCATGACAAACTATCGCAACGGTGCATACTTAGGGAGAACACTTGTACCTTGAAATTTTTGTTAGGGATCATCTTATAATGCTACCGCCGTACTAAGCAAAATAAGAAGCATAATAAGATAAACATCACATGCAATCAAAATATGCGACATGATATGTCCAACATCATCTTGTGCTTTTGATCTCCATCTCCAAAGCATCGCCATGATCTCCATCATCACCGGCTTGACACCATGATCTTCATTGTAGCGTCGTGGTCATCTCGCCAACTATTGCTACTACTACTATCGCTAACTCATAGTGATAAACTAAAGCAATTACATGGCTTTCGCAATTCATACAATAAAGAGACAACCATAAGGCTCGTGCCGATTGCCGATAATTTACAAAACATGACCATCTCATACAATAACATATATCTCATCACGTCTTGACCATATCACATCACAACATGCCCTGCAAAAACAAGTTAGTCGTCCTCTACTTTGTTGTTGCAAGTTTTACGTGGTTGCTATGGGCTTAGCAAGAACCGTTTTTACCTACGCATCAAAATCACAACGATTTTTTGTCAAGTGTGCTGTTTTAACCTTCACAAGGACCGAGCGTAGTCACACTCGATTCAACTAAAGTTGGAGAAATAGAGACCCACTAGCCACCTTTGTGCGAAGCACGACGGTAGAACCAGTCTCATGATGCGGTCATGTAATGTCTGTCTGGGTCGCTTCATCCAACAATACTGCCGAATCAAAGTATGACATGCTGGTAAGCAGTATGACTATCATAGCCCACAACTCATTGTGTTCTACTCGTGCATATCATCTAGGCATAAACCTGACTCTGATACCACTGTTGGGGAACGTAGTATTTCAAAAATTTCCTACGATCACGCAAGATCTATCTAGGAGAAGCATAACAACGAGTGGGGAGACTATGTCTATGTACCCTCGTAGACCGAAAGTTGAAGCATTTAGTAATGCGGTTGATGTAGTCGAACGTCTTCGTGATCCAACCGATCAAGTACCAAACGCACGTCACCTCCGTGATCTACACACGTTCAGCTTGATGACGTCCCTCGAACTCTTGATCCAGTTGAGGCTGAGGGAGAGTTTCGTCAGCACGACGGCGTGGTGACGGTGTTGATGAAGTTACCGACGCAGGGCTTCATCTAAGCACTGCGACAATATGACCGAGGTGTGTAACTGTGGAGGGGGGCACCGCACACAACTAAGAAATCAACGTGTGTGTCTTTGGGGTGCCCCCTCCGCACGTATATAAAGGAGGGAGGGAGGAGGAGGCCGGCCTAGGAGGAGGCGCGCGCCAAGGGGGGGCAATCCTACTCCAAGTAGGTTTGCCCCCCCTTCCTATTCCTACTAGGAGAAGGAGGAAAGAGGAGGGGAGAAGGAAAGAGGGGGACGCCCCCCAAGCCCTAAACCAATTCGGTTTGGGCCTAGGGGAGCGTGCCCCACCACATGCTTGCTGCCCTCTTTCTCCACTAGGGACCAATAAGGCCCATAGACTCCCCGGGGAGTTCCGGTAACCTCCCGGTACTCCGAAAAATACCCGATACACTTCGAAACCCTTCCGGTGTCTGAATATAACCTTCAAATATATCAATCTTTATGTCTCAACCATTTCGAGACTCCTCGTCATGTCTGTGATCTCATCCGGGACTCCGAACAACCTTCGGCACAAAAAATCACATAAACTCATAATACCAATCATCATCGAACGTTAAGCGTGTGACCCTACGGGTTCGAGAACTATGTAGACATGACCGAGACTCATCTCCGGTCAATAAACAATAGCGGAACCTGTATGCTCATATTGTTCCTACATATTCTACGAAGATCTTTATCGGTCAAACCGCATAACAACATACGTTGTTCCCTTTGTCATCGGTATGTTACTTGCCCGAGATTCGATCGTCGGTATCATCATACCTAGTTCAATCTTGTTACCGGCAAGTCTCTTTACTCGTTCCATAATACATCATATCATGACTAACTCATTAGTCATTTGCTTTCAAGGCTTATTATGATGTGTATTACCGAGAGGGCCCAGAGATACCCCTCCGACACTCGGAGTGACAAATCCTAATCTTGATCTATTCCAACACCACAAACACTTTTGTAAACACCTGTAGAGCATCTTTATAATCACCCAGTTACGTTGTGACGTTTGATAGCACACAAGGTGTTCCTCCGGTATTCGGGAGTTGCATAATCTCATAGTTAGAGGAACATGTATAAGTCATGAAGAAAGCAATAGCAATAAAACTAAACGATCATAGTGCTAAGCTAACGGATGGGTCTTGTCCATCACATCATTCCCCTAATGATGTGATCCCGTTGATCAAATGACAAAACGTGTCTATGGTTAGTAAACACAACCATCTTTGATTAATGAGCTAGTCTAGTAGAGGCATACTAGGGACACTCTATTTGTCTATGTATTCACACATGTATCAAGTTTCCGGTTAATACAAGTCTAGCATGAATAAAAGACATTTATCATGATATATAAGGAAATATAAATAACAACTTTATTATTGCCTCTAGGGCATATTTCCTTCATTATTCCTCTCCTTTGCAGATGCTAGATATTTCTTGTCTTGATATTACTTATAAAATGCCTATGCATAGGAAGTATGTTAGACTTAAATGTGTTAAGTACATGCTATATGATGCTCTCTTTGTGCTTCAATTCTTGTCTTTCATGTGAGCATCATTAAAATTATCAATGCCTAGCTAAAAGGCTTTAAAGAAAAACGCTTGTTGGGAGACAACCCAATGTTTTTCTTTTCTGTTTTTATGTGTGCACATAGTCATGCCTCTGATTAGAGTGTGTTTTGTGTTTTAATTAGTGTTTGTGCCAAGCAAAGCCTTTGGGATGATTTGGTTGATAGTTGATTTGATTGCATTGGAAAATATAAACTTCTGCGTCCAGTAGTAGAATTCTCTGCGGTTACTCGAGCATGACACAATTATGATTTTATTACAAGTTATCAATCTAAAAATTTCCTATGTTGTCCTTGTTTTTCAGAATATTTAGAGTTACAGAAGTATGCATATAATTCACATCTTTACAGACTGTTCTGTTTTTGACGGATTCTATTTTTGTTGCATTGTGTGCTTATTTTGTTGAATCTACGGATTGTATCAGGGGGTATAATCCATGGAAAAGTTATAATATAGTAGATATAATGCAATAATAAAATATGAATGGGTTTGCAACAATACTTAAAGTAAGGATTAGTTTTGTTATACTAACAGATCTCATGAGGCTTTGTTGAGTTTTCTGTGATTGAAGTTTTCAAGTTTTGGGTGAGATCACGATGGATGAAGGAATAAGGAGTGAAAAAAGCCTAAGCTTGGGGATGCCCATGGCACCCCAAGGTAATGTTCAAGGATAACCAAGCAACTAAGCTTGGGGATGCCCCGAAAGGCGTCCCCTCTTTCTTTTAACAACCATCGGTAATTTTACTTGGAGATATATTTTTATTCGTCACATACCATGAGTTTTAGTTGGAGCGTCACAATCATCCTTCCTGGACACACCTATTTGAGAGAGCCATAATGTTATATTGATTTGTTAGAATTGCTCTATGTGCTTCACTAAATTTTTTGAGATATGGAATTGCTCTAGTACTTCACTTATATCTTTTTTTAGCACAGTGGTGCTGTTATTTTAAAGAAATATGCTCTCATGCTTCACTTAGATCATTTTGAGAGTTAGCAGAATTTTTAAAGAAATCCTCTCATGCTTCACTTATATTATTTTGAGAGTTGAAATTTTGAAGAAATATGTGCTCTTGCACTTCACTCAAATTTGTTTAAGAGCTTGTTATTAGCAATGGCAATATGCTTTAAAAGAATTTGGTCCCAAAGTGATAGATATTCAAGAGGAGTATAATAAAAACTTTCATGAAGATCATTGGATATTAAACTTGATTCCTTGCAATAGTTTTGCGATATGGAGATAGTAACATGCGAGTCATGTTGGTGAGTAATTATTCTTTAGTAAGAATATTGGTGTTAAGGTTTGTGATTCCCTATGCATGCACATTAAGTCAATAGTTATGCAATGAAGTTATATCCTACTTGTGGTGCATTGTTTGGTGTTAGTTATGTTTAATGTTCTTTTATGATGGTTTTCTTTCATGGTTGGTCGCTTCTCAATCTATTTGCTAGCCTCCATTTGTACTAAGCGGAAATATTGCTTGTGCATCCAACTCCTAAAACCCAAGTTATGCCAAATGGGTCCACTATACCTACCTATATGCGGTATTTCCATGCCGTTCCAAGTAAATTTGTATGTGCCAACTCTAATTTTCAAAATAAATTTCTTTTTTTGTGTCCCCGTACCACTCATGAAGCGGTAGGGGGTGGCCGATATTTTCCATCCTAGGTATGTTATTCTCAAGATGAGTTTTAATTCACTTGTCATTGCACGAGAGTGTGGCCGTAATAGGGATGCCCAGTCCCGAAATGCAAAAAAACTATAACAAATTCCTTGGTATGTGTTGGTACGGAAGGCACCCGTGGATATGGCTAGCCATGGATTGTGAAGGAATGGTGGAAAAGGAAATACACTTTATTTTATGTTTGGGAACCTCCTATGATTTATCTAGCATGGAAGATATTGGGAATAAACTCTGTTGTTTTCGTTGACAGGAAAAGCATACCTCTCAAAACAATCTTATCTCTCAATTTAAGCTTTGAGCTCTGGCACCTCTACAAACCTCTGCTGCCCTCTGCGAAGGCATATCTATTTACTTTTATACAATTTTTATTTTTCTTGAGTCTTCATCTTCTCTTATAAAGCACAAACTAGGAAGCACTACTATCATACTTGAGCATTGGATGTAGCTAATATTTGGATGTGTTTCATGAATGGATCAATGATTGAGCATAATGGGCTATGGATAGCTTTCTTTAGCGTTGATATTTTCAAAGACATGGTTGCTTGTTGATATGCTTGAATATTAAGGTCTTCATGTCAAATTATAGACTATTGCTTTGAAATCATCTAAAAGTCCAAATCTCCATGCTACAAAGAAAATAACATGATGAATATGTTAGACATCATTCCACATCAAAAATTCCGATTTTATCATTTACCTACTCGAGGACGAGCGGGAATTAAGCTTGGGGGTGCTGATACGTCTCCAACGTATCTATAATTTTTGATTGTTCCATGTTGTTATAGTATCAATCTTGGATGTTTTACATTCATTTTATAGCAACTTTACATCAATTTTTGGGACTAACCTATTGCCATAGTGCCCAGTGCCAGTTGTGATTTTTTGCTTGTTTTTAGTTTGCAGAATATCAATACCAAACGGACTCCAATGCCATGAAACTTTTTGGAGATTTTTTTTCTGTCCAGAAGACACCCAGGGAGCCCAAGAGGTGCACCAGAGGAGGCTCGTGGGGTCCACTAGACACCAGGGTGCGCTAGAGGCTCCTAGCGCGCCCTGGTAGGTAGTGGAGCCCACGAGAATCTTCTCCACCGACCTTCAACTCTGTAAATACCACAATATTCCAGAAACCCTAGAGGAGTCAACAAAAAAATTGTTTCAGTCGCCGCAAGTTCCAAAACCACGAGATCCAATCTATAGGCCTTTTTCGGCACTCTGTGGGAGGGGAACACGATCACGGAGGGGTTCATCATCCTCATTGGTTCTCCCCCGATGATGCGTGAGTAGTTTACCACAGACGTATGGGTCTGTAGTTAGCAGCTAGATGGCTTGTTCTCTCTTTTTGATCTTCAATACAATGTTCTCCCCGATGTTCTTGGAGATCTATTTGATGTAACTCTTTTGTGGTGTGTTTGTTGGGATCCGATGAATTTTGAGTTCATGAGCACATCTATCCATACATGATTATTATGGCCTCGTATTTATTCTTTGATATTTTGGTTTGGTTTGGCCAACTAGATTGATTTATCTTGCCATGGGAAGAGGTGCTTTGTAATGGGTTTGATCTTGGGGTGCTCAATCCCAGTGACAGAAGGAGACATGACACGCATGTATCGTTGCTATTAAAGATAACAAGATGGGGTCTATTCCTACATGAATAGATCTTGTCTACATCATGTTATCGTTCTTATTGCATTACTCCGTTTTCTATGAACTTAATACACTAGATGCATGTTAGATAGCGGTCGTTGTGTGGAGTAATAGTGGTAGATGCAGGCAGGAGTCGGTCTACTAATCTTGGACGTGATGCCTATATACATGACCATCGTCATGGATATTGTCATAATTATTTGCTTTTCTATCAATTGCCCAACATTAATTTGTTTACCCATCGTATGCTATTTTCTCGAGAGAAGCCACTGGTGAAATCTACGCCCCCGGGTCTATTTCCTATCATATATTTTCAGACCTATTCTACCATAAACCCCAAAAAATACTTTGCTACATTTTATTTGCTTTCATCTTATTTGCATTTATCAATCTATCTATTTATCATATTTCAATACCTTTGAGGACTTGAAAACCCCTCTACACGTTGGGTTGCAATATTTGTTGTCTTGTGTGCAGGTGATGTTTACATATTGTTGCTTGGTTCTCTTACTGGATTGATAACATTTGTTTCATAACTGAGGAAAATACTTACCGCTGTTGTGCTGCATCATCCCCTCCTCTTCGGGGAATTTACCAATGTGGATCACAAGTATCATTTCCCTACCTCCCTTTACATAGGCAAGGAGGTCTAGGGTTTACATGATGATAGATGTGATCTAGGGCACTACGGCCCTTAGTCTTGGTCTCTTGGAGGGCACGAAGGTTGTCCGCGCTCTGTTAGGGCTTCCGTTCTGTACTTGGACATGTGGGTGATGAGTGATATTTTTTACACTCATTCATGATACGTCCATTTTGCATCACGCGTATATGTTGATATTTATTGCATTATGGGCTGTTATTACACGTTATGTCATAATACTTATGCCTTTTCTCTCTTATTTTACAGGGTTTACATGAAGAGGGAGAATGCCAGCAGCTGGAATTCTGGGCTGGAAAAGAAGCAAAATCTGGAAACCTATTCTGCACAACTCAAAAAGCCCTGAAACTTCATAGGACACCGTTTCAGAAAATATAAAAATATCTGTCAAAAGAAGATCACCAGGGGGGCCACCAGCTGTCCACGAGGGTGGGGGCGCGCCCCCCTCTCTTGGCGCGCCCCTGCCTCATGGGCCCCCGATGCCCCCCCGATGCCCATCTTCTCCTATATGAGGTGTTTTGACCTGGAAAAAATCATAAGGAGGCTTTCGGGACCAGACGCCGCCATCTCGAGGCGGAACCTTGGTGGAAACCAATCTAGGGCTCCGGCAGAGCTGTTCTGCCGAGGATACTTCCCTCCAGGAGGGGGAAATCGTCACCGCCATCATCACCAACAACTCTCCCATCTTGGGGAGGGCTATCTACATCAACATCTTCACCAACACCATCTCCTCTCAAACCCTAGTTCCTCTCTTGTATCCAATCTTCGTACCCAAACCTCAGATTGGTACCTGTGGGTTGCTAGTAGTGTTGATTACTCCTTGTAGTTGATGCTAGTTGGTTTATTTGGTGGAAGATGATATGTTCAGATCCATTATGCATATTAATACCCCTATGATCATGAACAGTATTATGTCTTGTGAGTAGTTACTTTTGTTCCTAAGGACATGGGAGAAGTCTTGCTATTAGTAGTCATGTGAATTTGGTATTCGTTCGATATTTTGATGAGATGTATGCTGTCTCTCCTCTAGTGGTGTCATGTGAACGTCGACTACATGACACTTCACCATTATTTGGGCCTAGAAGAAGGCATTGGGAAGTAATAAGTAGATGATGGGTTGCTAGAGTGACAGAAGCTTAAACCCTAGTTTATGCGTTGCTTTGTAAGGGGCTGATTTGGATCCACTTGTTTCATGCTATGGTTAGGTTTACCTTAATACTTCTTTTGTAGTTGCTGATGCTTGCAATAGAGGTTAATCGTAAGTGGGAGGCTTGTCCAAGTAAGGACAGCACCCAAGCACCGGTCCACCCACATACCAAATTATCAAAGTACCGAACAGGAATCAGATGATCATGATGAAAACTAGCTTGACGATAATTCCCATGTGTCCTCGGGAGCGCTTTCCTTTATATAAGAGTTTTTCCAGGCTTGTCCTTTGCTACAAAAAGGATTGGGCCACCTTGTTGCACCTTATTTACTTTTGCCTTTTGTCACTTGCTACCAATTACCTTATCACAAAACTACATGTTACCTATAATTTCAGTGCTTGCTAGAAACTACCTTACTGAAAACTGCCTATAATTTCCTTCTGCTCCTCGTTGGGTTCGACACTCTTACCTATCGAAAGGACTACGATAGATCCCCTACACTTGTGGGTCATCAAGACTCTTTTCTGGCGCCGTTGCCTGATACGTCTCCAACGTATCTATAATTTTTGATTATTCCATGCTATTATTTACGATGTTTTGGATGTTTAATGGGCTTTGTTATACACTTTTATATTATTTTTGGGACTAACCTATTAACCCAAAGGCCCAGTCCAGATTGCTGTTTTTTTTGCCTATTTCAGGTTTTTACAGAAAAGGAATATCAAACGAAGTCCAAACGGAATGAAACTTCAGGAGAGATATTTTTGGAGCAAAATACGCACGGGAGACTTGAGAACCACGGAGTAGGGCACACATGGCGTCCACGAGGGTGGGGGGCGCCCCCTCTATAGGGCGCTCCCCCTGCCTCGTGGGCCCCACGTTTGGCCCCCGGTGCCCTCCTTCCTCCTATATATACCTACGTACCCCGAAACCATCAAAACAACAAAGAAAACCCTAGTTCCACTGCCGCAACCTTCTGTTCCCGTGAGATCCCATCTTGTGGCCTGTTCCGGAGCTCCGCCGGAGGGGGGATCTACCATGGAGTGCTGCTACATCATCATCATCGCCTCACCATGAGTTGTGAGTAGTTTACCACAGACGTTCGGGTCCATAGCTAGTATCTAGATGGCTTCTTCACTCTCTTTGGATCTCAATACCAAGTTCACCTCGGTCTTCAAGGAGATCTATTCGATGTAATCTCTTTTTTGTGGTGTGTTTGTCGAGATCCGATGAATTGTGGGTTTATGATCAAGATTATCTATGAGAAATATTTGGTTCTTTTCTGAACTCTTTATGTATGATTATAATATCCTTGCAAGTCTCTTCGAATTATTGGTTTGGTTTGGCCTACTAGATCTATAGTTCTTGCAATGGGAGAAGTGCTTGGCTTTGGGTTCAATCTTGCAGTGTCCTTTCCCAGTGACAGTAGGGGAAGCAAGGCACGTATTGTATTGTTGCCATCGAGGATAAAAAGATGGGGTTTATATCATATTGTTTGAGTTTATCCCTCTACATCATGTCATCTTGCTTAAGGTGTTACTCTGTTCTTATGAACTTAATACTCTAGATGCATGCTGGATAGCAGTCGATGTGTGTTGTTATAGTAGTAGATGCAGAATCATTTCGGTCTATTTGTTTCGGACGTGATGCCTATATATAATGATCATGCCTAGATAGTCTCATAAGTATTCGCTTTTCTATCAATTGCTCGACAGTAATTTGTTTAACCGCCGTAGAATTCTGCTATCATGAGAGAAGCCACTAGAGAAACATATGGCCCCCGGGTCTATTCTCAACATATCAATCTACAATCTACTTTACTTTTCCGCTTATACTTTCTGATCTTATATCCAAAAAACACCAAAAATATCAAACTATCATATCTATCAGATCTCACTTTCGTAAGTGACCGTAAAGGGATTGACAACCCCTTATCACGTTGACTGCAAAGTTCTTATTTGTTTGTGCAGGTGCGAGGGACTCGCGCGTGGTCTCCTACTGGATTGATACCTTGGTTCTCAAAAACTGAGGGAAATACTTACGCTAATGTGCTGCATCACCCTTTCCTCTTCGAGGGAATACAACGCAAGCTCGAGAAGTAGCAAGAAGAATTTCTGGCGCCGTTGTCGGGGAGGCTTACGCAAAAGTCATATACCAAGTACCTATCACAAGCCCTTATCCTTCGCATTACATTTATTTGCCTCTCGTTTTCCTCTCCCCCACTTCACCCTTGCCGTTTTATTTGCCCTTCTTTTGCCGTGTGTTTATCGTTCGCTTGCTTCTTGCTTGCCTGTGTGTCGGATTGCTTGCTTGTCATCATGTCTAGCACACCTATCATTATCAATACCCCCGAGATTGAGGTTCTTAATTTTAAACAAAGGGAGGAGGAAAACTTAAAAGATGCCTGGTATAGAATTTGCAATGCTCAAAATCGATCTACTAGGAAGCTTACCACTTCCGTGCTTCTTCGCAATTTTTATGTCGGCATAACTCCTTGGAATAGATATATTTTAGATACCATTACTGGAGGGAATTTCTTGGGTAGCCATACTTTTGATTCTTATAATGCTATGACTGAATTATTTGGCTCCCCACCTCTTATGGTTAATGGGACTATTTTAACTTTGGAGAATGTTATGCAAAGGCGAGAAATCATTGAAAACAAAGTTGCTACGATAGAGTTGGTAGAGAATTTGGATAGAAAGATCCACAATGAAATTACCCAATATGGATCCAATGTAGGAGTTATTTTGAATTTTTTAAAGAAAAGGAACCCATAGTGAAAGGAAAATTAGATCAAGATTCTACTAGAATCGATAAACTTGAGGATATTATTACTAATGTGGGTTCTTCTCTTTCTGCTATGAAAACTACTTCAAATCCTTCTACCACTAACTTGTATAACTTCATGTATGTTCCTCTTGCTACCTCTTGACCTTGCGTTGTATTCCCTCAAAGAGGAAAGGGAGATGCAGCACAGTAGCGTAAGTATTTCCCTCAGTTTTTGAGAACCAAGGTATCAATCCAGTAGGAGACCACGCGCGAGTCCCTCGCACCTGCACAAACAAATAAGAACTTTGCAGCCAACGCGATAAGGGGTTGTCAATCCCTTTACGGTCACTTACGAAAGTGAGATCTGATAGAGATGATAATTATATGTTTGGTATTTTTGGTTTAATAAAATAGCAAATAAAAGCAAGAAAAGTAAAGTAGATGTATATTGATATGTTGAGAATAGACCCGGGGGCCAAAGGTTTCTCTAGTGGCTTCTCTCATGATAGCGATATTCTATGGCAGGTAAACAAGTTACTGTCGAGCAATTGATAGAAAAGTGAATAATTATGAGACTATATAGGCATGATCATTGTATATAGGAATCACGTCCGAGACAAGTAGACCAACTCCTGCCTGCATGTACTACTATTACTCCACACATCGACTGCTATCCAGGATGCATCTAGTTTATTGAGTTCATACGAACAGAGTAACGCCTTAAGCAAGATGACATGATGTAGAGGGATAAACTCAAGCAATATGATGAAAACCCCATCTTTTTATCCTCGATGGCAACAATGCAATACGTGCCTTGCTGCCCTTACTATCACTGGGAAAGGACACCGCAAGATTGAACCCAAAGCCAAGCACTTCTCCCATTGCAAGAACTATAGATCTAGTAGGCCAAACCAAACCAATAATTCGAAGAGACTTGCAAGGATATTATGAGCACACATAAAAAGTTCAGAGAAGAACCAAATATCTTTCATAGACAACCTTGATCATAAACTCACAATTCATGGGATCTCGACAAACACACCGCAAAAAGAGGCTACATCAAATAGATCTCCTCGAAGATCGAGGAGAACTTTGTATTGAGATCCAGAGAGAGAGAAGAAGCCATCTAGATACTAGCTATGGACCCGAAGGTCTGTGGTAAACTACTCACAACTCATGGTGAGGGCGATGATGATGATGATGAAGGCCTCCGTGATGGATCCCCCTCCCGGAACAGGCTCCAAGATGGGATCTCCACAGGAACAGAAGCTACGGCGGTGGAATTAGGGTTTTCTCTGTGTGTATGGAGCTTCTGTTGTACGTAGGTATATATAGGAAGAAGGAGGGCACCGGGGGCCGTGTGGGCCAGCCTCGAGGCAGGGGGCACGCCTTGGGAAGGGGGGCGCGCCCCCACCCTCGAGGGCAGCCCAATTGTCCCCTGACTTGGTCCTGACGCTTTCCGTGCGTGATTTTCTCCAAAAATATCTCTCGCGAAGGTTTCATTCCGTTTGGACTCCGTTTGATATTCCTTTTCTGCAAAACCTTGAAATAGGCAAAAAAACAACAATCTGGACTGGGCCTTTGGGTTAGTAGGTTAGTCCCAAAAATGATATAAAAGTGAATGAGAAAGCCCATTAAACATCCAAGACTTCATAAATAATAGCATGGAACAATAAGAAATTATAGATACGTTGGAGATGTATCAGTTCCTAAGAACAAGGGTGAACCATCTAGTAAAGGAATCGCTGATCTTAAATCTATAAGTGTTCATCCTAATTTTCTTACTTTTGCAAGAGAACCTTTTGACACGATTGAATTTCTTGATTTCTTGCCCAAAAGTTTGATTATCAATAGGGATAAAGAAGATCCTAAGAATCACAAGTGCTTAATTAAAGAATTGCCTTCCAAAGATGGCAATACCTAGATCTATCCATGTATCGTGCCTAGCTAGGGGCGTTAAACGATAGCGCTTGTTGGGAGGCAACCCAATTTTATATTTTTTGTTTTTGCTTCTGTTTAGGAATACATATTGCATCTCGCTTCTGTTTAGATGTGGTTTTGTGTTTTAATTAGTGTTTGTAGCAAGTAGAACCTTTGGGAAGACTTGTGTGAAGTTTATATGATCTTGCTGTGAAAAACAGAATCGTTAGCGCTCGCTAGAATGGTCACCAGATTTTACTAGAGTGTACTATTTAGTTTATTATTTTTGCATATGATTAATAGACAAATTCCTCATGTTTACCAATTTATTTCAATTTTTTTGGAGGTACAGAAGTATGCGAAAGTTACAGATTACTACAGACTGTTCTGTTTTTCGTGTGTTGTTTGGTTATTTTGATGAATCATAGAGAAGTTGGAATACAGTAGGTTTAACACCAGTATAAACAAAGAATGAGTTCATTAAAGTACCCTTGAGTAGTGGTTTGTTTTCTTATACTAACGGAGCTCACGAGATTTTTGTCTAAGTTTTGTGTTGTGAAGTTTTCAAGTTTTGAGTATTGCTTTGATGGACTATGGAACAAAGAGTGGCAAGAGCCTAAGCTTGGGGATGCTGATAACCCTCAACCATAAGGGATCGAGATAGTCTTCGCGGGTAAGAATAACCCAATTTATTGATTCGACACACGGGGAGCCAAAGAGTATTTATAAGCTTTAACAGTTGAGTTGTCAATTCAACCGCACCTGAAATATACTAACTTGCAACAAAAGATAAGTGGTAACAGTGATATGATAGTGATGATAGTAATAGAAAAAGTAAATAGTAACAGTAGATAGCAAAGTAAATAGCAAAAGTAGCGACTAGTAACAAGCAAGGTTTAAAATACTGTAGGCTAGGGAGATGGATGGTTGGGCGTTGCATGGATGAGATAGATTCTAACTTGGGGCACGGCACACGGAAAAGTAATGATCATCTAGGCAAATATCAAACATTAGGCATGTATCCCGTAGGTAGTTGTACGTGCTTGCAATAAGAACTTGCACAACATCTTTTGTCCTACCATCCCGCTACGAACGGGGCCAAAAGGAACTAATGGATATTAAGGTGCTCCTGTCAAAGAGCACCGGAACAAAGCAATGAACTCAATGGATACATGTAATCCTCAAACTACGGACCATCCCCTTTGGTGTCCCAAGCTGTCACTTTTGGGATCGCCAGTTCCGAACCGTAACAGGTGCATACAACTCATAGATAGGATCAAGAACACAAATATATTCATGCAAACACATATGGTTCAGATCCAAAATCATGGCACTCGGGCCCTAAGTGTCAAGCATTAAGAATAACAAGTTGTAGCAAAGATGATAAACACCATACTAGATGATAGGCAACATGCCCCCAACAATCTGACGAACTATTACATGATCTAACTCATCCAATCCCTACCATCCCCTTCGCCTACAGCAAGGGAATTACTCACACATGAAGGGGGAAGTCATGGAGGGATGATGGAGTGGTGATGATGATGACGATGGCGACGATCTCCCCTCTCCGGAGGCCAAATCAGCCTCCAGATTCGCCCTCCCGAAGAAGAACAGAGGGTGGCGACGGCTCCGCGACGAAAAACAGCGAAATGACTTCCGATCTGGGATTTCTGCGTCGGGAGGAAAAATACGGGCTAAAGTAGGGCACCAGGGGGTGTGGGGCCCACCCAGGCGCCCCCCCGGCACGGCCCAGGGGGGGGGGGGCGCCCACAGGGCGCCTGGGCACCCCCTGGCCCCCCTCTGGCCCCACTTCTGGCATTTTGTTTCTTCAGGTGCGTGGATTTTTCGTGATTTTTCGTGGATTTTTCTGAGATGCTTAAAAATCCGTTTTCCTGCACACAAATAAACCATACAGGCAGCTCTGCTGAAAACAGCGTCAGTCCGGGTTAGTTTAGTCCAAATCATGCAAGAATGAGGTCAAAACAATATCAAAAGTGTTTGGAAAAGTAGATACGTTTGAGACGTATCAACTCCCCCAAGCTTAGCATATTGCTTGTCCTCAAGCAATTCAGTTCAACGAACTGGACGCGACAAAGAAAACTTTGACCAACTCTTTTGCTTCATTAGATGTATATAAGCATGCACTACGAAAAGAGTTCAGCAAGTATTAAAACAGTACTTATGAGAACAATGCAAGGAGCAATCCTTCTTTCAAGTGACCAGTCACAAATAATTAAGAGTAAACAATATATTACCGAAAATCAAGACAAGATCACATTGCACATAGCTTGAGCATATTAAGGTGGTATCTCGCTAGCCCCCATGAGTGAAGCAAAACATAAATGCAGAGACTCCTCCAGAGTTTTAAAGGAGACTAGAACTAAGAATTTCAGAATAAATCATATCACAAGTATGCAGAAGACAATGTAATACTTTGGGACAATGCACATTACACTCAGAATGATAATTATGCTCTCCTAGTCAGTGCTTTGAAGAAAGAAGGTGAGACTCTCGAACCGTGGCTTTTATTGGCAAAGTTGAAAACCCGTGATCGGAAACAAAAACTAAACATGTACCAGAGCTCTTGGTTTTAAAAACAGAAGTAAATATGTTTTTGAGAGGTGCATATTTCGTCAACGAAGGCTAGCGGATAACTCAATCACCTTTTAAGCTAGACAAGTCTCGAGGAACGGATCCCGCATGAGGACGATCACATCCTCTTAATCTCCTTTGTTTATCACTGCCAAAGTTTTCTGATTTCTCATGAACAAAGCGTGAAGGAGGGTTCGTTTGTTATATTATCTTTTTGAGCCGGGCGCACTCAATGCCAGTTCCTTTTCATATTAGGGGTTCGCACATTATACATGCAATCCAGGGGTGAAACTTGTCCAACTTAAAGAGATCATGAATTAACTACTACTTCCTCATGAGCTAAAACATAGGCACAAAAAGAGAAATGCTTTTGATTAATTTCGAGATGGTACACGAAAGTCTTTGTTAGGAATGGCAGGTAAATACCATATATAGGAAGGTATAGTGGACTCATATGGCATAACAGGTTTAAAGGTTTTGGATGCACAAGCAGTCATTTCGCTTAGTACGGGTGGAGGTTTAGCAAAAGACTGGGAAGCGACCAACTAGAGAGCAATAACGGTCATAATCATGCAGAGCGACAAAGCAACATTGAATCGGCCATGAAAGTGATATAACTACTCTAAAACTCAAAGATCATCAAGGCAAAGTAGACTTTTTAGTCTTAAACATGTGTAAGCATGTGCCAAGTCAATCCAAAAATTCTCTACAGGGAAATACCACCCTAGTATGCCAGACTATGAACAGTGCGATGCATGTAGATCATTTCAATAACACATTATATACTCTAGTTATTGGAGACTAGCCACAAGGAAAGCATGAACCACTGGAAGAGCATTGTAAACATAGCACTATGTCGCTACAAGCTGGTCTCTAGATCATAAGTACACGCATATGTACAAAAGTAGAAACAATAAGAGTTCATACCGGTCTTCCTTGTTGCTTCCTTTCAGTCGATCTTCGTCATTACTGCTTGTCACTTGCACGATCGAACGTAGGAAATATAATCAAATGCCATCACGGACTCGAGCTGATCTCTGAAAACAAAGCAAACTAAAGAGAGAAAGGAAATCTTTTTGAGTTTTTTCAAAAGTTGAATAAAAAACAAAAGAAAGAGAAAATCTTTTTGTCGTTTTTGTAAATAGAGGAATAAAGAAGAACGGGTAAAAACTTCAAAAAGATCAAAGCGAATAAAACGGATAATACAATGAAAAAGTGAGAAGGGCACGTACTCCCCTAAGCTTAGGCTTTTGGCCTAAGTTGGTAGCAGCTACTGCCCCCAGGAGCCTCCTGCTCCAGGGGTATGGTGGTGAGACCAAGGGTCGTAGAAGGATGATGGCGCGTACACTGAACTCCTCGGAGTCTCCCACGAGGAAGGTTCCGAGCGCCAAACAGAGGAAGACCCTTCACCAAACTCGATGGCGGTCTCATCCTGAAAATGTAGTATCTCACCGTGCCTCTCCTCGTCGGGCACAACCCCCTCCATGGGGTTATGGAACTGATGCTGGACCATGAACTCATCGAACTGGACAACATCAAAGGACCATCCTTTCCTGTGAGAAAAATCAAACAAAAGAGGTGCAGGTAGACGGATCTCGCGTTCCGCGGTAGTTCCGAAACGCAAGATATAAACAAGGTTATCAAGTTCAGAACCCATGGTAACAAACTTATGCCTCTTCATAGCAGCAAGATCAAAGCTTAAATAAGTAAAAGGAGTATCATCAGGGTGTGGGGTGCCTCCAAGATGCTCTAAGATAAGTGTGGCATAAATGCCACCATATAAGTCCCCCTTGTTACCGTTCATAGCAAGGCGTCGAGCAATTAAGGTACCAATATTATAATCAGACCTCCCTGAGAGGGTGTCGGTGTAGTAGAGTAGGGGTACCTTAGTATCCCGACTTGTGCACGGGCAGTAGCAGCCTCCCGTGGTCTGGCTCACCACGCGCCTGCCAAAGCCCACTCTGGCCCCCTTTGAAGCCATTCAAGAACAAAATATACAAGTCAGAAGAACAAGGCCCCGGCAAGAGGAGCTTGCCGGGAAGATCGCACCAGGCTCAAGGTTATCATTCCAGCACAAAACCCTGGCAAGAGGAGCTTGCCAGGAAGGCCAAAGAACGGCCCCTCAGAAGAGACATCGTGGCGCATCGCGCGCCCCGACGGGACCCGGAGAGCGGCAAGCGCCCAGGCCCGGCAAGATAGCGACCCCGGCAAGGTGCTTGCCGGGGAAGGCTTACACTGTGTGCCTGCGCTCCAGCTCATCTACCCACGCGTCGCCCTGGGGCCCTTCCAGGGGCACGTGGCGGATGGCTGTGCAGCCTGAGGGACACGGTGGCGAGCCGCGATGACGAGGCCACCGTCGTGGCAAACAGAGACGCCCGGGCGGACGCTTTTGGGGTGACGGCGATGGGCATTCAATGCCCTTGTCCCCCACCGCCAGGGTTAGGTATAGATCACTATTCACGCACTGTTACAACTACCACCAATTTTACACTTTTACCCTCCTCTACGTTGACACCTGTCGGTGACCCCTTTTGAACTATAAAAGGAGGCCCATGCACTACGTAGAGGGGGTTTGACACCAGAAACTCGATCACTCCCACGCTCGGTGTAGCTAGTACTGTAGATCTTCAAGCTCCCGAGCTCAAGAACTCAATACAACCAAAGGCAGGAGTAGGGTTTTACGCGTCCGCGCGACCCGAACCTGGGTAAGCTGCCCGGGTGTGCTCCTCGATCTGCTCTCCGTGCTCCCTCCGCTCCCTTACCGCAACGTAGAAGGGGCTCCGGTCCCATAGGTGTTCGTGGGCGGTCAGTTTCCCCGACATCTTTGGCGCGCCAGGTAGGGGGCGTCGAGGTTGTGCGAACCTGATCCGGCGCTCACGCGGGCGCAATCTTCAACAGCCTCACCAACTCCATCAACCTCGTCGACTACGTCAACATGCCTCCGAAGAAGAAGGCTTCGGAGGTCGGAGGCCCGTCTGCGTCGATCCCACCACCACCAGAACCGACGGTTGGTGGAGGAGACACTGGCGGAAGGGTGGACGCCGGTGGGGAAACTCACGGCGCCACCAAGTCCAAGGACAAGACGGACGACCGGGCGAACTCCAAGACCTCGGCGTCCGTGCACGCACCACATCCCTCTCAGGAGGTGCTGGACCAGAAAAGACGTGGTACCGGGGGTACCATACGCTTGCTGGGACGAGGACAAGCTGGTGGGTCGCGGGATGCTCAAGGCCAGCGCGCTGGTACGAGCAAGGCGTGGTCGCTGGAGCGAGACCCTGCTCCTTCTAACCCTGTTAGAAGTCCGAGCATATCTCGCTCCTCGCACCGTTCGCCACCGCTTCCCTCCTCTCCAGCAGAAGCTCTTGCTAGAGCCCAACTGCTCCTCGACTTCCCTCCAGCGGCAGACAAGGCCGAAGACTGGAGGGCTACGATCCAGAGCCTCATCGCATTCGCCAACAACGACACGCCGCAGCAGCCGGCAACATCACGGCCGCGGCAAGTCGACCAAGCGAAGGCCGATGGAGACAAGACCGCCGGAGGTGCAACTACCGTGCACTCCCCGCCGAGGAAGCAGAAATCGCCACCCTGCCGAATCAACGTCGACGACGACTCCACAGCGTCATCGGATCCGCGGGCTCGCCGCGATCAGTGCCAAGTCCTTGACGACAGGCGACAAGAGGACGCTCGAACTCGCATCGAGCGTCGACGAGAAGCCCGAAGACAGTCCGATCAGCGCGCCGGGACTGCTGTCGACATGCACGCGCCCGGTGAACCAGGCGACTTGTCGTACGCGGCAGGTTGCCCTGCGTTCACCCGAGAGCTGCGGCAAGTCCAGTGGCCCAGCATGAAGAACTTCAAGCCCGACGTACCCGAGAAGTACAACGGCAAGACACACCCCTCGGAGTTCCTCAGCATCTACACCATTGCGGTGCAGGCTGCCGGGGGACGCGACGAGAAGATCTTAGCAAACTACTTCCCGCTCGTGCTCAAGCCCTATGTCAGATCCTGGCTCATGCACTTGCCGGAGAACTCCATATCTTCTTGGGCGGATTTGTGCCACCAGTTTGTTGGCGCCTTCACGGGCGGCCACAAACCCCACGGCCAGGAGAGCGATCTCCACATCCTTGCCCAGAAGGAGGGAGAGTCCCTGCGAAAGTATATCCAAAGGTTCAGCCGCGTTCAGCACAACATCCCCGATGTCCACCCTGCCGCGGTTATCAGCGCGTTCCACCAGAACGTGTGTAACCGCCGGATGAGGGAGGAGATGGCGAAACCAAGATCCGGGACGTCAGCGAGCTTTATGCCCTGGCTGACAAGTGTGCGCGTGCTGAAGAGGGGAGGAGACTCCCCGGAGAGGATACTGGAGCAGGAGGAACAGACAGCGAGGATGCCGCCCCGGCAAAGAAAAACCGGCGGCGGAACAACAACAAGAAGAAGAACAAGGAGGTACTGGTTGTCGAGCAGTCCGGCAAGGAGGCTCCCGCCAAGAAGACACAGGCTGGTGGCTCCGGCAAGGAGTCCGCCCCTGTAGCGGCGGCCGACAAGCAGGACGGCTCCGACAAGCAGTACTGCAAGATCCACCGCACCAAGGGCCACGACCTCCAGAACTGCAAGAGAGTAGAGTACCTCGTAGAGCAGCAGAAGGCTGAATATGAGCGACGCGACAAGGAGAAGGCCCAAGGAGGCAGAGGAGAACCCAGCAAGAAGCGGCCGTTCAATGGCCGGGGAGGACGCCGCGGCAAGGCCAAGCAGCGGCAAGGTGACAAACCTCCCCGGGGCCGCGACAAGGATGAGGACGAAGACGATGACGAGGACATGGATGAAGGACACAACAGCGAGCAGGAGTTCCAGAAGGCCACAGAGGTTCTGTGTGTCGACGGAGGTGCCTCTCTGCACACTTCCCACCGCCAACTCAAGCAATGGGTGCGGGAAGTGAATGCAGCTGAGCCACCCGTCGAGTCACGCAGGCTGCTGAAATGGTCCGGCACGCCCATCATCTTCGACCTTGAGGACCACCCTGACCACACAACTGCGGTCGGGTGCTTGCCGATGTTGGTTTCACCAACTATCCGCAACCTCAAGGTCACCAAGATGTTGGTTGACGGCGGGGCCGGCCTCAACTTGATCTCCTCCGTTGTGATCAAGAAACTGCAGATTCCCGACAGCGAGCTCGAGGAAACCGGGTCATTCCAAGGGATCAACCCGGGAAGGAGCAAGCCGAAGGGGAAGATCATGCTGCCAGTGACCTTTGGCGGAGAGCTCAACTTCAGGACGGAGAGGATCACGTTCGACGTTGCCGATATCCCATTGCCATATAATGGGATACTTGGCCGTCCTGCGCTCGCCAAGTTCATGGCGGCTTCCCACTATGCGTACAACATGCTCAAGATGCCGGGGCCAATAAGTGTCATCTCTGTCCCCGGCGACAAGAAGGATGCGCTTATCTGCGTCGACAAGATCTACCGAGATGCAGCAGCCGCGGCAGACAGCAAGGCACTTGCCGCTGAAGCTCCCGGGGGGAAGACCAAGACCAAGTCCGGCAAGAGCTCTGGAGCCCACTCCGGCAAACGCACCTCTTCGGAGTGCTGCGCTGCCGTCGAGAACACACCATCGAGCTCCACCGGCAAGTGCAAGAAAGGAATGGCAGCTCCACCGGCAACCAAGAAGGTGTCCGCCAAGGAGGATGGCACTGGTGATACCTTCACCATCAGTGCTACGCTCGACCCCAAATAGGAAAGCACGCTCGTTGCCTTCCTGCGGGCGAATGTCGACGTGTTCGCATGGCAACCGTCTGACATCCCCGGCGTTCCCAGGAAGGTAATTGAGCACAAGCTTGCTGTTTGTCCTCACGCGCGGCCCGTCAAGAAGAAAGTCAGGAAGCAAGCTGTGGGGCGCCAAGAGTTCATTGTCGAGGAGATAAAGAAGTTGGAAGGAGCAGGTCTGGTTAGAGGCGTACTCCATCCTACATGGTTGGCCAATCCAGTTGTCGTGCGAAAGGCTAATGGGAAATGGAGACTTTGTATAGACTTCACTGATGTGAATAAAGCTTGTCCCAAGGATCCTTTTCCCTTGCCGCGCATCGACCAGATTGTTGACTCCACGGCTGGATGTGAGTTGCTTTCATTTCTCGATGCATACTCAGGTTACCACCAGATATTCATGGCTGAGGAAGATGAAGAGAAGACCGCATTCATTACTCCATGTGGCACATACTGGTTCATACGCATGCCCTTTGGATTGAAGAATGCGGGTTCAACATTTGCAAGGGTGGTACACACTGCTTTTGAGCCACAGATACACAGAAATGTAGAAGCCTACATGGATGATGTAGTGGTCAAGAGCAAGAGCAAGGATACCCTGATTCAATACCTAGAAGAAACCTTTGAGAATCCGCGCAAGATACAACTCAAGCTGAACCCCGAGAAGTGCGTCTTCGGAGTCCCCTCCGGCAAGCTTCTCGGGTTCTTCGTGTCCCAGAGGGGGATTGAAGCCAATCCCGACAAGATAAAAGCCATCGAGCAGATTGAAGCCCCGAAGCGCGTCAAGGACGTAAGGAGACTTGCTGGTTGTGTGGCAGCCCTCAGCAGGTTCATTTCAAAGTCTGCAGAACGCGCCCTGCCTTTCTTCAAAATCTTGAAAAAGGCAGGTCTTATGAAATGGACTCCGGAAGCGGAGGCAGCGCTGCAAGACTTGAAAGGATACCTGTCCTCCACTCCAATACTTGTCGCACCTAAGCCACAAGAGAAGTTGCTGCTGTACCTAGCGGCAACCAATCAAGTGGTTAGTGCTGCGTTAGTAGCGGAGAGGGAGGCAGATGAGGAACCCACATCCCCGGCAAGCGCATCCAGCGACAAGCAGGGGGCTTCCCCGACAAGCTCTGGCCCCGACAAGGACAAGTCTGCGCAGGAGCAAGGAAAAGTGCGAAAGAAGATGGTGCAGCGCCCAGTTTATTTTGTAAGTTCCCTCTTGCAAGGGGCTAGATCGAGATACTCTGGGGTGCAGAAATTGCTTTTCGGTCTCCTCATGGCCTCGAGAAAGCTGCGCCACTACTTCCAAGCACATGAGATGAAGGTGGTCACTCGCTTTCCGTTGAAGAGGATATTGCAAAACCCAGAAGCAACTAGAAGGATCGTCGAGTGGGCACTGGAGCTGTCGAGCTTTGGTCTCAAGTTTGAGAGTACTTCAACTATACAGAGCAGAGCTTTGGCAGAATTCATAGCAGAATGGACACCAACACCAGATGAAGAAGTTCCAGAGACAAGAATCCCCGTCCAAGAGGCAAGCAAAGAGTGGATAATGTACTTCGATGGTGCCTTCTCGCTGCAAGGCGCCGGCGCTGGCATGTTACTCATAGCGCCCACCGGAGAGCACCTCAAGTACGTTGTTCAGATGCACTTTCCCAAGGAGCAAGCGACAAACAATACTGCTGAGTATGAAGGTTTGCTCGCCGGTCTCAGAATTGCGGCCGAACTTGGGATCAAGAAGTTGATTGTGCGAGGAGATTCACAATTGGTGGTCCGACAAGTAAACAAGAGTTACCAGAGTCCCTTGATGGAAGCTTATGTCGATGAAGTGAGGAAGCTTGAAGAACACTTTGAAGGCCTGCAAATGGAGCACGTTCCAAGAGCTCAAAATGATATTGCTGACGGCCTGTCAAAGTGTGCTGCAATGAAGTTACCCGTGGAACCAGGGACCTTCGTGCTCAAGTTAACTCAGCCATCCGTTACACCGTCAGTTGGGCAAAGCAAGAAGAGGAAGTTGGTCTCCGGTGACTACTTGCCGGCGGATCTTCCTGAAGCCGCCGCCAAGGTCCCCAAGATCAACAACCTAGATGCTGAGGAACAGTCTGCTCCTGCGGACCCAAGGGTCTGTACAGTTGAAGCAGGCGTTCCCGACAAGCCTGGCCCCGGCAGGCTTGCCGGGGAACCCTCAGCTCCGGCAGAGCCGCAGGTTCTTGCCGTAGAAGCTGAGGTTCCCGCAGCAGCACTGATGCCTTTAGTCCTTGTTGTTGAGCCTCAGGCTCCAGCATGGGCACAGCAAATCGTCCGTTTTCTTCAAACTGGAGAACTTCCCGAAGAACCAGAAGAGACAGAGAGGATAACCAGACAGTCAAGTATGTACCAGTTCGTTGGCAACAAACTGTACAGAAGAAGACTCAACGGTGTCAGGTTGAAGTGCATTTCCCGGGAAGATGGACAGAAGCTGTTGGCAGAGATACACGGAGGCATATGTGGCCACCACATTGGCGCAAGAGCACTTGCCGGGAAGGCGTTCCGGCAAGGGTTCTTTTGGCCAGAAGCCCTCCAAGATGCAACTGCACAAGTAACCAAGTGTGAAGCGTGCCAGTTCCATGCCAAGCAAATACATCAGCCAGCTCAAGCTCTCCAGACGATCCCTTTGTCCTGGCCCTTCTCGGTCTGGGGGCTCGACATCCTCGGCCCCTTTCCCCGCGCAGTCGGGGGCTTTGAGTACTTGTACGTTGCAATCGACAAGTTCACAAAGTGGCCAGAAGTGGAGCCAGTGAGAAAGGTGACAGCACAATCAGCAGTAAAGTTCTTCAGGTCAGTTGTTTGCCGTTTCGGAATCCCTCACAGGATCATCACCGACAACGGCACGCAATTCACAAGTCGCACCTTCATGCAATACGTCCAAGACCTTGGCGCCAAGGTCTGCTTTGCTTCTGTTGCTCACCCAAGGAGTAACGGTCAAGCGGAGAGGGCCAACGCTGAAGTGCTGCGCGGACTAAAGACGAGAACGTTCGACAGGCTGCACAAGTGCGGAAGAAACTGGATAGAGGAGTTGCCGGCGGCTCTTTGGTCAATCAGGACGACACCAAATCGAGCCACCGGACAGACACCCTTTGCTCTTGTCTATGGAGCAGAGGCACTTCTCCCCACGGAACTCGTATACGGGTCTCCTCGAGTACTCACTTATGACGAGCTCGAGCAAGAGCAACTGCGACAAGATGATGCATTGCTCCTCGAGGAGGACCGTCTCCAGGCTGCTGTACGAGCTGCTCGTTACCAGCAAGCCTTGCGTCGCTATCATAGCCGCAAGGTCAAGGCCAGGAGTCTCGAGGAAGGCGACCTTGTTCTTCGGCGCGTTTAGTCCGCCAAGGGCTCCAACAAGTTGACGCCGAAGTGGGAAGGCCCTTATCGGGTGAGACAAGTCACAAGGCCCGGCGCTGTCCGCCTTGAGACCGAAGAAGGCTTACCGGTGAGCAACTCCTGGAACATAGAGCATCTTCGCAAGTTTCACCCATAAGGCGCGGTTGCCGTGATCCGCTCCGGCGACCACCTTTTGTACAAGTCTTGCCGCTGTTGCATGTAAACCTTTGTACAAAGCCGGCGCAGACCCCGTGCATCAGTAAAACTTTTGTGCTTCACACCATTTGTCATTTCATGCTTTACTTTTTACTTGCATGTATCATCTGACACTTTGTGCAGCGCACATCCTCGGTAAGCAGTAACAAGCCGCAAGACTCTATACTTGTGTTTCCTCCTCTTTTTCTTCCTCTCTTAGACAGAAGAAGTGTTCCTCACGCACAAGTTTGCCGGGGGGGGGGGGGAAGGAGACAGTGGTATGGACCAAGTGCTGCTCAAGAAAGGGAAGCCTTGCCGGGAAGCAAACAATCCATTAAAAGATAAGTTGCCAAAGTCTGAGCAATATAGAAATTTCAAATTCTTAGTTGTCTTCCTTGAACAACCACACTTTGTATGGAAAACCTATGCGCGGAGGAACCTACCCATGGCTAGCCGCACCCTTACTTTGTTTCGAGCACGCTCAACGGCTTAAGTGAGCTGCGACAAGTGTCGCGCCCTTATTTCGTTTTCGAGTTCGCTCAACAATCTAAGTGTGTTGCGACTAGTTGCGGCAAGGTTTCTTGCCGACAAGGCCATTGCCAGCAGGCTGCTAAGAGTCCCGTACTCAGCGCCCGCGGCAAGGGTCCCTTTGCCGGCAAGTTCCCTAAAAGCGTAGGGTGAAAAGCATACAAAGTGAGGGGACTAAAACAAGGGAGATAACACTGCATTGATTACCCAAAATAAAAGTATGTATTACAAAGATAAATTGCCGCTGTTCTAACCAACTACTACCTATGACTTAATCGACAGCGGCGAGGGAAGCAAGGTGCCTAGTCTCTTCGGTCTCCATCGACCCTCTGGATCTTGCCCGCCTTGGCCATGATGTGGGCAACTTGTGTCTTCAACGCCTCCTGGTCAGCTTCGGGCGGCAGGGTCCGGAGGACGTTGACGAGGTTGATCCCGGGGTTGCGGTAGACGATCTTCGACAACACCCGCTCCATAGTACCCATGCAAAGCCGACGTGTCTCGTCAGCCAGCTGCGCCGGGATCTTCTCCCGTAGCTGCGCGAGTGCCGGCGCCACCCCTCTGAAGAACAGGCTCAGCTTGGCGCTGTGGGGGAGGCTCCCGTCGGGGGAGTACACGAGGTGCTCCGCCCTCAACGCCACCATCTCCCTGTCGATGTTGGCGGCGGAGGCGACGAGCTCCTCGTTCCATTGCTCCACCGTCCGCTGGAAGTTGTTTTGTGAGACGGCGGCGCTTTCCAGCAAGGCCCTCTCAGACCGGAGGTCTTCCTTCAGCTTCGTTTCGCGGTCCCGGGCGGCGTCCAGCGAGTCAGTGAGGGTGGAAACCTTCAGCTCCAAGTCAGCGATGGAGTCCCTGGCGTCGGTGAGCTCTTTGCCTTTGTCGGAGAGGCGGACTTGCAGCTCCGAGTTGGTGTGGGCGTCCTTCTCCCGCGCCACGTTGAGCGCAGCGACCCTGTCCTCACTTGCCTTCAAGTTCGACTCCATCTGCGCCACCCTGGCCTCCAGATCCCTCTTGGCGGTCTCTGCGGCAGCGGCGGCATCCCTCGCCTCCTGCAGAGCCCCGCCAATGGCCTGCTCACGAGCGGTGAGGTCGTCCTCGTGGCTGTCGAGGTCGACCTTCCGCTGGTTGAGCTCTCCCTCTCGCCGAGACAGCTCCTCGGCGGCTAGACGCTGATGCTCCTCCACCTCGGCCTTCTCGAGGAGGAACGCCTGGTGTGCTCCGGCAAGCTCTTCACGCTCCTCCGCCAAGTTCCGGAGGGCCGCCTGGTTGGCGGCACGGAGCTCCGCGGCACGCTTCTCTAGATCGGCACCAGCCTTGGCAGCCAGAGCCTCCTGGGAGTCCAACTTAGCCTGCCTGGCCCGGTACAAGGCCAGAAGCCGGCGTAGGAGTTGCTCCTCTTCGGGCTCGTTGCTGCTGCCGGGCGCATCGACAACCTTCAGCCCGGCGGAGGCGAGAACTTCTCCGTCGAAGGTCTCCCCCTCCGCGGGTGCCCTTGATGAGGACGCCCACGGGACTTGGATAAAGACCCCGTTGGCGGCCTCCAGATAGACACCCGACCCAGCCGCAGGGGCGGAAGGGTCGGTGGCCGGTGCAGCGTCCGGCGCTCCTGCGGCCTCCGGGCCAGCAGTGTGGTCGCCGGTCCCCTCCCCAGCTGCGGCGTCAGTGGTCGGGGCGGTCTCCTCGGCGGCTGGCTCGTCAGCACCAGTCATTCCTTCGTTGGTGGCGTCGCCAGCATTGCCGCGTACGTCTTCCTCGACGATGGTCTCCGTCTCCATCGGCTCCGGGGCGGGCGGATCTAGCAGAAGAAAAAGAAAAGAAAGAATCGTCAAGCAAATATCCAAAAAAGAAGAATCCAAGAAGAAGAAATTACAAGGGTTTACCTTCGCGGGCGTCTTCAACAACGGGGTCCCTCACCGGGGAATTCTCCCTTGGCGGCGTAGTAGTGGCCCCTGCTGGCGGAGGGCCGCTTGCGCCTTCCCTTGGCGGGGTGCTCACCCTTGTCGGGGTGCTCGGCCTTGGCGGGGTGCTCGCCCTTGGCGGAGTACCCATCCTTGGCAGAGCACTGTCCCTCGCCGGGGAGCTCCTCCTTGGCGGGGAGGGTGGAACAAGCGGCTCGTCGGGGGCGGCCTCTTGGCGCTCCTGCGGCTGCGGCTCCACTTCTGCACAAGACAACAAGCACACAAGACGTCAATAAGGATAACGACCTCAAGCACGCCCGTCGAGCAGAAGAATGAATACCAGACTTACGCTGGGGGCTGCGCTGGGGGCTGCTCTCCGGAGCAGCAGGCTGGTCCAGCAAGTCTGTCGCTGGCGCATCACCTGTCGCCGCAACGGGCTCGTCGTCCTCGAGATCAACCACAGGGATCTTGGCCCTCTTCGCCATCCTCTGGGTCAAGGTCCTGGAAGCCAATCAAGATCAGAATCGAGCAAGAGAAATCAAGACAAAAACAACAAAAATCAAAGGAAATAGCAATTGCAAGTACTTACTCTTCCTCCTCTTCGTCGGAGCTGAGGGCGGAGAAGTCAAACTCCGCCTCGCGTGCTCCAGCGCGAGGAGCTGGAGGAGAGGGTTCCCTCGGGCGCTTGGCGGGCTCCAGAGCCATGGTTTGTGAAGACCCCACTCCGATCGTCCCCGAGGACCGAGGGGCGGAAGGAACCCCAGAGCCACTCCGGGAAGATCCTCCACCACTTGTCGCTCGAGCACGGGGCGCCTCCTTGACGACCTTGCTCGTCGTGGTGGCACGCGTCGCCCGGCCCTTCGGCTGCTGTCGAGGCGCCGGTGGCCTCGCCGTCTCAGTGGCCTTGCGGAGGCGCTTCTTCTGCTGTGGCGGAGGACTTGGTGGTGGCGGAGAGTTCTCTGAGGATGAGGAGGCGTCGTCGTCCAGGTTCAGTGACCCGCCCGAGTCTTCGTCGGAATCGCCCGATTCGGCGTCCTCCTCGGCGGGCTCACTGGACTCGGAGCCTTGCCCGGCAGCCTCGCTCGTCCCGGCAGGCTCCCCGGCAGGTTCCCCGGCGAACTCCTCGGGCGCAATCTTCAGCAGCTTGAGGATTTCCGCCTCCTCGGCCTGGCTCACCGCGTCCGCCGCCTCTGCTTCGTCCACAGTGTACCCAAATTCACCTGCAGCCGCAGTTACATCCCGATCGGTGGTCTCCCGGGTGAGGCCCTTTTTCTCCTCGGCGTTGCGTGGCTTTTCAACTAGGTTGTCGAAGAAGGCTTGCACGGTCTCCGCTGAAGGCACCAGCCAGGTGGGGACAACCCCGTGGGAGTCGCACTCAGGCATCACCGCGTGGATGGCACTAAGGGCACTATTGTTGCACAACGGAACTACTCCCCGGGACGGGGTGAACCACTCCTTGTGCCTGGGGTCATGTTTGAACAGCTCCCGGACCATCCCCTTCAGTTCCAAGACGGTGAAATTATAGTTCAGCCCGGGGCGCGGCCTCATGCGGTCTGCCGCGTTGCCGAACTCCCAAGCGGGTCTTTTCCTTTCCTGCAGAGGGGCAATGCGGCGGCGGAGGAAATCAGCCCCAACTTCACCCACAGTCAGGTTGGCGGCCCGGAG
The DNA here is from genome assembly GCA_902687465.1 of Secale cereale. Taxonomy (NCBI): domain Eukaryota; kingdom Viridiplantae; phylum Streptophyta; class Magnoliopsida; order Poales; family Poaceae; genus Secale; species Secale cereale. The sequence continues at coordinate 836,902,193 of LR738711.1, forward strand.
GCGAAGGATCCTAGTGAGGGCAATCTGCATCTTGTCGTCCTTCGGGGCCAATTCGCTCCAATCCTTGCCGCGCACTATTGCAGTCTGGCGCGGCGAGGTAAACTGCTCAGGTGCATCTTCCAAGACCCAGCACCAGTCAGCTCTCCATTCTTCCCACTTGACGCGTAGCTCTCCAATCAAGTACGCCTCCTTCTTGCCGAGACGGAAGAGAGCTACGTTTGGGTGGACCCCGACATAGTTTTCGCACAGATGTGCGAAAACGGCCAAAGTGAGGACGGCATTCGGGGTAAAGTCTAAGAGATGGAATCCGTATGTGTTCATCACATCACAAAAGAACTCTGAATACGGAGGACAGAGACCACAGTGGAAGAACAAAGCAAAGAAGTGGTAACCTCCGGGGAACATGTCGACGGCTACGGCGGGGAGGACCCTGGTGCGAGGGTGAGCCTTCGTCTCCCTCGCCCAGAACAAGTAGTACTTGTCCCGCAGCTCCCTTGCGCCAAGCCTCGGCGGGAAGACCGTCATCCTCCTCCGCATGGCTGCCAGCTTCGCCGCCTTCTCGGATTTCTCCTTCTTCGCCTTGTCGCTCTTCGCTTTGTCGCTCTTCGGGGCCATGGCGGGGACGGCGAGGGAGGTCGACGGCGCTGCGGATGCTGAAGACGGCGGAGGAAGGGTGGAGCTCGACTCTCTGTCGACCTTTGCGGAAGCAAAGGGCGGCGGGGGTTTCTGGAGATTGAAGACACAATGAAAGCGATGGGGGGAAACTGCCCTTGCTTCCTCTGCTTTTAAGGGGGAAGTGGGGGACGTTCCGCATTTTCCCATTAAAGAAACAGGCCAAGAACTCTCCCACGACGCCGTAATCGACGAGTGCCGTTAGGGAGAGATGCGGCTGAGGCGGAGTGGGAAACGGCGCGCCGTGGGCCGCGTGTGCCCGTGCACTATTTAGGGCCTGGCCCAACAGCGCTCGGCACCGTGTGTGGCCCAGGCCCGGGGGCTCCTGTCGGTGTACTAGAGTAGGGGTACCTTAGTATCCCGACTTGTGCACGGGCAGTAGCAACCTCCCGTGGTCTAGCTCACCACGCACCCGCCAAAGCCCACTCTGGCCCCCTTTGAAGCCATTCAAGAACAAAGTATACAAGTCAGAAGAACAAGGCCCCGGCAAGAGGAGCTTGCCGGGAAGATCGCACCAGGCTCAAGGTTATCATTCCAGCACAAAACCCTGGCAAGAGGAGCTTGCCAGGAAGGCCAAAGAACGGCCCCTCAGAAGAGACATCGTGGCGCATCACGGGCCCCGACGGGACCCGGAGAGCGGCAAGCTCCCGGGCCCGGCAAGATAGCGACCCCAGCAAGGTGCTTGCCGGGGAAGGCTTACACTGTGTGCCTGCGCTCTAGCTCATCTACCCACGCGTCGCCCTGGGGCCCTTCCAGGGGTACGTGGCGGATGGCTGTGCAGCCTGAGGGACACGGTGGCGAGCCGCGATGACGAGGCCACCGTCGTGGCAAACAGAGACGCCCGGGCGGACGCTTTTGGGGTGAAGGCGATGGGCATTCAATGCCCTTGTCCCCCACCGCCAGGGTTAGGTATAGATCACTGTTCACGCACTGTTACAACTACCACCAATTTTACACTTTTACCCTCCTCTACGTTGACACCTGTCGGTGACCCCTTTTGAACTATAAAAGGAGGCCCATGCACTACGTAGAGGGGGTTCGACACCAGAAACTCGATCACTCCCACGCTCGGTGTAGCTAGTATTGTAGATCTTCAAGTTCCCGAGCTCAAGAACTCAATACAACCAAAGGCAGGAGTAGGGTTTTACGCGTCCGCGCGGCCCGAACCTGGGTAAGCTGCCCGCGTGTGCTCCTCGATCTTCTCTCCGTGCTCCCTCCGCTCCCTTACCGCAACGTAGAAGGGGCTCCGGTCCCATAGGTGTTCGTGGGCGGTCAGTTTCCCCGACAGAGGGCTGCTGCCAGGATAGCAATATCCGGAGCAGAAATATTGCTCGTGTTGTCACGAGCTAACACCCCTCTAGCAATATAATATGCAAAATACCTGAGGTAAGGAAACAAGATACTGGAGATCTTCGACCGATGAATATCCCTCGTACCCATGCTGCAGAGAGAGTTGATGACGGTTTTCAGCTCGGAGGGCTGAGTGGCCATCCTTGCCGTTCTCCCAACGTTCGGCACACCTATTACTTCACAAAAATTTCCCAGAGTCATGGTGATAAGATCATTATAAATTTTAAACTCAATAGCACCTGGATCAGGATTATATCTAAAACTGTTAATGAAACCGGAGGTGAGTTTCTGATACTGAGTAACACGGCTCGTGACGAGTCGTGTCAAACCTGCATTAGCACAAAGATTATAAAACTCATCCTTGATTCCCGCAGCTTCCATGAATTCATCACATGGAAATGTCATCGCACGTGCTGGACTTGTGTCTTCCAACAACTCCGGGGGCACATGATCTTCATTATAGCTCACCCTAGCAGTCGATGGTGAAGCTGCGGCTCTAGTGACTCGATCGGAGTGTGCGGGCCTCCTCTTCTCAAGCCATCCTTTTGCCCTTCCTAACAAACTCATCTCTGAATTTTTTTACAATTTACAAAAAACGAGGATTAAAACAAAGTGAGCTAAGGCAAACTACTCAACTCACTTGCCCAAGGCATAAACTTGCATCAAAACTTGGAAAACAACCTTCTACACATGCATGCAAGCTCATCTCTACAGCACCAAGAACTACTAAATACTCACAAATGAGGCCACCAATCAAAAATCTAATTGGAGGGGTGGAGGAGTCACATACCAGGGAGTATTTGCTCAAAATTTCAGCTCAAATGATGGGCTGTAGAGAGAGATCGAAGAATCGCCCCCAAGAACAGCAAGAACAGCAAGAACAAGACCAGAACTCGGGTTTCTGGAAAAAGAGAGAGAGGGGAAGAAGAAGAAGTACCTGGAGGGGGGTCCCGTGGGCCCCAAGCGCCCTGTGGGCGCGGCCAGGGGCTGGGCCGCGCCAGCTGGCCGCCTGGGCCACTGGTGGCCCCTCCTGGCTGGTCCCAGGACTTTCCGGGTCTCTCCCGTTGTGGAAATTTTTAATATAATTTTTCTGGAATTTTTCTAAAAACTTCACTGTTGAAATTTTTTCGAAGTTCAAAAAGCTGCGAAACTCTCTGAAAACTTGAAGCAGTTAGTAGTATTGTGAAGCTTCAAAAACATAGATACTTGGTACATCAAGTATGACAACACTAAAAACAAATAAAAACATAGAAAGCTCAACTTTTTATCCGTATATAACACGTTCACTAGTAAGGTTGATCAAGTCTTACCAACAAACAAGCGGTATATAGAACAAAAAGTCTCACCTCCTACGAAGTAATCACTGAACTTTTACCTTGATGGACATTGTCCCTACCATGATAGTTTTGTATTTGTGAGGCACATGTAGTGGACAGTCCCATTCTCCAATTTTCACGGTCTCGATATTCTCTATAGAGTTGAGGGCATTCCTCCTGTCGGTCTTCTTCGGAAAATATACCGTGTGTTCTTTATCATTCACATGAAAGGTAACCTTCCCTTTGTTGCAATCAATAATAGCACCTGCGGTGTTAAGGAAAGGTCTACCAAGAATAATGGACATGCTCCCATCCTCGGGCATGTCAAGCACAACAAAATCAGTAAGAATTAAACAATTAGCAACTTCAACTGGAACATCCTCACAAATACCTATCGGAACAGCGGTTGACTTGTCAGCCATCTGAAGGGAGATATCTGTAGGAATTAGTTTTTCTAAACAAAGCCTCTCGTAAAGAGAGAGAGGCATAACACTCACTCCCGCTCCAAGATCACATAAAGCAGTTTTGACATAATTATTCTTTATGGAGCAAGGGATGGTGGGTATACCTGGATCACCGAGCTTCTCAGGAATCTTTCCACTGAAAGAATAGTTAGCAAGCATAGTAGATATTGCATCATTAGGAACTTTTCTTTTGTTAGTGACAATATCTTTCATATATTTTGAGTAAGGGAGTAACTTAATAGCATCAGTCAAAGGAATTTGAAGAAAAAGAGGTTTAATCCATTCGCAAAACTTTTTGTAATGCTCTTCTTCTTTAGATTTGATGGACTTACCTGGAAAGGGCATGGGTTTCTGTACCCATGGTTCTTTCTCCTTCCCATGTTTTCTTGCGATGAAGTCTTCTTTAGTGTACCTCTTACGTTTGTCAGGTGCTTCTTCTTCTCGAACTTCAGGCGGATCATTTTTCTCATTATCATTACCTTCAGGTTCAGCACCGTCTTCAGTCTCAGCATCGGAAATAGATACACTGTTGGGATCAATGGCTGGCTCTTCATTTGCAATAGGATCATTAGGATTGTCAGTCTCTTTATGTTTCTTTTTCTTATTTGGAGAGACAACAATTTCTTCTTCCTGCATTTGAGAATCTTGCTCGATTCTCTTCGGATGTCCCTCTGGATAAAGAGGATCTTGAGTACTAGTTCCTCCTCGAGTCTTAATCCCAAAAGCCTGCAATTTATCTTGTTTGGCATTGTTAGCAAGCAAATCTCTTTGCACATTAGAAATTTGATCAAGCTGAGTTTGAACCATATGAAAATGCTTCACAAGACATTGAACATCATTAACTGTTCTATCTAAAACACCAAGCAACTTTTTGATAGCAAGGGAATTATCATGCAACTGACTTTCTATCCTCTTATTAAAATGATTCTGTTTCATAATAAAATTATCAAACTCATCTAAACATTGATCAGGAGGCTTACCATGAGGGATGTCACTTGCGTTGAAATCTAAAAGAGAGTGTACCTCTACCATAGGAGGGTGAGTGGTAGGCTCACACAGCTTCTCAATAGGGGGTAGATTCTTCACATCTTCAGCTTTAATACCTTTCTCTTTAATAGACTTCTTTGCTTCTTGCATATCCTCGGGGCTTAGAACAAACATGCCCCTCTTCTTTGTTGGTGGAGGTGGTTCAGGGACGGACCAATCTTCATGATTTTTGGCAATCCTGCCCATTAAATCTTCCGCGTCGTCCGGTGTTCTTTTCCTGAAAACACAACCAGCACAACTGTCCAAATAGGACCTAGATTCATCAGTTAAACCAGCATAGAATATATCAATTAATTCATTCTTAGGAACTCCATGTCCTGGTCTAGCCTGAATCAAACTGCAGTACCTCCCCCAAGCTTTAGGGAGGGACTCATCCTGCAACTGTTTAAAATTATAAATTCTTTGTAAAGCAGCATGTTGCATATGAGCAGGAAAGTACTTATCAACAAAAGAGTGAGCTAAGTCCTGAGGACTCTTAATAGAACCGCATGGGAGTGAATCATACCATGCTTTAGCACCTTCCTTCAAGGAGAAAGGAAGAAGCTTGGTCACATAAAAGTAGTGTATCTTCTCATCTGTGGTAAACAGGCTACCTAGTTCACCAAGTTTAGTTAGGTGTGCAATAGCATCATCATTTTCTCTGCCATAAAAGGGGTCAGCTTCAACCATAGGTATAAGTGAAAGATCAACAGAGAAATCAAAATCAGGATCATCAATGCATATAGGAGATGTAGCAAACTCAGGATTAGGAACGGTTTTGTTTTTCAAAGAGTGTTTTTCAAATATTTTCTTAATAGTTACAGGGTCGGAGCCGGCAAACTCTGTCAGTTCCCTGCATAAATCTTCATCAAGTATATAGTAATCATCATCAAGGAGCCTCTCCTGGAGTTTACTCAAATCAGGATAATCATAAGTTTCACCAATAGGGTAGCGAGTAACAGGAAGTTCAATTCCATATTTTTCAGCAGCAGCAGTAATTTGTTTCTCAAGAGCATAACCAAGCGAACTAATATCGTCATCAAAATTAGTAGAAGCATCATCAAGAGTATCAGACATAGTAACAGATTCAGTAGGAGCATCATGTGGTGGTGGTGAGGCAAACTTACTCATAACAGAAGGTGAATCAAGAGTAGCACTAGTGCTCAGAGCAGTACCTCTTCTTGTAGTGGATCGTAAGATCGGAACCTTGGGGTCACCTTTCTTACCCATAGTGAATAAAGTGCAGCAGGTAGGACACCTCAAGTAGACTTGTAAATATTGCTATGCTCCCCGGCAACGGCGCCAGAAAACGGTACTTGATAACCCTCAACCGTAAGGGATCGAGATAGTCTTCGCGGGTAAGAATAACCCAATTTATTGATTCGACACACGGGGAGCCAAAGAGTATTTATAAGCTTTAACAGTTGAGTTGTCAATTCAACCGCACCTGAAATATACTAACTTGCAACAAAAGATAAGTGGTAACAGTGATATGATAGTGATGATAGTAATAGTAAAAGTAAATAGTAACAGTAGATAGCAAAGTAAATAGCAAAAGTACCGACTAGTAACAAGCAAGGTTTAAAATACTGTAGGCTAGGGAGATGGATGGTTGGGCGTTGCATGGATGAGATAGATTCTAACTTGGGGCACGGCACACGGAAAAGTAATGATCATCTAGGCAAATATCAAACATTAGGCATGTATCCCGTAGGTAGTTGTACGTGCTTGCAATAAGAACTTGCACAACATCTTTTGTCCTACCATCCCGCTACGAACGGGGCCAAAAGGAACTAATGGATATTAAGGTGCTCCTGTCAAAGAGCACCGGAACAAAGCAATGAACTCAATGGATACATGTAATCCTCAAACTACGGACCATCCCCTTTGGTGTCCCAAGCTGTCACTTTTGGGATCGCCGGTTCCGAACCGTAACAGGTGCATACAACTCATAGATAGGATCAAGAACACAAATATATTCATGCAAACACATATGGTTCAGATCCGAAATCATGGCACTCGGGCCCTAAGTGTCAAGCATTAAGAATAACAAGTTGTAGCAAAGATGATAAACACCATACTAGATGATAGGCAACATGCCCCCAACAATCTGATGAACTATTACATGATCTAACTCATCCAATCCCTACCATCCCCTTCGCCTACAGCAAGGGAATTACTCACACATGAAGGGGGAAGTCATGGAGGGATGATGGAGTGGTGATGATGATGACGATGGCGACGATCTCCCCTCTCCGGAGGCCAAATCAGCCTCCAGATTAGCCCTCCCGAAGAAGAACAGAGGGTGGCGGCGGCTCCGCGACGAAAAACAGCGAAAGGACTTCCGATCTGGGATTTCTGCGTCGGGAGGAAAAATACGGGGTAAAGTAGGGCACCAGGGGGTGTGGGGCCCACCCAGCGCGGCCCAGGGGGGGCGCCCACAGGGCGCCTGGGCACCCCCCGGCCCCCCTCTGGCCCCACTTCTGGCATTTTGTTTCTTCGGGTGCGTGGATTTTTCGTTATTTTTCGTGGATTTTTCTGAGATGCTTAAAAATCCGTTTTCCTGCACACAAATAAACCATACACGCAGCTCTGCTGAAAACAGCGTCAGTCCGGGTTAGTTTAGTCCAAATCATGTAAGAATGAGGTCAAAACAATATCAAAAGTGTTTGGAAAAGTAGATACGTTTGAGACGTATCAGATGCCCAAGGCACCCCAAGGTAAAATTCAAGGACAACCAAAAGCCTAAGCCTGGGGATGCCCCGAGAAGGCATCCCCTCTTTCGTCTTCATCTATCGGTAACTATACTCGGAGCTATATTTTTATTCACCACATGATATGTGTTTTACTTGGAGCGTCATGTATAATTTGAGTCTTTGCTTGTTAGTTTGCCACAATTATCCTTGCTGGACACACCTTTTCGAGAGAGATAAATATGGCCTAGGAATTGTTAGAACACTCTATGTGCTTCACTTATATCTTTTGAGTTGAATAGTTTTTGCTCTAGTGCTTCACTTATATCTTTTAGAGCTCGGTGGTAATTTTATTTTGTAGAAATTGTTGATCTCTCATGCTTCACTCATATCCTTGTGGGAGTCTATTAAAACAGCTTGGTAATGTGCTTTGGCTATAAAACTAGTCTTCACATGATAGGCATCCAAGATCAATGTAGTAAAAACTTTCATACTAAGTGCATTGAATATGATGAGAAGTTGGATGCTTGATAATTGTTTTGAGATATGAGGATAGTGATATTAGAGTCATGTTAGTGGAGTTATTATGAAATTGAGAAATACTTGTGTTAAAGTTAGTGATTCCCGTAGCATGCACGTATGGTGAACCGCTATGTGACGAAATTAGAGCATGAGGTATTTGTAGAGTGTCATCCTTTGTGTGGAGGTCAGGGGCACGCGATGGTTAACTCCTACCAACCTCCCCCCTAGGAGCATGCGTTGATTGCTTTGTTTTGATGACTTGTAAATTTTTGCAATAAGTATATGAGTTCTTATGACTAATGTTGAGTCCATGGATATTACGCACTCTCACCCTTCCACCATTGCTAGCCTCTCTTGTACCACGCAACTTTCGCCGGTACCATACACCCACTATATACCTTCCTCAAAACAGCCACCATATATCTTCCTCAAAACATCCACCATACCTACCTATCATGGCATTTCCATAGCCATTCCGAGATATATTGCCATGCAACTTTCCACCGTTCCGTTCATATGACACGCTTCATATTGTCATATTGCCAGGCATGATCATGTAGTTGACATCGTATTTGTGGCAAAGCCACCATGCATAATTTTTCATACATGTCACTCTTGATTCATTGCACATCCCGGTACACCGTCGGAGGCATTCATATAGGGTCATACTTTGTTCTAGTATCGAGTTGTAATATCGAGTTGTAAATCAATATAAGTGTGATGATCATCATTATTAGAGCATTGTCCCAAGTGAGGAAAGGCCGAACAAAAGAAAAGGCCCCTCCAAAGAAAGAAAAAGAAAAAGAAAAAAGGAAAAAAAGAAAAGAAAAAGGGACAATTGCTACTATCTTTTTCCACACTTGTGCTTCAAAGTAGCACCATATTCTTCATGATAGAGAGTCTCATGTTTAGTCACTTTCATATACTAGTGGGAATTTTTCATTATAGAACTTGGCTTGTATATTCCAATGATGGGCTTCCTCAAATGCCCTAGGTCTTCGTGAGCAAGCAAGTTGGATGCACACCCACTTAGTTTCTTTTGTTGAGCGTTCATACATTTTTAGCTCTAGTGCATCTGTTGCATGGCAATACCTACTCACTCACATTGATATCTATTGATGGGCATCTCCACAGCCCGTTGATATGCCTAGTCGATGTGAGACTATCTCCCTCCTTTTTGTCTTCTCCACAACCACCACTCTATTCCACATAGTGCTATATCCAAGGCTCACGCTCATGTATTACGTGAAAGTTGAAAGGTTTGAAAGAATAGAGTATGAAAACAAGTGCTTGACTGAAACCGGGGTTGTGCATGATATAAATATTTTGTGTGATGAAGAGGGAGCATAGCCAGACTATATGATTTTGTAGGGATAACTTTCTTTAGCCATAGTATTTTGAGAAGACAAGATTGCTTTGTTAGTATGCTTGAAGTATTATTATTTCCTAAGTCAATATAGACTTTTGTCTTGAATCTTTCAGATCTGAACATTCATACCACAATTAAGAGAATTACATTGACAACTATGTTGGTTAGCATTCCACATATCAAAAATTCTATTTTTATCATCTACCTACTCGAGGACGAGTAGGAATTAAGCTTGGGGATGCTTCATACGTCTCCAACATATCTATAATTTTTTATTGTTCCATGCTATTATTAATGATGTTTTGGATGTTTAATGGGCTTTGTTATACACTTTTATATTATTTTTGGGACTAACTTATTAACCCAAAGGCCCAGTCCAGATTGCTGTTTTTTTGCCTATTTCAGGGTTTTACACAAAAGGAATATCAAACGGAGTCCAAACGGAATGAAACTTCGGGAGATATATTTTTGGAGCAAAATACGCACGGGAGACTTGAGAACCACGGAGTAGGGCACACATGGCGTCCACAAGGGTGGGGGGCGCGGCCCTACCTCGTGGGCCCCACGTTTGGCCCCCGGTGCCCTCCTTCCTCCTATATATACCTACGTACCCCAAAACCATCAGAACAACAGAGAAAACCCTAGTTCCACCGCCGCAACCTTATGTTCCCATGAGATCCCATCTTGGGGCATGTGCAAGAGCTCCGCCGGAGGGAGGATCTACCACGGAGTGCTTCTACATCATCATCATCGCCTCACCATGAGTTGTGATTAGTTTACCACAGACCTTCGGGTACATAGCTAGTATCTAGATGGCTTCTTCTCTCTCTTTGGATCTCAATACCAAGTTCTCCTCGGTCTTCGAGTAGATCTATTCGATGTAATCTCTTTTTGCGGTGTGTTTGTCGAGATCCGATGAATTGTGGGTTTATGATCAAGATTATCTATGAGAAATATTTGGTTCTTTTCTAAACTCTTTATGTATGATTATAATGTCCTTGCAAGTCTCTTCGAATTATTGGTTTGGTTTGGCCTACTAGATCTATAGTTCTTGCATTGGGAGAAGTGCTTGGCTTTGGGTTCAATCTTGCGGTGTCCTTTCCTAGTGACAGTAGGGGCAACAAGGCACGTATTGTATTGTTGCCATCAAGGATAAAAAGATGGGGTTTATATCATATTGTTTGAGTTTATCCCTCTACATCATGTCATCTTGCTTAAGGCGTTACTCTGTTCTTATGAACTTAATACTCTAGATGCATGCTGGATAGCGGTCGATGTGTGGAGTAATAGTAGTAGATGCAGAATCGTTTCGGTCTACTTGTTTCGGACGTGATGCCTATATATAATGATCGTGCCTAGATAGTCTCATAAGTATTACCTTTTCTATCAATTGCTCAACAGTAATTTGTTTACCCGCCGTAGAATTCTGCTATCATGAGAGAAGCCACTAGAGAAACCTATGGCCCCCGGGTCTATTCTCAACATATCAATCTACAATCTACTTTACTTTTCCGCTTTTACTTTCTGTTCTTATATCCCAAAAATACCAAAAATATCAAACTATCCTATCTATCAGATCTCACTTTCGTAAGTGACCGTAAAGGGATTGACAACCCCTTATTGCGTTGGCTGCAAAGTTATTATTTGTTTGTGCGGGTGCGAGGGACTCGCGCGTGGTCTCCTACTGGATTGATACCTTGGTTCTCAAAAACTGAGGGAAATACTTACGCTACTGTGCTGCATCACCCTTTTCTCTTCGAGGGAATACAACGCAAGCTCGAGAAGTAGCATTGCCGGGGAGTGAAGCGCCTTTGGTAAGTGGAATTTGGTCAGGAAAATTTTATATAGCGTGCTGAAATTTATTGTCACTTGTTACTATGGCTCATAATCCTTTGAGGGGCTTGTTCGGGGTATCTTCACCCCGACCAGAAGAGCAAAGAGTTTCTCCTCAACCTACTGCACCTACTGAAAATGTTTGCTTTGAAATTCCTTCAGGTATGATAGAGAAACTTCTAGATAACCCCTTTACAGGAGACGGAACACTGCATCCCGATTTACACCTAATCTATGTGGATGAAGTTTGTGGATTATTTAAGCTTGCAAGTATGCCCGAGGATGTTATCAAGAAGAAGGTCTTCCCTTTATCTTTGAAGGGAGATGCATTGACATGGTTTAGGCTATGTGATGATATTGGATCATGGAACTATAATCGTCTGAAGTTGGAATTTCATCAGAAGTTCTACCCTATGCACCAGGTTCATCGTGATCGTAATTATATCTATAATTTTTGGCCTCGCGAAGGATAAAGCATCGCTCAAGCTTGGGGGAGGCTTAAGTCAATGTTATGTTCATGCCCCAATCATGAGCTCTCAAGAGAAATGATCATTGAAAATTTTTATGCTCGACTTTCTCTCAATAATCGCTCCATGCTCGATACTTCTCGTTCTGGTTCTTTTATGATGAAGACTGTTGAATTCAAATGGGATTTATTGGAAAGAATTAAACGCAACTCTGAAGATTCGTATCTCGACGAAGGTAAGGAGTCAGGTATGACCCCTAAGTTTGATTGTGTTAAAGCTTTTATGGATACCGATGTTTTCCGTGAGTTTAGCACTAAATATGGACTTGACTCTGAGATAGCTTCTTTCTGTGAATCATTTGCTACTCATGTTGATCTACCCAAGGAGAAGTGGTTTAAATACCATCCTCCCATTGAAGTAAAAGTAGTTGAACCTGTTAAAGTTGAAGAAAAGACTATCACTTATAATCTTGATCCTATTGTTCCTACTGCTTATATTGAGAAGCCACCTTTCCCTGTTAGAATAAAGGATCATGCTAAAGCTTCAACTGTGGTTCGTAAGAGTAGTACTAGAACACCTACACCCTCTGAGCAAATTAAAGTTGTACCTAGTGTTGCTATGGTTAAAGATCTCTTGGTTGAAGATTTAGATGGACATGTTATTTACCTCCAAGAGGAAGCTGCTGGAATAGCCAAACCCGATGCTAGGAATAAACATAGACCTGTTATAGGCTTGCATGTTATCTCTGTTAAAACAGGAGACCATTGCTATCATGCTTTATGTGACGTAGGTGCTAGCGCGAGTGTAATACCTATATCCTTATATGATGAAATTATGCACGATATTGCACCCGTTGAGCTAGAAGGTATAGATGTTACAATTAAACTTGACAATAGAGACACTATTTCACCAATTGGGATTGTTAGAGATGTTGAAGTCTTGTGGGGGAAAGTTAAATACCCAGCTGATTTTCTTGTTCTTGGTTCCCCACAAGATGATTTTTGTCCCATTATATTTGGTAGACCCTTCTTGAATACTGTTAATGCTAAGATAGACTGCGTGAAAGATATCGTTACTGTTGGTTTAGGGGATATGTCTCATGATTTTAACTTTGCTAAATTTCGTAGACAACCCCTTGATAAAGAATTACCTAGTAAGGATGAAATTATTGGTCGTGCTTCTATTGTTGTTCCTCCTAATGATCCTTTAGAACAATATTTGCTAGACCATGAAAATGATATGCATACGAATGAGAGAAGGGAAATAGATGAAATATTCTTTAATCAAGGACCCGTATTGAAAACAACTTGCATGTTGAAATTCTAGGGGATCCTCCTCCACCCAAGGGTGATCCCGTGTTTCAACTTAAACCTTTACCGGATAATCTTAAGTATGTTTATCTTGATGAAAAGAAGATATATCCTGTTATTATTAGTGCTAACCTTTCAGAGCAGGAAGAAGAAAAATTATTGAAAACTCTGAAGAAGCACCATGCTGCTATTGGATATACTCTGGATGATCTTAAGGGCATTAGGCCCACTTTATGCCAACACAAGATAAAATTGGAAGAAAACGCTAAACCGGTTATTGATCATCAACGACGGTTAAATCCTAAGATGAAAGAAGTGGTAAGGAAGGAAATACTAAAGCTTCTAGAGGCAGGTATTATCTATCCAATTGCTGATAGTCAGTGGGTAAGTCCTGTCCATTGTGTCCTTAAGAAGGGAGGTATGACTGTTGTTCCTAATGATAAAGATGAATTGATCCCGCAAAGAATTGTTACAGGTTATAGGATGGTAATTGATTTTCTCAAATTAAATAAAGCTACTAAGAAAGATCATTACCCCTTGCCTTTTATTGATCAAATGCTAGAAAGGCTATCCAAACATACTCATTTTTGCTTTCTAGATGGTTATTCTGGTTTCTCTCAAATACCTGTGTCAAAAGGGGATCAATAAAAGACCACTTTTACTTGTCCTTTCGGTACCTTTGCTTATAGACGCATGCCTTTTGGTTTATGTAATGCACCTGCTACCTTTCAAAGATGCATGATGGCTATATTCTCGGATTTTTGTGAAAAGATTGTTGAGGTTTTCATGGATGATTTTTCTGTTTACGGAACTTCTTTTGATGATTGCTTGAGCAACCTTGACCGAGTTTTGCAGAGATGTGAAGACACTAATCTTGTCTTGAATTGGGAGAAGTGCCACTTTATGGTTAATGAAGGCATTGTCTTGGGACATAAAATTTCTGAAAGAGGTATTGAGGTTGACAAAGCTAAAGCTGATGCTATTGAAAAGATGCCATACCCCAAGGACATCAAAGGTATACGAAGTTTCCTTGGTCATGCTGGGTTTTATAGGAGGTTCATAAAGGACTTCTCCAAAATCTCCAGGCCTCTGACTAATCTCTTACAAAAAGATATTCCTTTTGTCTTTGATGATGATTGTCTACAAGCATTCGAAATACTTAATAAAGCATTGATCTCTGCACCTATTGTCCAGCCTCCTGACTGGAATTTACCTTTTGAGATTATGTGCAATGCTAGTGATTATGCTGTAGGTGCTGTTTTAGGCCAAAGAGTTGATAAGAAATTGAATGTTATCCAATATGCTAGTAAAACTCTAGACAGTGCCCAGAGAAATTATGCTATGACTGAGAAATAATTTTTAGCAGTTGTGTTTGCTTGTGATAAGTTTAGACCTTATATTGTTGATTCTAAAGTAACTATTCACACTGATCATGCTGCTATCAAATACCTTATGGAAAATAAAGATGCTAAACCTAGACTCATTAGATGGTTCTCTTGCTGCAAGAATTTGACTTGCATATTATTGATAGAAAGGGAGCTGAGAACCCCGATGCAGATAACTTGTCTAGGCTAGAGAATATACTTGATGACCCACAACCTATTGATGATAGCTTTCCTCATGAACAATTAGTTGTCATAAATACTTCTTGTACTGCTCCATGGTATGCTGATTATGCTAATTATATTGTTGCTAAGTTTATACCTCCTAGTTTCACATACCAGCAAAAGAAAAAGTTCTTCTATGATTTGAGACATTACTTCTGGGATGACCCACACCTTTATAAAGAAGGAGTAGATGGTATTATTAGATGATGTGTACCTGAGCATGAACATGAACAGATCCTACGCAAGTGCCACTCCGAAGCTTAAGGGGGACACCATGCTGGAGATAGAACTGCACATAAGGTATTGCAATCTAGTTTTTATTGGCCTACTCTCTTCAAGGATGCCCGTAAGTTTGTCTTATCATGTGATGAATGTCAAAGAATAATATTAGTAGACGTCAAGAAATGCCTATGAATTATTCACTTGTTATTGAACCATTTGATATTTGGGGCTTTGATTATATGGGACCGTTTCCTGCCTCTAATGGGCACACACATATTTTAGTTGCTGTTGATTACGTTACTAAATGGGTAGAAGCTATTCCAACTAGTAGTGCTGATCATAACACCTCTATTAAGATGCATAAAGAAGTTATTTTTTCAAGGTTTGGAGTCCCTAGATACCTAATGACTGATGGTGGTTCACACTTTATTCATGGTGCTTTCCGTAAAATGCTTGCTAAGTATGATGTAAATCATAGAATTGCATCCCCTTATCACCCACGGACTAGTGGTCAAGTAGAACTAAGTAATAGAGAGCTAAAATTAATTTTGCAAAAGATAGTTAATAGGTCTAGAAAGAATTGGTCCAAGAAACTTGATGATGCACTATGGGCCTATAGAACTGCATACAAAAATCCTATGGGTATGTCTCCATATAAGATGGTTTATGGAAAATCATGTCACTTACCTCTTGAGCTAGAACATAAGGCATATTGGGCTATTAAAGAGCTCAATTATGACTTCAAACTTGCCGGTGAGAAGAGGATGTTTGACATTAGCTCTCTTGATGAATGGAGGACCCAGGCCTATGAGAATGCCAAGCTGTTTAAAGAAAAAGTTAAAAGATGGAATGACAAAAGGATACAAAAGCGTGAGTTTAATGTAGGTGATTATGTATTGCTATACAACTCTCATTTAATATTTTTTGCAGGAAAACTTCTCTCTAAGTGGGAATGACCTTACGTTATCGAGGAGGTCTATCGTTCCGGTGCCATAAAAATCAACAATTTCGAAGGCACAAATCCGAAGGTGGTGAACGGTCAAAGAATCAAACATTATATCTCAAGTAACCCTATAAATGTTGAAACCAATGTTATTGAAATCGTAACCCAGGAGAAATACATAAGGGACACTTTCCGGAACGATTCCGACTCCGAAAAGGAAGAGGTACGTGGTACGGTAAGTAAACCAACTCCAAAACAGTTCTAAAGGTAAAGTTTCACCGTTTTGGAGTATTTAGAAAAACAGAAATAAAAGTGGCAGTCCGGAAGAGACACAAGGCGTCCATGAGGGTGGAGGGTGCGCCCCTGCCTCGTGGGCACCTCGTGTGCCTCCCGGACTCCAATTTCTTGTATGTCACTCCTTTTGGTCAGTAAAAATTCATTATATATACTCCCGAAGATTTTGACCTCTGTATCACGCAAAAATCCTCTGTTTTTGTTTCGAGATTTTCCCTCGCAGATAAAAGCAACATGTCGTCCCAGGATTCGGAGGGAGAAAGCTATGTGGCTTATTCCCTTGCTGACCCTAAGGTCTATGGGGACTGGGAGCATTATGGTTGGACCACGGAAGAAGAAGAAGACCATGATTCAAAGAGGAATGATTGGACTAGCTCAGATGAAGATGAAGTCCCACTACCTCAACCTAGAGACATGCATGTGGAGTTCAAAAAGTCAAGCCTCCCCGACAGAGCAAACAAATCTAAGATTGAATTTATGCCTTTTCACCTCTTGCAGGAAAACAAGCAGGCACTATGCAAGAAAATATTAAACCTTGAGCAGGAGATCAATGACCTAAGGGAGCAAAATTCTGCCCTTAAGCGCAAGTTAAGGAAGAAGCCATCGTCATCACTTCCGAATAAGGATACATAATAATATGGGTATGGGCAATCCCCTTGGCAACTGCCAAGCTTGGGGGAGTGACCCCAGTATCGTATCACCATCACTCCTATCTTTACCGTTTTTCTTAGTTCGTTCCTTTTGGTAGTATCTTGATCTAGTAGAATAAAGTTAGCATGATCTAGTTGTGAGCTTTTGCTTTATGATCTTTACCCTTTGTAATCGAGTCCGTGAGCTATATAATAAATATTAGTGTTCAGTCAAGGGCTTGATTCCCTCACTTTGGTCATGATAGAGTAAAAGAAAATATACAAAAAAGGTATCCAAGAGACCACATTGATCTTATGGGAAGTAATGAATTCACATATAAAGAGTATGATGAATAAAAGTTGTTGGGAGTTGACAAACATAGTTTTGGTCATCGTTGCAATTAATAGGAAGTAATAAAGAAAGAGAGACTTCACATACAAATATACTATCTTGGACATCTTTTATGATTGTGAGCACTCATTAAAATATGACATGCTAAAGAGTTGATGTTGGACAAGGAAGACAACATAATGGTTTATGCTTTCTTATATCTGAAATAAAGTATATTGTTATGGACCATCCAACATGTTGAGCTTGCCTTTCCCCTCATGCTAGCCAAAACTCCTCGCACCAAGTAGAGATACTACTTGTGCTTCCATACATCCTTAAACCCAGTTTTTCCATGAGAGTCCACCATACCTACCTATGGATTGAGAAAGATCCTTCCAAGTAAGTTGTCATGTTGCAAATTCGCCAAAATAATTATGATTTATTAGTCTGGAGAAAATAAGCTTTATACGATCTTGTGATATGGAAGTAATAAAAGTGACAGACTGCATAATAAAGGTCCTTATCACAAGTGGTAATATAAAGTTATGTTCTTCTATGCTAAGACTTTGTGCATCCAACCATAAAAGCACCTGACAACCTCTGCTTCCCTCTGCAAAGGGCCTATCTATTATTCTCCCTTAAGAGTCAAGGTGGAAATCACCTTTCCTTTTTACATTTTATCCTTTGGCAAGCGCATTGTGTTGGAAAGATCCTGACATATATATCCACTTGGATGTAAGTTTTCATGGTCTATTACTGTTGACATTACCCTTGAGGTAAAAGGTTGGGAGGCAACACCATAAGCCCCTATCTTTCTTTGTGTCCGATTTAAACTCCATAACCATAAGTATTGCGTGAGTGTGAGCAATTGTGAAAGACTATATGATAGTTGAGTATGTAGGCTTGCTGAAAAGCTCTTATATTGACTCTTTCCGATGTTACGATAAATTGCAATTGCTTCAATGACCGAGATCATAGTTTGTTGGTTATCAATGGAGTTTCTAATTCATGCTTGATATTGTGAATGAATTGTTACTTTAGCATAAGAATCATATGACAATACATATATGTTGCTGTTATGAGAATGATCATGATGCCCCCATGTCCGTATTTTATTTTTATTGACACCTCTATCTCTAAACATGTGGACATATTTTTCGATAATCGGCTTTCGCTTGAGGACAAGCGAGGTCTAATCTTGGGGGAGTTGATACGTCCATTTTGCATCATGCTTATATGTTGATATTTATTGCATTATGGGTTATTATTACACATTATGTCATAATACTTATGCCTTTTCTCTCTTATTTTACAAGGTTTACATGAAGAGGGAGAATGCCGGCAGCTGGAATTCTGGGCTGGAAAAGAAGCAAACTCTGGAAACCTATTCTGCACAACTCAAAAAGGCCCGAAACTTCATAGGACACCGTTTCAGAAAATATAAAAAATATCTGGCGAAAGAAGATCACCAGGGGGCCACATGCTGTCCATGAGTGTGGGGGGCACGCCTCCCTCTCTAGGCGCGCCCCCTGCCTTGTGGGCCCCCCGATGCCCATCTTCTCCTATATGAGGTGTTTTGACCTGGAAAAATCATAAGGAGGTTTTCGGGACCAGACGCCGCCATCTCGAGGCGGAACCTTGGCGGAAACCAATCTAGGGCTCCGGCAAAGCTGTTCTGCCAGGGATACTTCCCTCCGGGAGGGGGAAATCGTCACCGTCATCATCACCAACAACTCTCCCATCTTGGGGAGGGCTATCTTCATCAACATCTTCACCAACACCATCTCCTCTCAAACCCTAGTTCATCTCTTGTATCCAATCTTCGTACCCAAACCTCAGATTGGTACATGTGGGTTGCTAGTAGTGTTGATTACTCCTTGTAGTTGATGCTAGTTGGTTTATTTGGTGGAAGATCATATGTTCAGATCCATTATGCATATTAATACCCCTCTGATCATGAACAATATTATGTCTTGTGAGTAGTTACTTTTGTTCCTGAGGACATGGGAGAAGTCTTGCTATTAGTAGTCATATGAATTTGGTATTCGTTCGATATTTTGATGAGATGTATATTGTCTATCCTCTAGTGGTGTCATGTGAACGTCGACTACATGACACTTCACAATTATTTGGGCCTAGAGGAAGGCATTGGGAAGTAATAAGTAGATGATGGGTTGCTAGAGTGACAGAAGCTTAAACCCTAGTTTATGCGTTGCTTCGTAAGGGGCTGATTTGGATCACTTGTTTCATGCTATGGTTAGGTTTACCTTAATACTTCTTTTGTAGTTGCGGATGCTTGCAATAGAGGTTAATCATAAGTGGGAGGCTTGTCCAAGTAAGGACAGCACCCAAGCACCGGTCCACCCACATACCAAATTATCAAAGTACCGAACGCGAATCAGATGATCGTGATGAAAACTAGCTTGACGATAATTCCCATGTGTCCTCGGGAGCGCTTTCCTTTATATAAGAGTTTGTCTAGGCTTTTCCTTTGCGACAAAAAGGATTGGGCCACCTTGCTGCACCTTATTTACTTTTGCCTTTTGTCACTTGCTACCAATTACCTTATCACAAAACTATCTGTTACCTATAATTTCAGTGCTTGCAGAAAATACCTTACTGAAAACTTCCTATCATTTCCTTCTGCTCCTCGTTGGGTTCGACACTCTTACTTATCGAAAGGACTACGATAGATCCCCTACACTTGTGGGTCATCAATTCACGCTTTGTTTAAACCGAGATATTTCATTAAAGCAATATATTTGCTCCGATATAGCTACTAATGACTAATGTCCTATCTTTTATGTGTTTCCGCAGAAAATGGGCTAAAATGGAATAATCACATGTGAACATGGAAAGGAGTGGAAAAGGAGATAAAATAAATCAACAGGAGGCGTCGCATATGAAACTGTGCAAAAGACGACGCTACATATGATCGCAAGCGCTCGCATGAGCAGTCAATGGCATGGATTCTGAGGATCCTCGTCCACGTGAACAACTTTTATAAAGGGGCCTCGTCGAAATGTCAATATAACATCCGCGATGGAAGCCAGAACAGAGTCATCTTCATCCCCTCTCATCAACCCTAGACGCCGCCATTTCCATCTCCATAGCCACCATCACCACCATAGTCCATCTCCCTCTAGTTCATACTTGTAATCATCCATCGCACAAAGAATCAATTGTAAGACATATTATCAATCAATCGATCTTCAAGATGTGTTCTTCATGTGATCCGATCTCCATGTGTGAGTAGTTAGGTAAGGTACGGGTTGAGGCATAGGCCTTGCAACCATCTGTATTTGTTGCGGGGATCAATCGAAGGTTTTGAGTGAACGTCAAGTATGTGTGAAATAAAATTGTTCCGTAGATGTCCCTTGTCGATCTTGTCCGTGATCTTCATCCCTACAGGTACCCAGGATCATGGAGATCATGTAATAGTGAGTCTAAGTGCAGGGAGATGCATAACAATGAGGGTGAGAGTGTGTCTATGTACCCTCGTAGACCGAAAGCGGAAGCGTTTAGTAACGTGGTTGATGTAGTCGAACTTCTTCGCGATCCAACCGATCAGACAGCGAACGTACGACACCTCAGCGTTCAGCACACGTTCAGCTCGATGACGTCCTCGCCTTCTTGATCCAGAAAGACAAGCAAAGTAGTAGATGAGTTTCGGCACCACGACAGCGTGGTGACGGTGTTGGTGAAGTGATCTCCGCTGGGCTTTGCCTAAGTACTACGAAAATATGACCGGGGGAGTAAACGATGGACGGGGGCACCGCACACGGCTAAGACAACGTTGTTTCCTTGTGTGGCGCCCCCTCCCTACATATATACAGGTGGGAGGGAGGGAGGAGCAGCCAAAGGGGGCACCCAAGTAGGAGGAATCCTACTAGGAGTCTCTCCCAAGCCACGCCCCCTGCCTTATATAAGTGTGGGGGAAAGGCAGGGGAGGGTGGCGCCCCCTTTTCCTTTCCCACTTGTGGAGGGAAAGGAAGAAGGGGCCTCCCCTCCCCTTTCCTTCCCCTAGGGCCTGCTATCCAAAGAAGGGGCGCACCAGGGGCTGATCTGCCCCCCCCCCTATGGCCCATTAGGCCCATACACTTACCGAGGGGGTCCGGAACCCCTTCCGGTGACCCGATGACTACCCAATGCACTCCGAAACTCTTCCGGTGTCCGAATACCATCGTCCTATATAACAATCTTTACCTCACGACCATTTCAAGACTCCTCATCATGTCAATGATCTCATCCGGGACTCTGAACAACATTCGGTCACCAAATCATATAACTCATATAACACTATATCGTCAACGAATGTTAAGCGTGCGGACCCTACGGGTTCGAGAACTATGTAGACATGACCAAAACACGTCTCCGGTAAATAACAAATAGTGGAACCTGGATGCCCATATTGGATCCTACATATTCTAAGAAGGTATTTATCGGTCGAACCGTTATGACAACATACGTAATTCCCTTTGTCCATCGGTATGTTACTTGCCCGAGATTCGATCGTCTATCTCTATACCTAGTTCAATCTCATTACCGGAAAGTCTCTTTACTCGTTCTGTAATACATCATCCTGTGACTAACTCATTAGCCATTTGCTTGCAAGGCTTATTATGATGTGTATTACCGAGAGGGCCCAGAGATACCTCTCCGATACTCGGAGTGACAAATCCAAATCTCGATTCACGCCAATCCAACAAAACACCTTCGGAGATACCTGTAGAGCATCTTTATAATCACCGAGTTATGTTGTGACGTTTGATAGCACACAAGGCATTCCTCCGGTATCCGGGAGTTGCATGATCTCATAGTCAAAGGAATATGTATTTGACAGACATGAAAGCAGTAGCAAAAACTGTATGATGAAATGCTAAGCTAACGAATGGGTCTTGTCCATCACATCATTCTCCTAATGATGTGATTTATATGCAATTTTATATTATTTTCTGAACCAACCTATTAATTTAATGCCCAATGTCACTTCTTGTTTTTTGCATCTTTCTAGAAAGGTCCAAACACAATGAAAATTTACGAGCAATATTTCTTGAATATATGCAACACTAGAAGCTTGGGGAGAGATCAAAAGACCCACGAGGCTCCCACAAGCCTAGTGGGTGCGACCCTAGGTGGGGGGGCGCCGGCCAGGCTTGTGGGGCCCACAAGCACCTGCTTGCCCAAATTTTTGGCCTATAAATTCCATGATTTCCCAAAACCCTCAGAAGTGAACTAGAAAGAGTTGTATTGCCGTCGCAAGCCTCTATTCCAAAGCGATCCCATCCGGAGTCCTTTTCTGGTGCTCCATTGGAGGGGAAATCGCTAGGAAGCCATCTTCATCTAGCTTGGTGCCTCCATAATGATGTGTGAGTAGTTCCTTTAGGACCTATGGGTCTATTGTAATAACTAGATGGTTTTCTCTCCCCCTTTTGATCTTCAATACAATGATCTTCTCTAAAATCAATTTGATGTAACTTTTTGTGGTGTGTTTGTTGGGACCCGATGAATTATGGGTTTATGATCGCTTTATTCCTTGAATTTACATGAATCTCTTAAGCTTCCTCTTATACCTTTCTATTTCTCTTCGATCTATCCATCTTCTTTGGCCAAGTTTGATTGTTCTATCTTCAGTGGGAGAGGTTCTTTGTAGTAGGATCAGCCGTGCGGTGATCTTATCAAGTGACAATAAGGACGAAAGACGTAATGCATTGTTGCTACTAAGGATAAAACGATGGGTTTAATATTATTGTTAGGTTTTCTTATCTCTACATTATCTCATCTTGCTTATTGCGTTACTATATTTATCATGAATTTAGTACTTTGAGATGCATGCTGGATAGCGGTCTTGGGATGGAGTAATGGTAGTAGATGGTGTTGGATTAACGGTCTATGTGTCATGGACGTTATGCCTATGTGATATTATGTCATGAATTATCAAAATTATAACTATACACAATTCTGTCAGTTGCACAACAGTAATTTGTCTATCACACTGTTGCTATGCTTTCAAGAGAGAGAGAGATGTTTAATGGTCAAAGAGAGAGAGAGAGAGAGAGAGAGAGAGAGAGAGAGAGATGAAGGAAATATGCCCTAGAGGCAATAATAAAGATGTTATTTGTATTTCCTTATATCATGATAAATGTCTTTTATTCATGCTAGAATTGTATTAGCCGGAAACTTGATACATGTGTGAATACATAGACAAAATAGTATGTCCCTAGTATGCCTCTACTAGAGTAGCTCGTTGATCAAAGATGGCTATGTTTCCTAGTCATAGACATGAGTTGTCATTTGATCAACGGGATCACATCATTAGGAGAATGATCTGATGGACTAGACCCATCCGTTAGCATAGCACTATGATCGTTTAGTTTTACTGCTATTGTTTTCTTCATGACTTATACATGTTCCTATGACTATGAGATTATGCAACTCCCGAATACTGTAGGAACACCTCGTGTGCTATCAAACGTCACAACATAACTGGGTGATCATAAAGATGCTCTACAGGTGTTTCCAAAAGTGTTCGTGGTGTTGGCATAGATCAAGACTAGGATTTGTCACTCCCAGCGTCGGAGAGGTATCTCTGGGCCCTCTCAGTAATGCACATCATAATAAGCCTTGCAAGCAAAAGACTAATGAGTTAGTCACGAGATGATGTATTACGGAACGAGTGAAGAGACTTGCCGGTAACGAGATTGAACTAGGTATAGAGATACCGACGATCGAATCTCGGGCAAGTAACATACCGATGACAAAAGGAACAACGTATGTTGTTATGCGGTTTGGCCGATAAAGATCTTCGTAGAATATGTAGGAGCCAATATGAGCATCCAGGTTCCGCTATTGGTTATTGACCGGAGATGAGTCTCGGTCATGTCTACATAGTTCTCGAAACCGTAGGATCCGCACGCTTAACGTTTGATGATGTTCAGTATTATGAGTTTATGAGTTTTGATGTACCGAAGGTAGTTCGGAGTCCCGGATGAGATCACGGACATGACTAGGAGTCTCGGAATGTCCGAGACATAAAGATTGATATATTGGATGACTATATTCGGACACCGGAAGTGTTCCGGAAAAGATTCAGATTTAACCGGATTGCCGGAGGGGGTTACCGGAACCCCCCACGAGGGGGGATGGTCCATTGTGGGCCTTGAGGAAAGAAGAGAGGCAGCCCATAGAGGCTGGCCGGCGCCCCACCAGGGAATCCTAGTTGGACTAGGATTGGGGGGCGCCACCTCTCCCTCTCCTTCCTCTCCCCCTCTTCCTTCTTGGTGGACTCCTACTAGGAATAGGATTGCAATCCTATTCCTAGTAGGATTGCCTCCCTGGCGCGCCATAGAAGGGCTGGCCGGCCCCTCCCCTTGCTCCTTTATATACGGGGGCAAGGGGGCACCCTAGGACACACAAGTTGATCAGTTGATCTCTCCCAACCGTGTGCGGTGCCCCCCTCCACAGAAACACACCTCGGTTATACCGTTGCAGTGCTTAGGCAAAGCCCTGCGCCGGTAACTTCATCATATACGTCACACGCCGTCGTGCTGACGAAACTCTCCCGTGAAGCTCAACTGGATCAAGAGCTCGTGGGACGTCATCAAGCTGAACGTGTGCTGAACGCGGAGGTGTCGTACGTTCGGTACTTGATCGGTTGGATCGCGAAGAAGTTCGACTACATCAACCACATCACTAGACGCTTCCGCTCCCGGTCTACGAGGGTATGTAGACACACTCTCCCATCTCGTTGCTATGCATCTAGTAGATAGATCTTGCGTGATCGTAGGAAAACTTTAAAATACTACGTTCCCCATCAAATATGCCCTAGAGGAAATAATAAAGTTGTTATTTATATTTCCTTGTTTCATGATAAATGTCTTTTATTCATGCTAGAATTGTATTAACCGGAAACTTGATACATGTGTGAATACATAGACAAAACATAGTGTCCCTAGTATGCCTCTACTAGACTAGCTCGTTAATCAAAGATGGTTGTGTTTCCTAACCATAGACATGTGTTGTCATTAGATCAATAGGATCACATCATTAGAAGAATGATGTGATGGACAAGACCCATCCGTTAGCTTAGCACTATGATCGTTTAGTTTTATTGCTATTGCTTTCTTCATGACTTATACATGTTCCTATGACAATGAGATTATGCAACTCTCGAATACCGGAGGAACACCTTGTGTGCTATCAAACATCACAACATAACTGGGTGATCATAAAGATGCTCTACAGGTGTTTTCAAAGGTGTTTGTGGTGTTGGCATAGACTGAGAATAGGATTTGTCACTCCGAGTGTCAGAGAGGTATCTCTGGGCCCTCTCGGTAATACTCATCATAATAAGCCTTGCAAGAAAATGACTAATGAGTTAATCACGAGATGATGTATTATCGAACGAGTAAAGAGACTTGCCGGTAACGAGATTGAACTAGGTATGATGATACCGACGATCGAATCTCGGACAAGTAACATACCAATGACAAAGGGAACAACATATATTGTTATGCGGTTTGACCGATAAAGATCTTCGTAGAATATGTAGCAGCTAATATGAGTATCCAGGTTCCGCTATTGGTTATTGACCGGAGATGTGTCTCGGTCATGTCTACATAGTTCTTGAACTCGTAGGGTCCGCACGCTTAACGTTCGATGAGATTCGTATTATGAGTTATGTGTTTTTGATGACCGAAGATTGTCCGGAGTCCCGGATGAGATCACAGACATGACGTGGAGTCTCGAAATGGTTGAGAGATAAAGAATGATATATTGGACGATGTTATTCGGACACCAGATGAGTTCTGGGGGTTACCGGATAAATATCGGAGTGCCGGGGGGGGTATCGGAACCCCTGGGGGAACTAATGGGCCTTAGTGGGCTTTAGGGGAGAGAGAGGAGAGGCCACAAGGGCTGGCCGCGCACCCCCCATGGGCCTAGTATGAATTGGACTAGGGGGAGGGGCGGCGCCCCTCTTTCCTTCTCCTCTCCATCTCCTTCCTTCCCCCTCTCTTCCTTTTGGTGGAAACCTACTAGGACTAGGAGTCCTAGCAGAATTCCCCACTTGGGGCGTGCCTTAGGGGCCAGCTGGCCCTCCCCTCCTCCCTCCTTTATATACGTGGGGAGGGGGGTGATACATCTCCAACATATCTATAGTTTTTTATTGTTCCATGCTGTTATATTATCATTCCTGGATGTTTTACAATCATTTTACAGTCATTTTATATCATTTTTTGGTACTAACCTATTGACATAGTGCTAAGTGCGAGTTGTTGTTTTCTGCATGTTTTTTACATCGCGGGAAATCAATATCAAACGGAGCCCAAACACCGCGAAACTTTTCAGAGAATTTTTATGGACCAAAAGACACCTGATGGGCCAGAGCTACATCTAGGGGGGGTGCCCTGAGGGGGGCACAACTCACCAGGGCGCACCAGCCCCCCTGGCACGCCGAGTTGGGTTGTGCCCACCTCGGTGGGCTCCCGCACCACCCATTTGCTCTATAAATACTCAGATATTCCAGAAACCTTAGAAAAGTCGACGAAATATTCATCCAGCCGCCGCAGAGTCCAGAACCACCTGATCCACTCTAGACACCATCTCGGATGGGATTCACCACCTCCATTTGTGCCTCTCCGATGATGTGTGAGTAGTTCTTTGTAGACCTACGGGTCTGTATTTAGTAGCTAGATGGATTCCTCTCTCTCTCTCTCTCATGATTATCAATACAATGGTCTCTTGGAGATCCATATGATGTAACTCTTTTTACTGTGTGTTTGTTGGGATCCGATGAACTTTGAGTTTATGATCAGATCTATCTTTTTATATCCATGAAAGTATTTGAGTTTCTTTGATCTCTTTTATGCATGATTGCTTATAGCCTCGTATTTCTTCTCTGATATTTGGGTTTTGTTTGGCCAATTTGATCTATTTATCTTGCAATGGGAAGAGGTGCTTTGTAGTGGGTTCAATCTTACGGTGCTTGATCCTAGTGACAGAAGGGGAACCAACACGTATGAATTATTGCTAATAAGGATAAAACGACGAGATCCATATCGAACGCCATAAATAAACGGATCTTTTCTACATCATGTCATCGTTCTTAATGCATTACTCCACTTTTTACATGAACATAATACACTAGATGCATACTGGATAGCGGTCGATGTGTCGAGTAATAGTAGTAAATGCAGGCAGGAGTCGGTCTACTAATCTTGGACTTGATGCCTATATAATGATCATTGCCTGGATATCACCATAATTATTTGAAGTTCTATCAATTGCCCAACAGTAATAGTTTTCCACCGTTTGCTCTTTTTCTCGAGAGAAGCCACTATTGAAACCTACGGCCCCGGGTCTTCTTCCTCATATATTTGCCTTTGCGATTTATTTTTCCTTTGCTTTTATTTTTAGATCTATTAAACAAAAAACCCAAAAATACCTTGCTGCAATTTATCTTATTTATCAACCAATCTACCAATATTTATATCTCTCTCACGTCCGTTACCTGATAACCTTGGTTTCACATGTGAGGGAAATACCTACCGCCGCGGTGCTGCATCATCCCTTCCTCTTTGGGGAAATACCGACGTAGCTTTAAGCGACATCAGGGGGCACCCTAGGACACACATATGCCCTAGAGGCAATAATAAAGTTTTTATTTATATTTCCTTGTTTCATGATAAATGTCTTTTATTCATGCTAGAATTGTATTTACCAGAAACTTGATACATGTGTGAATACATAGACAAAACAGAGTGTCCCTAGTATGCCTCTACTAGACTAGCTCGTTAATAAAAAATGGTTGTGTTTCCTAACCATAGACATGTGTTATTTGATCAACGGGGTCACATCATTAGGAGAATGATATGATGGACAAGGCCCATCTGTTTAGTTTTATTGCTATTGCATTCTTCATGACTTATACATGTTCCTCTCACAATGAGATTATGCAACTCCTGAATACCGAAGGAACACCTTGTGCGCTATGAAACGTCACAACGTAACTGGGTGATCATAAAGATGCTCTACAGGTGTTTCCAAAGGTGTTTGTGGTGTTGGCATAGATTGAGAATAAGATTTGTCACTCCGAGTGTCGGAGATGTATCTCTGGGCCCTCTCGGTAATACTCATCATAATAAGCCTTGCAAGAAAATGACTAATGAGTTAGTCATGAGATGATGTATTACAGAATGACTAAATAGACTTGCCGGTAACGAGATTGAACTAGGTATGATGATATCGACGATCGAATCTCGGACAAGTAACATACCGATGACAAAGGGAACAACGTATAGTGTTATGGGTTTGACCGATAAAGATCTTCATAGAATATGTAGCAGCCAATATGAGCATACAGATTCCGCTATTGGTTGTTGACCGGAGATGTGTCTCGGTCATGTCTACATAGTTCTTGAACCCGTAGGGTCCGCACGCTTAACGTTCGATGACGATTTGTATTATTAGTTATGTGTTTTTGATTACCGAAGATTGTTCGGAGTCCCGGATGAGATCACGAACATGACAAGGAGTCTCGAAATGGTCAAGACATAAAGAATGATATATTGGACGATGTTATTCGGACACCGGGTGAGTTTCGGGGATTACCGGATAAATATCGGAGTGTCGGGGGGTTATCGGAACCCCCGGGGGAACTAATGGGCCTTAGTGGGATTTAGGGGAGAGAGAGGAGAGGCCACAAGGTCTGCCCCCCCCCCATGGGCCTAGTCCGAATTGGACTAGGGGGAGGGGCGGCGCCCCCTCTTTCCTTCTCCTCTCCTTCTCCTTCCTTCCCCCTCTCTTCCTTTTGGTGGAAACCTACTAAGACTAGGAGTCCTAGTAGGAACCCCCACTTCGTGCGCGCCCTAGGGGCCGGCCGGCCCTCCCCTCCTACTCCTTTATATACGTGGGGAGGGGGCACCCTAGGACACACAAGCCAATCTTTTAGCCATGTGCGGTGTCCCCCTCCACAGTTACACACCTCGGTCATATCGTTGCAGTGCTTAGGCGAAGCCCTGCGCTGGTAACTTCATCATCACCATCACCACGTCGTCGTGCTAAAAAACTCTCCCTCGTCCTCAACTGGATCAAGAGCTCGAGGGACATCATCATGCTGAACGTGTGCTGAACACGGAGGTGTTGTACGTTCGGTACTTGGATTGGTTGGATCGTGAAGACGTTCGACTACATCAACCGCGTTACTAAACACTTCCGCTTTCGGTCTACGAGGGTACGTGGACACATTCTCCCCGCTTGTTGCTATGATTCTCCTAGATAAATCTTGCGTGATCGTAGGAAAATTTTGAAATACTATGTTTCCCAACAATATAGAGATGCTGCTAGTAAACCTATGACCCCTGGGTCTATTTTTCTTCAATACAAAATTCTTACAATTGTTCTTTTTGCTCTCTTACTTTTTGTTGCTTTGCCTATCACTATTTGCTATTATTGTTTTGTGAATCAAAGTTCTTTGCATTACTCAAACACAGGGTACATGATTACATTCTCGATCTACAATATTTCGGACCTCTTCCGGAGCAGAAGCAAGCCAAACCACCGTTCGGCGTTGTGTTCTCCCAAAATTAGCCAAGGAATGACTAGCAAAATTACAGCAACGACGAGAATGAGTAATGCAAGAGCTTCTTTCCTCCATAGTACTAATGATCTCCTTCACGATGAACGCATGCTTTGACTTGTTGCTAGAGCCTCCAATTATCATCTGGACTGCTTGTAGACAATCTGATTCTATATCAATAGGAAGCATGCTCCACTGAATTGCCAGAGAAACCCCCTCTTTTAGAGCTAGCAGTTCAGCTTCAAGAACATCATTACACCCATAAATATGTCTACAGGAGCTAAAGATTAAAGACCCCTCATGATCCCTCAATATCATTCTGCATCCTGCCTCCTCTCCCAGCACTGAAGCATCAGTATTTAATTTCACCCGTCCTAAAACCGGCTTCACCCATACTGCATCTGTAACCGCATCGGACTGGAGTATTGAGTGGCTCTTCCTAAAAACTGGATTCAGTATCGCCTTGCCCTTGATCGGATCATCACTAGGGTTGTTGTTAATTGCGTATAAAGAAGACAGATAACTGGACAGGAACTGGACAGAGACTTCCATTGGGGGTGGCTTTTTAGAGTGCACCAACTCGTTTCGAACAAACCAGATCCTCCAAAACAACATCATCACAAGAGCTCTGCCTTTCTCATTTATTTCAGCTAAGAGGTGGATGAACCAGTCAGGCCCTACATGTTTTAGCAAGGACCTGGGAGGGAGGTCCCACACCTTTGCCATCATTTTCCATAAGATCACCGCATGATTGCAGGAGCAGAAGACATGGAATGAGTCCTCCTCCTCCCTGCCGCACACCGGGCATAAAGGCGACACTTCCAATTTGCGTTTAACTTTGTTAGTCCAATTCGATAGGGAATCAGTAGCTAATCTCCATGCAAAGCTCTGGACTTTTGGGGGTACCAGACTTTTCCATATGTGATTCCAACTTGCTCTCGTACCATCCGGATTAGAGCTTGTAGAATGCTCCTGATGGTTTGATACTTCATCACTAGCAAGTTTATACGCACTACGGACAGAAAAAAATACCACTTCTTTCAGGCGCCCAAGCTAGAAAATCTTCCCCAAATCGAGAGGACGGACGGATTTTTAATATCTCAACAATATCCACCGGGAGGAAGTACAGCTGTAGCTTCTCCAAGTACCAGTTGCCACGGTGACCCATAAGCTCCGAGACCCACTTGAGGCGACATCTACCCCGCACGGATATAAGTCCACCTGTGGGTTCACGCACCACCCAACGATCCCGCCATATCCGTACTTTCTGACCAGTGCCAATCCTCCATACCATGCCTTTTTCAAGAGTTCTAGGCCATGGGTGATCGTTTGCCATGTAGGTGAAGGATTTCCCGAAAATACCGTATCCAATAACTGCCCATTAGGAAAATATTTCGCTTTTAGTAGTCTAGCACATAACGAGTTCGGATACTCAAGAATTCTCCAAGCTTGGCGAGCCAGCAAAGCTTGATTAAAAATGCGAAAATCTTTGAAGCCTAAACTCCCTTGCTTCTTAGGCCGCGTAACTTTATTCCAAGCATACCAGTGGGTCTTTCTTTTCCCTTTCTCCGCACCCCAAAAGTAATGGCGGATCATGTGATTTAAGTCATCACAAAGTTCCATAGGGAGTTTAAACATGCTCATGATGTACGTCGGGATGGACTGCGCAATAGCCCTAATGAGAACTTCCTTGCCAGCTTGCGTGGGGTGGCCATCATACGCAAACAGCCGCTCTAACATTTTTATTTGTAGATTTTGGAATTTCCCTTTTGACATTCTGCCATCAGGAGTGGGTAGGCCCAAATATTCTCCTCAAAACCACTTGAAGTGACTTGCAGCAGTTTTTTACAACTTCCATCGTATCACTAGGGCATGAGTTCCCGAACAACATAGAGCATTTTGTGGGATTCAGGCGCTGCCCAGTAGCAGCTACATAATTATCCAGTATGCTCCCAATGAGAGTGGCTTCTTCGTCATTTGCTTTAAAGAACAAGAGTGTGTCATCAGCAAATAAGAGATGAGATATACCTGGGGCTCTCCTTGTGATTTTTATTGGTAATAACTTTCCATCCTCAATGCTTTTATTGATAAGTGCAGAGAGGCCATCAGCAACAAAAATAAACAAATAAGGGGACAGTGGATCACCTTGCCGAAGACCACGCGACGGTGCAAACGAATCCAAGATAGATCCATTGAATTTTACAGAGTATCTCACCGAGGTCACACATGACATTATCCAGTCAACCCAACGGCGAGCGAAGCCAAGCTTTTGCATCATCTGCTTGAGGTAATTCCAGTCCACTCGATCATAAGCCTTTGTTAGATCCACTTTGTAAGCGCATAAGCTCTTTGTAGGGTCCTTTTCCGGTTTTATGTGGTGAATACATTCAAAAGCAACAAAGGCATTATCAGTGATCATCCGTCCAGGAATGAAAGCACTCTGGGCCGGAGAAATTATAACCTCCAAAGCGGGTCTTAATCGATTCACCAAACATTATGACACCACTTTGTAAACAACGTTACACAAGCTAATTGGTCGAAAGTCAGTAATCTTCACAGGGTTATCCACCTTCGGTATCATATCGATAATAGTATTATTTATATGTGGTGGCATGCTACAAGTGCGGAAAAACTCTTTAACGGCAGCAATTATACTTTCCTTCATACTCGCCCAATTTCTCTGGAAGAATCATGCCGGAAAACCATCAGGGCCCGGCGCCTTCATTGGACCAATCAGAAAAAGGGCATCGGATATCTCTTGATCAGAGAAGTCAGCACATAATCTACATTAGCCTCATCTGAAACCACGGCACTGAACAATTCTGTAATAGGAGAGGGATCAAGCAAGGGGTCAGCTTTGAAAATATTTTCAAAATAAGCAGAAGCTGCCGCACCCATCTCTTTTACCCCCATATGGACATTACCGAAAGCATCCTGTAGCTTCTTAATCTTGTTCTTTCGGGCTCTCCAAATAGCTCTTGCATGAAAGAATCTTGTGTTGCGATCACCCTCTTTCAACCAATCGACACGGGAGCGCTGCAACCACATCATTTCTTCTCTATATAGAAGTTCATTAAGCCTATCAGTAACTTTCCAAATCTGACATTTGTCTGCATTCATAACCATTAGTTCCTCAAGCTGTGTTCTAGATTTGTCTATCTCTTTTGTTACCCTTCAAAATTTTTCTTTGCTTCAAGAATAAAGCTTACACATCGTGGATCTGAGGGCAACATGGACATCACCAAGGCACCTTTTTTGTCCAGCTTCTTCCCAAGCACGCGCGATTATTTCTTGAAGTGCCGGGTCTCTCTCCCACATCACTTCATACTGTCTAAACTTCTTTTTCACATGCAAGTCCACATACTTATCACAACTTACATGCAGCGCCACATGGTCCGACGCAGGGGAGATCAGGTGTCTGACTATTGGGTGCTCAAAATAATTTCACCGGCTAGGGGATGCAACCGCCCGGTCTAGTCGTACCTTCACATTACCATTCCCGCTTCTTTTGTTATTATAGGTATGAGGAACTCCCGAGAAACCCAAGTCTGCAAGTTCACATAATTCAAGTGAATCTCGAAAGGCTTGCATCTGTGCTTCGGATCTAGGTGACAAGGAGAAGTGCTCAAAATCCCAC
Source organism: Secale cereale (assembly GCA_902687465.1). NCBI lineage: Eukaryota > Viridiplantae > Streptophyta > Magnoliopsida > Poales > Poaceae > Secale > Secale cereale. Next base: position 836,935,455 of record LR738711.1, read on the forward strand.
AAGCACTCATTGAAATCTCCTACCACAAGCCATGGCAAACTAGACTGGATACTTAGATCAGTAAGGAGATTCCACATATTGTGTCTATCCTCGACTCTTGGCTCTCCGTATACATAGGTTAGACGCCAAGTCGATTCATCTGGCCCCAACTTAACATGCACATCAATGCATCTCTGACTTGCAAACACAACCTTCACCTCAATTGATTCATGCCAGTACAAAGCCAAACCGCCACTGTTGCCAATGCTATCAACTCCATCAAAACCCTTCAAGCCAAACTTTGAGTGATGTTTCTTCATTTTATCCTTGGGCTGTCTTGTTTCACACAAAAACACCAGAACGGGGGAATGCGACTTGACGAAAGTCGCCACTTCTCGAACTGTCCGGGTATTCCCCCACCTCGGCAGTTCCAACTAAGTAGATTCATTGGGACCGGCGGTCCTCCAGCACGGAGGCCGCCTCAACAGTCATATATGTATTCATCTCTTCAATTCCTTCACCTTGTCTTCTTCTCTTGACAATAGGGTCCTTGCCTGGGGTTGTGCTAGGAGCTATAGTACCCCACGAATTTGCTTCGTCCCCACCGTTCTCAAGCATTAGCACTGTGTTAGACGCTTTACCTAGAAGATTTGGCACTACCTGGCCGCGAATATTAACAGAGCCATCCTCTCCAATCAGTCTCTTGCGGACCCCTTTGCCATCCTCGCCCTAAGATGGGTCATACAAATTCGACGAGCCCACCATCCCATGACCCTCTCCATGTCCACATCCTCCTGAGGGTTCAGACCTCCCTCCTCTTCCTCCTCTTCCTCCATGACCTCCCATTCTTTCTTCCCGGCCAAAGCCCGTAGGGGCACTTCCTCTTCCACCAGAACTAGCGTGACCACCTCCTCTACCCCCCTTAAGCCACTGCCCTCGGATTCATTATTCCAGTTCAACCAATCTCCCCAATCACAAGATTCAGGGGCATGAATACCATCGCCACATTCCTCCACCACGTGTCCCATGCATCCGCGGAAGAAGCAAAAGTCTGGCAGCTTCTCATAGCACACTGGGTATTTCTTTTTTTCCTTCAAAGTTATGGGTACAAATCTGACTAGTGGTGTGTTCATGTTCACAAAAACCCTTACCCGTAGATAGTTTGAGGGATTGATTTTTCCTTCATTAACCACTACAGTAAAGGGCGGTTCTCCAACCTTCTTTGCCACTTTTTCTGTCAATTCCTTCTTCCTTGTGAGTCCATCCGGCAGCCCTTTTATTATAGCCCACAATGGCTACATATTCAGTAACATTCATGAAGCCATCATATTCTACTAGCACTACCGGATCCTGTCGGAATTGCCAGGGTCCCCCATCCATTACTCGTTTCCAATCCCCCAAGCAGTGACATTGAGCCAAGAACAGATTTGGCCCTTTATGTTAAAGGTAACCCCTTAAGCACATGACCATGCATTCCTCATCGAGTTTAACAGAGCTGCATGACTGAACGGCCTCATCGTATGAACCCTAAACAGGGCCAGCCAACGAACATCTTTTATCAGATCTTCAACCTCCCCGGACAAGTCCAGGTCTTCTTCTTCCTCTCCGCGCAAATTCAAACCCTCAAACGCATCCTCCAGATCCGGATCTAGGCCATAGTGATCCAAATTCCTCTCCTTGCCCGCTTCTCTAGCCACCCCACCCACGTCCTCTTTTGGGTAGCCCTCAGGCAACTCCATAGACGGGTTGGATGACTGCCCGGTCACCTCACCATCCACACGCATCTCTCCCTCTTGAGTGCCCGAATCCTTTGCTTTCTCTGTGTGACGCCCCCGATTTGTCCGTACACTAATCATGCACGCAAATGTGTACGGCCAAGATCAGGGACTCACTGGTAGATATCACAACACAACTCTAAAAGTAAAATAAGTCATACAAGCTTCATATTACAAGCCAGGGGCCTCGAGGGCTCGAATACAAGTGCCCGATCATAGACAAGTCAGCGGAAGCAACAAATATCTTAGTACAGACATAAAGTTAAGCAAGGTGCCATAAGATGGCTAGCACAAACTGGGATACAAATCGAAAGAAGAGCAGGCCTCCTGCCTGGGATCCTCCTAAACTACTCCTGGTCGTCGTCGGCAGACTGCACGTAGTAGTAGGCGCCTCCGGTGTCGTAGGAGTCGTCGTAGGTGGCGTCTGGCTCCTGGGCTCCACCATCTGATTGCATCATCCGAGAAGAAGGAACAGAAGGGGGAAAAGGGGGAGCAAAGCAACCGTGAGTACTCATCCAAAGTACTCGCAAGCAAGGATCTATACTACATATGCAATGGTAACAATGATATGGGTAGTATCGGTGGACTGAACTACAGCAAGCCAGAATAAGAGGGGGATAGCTAATCCAAACGAAGACTACGCTTCTGGCAGCCTCCATCTTGCAGCAGTAGAAGAGAATAGATGGTAAGTTCACCAAGTAACATCGAATAGCATAATCCTACTCGGCGATCCACCCGCACATCACCCTGTGAGAGAGTAACCACCGAGTTATATCTGGAACTCATTTGGGTGTGTTTTATCAAGTGCCCGGTTCTAGTTGTCATGAGGTCGGAATACAACTCCGGGTCGTCCTTTTACCGAGGGACACGGCTATTCGAATAGATTAACTTCCCTGCAGGGGTGCACCACATAACCTAGCACGCTTGATCCCATTTGGCCGGACACACTTTCCAGGGTCATGCCCGGCCTCGGAAGATCAACACGTCGTAGCCCTACCTAAGCTCAACAGAGAGGTCAGCACGCCGGTCTAAGTCCTAAGCGCGCAGGGGTCCGGGCCCATCGCCCAACGCACACCTGCACGTTGCGTACGCGGCCGGTGAGCAGACCTAGCAACCTCCATTACTAAGGAAGTTACGTTACGCGGTCCAACCCAGCGCGCGCCGCTCAGTCGCTGACGTCAAGAAGGCTTCGGCTGATACCACGACGTCGAGTACCCATAACTATTCCCACGTAGCTGGTTAGTGCATATAGGCCAACGGCCAGACTCGGATCAAATATCCAAACTCGTTAAGCGTGTTATTATGAAATAACCGCGGACAATGACCAGGGCCAGGCCACCTCTCGACTGGGTGTCACAACCTGCCCTGTCGCTCCGCCTCAAAGATCCACACAGAGGGCCGTCGGGAAAGTATGTCCTTTCAGCCCCCAATCTGTGAATCAACCGCGGGTACTCAACGAGCCGACCCGACTTTAGTCACAATATGTATCATGTATAAGAGTATGTAGTATATACCCGTGATCACCCCCAAGTGATCACGGCCCGATAGAATAGCATGGCAGACGGACAAGGGTGTAGGGCCACTGATGGAGTACTAGCATCCTATACTAAGCATTTAGGATTGCAGGTAAAGTATCAACAGTGGTAGCAACAATGATAGGCTATGCAGCAGAATAGGATTATCAAAAGCAGTAACATGCTACACTACTCTAATGCAAGCAGTAGAGAGAAGAATAGGCGATATCAGGTTGATCAAGGGGGGGGGCTTGCCTGGAAGCTCGGCAGCCAAGGTGGGGTCGTCAACACCGTAGTCGATCGGGGCAGCCGCAGCGTCGGTCTCGTCGTCTATCGGAGAGAAGAGGGGGAAGAAACAGTGAATACAATGCAAACAGATGCATGACAATGCATGCCATGACATGTAACGGTGCTAGGTGTGCCCTAACGCAGTATCGGGTGATACTAACGAAGGGGGGAAACATCCGGGAAAGTATTCCCGGTGTTTCACGTTTTCGGGCGGATGAAACGGAGGGGGAAAGTTGCAGGTTCGGTATGCTAGGGATGTGTGGTTGATGAACGGTCTGCGTATTCGGATGCGTCTCGAAATTCTGAGCAACTTTCTTATATAAAGTATTTTCATCCGAGTTACGGATTATTTTATATTAATTTTTAAATTTTTAAATCAGTTTCTAATTTATTAATTATTTAATAAATCAACATTATCCAGAATAGTGCATGCTGACGTCAGCATGACGTCAGCACTCAACAGGACGTTGACTGGTCAAACTGACGTGTGGGTCCCGCATGTCATTGGCTGTAAAGTTAATTAATAGTTTAGTTAGGTTAATTATGATTTAGCTAAGCTAATTATAGTTAATTAAATTAATTAATCTTTTAATTAATTAATATATTTTTTAATATTTTTGTTCTTTTCTTTTTTAAAACGTCCTGGGGGCGGGGCCCCTTTGGCAGTGGCCCAGGGGCGCTAACGGGCGCTGGGCACTATGGGGCGGGTCGGGCGTTGCGGCGCCGTAGCGCCCGAGCGGGGCGAGGCCGCCCGAACGGAGTGCCGGCGGGGAGCGGCCAGTGGCCAGCGCGGCCAGCGGCGGAGGGGGAGGCCGGTGCAGCCGCGCGCGGCCAGGCGCAGCGGCGGCTGCAGGCAGCTGAAGAGGGGGAGCTTGCGCCGGCCGTGGCGGGGCAGGGCAGGCGCGGCGGCGGTGGCTGTCTGCCGCGGTGGCGGCATCAAAGCTGCACGGCGGGGCCGGCGGTTGGCGCTCGCGGTGCGGGCGGGGCAAGGCAGCAGCACGCGGGCGTCGGGAGGAGGTGAGGTGCAGGGAAAGGCGACGAGCGTGGGCCAGGTGAGGTGGAGGCGCAGCAAGCATCGGGGCGGCTCGGTGCTGCCACGAACGCGGAGCTCCGGCGAGCTGCAGCCGGGCGAGCGCGGCGCCGGAGCAGAGGACCAGCACGGCGGGGCAGGCGCAGGGAGGGCTTGCGGCAGGGAGGAGCGGGGACCACGACGGGGGCTAGGTGGGGCGCGTGCGAGACGGCACGCCGGGGGGGCGAGGCCACGGTGAGCGCGGCGGCTGCGGGGCGAGGTCGGGTGTGTGCGCGCGCGTCGTCGTCGTGCCGTGCGGGAGGGAGACAGGAGGAGGAAGGGGAGGGAGGCCCTGCTCACGCTCGTTGCAGGGGAGAGGGGCGGCGAGGCTCGGTGGAGCTGGCGAGGGAGAGATGGGGGCGAGGCCGTCCGGCGGTGGTGACAGGCGACGAGGCAGCTCCGGCGACGGGGAGGCAATCCAGCGGCAGACGCCGAGGCGAGGAGGATCGGGTCGATCCCGATCCAGATCCAAAGCGAGGGGGGAGGGGAATGGGGTGTCGGTGGGGGTTCGAGGCCTGGGGGGAGTTATAGGCCAGGGGGTAGTGGGCCGAGGCCCAGTAGGCCTGGGGGTTTTCCTTTTCTTTCTTTCTTTTGTTTTGTTTTGTTTGTTTTTCTTTCCTTTTATTTATTTCTCTTTTTCTGTTTTATTTTATTTAAAATACTTAGGCATTTTTAGAAATTGTAATAACTACACCATAATTAATCTTGCAGTATTTAACACCGCCCGAACATTTTTATTTAAAATTTTAGAAACTTATATTGTTTATTTCTATTTTGGACTTTTAATTTGAACGGGGTTTTCGATCAACATGATGTTATCAACAGTAACACGATGACGTGGCATCATTAGCAGGGAATTACTGTAGCGTGATTACCCGGGCGTTACAAATCTCCTCCACTACAAGAAATCTCGTCCCGAGATTTAGGGGGTAGAAGGAAACAGTGCAGGGTATTCTTCACGAAGACGATCCTCGTGTTCCCAAGTGGCTTCGTCTTCAGAGTGATGCGACCACTGGACTTTGAGGAACTTGATCACCTTCTGACGTGAGCGACGTTCAGCTTGGTCGAGAATGTGGATCGGATGCTCTTTATAGGAGAGGTCATGTTGCAACTCGAGCACTTCGTGATCCCCTGCGCGGACTGGGTCCTTGAAGCAGCGGCGGAGTTGGGACACGTGGAACACATCGTGAACCTGAGAAAGGTTCGGTGGTAGCTCCAGTTGATATGCCACCTTTCCACGCCTTTCAAGGATAGTGAATGGACCAATATAGCGAGGAGCTAATTTGCCCTTGATCCCGAAGCGGTGAGCACGCTTCATTGGTGTAACTTGAAGATAAGCCTTTTCGCCAGGTTGATAGACCATGTCTTGATGATGACGATCATACTGACTTTTCTGACGTGACTGAACAGTCTTCAGATTCTTGCGAATGACGCGGACTTGCTCTTCAGCGTGTTGAATAATATCCGGACCGAAGAGTGAACGTTCCCCAGTTTCTGACCAGTTCAGAGGGGTTCGGCACTTTCGTCCATATAACACTTCGAAGGGAGCCATCTTCAGACTAGCTTGATAGCTATTATTATAAGAGAACTCAGCATACGGGAGAGATTCCTCCCATTTCTTGCCGAAGGAAATAACACAAGCTCGAAGCATGTCTTCGAGAACTTGGTTGACGCGTTCAACTTGCCCTTGCGACTGAGGATGAAAAGCAGTACTGAATGACAGATGTGTTCCCATAGCTTCTTGGAAACTTGCCCGGAATCTTGAAGTGAACAAACTGCCACGGTCTGAACTGATAACCAGTGGAATACCGTGTAGTGAAACAATTCTGGACATGTAGAGAGTTGCCAGCTGACTAGCAGTAATTGTTTCTTTGACTGCCAGAAAATGTGCAACTTTGGAAAGCCGGTCAATGACGACAAGAATTGCATCATTACCCCTCTGCGATTTGGGAAATCCAGTGACGAAGTCCATTTCAACATGGTCCCATTTCCATTCGGGAATAGAGATAGGTTGCAAAGTTCCAGCAGGCCTTTGATGTTCGGCTTTGATATGACGGCAAACGTCACACTCAGCAACATAACGAGCAATGTCTTGCTTCATATTAGACCACCAGAATCTCTGACGAATGTCTTGGTACATCTTGGTACTACCGGGATGAATAGTCAAAGGTGTATCATGAGCTTCTTTCATAACCTCCTGAGTCTTGTCTAGGTTTTCTCTCTTACTTGGAACCACTAGGCGGCCTTTGAAGTACAAGGCGCCATCATCAGCAATAGTGAAGAATGAGGCCTTTCCTTCTGCGAGATAGTGTTTAATCTTATCGACTTCAGGGTCAAACTGCTGCATATTTTTGATACTGCTCACGAGATCGGGTACAATAGCCAGGGTATTAAGGAAACCCTGGGAAACAACACGAAGATTCATCTTCTAAAATTTTGGACGAGGGGGAGCGAGTGCTCCAGGAGGAACAATATGGAGGTTCAGCTTTCTGAATTCTTCAACAAGTGAGGACTGAACCTTGTGAACCTGGAGGTGGTTGCAATATGACTTGCGGCTTAAGGCATCAGCCATCACATTAGCCTTGCCCGGGGTATAGGAAATACCCAAGTCAAAATCTGCTACGGTCTCCATCCATCTCTGCTGACGGAGGTTTAGGTCTGGTTGAGTAAACAGGTACTTCAGACTTTGGTGGTCGGTGAATATCTCGCAACGATTACCGAGAAGGTAATGTCGCCACTGTTTTAGAGCATATATGACAGCAGCAAGCTCAAGGTCGTGAACTGGGTAGTTCTCTTCATGAGGACGCAATTGATGAGAGGCATAAGCAATTACTCTGCGCTCTTGCATTAGGACACAGCCTAATCCTTGACGAGAAGCGTCGCAGTAAATGACGAAGTCCTTCTTAGTATCAGGTGGAGCAAGCACTGGAGCAGAAGTCAGCTTGTCTTTAAGCGCCTGGAAACTTTCCTGGCATTTGTCTGTCCACTCGAACTTAACGCCCTTGTGAAGTAGACCAGTCAGAGGCTTGGCGATCTTGGAGAAGTTCTCGACGAATCGACGGCAATAGCTGGTGAGACCGAGAAAACTTCTGACTTGCTTGACATTCTTCGGAGGAGTCCAATCGAGAATGGCCTGAACTCGTTCAGGGTTGACGGCAATACCATCCTTGGAGATGACATGCCCAAGGTAGGTTACTTCAGGAAGCCAGAACTCACACTTGGAAAACTTAGCATACAATTGATGCTCTCGAAGCTTTTCTAGTACAAGGCAAAGATGTTCAGCATGTTCTTCCTTATTCTTGGAAAATACAAGGATATCATCCAGATATACCACGACGAATTTGTCGAGGTATTCCATGAATATGTAATTCATCAGGCGAGAGAATGTAGCTGGAGCATTGGTCAAGCCGAATGACATGACGGTGTACTTGAATGAACCATATCGAGTCACGAAGGCGGTCTTTGGAATATCCTCTTCACGAACACGGATCTGGTGGTAACCCAACCTCAAGTCGAGTTTAGAGAACACTAATGAACCATCTAGTTGATCATACAGATCATTGATCCGAGGAAGCGGATATTTGTTCTAAATAGTTGCTTGGTTGATAGGACGGTAATCTTGGACCAATCGGTTTGTCCCATCCTTCTTCCTTACAAAGAGGGAAAGTGCTCCCCAAGGAGAGCAACTCGGGCGGATGAAACCACTAGCAAGATATTTGTCGATTTCCTCCTTAAGCTCAATGAGTTCATGATGCGGCATCTTGTAGGGTCGATTGGCTATAGGAGTGGTGCCTGGTTTCAAGTCGATGATAAACTCGACATCTCTAGCAGGGGGAATCCCTGGAAGTTCCTCGGGAAAGACGTGCTGGAACTCGCGCACGATGGGAATGTTTTCGATGCCCTCGAGTGGTGAAGCGTTCAATGCATTCAATGCATAAAGACGTGCTTCAGCATTTTGAACCAGACAAGCTTGATAGCTTACTATCTCATTGGAAGGGTGTAACAGGTGGACTGTCTTGGTGGCGCAAACTATAGAAGCAGTATGGGCTTTTAGCCAATCCATTCCCAGAATGAGGTCGATGTTGGACGACTTCAGGATAATGGGAGAGGCATAGAACTCCAACCCTTCGATTTCAACGGGAACGTTGTGACAACCCATAGAGGTTTGACATTGGCCGGCAGGGGTTTTTACCACTACCGAAGTGTTCATTTCTTCACATCTAATGTCGTGCTTATATGCAAAATCTTCTGACATGAATGAATGCGATGCTCCTGAATCAAATAAAACAGATGCAGGTACTGAATTAACAAGGAGAGTACCCATCACAGTAGCAGGTTGGTCTTGAGCTTCATTGAGATCAACATGGTTGGCCTGAGCACGACCATAAGGCTTGGCATTGTTGTTGCGGGGCTGATTGTTCCCACGACCAGCTGTAGGCAGTGCAAGCTGGTTCTGATTCTGGAAGCAGTTCCTGGAAAGGTGCCCTGGTTGACCACACTTGTAGCACAGACCATCATTGGGGGCAGAAGCAGGAGCTGGGAGTGGTGCAGCTGGAAGTCTTGGCTGCCTAGGTGGTGGAGGCAGACGAGGTGCAGCATAGGACTGCCTTGGAGTAGGTTCAGCTGGACGGTACACATTGTTGGGAATCCAGACCCTACGCTTCTGTGAGGGAGGGCCCGAGGATGAGCCCGGTTCACGGTTGCGCCTGAGAGTGCTCTAGTGTTCCTGTAGACCAGTTTCAACCTGGATGGCTTTGTTCACCAAGGTGGCGAAATCTCCAAAGTCATGCACAAGAAGTGCGAGCTTGATGTCAGCATGAAGTCCGTCTCGGAACTTTTCCTGTCTGCGAGCATCAGTGGCAATGTCTTCTTCAGCATAGCGGGATAGTCCAGAAACTCCCGCTGATAAGCATCGACAGTCTTGTTGCCCTGGGTGAGATTGTGGAACTCTCGCTTCTTCCTATCCATGATTCCCTGAGGAATGAAGCAAGCACGAAAGGCAGCTTGGAATTCCGGCTAAGAGATGATTGTTCCAGTAGGCAGTGTACGCCTGCGGCTGTCCCACCATTGAGCAGCGGGACCCTTCAGATAGTATGCCGCAAAGGTGACATAGTTGGCAGCGGCAACTCCAGCAGACTCCAATTCAAAGGCAATGTCACGGAGCCAGTCATCAGCATCAAGAGGCTGAGTAGAGCTTCGGTAGACGGATGGGTTGAGGCGAGCAAAGTCATTCAGTGTTATTGCGCCATGCTGCTGATCCATGTTGGGGCGAGGGAACTGACCCATGACAGTCTCCATGAACTGGCGATTCATCTCCAACTGTTGGATCATACCGGCCATGTATTCGGGCGGTGGTGGGGCGTTGCCACCACGGCCAGCTGGTCTAACCATCCTGCTAATATATAACAGGGGTAGTTCAGCATTGAAAAATTTGCAAACACAAGAATCATTTATGAATGAAACATGCATAATGAAAGGAGCACGTAAAATACCACATAGTAGTCGGCATATATTACAAAAGGGGTGCATGCATAGAGTTCAGTACACAGAGTTCAGTACATAACTAAGGACATCATAGGCGGCACGCAGGCTCGCGGCGAATGCATCTAGTACTAATAAGTAAGACTACATCAGTCCCAGGCGGAACTGTGGAGGTAGAGGTAGTCTGACGGCTGACAGTGCTGCAACGAAAAGTCCTCCACGCCATCAACCTGAGGGCCGTGGATACTCTGGTGCAGAACCCGACGTCCAGGTGGCAACAGAGGACCAAGTGCGGGAGTGTCGCCTCCCACATCTGGCCAACCGACACCAGGAGGCATCACGGTCCTAGCTGGGTAGATCACAGTAGGCGGCAGCTGTCTAGATAGGACAAAGGGGTGCAACAGCGTCAAGGCGCGTTGCAGGTGCTGACGGGTGGTGTACAACTCGTGGCGAAGAGCTCGGTTAGCTCGATCCAGCCCATCAGCATGCAGAACAAGGTTCCGATGATGGTGTTGGAAATATGCCCTAGAGGCAATAATAAAAGAGTTATTATTATATTTCCTTGTTCATGATAATCGTTTATTATCCATGCTATAATTGTATTGATTGGAAACTCAGATGCACGTGTGGATGAATAGACAGACTTTGTGTCCCTAGTGAGCCTCTACAGGACTAGCTCGTTGATCAAAGATGACCGCGGTTTCCAGGTCATAGACATGAGTTGTCATTTGATAACGGGATCACATCATTAGGAGAATGATGTGATGGACGAGACCCAAACGTTAACATAGCTTTTGATCGTGACAGTTATCGCTATAGTTTTCTGCATGTCAAGTATAAGTTCCTATGACCATGAGATCATGTAACTCACTGACACCGTAGGAGTGCTTTGTGTGTACCAAACGTCACAACGTAACTGGGTGACTATAAAGGTACTCTACAGGTATCTCCGAGGGTGTCTGTTGAGTTGACATGGATCGAGACTGGGATTTGTCACTCCGTGTGACGGAGAGGTATCTCCGGGCCCACTCGGTAATACGTCATCTCAATGAGCTCAAAGTGACTAAGTAGTTGGTCACGGGATTATGTATTACGGTAACGAGTAAAGAGATTTGCCGGTAACGAGATTGAACTAGGTATAGAGATACCGACGATCGAATCTCGGGCAAGTAACATACCGACGAGACAAAGGGAACTGTATACGGGATTGCCTGAATCCTTGACATCGTGGTTCATCCGATGAGATCATCGAGAAACATGTGGGAACCAATATGGGTATCCAGATCCCGCTATTGGTTATTGACCTGGGAGTGTCTCGGTCATGTCTACATGGTTTCCGAACCCGCAGGGTCTACACACTTAACGTTCGGTGACGCTAGGGTTGTTAGTGAGAATAGTGTATGGTTACCGAAGGTTGTTCGGAGTCCCGGATGAGATCCCGGACATGACGAGGGTCTCCGGAATGGTCCGGAGACGAAGATTGATATATAGGATGAAAGGTTTCGGAGTCCGGAAGTGTTCCGGGGAGCATCGGGAAATCGGCGGACGACTGAAAGGGGTTTCGGGGGTTCCGGAAGTAGTTCTGGGCCTAATGGGCCACAAGGGGGGACACCACAGCCCTCAAGGGGCTGTGCGCCCCCCCTGGGCCCTCTCCTTGTGCGCCAAGGGAGGTGGACCCCTCTAGGTGGCCGCACCCCCTTAGCCTTGGGGGGCAAGGCACCTAGGGGGGGAAACCCTAGGGCCTGCCTTGGCCGCCGCCCCCCCCCCCCTTGCCCTGGCCGCCGGCCCCTAGGGGAAACCCTAGGGCGCCCCACCTCTCCTCCTTCCCCCTATATATAGAGAGGTAGAGGGAGGGCAGCCAACACAAGTTCGTGCCTCGGTGCTGCCCTCCCTCTCCCATAACATCTTCTTCTCCCGCGGTGCTTAGGCGAAGCCCTGATGGAATTCTTCTACACCATCACCACCACGCCGTCGTGCTGCCGGTTCTCCATCAACCTCTCCTCCACCCCTTGCTGGATCAAGAAGGAGGAGACGTCCCCGAGCCGTACGTGTGAAGAACGCGGAGGCACCGTTGCTTCGGTGCTTGAATCTTCAGCGATCTGAATCGCGGCGAGTACGACTCCATCAACCGCGTTCTTAACGCTTCCGCTTAGCGATCTACAAGGGTATGTGGATCCTACTCTCCCCTCGTAGTTGCATCTACTAGATTGATCTTGGTGAACGTAGAGAAATTTTTTTGTTTTCCATGCAACGTTCCCCAACAGTGGCATCATGAGCTAGGATCTTGCGTAGATGCTTTCTCGAGTAGAACACAAAAGGGTTTGTGGCGTTGATGTTTAAATTGCTGCCCTCCTTAGTCTTTCTTGATTCAGCGGTATTATGGGATGAAGCGGCCCGGACCAACCTTACATGTCCACGTACATGAGACCGGTTCCATCGACAGACATGTGACTTTTGTTGCATAAGATGGCTGGCGGGTGTCTGTCTCTCCTATCTTAGTTGAATCGGAATAGAACAAGGCGGTCCTTGTAGAAGGTTAAATAGCAACTTGAATATCACCGTTGTGGTTTTGCGTAGGTAAGAAGCGTTCTTGCTAGATACCCATAGCAGCCACGTAAAACATGCAACAACAAATTAGAGGACGTCTAACTTGTTTTTGCAGGGTATGTATGTGATATGATATGGCCAATGACATGATGAGTTATATTTGATGTATGAGATGATCATGTTGTAATAGTTAATATCGACTTGCATGTCGATGCATACGGCAACCGGCAGGAGCCATAGGGTTGTCTTTAATTTTTGTATGACCTGCGTGTCAATCATTAAGCGCTTTGTAATGATTTACTTTATCGCTAAACGGTAGCAATAGTAGTAAGAGCATGGTGGGCGCCGACAACCCCGATGGCGACACGATGATGGAGATCATGATGATGGAGATCATGGTGTGGCGCCGGTGACGATGGAGATCATGCCGGTGCTTTGGAGATGGAGATCAAAAGCACGAGTTGATGGCCATATCATGTCACTTATGATTTGCATGTGATGTTAATCCTTTTATGCATCTTATTTTGCTTAGGACGACGGTAGCATTATAAGATGATCCTTCACTAAAATTTCAAGATAAAATTGTGTTCCCCCCGAGTGTGCGCCGTTGCGAAGGTTCGTCGTTTCGAAGCACCACGTGATGTTCGGGTGTGATAGACTCTACGTTCGCATACAACGGGTGCAAGCCAGTTTTGCACATGCAGAACACTCGGGTTAGACTTGACGAGCCTAGCATGTACAGACATGGCCTCGGAACACGGAGGACCGAAAGGTCGAGCATGAGTCATATAGTAGATATGATCAACATGTTGATGTTCACCATTGACACCACCTCATCTCACGTGATGATCGGACTTGGGTTGGTAAATTTGGATCATGTCACGCTCGAATGACCGGAGGGATGTCAATTTGAGTGGGAGTTATAATTAATTTGATTAGGTAATAACTCACTTATCATGAACAATAGTCTAAAATGTCTTTGCAAATTTTGGTTGTAGATGGCTCGCGCAGTAGCTCCCCTGAATTTTAATGCGTTCCTAGAGAAAGCTAAACTGAAAGATGACGGGAGCAACTTTGTGGACTGGCTCCGCAATCTGAGGATCATCCTCACAGCTGCCCAAAAGGTTTATGTCCTAAATGCACCGCTAGGTGACCCCCCCGCTCCTGGAGCCTCTACGGACGTTATGAACGTTTGGCAGACGCGTTCGGATGACTATTCGATAGTGCAATGTGCCATGTTGTACGGCTTGGAAGGAGGACTTCAAAGGCGTTTTGAACGTCATGGTGCATATGAGATGTACACGGAGTTGAAGTTCATCTTTGAGAAGAATGCTAAGATCGAGAGGTATGAGACCACCGATAAATTCTTCGCTTGCAAGATGGAGGAGAATTCGTCTGTCAGTGAGCACTTACTGAAGATGTCTGGGTACTATACCCGCATAGCTGATCTGGGACTTGTGTTCCCGGATGAGGCTATCATTGACAGAATTCTCCAGTCACTCCCTCCAAGCTACAAGAGCTTCGTCCAGTAGTACAACATGCAAGGGATGAATAAAACCATCGCCGAGCTGTTCTCGATGCTGAAAGTCGCTGAGGCAGACATCCAGAAGGAGTATCAAGTGTTGATGGTCAATAAGACCACCAGTTTCAAGAAGAATGGCAAGGGCAAGAAGGGTAACTCTAAGAAGGGTGGCAAAGCAGTTGCCAATCCAGTGAAGAAACCCAAGGCTGGGCCCAAGCCAGAGACTGAGTGTTTCTATTGCAAGGGGAATGGCCACTGGAAGCGGAACTGCCCCAAGTATCTGGCGGACAAGAAGGGGGCCAACAACAACAAAGGTATATGTGATATACATGTTATTGATGTGTACCTTACCAACTCTCGTTGTAGTGCCTGGGTATTTGATACCGGTTCGGTTGCTCACATTTGCAACTCTAAACAGGAACTGCGGAATAAACGGAGGCTGGCGAAGGACGAAGTGACGATGCGCGTGGGAAACGGTTCCAAGGTTGATGTGATCGCCGTCGGCACGCTCGCTCTTTGATTACCATCGGGATTAGTTATGAACCTGAATAATTGTTATTTAGTGCCTGCGTTAAGCATGAACATTATATCTGGATCTTGTTTATTGCGAGACGGTTACTCATTTAAGTCAGAGAATAATGGTTGTTCTATCTATATGAGTAATATCTTTTATGGTCATGCACCCGAAGTTAGGGGTTTATTCTTATTGAATCTCGATAGTGATGATACACATGTTCATAACATTGATGCCAAAAGATGTAGAGTAGATAATGATAATACCACTTTCTTGTGGCACTGCCGTCTCGGTCATATCGGCGTGAAACGCATGAGGAAGCTCCATGCTGATGGACTTTTGGAGTCTCTTGATTTTGAATCACTTGACACGTGCGAGCCGTGCCTCATGGGCAAGATGACAAGGACCCCGTTTTCAGGGACAATGGAACGGGCAAGTGACTTATTGGAAATCATACATACTGATGTGTGCGGTCCGATGAGTGTAACGGCGCGCGGTGGATATCGTTATTTCCTCACCTTCACTGACGACTTGAGTAGATATGGGTATATTTACTTAATGAAGCATAAGTCTGAAACTTTTGAAAAGTTCAAGCAATTTCAGAGTGAAGTTGAAAATCATCGTAACAAGAAGATCAAGTTCCTACGATCTGATCGAGGGGGAGAATATCTGAGTTATGAGTTTGGTGATCACTTGAGAAAATGTGGAATTGTTTCACAGTTGACGCCACCTGGAACACCACAGCGTAATGGTGTGTCCGAACGTCGTAATCGAACCCTATTAGATATGGTACGTTCTATGATGTCTCTTGCCGATTTGCCACTATCGTTTTGGGGATATGCGTTAGAGACAGCTGCATTCACTTTAAATAGGGCTCCATCTAAGTCCGTTGAGACAACGCCGTATGAACTATGGTTTAGTAAGAAACCGAAGTTGTCTTTTCTCAAGGTTTGGGGTTGCGATGCTTATGTCAAAAGGCTTCAGCCAGAAAAGCTCGAACCCAAAGCGGACAAATGTGTCTTCATAGGATACCCAAAAGAAACAGTTGGGTACACCTTCTATCTCAGATCCGAGGGCAAAGTGTTTGTCGCTAAGAACGGGTCCTTTCTCGAGAAAGAGTTTCTCTCGAAAGAATTGAGTGGGAGGAAGGTATAACTTGATGAGGTTATTGAACCTCTGCTTCAACCAGAGAGTAGCGCAGCACGGAAAGAAGTTTTTGTGGAGCCTACAGAGGTTGAAGAAGAAGCCAATGATGATGATCAAGAAGCTTCTGATCAAGTTACTACCGAACCTCATAGGTCGACAAGGGTACGCACTGCACCTGAGTGGTATGGTAACCCTGTCTTGGAGGTCATGTTGTTAGACAACGGTGAACCTACGAGCTATGGAGAAGCGATGGTGGGCCCAGATTCCGACAAATGGTTAGAGGCCATGAAATCCGAGATGGGATCCATGTATGAAAACAAAGTATGGACTTTGGAAGTATTACCTGAAGGGCGGAAGGCCATTCAGAATAAATGGATTTTTAAGAGGAAGACGGACGCTGACGGTAATGTCACCGTGTATAAAGCTCGACTTGTGGCAAAGGGTTTTTCACAAGTTCAAGGGGTTGACTACGATGAGACTTTCTCACCCGTAGCGATGCTTAAATCCGTCCGAATCATGTTAGCAATAGCTGCATATTTCGATTATGAAATTTGGCAGATGGATGTCAAAACAGCGTTCCTTAACGGTTTTCTTAAGGAAGAGTTGTATATGATGCAACCAGAAGGTTTTGTCGATCCAGAGAATGCTGACAAGGTATGCAAGCTCCAGCGTTCCATTTATGGGCTGGTGCAGGCATCTCGGAGTTGGAATCTTCGCTTTGATGAGGTGATCAAAGCGTTTGGGTTTATACAAGTTTACAATGAAGCTTGTATTTACAAGAAAGTGAGTGGGAGCTCTATAGCGTTTCTAATATTATATGTGGATGACATATTGCTGATTGGAAACAATATAGAATTTTTGGATAGCGTGAAGGGGTATTTGAACAAGAGTTTTTCGATGAAGGATCTCGGTGAAGCTGCTTTCATATTGGGCATCAAGATCTATAGAGATAGATCAAGACGCTTGATAGGACTTTCACAAAGCACATACCTTGATAAAGTTTTGAAGAAGTTCAAAATGGATCAATCCAAGAAGGGGTTCTTGCCGGTATTGCAAGGTACGAAGTTGAGTAAGACTCAATGCCCAGTGACTGCGGATGATAGAGAAAAGATGAGTGTCGTCCCCTATGCTTCAGCCATAGGATCTATCATGTATGCAATGCTGTGCACAAGACCAGATGTCAGCCTTGCCATAAGTATGGCCGGAAGGTTTCAGAGTAATCCTGGTATGGATCACTGGACAGCGGTCAAGAATATCCTAAAGTACCTGAAAAGGACTAAGGATATGTTTCTCGTTTATGGAGGTGATCAAGAGCTCGTCGTAAAGGGTTAAGTCGATGCAAGCTTTGACATAGATCCGGATGACTCTAAGTCACAAACCGGATACGTATATATTCTCAACGGGGGAGCGGTAAGCTGGTGCAGTTCCAAGCAGAGCGTGGTAGCTGATTCTACATGTGAAGCGGAGTATATAGCTGCCTCGGAGGCGGCGAAGGAAGGTGTCTGGATGAAGGAGTTCATGACAGATCTTGGAGTTGTGCCTAGTGCACTGAACCCAATGACTCTGTTCTGTGACAACACTGGTGCCATTGCTCTAGCCAAGGAACCAAGGTTTCACAAGAGGACCAGACACATAAAGCGACGCTTCAATTCCATCCGCGATTCGGTCAAGGAGGAGGACATAAACATTTGCAAAGTACACACGGATTTGAATGTTGCAGATCCGTTGACTAAGCCTCTTCCACGGGCTAAGCATGATCAACACCAAGACTCTATGGGTGTTAGATTCATTACCTTGTAATACTAGATTATTGACTCTAGTGCAAGTGGGAGACTGTTGGAAATATGCCCTAGAGGCAATAATAAAAGAGTTATTATTATATTTCCTTGTTCATGATAATCGTTTATTATCCATGCTATAATTGTATTGATTGGAAACTCAGATACACGTGTGGATGAATAGACAGACTTTGTGTCCCTAGTGAGCCTCTACAGGACTAGCTCGTTGATCAAAGATGACCGCGGTTTCCAGGTCATAGACATGAGTTGTCATTTGATAACGGGATCACATCATTAGGAGAATGATGTGATGGACGAGACCCAAACGTTAACATAGCTTTTGATCGTGACAGTTACGCTATAGTTTTCTGCATGTCAAGTATAAGTTCCTATGACCATGAGATCATGTAACTCACTGACACCGTAGGAGTGCTTTGTGTGTACCAAACGTCACAACGTAACTGGGTGACTATAAAGGTACTCTACAGGTATCTCCGAGGGTGTCTGTTGAGTTAACATGGATCGAGACTGGGATTTGTCACTCCGTGTGACGGAGAGGTATCTCCGGGCCCACTCGGTAATACGTCATCTCAATGAGCTCAAAGTGACTAAGTGGTTGGTCACGGGATTATGTATTACGGTAACGAGTAAAGAGACTTGCCGGTAACGAGATTGAACTAGGTATAGAGATACCGACGATCGAATCTCGGGCAAGTAACATACCGACGAGACAAAGGGAACTGTATACGGGATTGCCTGAATCCTTGACATCGTGGTTCATCCGATGAGATCATCGAGAAACATGTAGGAACCAATATGGGTATCCAGATCCCGCTATTGGTTATTGACCTGGGAGTGTCTCGGTCATGTCTACATGGTTTCCGAACCCGCAGGGTCTACACACTTAACGTTCGGTGACGCTAGGGTTGTTAGTGAGAAAAGTGTATGGTTACCGAAGGTTGTTCGGAGTCACGGATGAGATCCCGGACATGACGAGGGTCTCCGGAATGGTCCGGAGACGAAGATTGATATATAGGATGAAAGGTTTCGGAGTACCGGAAGTGTTCCGGGGAGCATCGGGAAATCGGCGGAGTACCGGAAAGGTTTTCGGGGGGTCCGGAAGAAGTTCTGGGCCTAGTGGGCCACAAGGGGGAACACCACAGCCCTCAGGGGGCTGTGCGCCCCCCCTGGGCCCTCTCCTCATGCGGCTAAGGGGGTGGGACCCCCTAGGGCTGGCCGCACCCCTTGGCCTTGGGGGGCAAGGCACCTAGGGGGGGAAACCCTAGGGCCTGGCCGCCCCCCCTGCCCTGGCCGCCGCCCCCTCCCCTTGCCCTGGCCGCCGGCCCCTAGGGGGAAACCCTAGGGCGCCCTCACCTCTCCACCCCCCTATATATAGTGAGGCAAAGGGAGGGCAGCAGACACAAGTTTGTGCCTCGGTGCTGCCCTCCCTCTCCCGTTACATCTTCTTCTCCCGCGGTGCTTAGGCGAAGCCCTGCTGGAGTTCTTCTCCACCATCACCACCACGCCGTCGTGCTGCCGGTTCTCCATCAACCTCTCCTCCACCCCTTGCTGGATCAAGAAGGAGGAGACGTCCCCGAGCCGTACGTGTGAAGAACGCGGAGGCACCGTTGCTTCGGTGCTAGGTCTTCGGCGATCTGAATCGCGACGAGTACGACTCCATCATCCGCGTTCATAACGCTTCCGCTTAGCGATCTACAAGGGTACGTAGATCACACTCTCCCCTCGTAGTTGCATCTACTAGATTGATCTTGGTGAACGTAGAGAAAAATTTTTGTTTTCCATGCAACGTTCCCCAACAGATGGAAGGGCTCTCGGGTGATGGTGGAGTAGGCAGAAGTGTAGTATCCCTCCGCTCCATCGTCGGAGGCGATAGCAACGTGCCTGAAAGGGGAAGTGTCCAATGCCCGATACTCTCCACGAAGGCGTGTCAGAGCAGCGTAAGCAGCATCGTGAACTGCCATATCGATGGTCACTCCAACACCATGAGCGGTGTGCAGCATAGTAGAGGAGTTATCTGCACGAGAGTAGAGGCGGACGGTGGCACGATACTGCTCCTGGTTAAAGTCCTGGTATTGCTCGTACACGGTATACTCAGGGTGCTAGCGATAACCCAGATAGGTCATCATCTCAACTAGCACGGCAGGTGATCCCGAGGCACCAAGGGCCTGTGTGTGGCGCACGACCTGCCTCGTGGGTTCCATCTGAAAACAAAGATGTTTCAAAGGAGTCAAATGACAGTGTGGGGATTATGCAAAATTCTATTCTAAGCAATAACTATGGCTAATCCAACTTTGGGGTGAGGGGTCTCGGGGATCCTAATTTTTAGAGTTAGTAAAATTGTTTTACCCGAAATAGGAGAGTGTTCAGAATCCCAGAGTATTGATCGAGGAGTAAAAGAATCTAGTACCACCCAAATGGCGACGTGGGCCCGTAAGCCACACATCCATGTTAGTAAAAGTTTTGCAATGTCTAGACTCGACTTCGGCCAAGGAGTGTGGAAGGAGGATTCCTACAGGCAGTCGGCTCTGATACCAACTTGTGACACCCCTGATTTGTCCGTACACTAATCATGCACGCAAATGTGTACGGCCAAGATCAGGGACTCACTGGTATATATCACAACACAACTCTAAAAGTAAAATAAGTCATACAAGCTTCATATTACAAGCCAGGGGCCTCGAGGGCTCGAATACAAGTGCTCGATCATAGACAAGTCAGCGGAAGCAAAAAATATCTGAGTACAGACATAAAGTTAAGCAAGGTGCCATAAGTTGGCTAGCACAAACTAGGATACAGATCGAAAGAGGAGCAGACCTCCTGCCTGGGATCCTCCTAAACTACTCCTGGTCGTCGTCGGCAGACTGCACGTAGTAGTAGGCGCCTCCGGTGTCGTAGGAGTCGTCATAGGTGGCGTCTGGCTCCTGGGCTCCACCATCTGATTGCATCATCCGACAAGAAGGAACAGAAGGGGGAAAAGGGGGAGCAAAGCAACCGTGAGTACTCATCCAAAGTACTCGCAAGCAAGGATCTATACTACATATGCAATGGTAACAATGATATGGGTAGTATCGGTGGACTGAACTGCAGCAAGCCAGAATAAGAGGGGGATAGCTAATCCAAATGAAGACTACGCTTCTGGCAGCCTCCATCTTGCAGCAGTAGAAGAGAATAGATGGTAAGTTCACTAAGTAACATCGAATAGCATAATCCTACTCGGTGATCCTCCTGCACATCACCCTGTGAGAGAGTAACCACCGACTTATATTGTCAGGCCCAAGATGCGATTCTATCCCGATCACGTGACACTTACGTGATTGGGGCACAACCGCATTTCGGGCGCTTAGCAAGGTGGATATCATTACATCGTACCATTACATACATACATGGGGGATACAACAATACATACAAGTCACATGAATACAACAACATCAATACAAGTATCCGACTACGGATACAAACATGAAAAGCACAAGACATCCATCTGCTATCCCAGGCTGCCGACCCGGAACCAAACCCAAGACTGAAGAAGAAGAAAGAAAGAAAGAACTCCAAACAACGATCATCGCTCTCACATCAAGACATCGGAAACCTGCACCTGCAACTGTTGTTGTAGTATCTGTGAGCCACGAGGACTCAGCAATCCCATAAC
This sequence comes from Secale cereale, assembly GCA_902687465.1. Classification (NCBI taxonomy): domain Eukaryota; kingdom Viridiplantae; phylum Streptophyta; class Magnoliopsida; order Poales; family Poaceae; genus Secale; species Secale cereale. The sequence goes on from LR738711.1 coordinate 836,956,738, forward strand.
CATGGGTAACAAGACTATCAAAGCTTAATGGGTAGGAAGAGGTAAAGTGGTGAGTTTGCAGCAGCGGCTAAGCAAAATATATGGTGGCTAACTTACGAGTACAAGAATAAGATGAGTATCTACGCAAAACGGTCGCAACTAGTAGTGATCACTAAAGATCCTGAACTACATACGAGTCAAACATAACCCCACCGTGTTCTCTTCTCAAAGTGAAAAGAGACAGTCACGGTTACTCACACAGTTGTGTGTTTTACTTCGGATCCTCTGTCAAGTTTTCTACAACCGGACATTAACAAATTCCAATCTGCCACATAACCGTGGGCACGGCTTTCGAAAGATCATAACCCTGCAGGGGTGTCCCAACTTAGCCCATCACAAGCTCTCACGATCAGCTGAAGTGATAAATATAATATCATCACCCCTTATCTTAGGGAAATCCGATCAGGCTCGGCATCCCGGTGCACAAGACATTTCGACAATGGTAAAACAAGTCCAGCAAGACCTCCCGGCGTGCCAACACCCTGATAGTAGCCGCGCGTATCTCGTCTCAGGCCACAACCGGATAGGTGATCCTACGGGAGCCAATCCTCGAGTTTCCCCGTGGTGGCCCCGCAGTCTCCCCGTTTGGGACCAACACCATCAGTACTGGCCCCCCTGCTATGTAGAAAGAATCCTCGGGTAGCACTAACTCCATATGCAAATTAATTAATTAATTAAGTTGTTATTATGAGCAAATTAAAACCTGTGTTGGGCCTTGCTGGAGGAGTTTTATTCAAAGACGAAGTGTCAAGGGGTCCCCATATACCCAACCGTGTAAGGAACGCAAAATCAAGGAACATAATGCCGGTTTATCGGCGCCTAAGGTGGCATGAGTGGAACAAAACACCGAGCAAAAGGCCAAGCCTTCCAGCCATGCCCAGTATATAGGTGTGTTAATAATAATAATAGATATTGTGATATTCCAACAACAAGTTCCCTCCTGGAACAATCTTCATCTTCACCTGCAACTAACAACGCTATAAGAGGGGCTGAGCAAGCGGGTAACATAGCCAAAAAATGGTTTATGCTAGGAGGGTGTCAAAGGTTAGAGGTTTCATGGCAACAAGGAGAGGGGCTGACAATAAGATGGGTAGCGCGACATGTAACGATAGCATCGAGACAACTAAGCAAAGGCAATGATAGTAAAGGTATCCAAGGGTATGGTCATCTTGCCTGAGATCCCGCAAGGAAGAAGAACGGATCCATGACGAAGACGGAGAAGAAGCCTTGAAGAAGAACCATTGGTGGACGAACGAATCCTCATGATCGCAACGGAACAAGCACTAACGAGAAGAAGCAAGCAATACGGTAAACACACAACACAAGAACATGACAATATGCTCAAACAAGTATGATGCAAAACAAATCTACATAGGCAGCACTACAAGTCTATACAGGAAGCATAACATGACAAGGTAGGAAGCACAGAAAAACAACACAAGAACATGACAATATGCTCCACCAAGTAGGATGCACGACAAGTCTACATATGATGCACAACAAGTCTATACAGGAAGTAAAACATGGCAAGGTAGGAAGCACAGCAAAACAACACAAGTTTATATATGATGCATTACATGGCAAGGTATGATGCATGACAAGTCTATACAGGAAGCAATTCATGGCAAGGTAGGAAGCACAGCAGATGCACTTAGGATGCATTACATGACAACATAGGAAGCACACCAGAACAACACAAGAACAAGACAATAAGCTCAAGCAAGTAGGATGCAAGACAGATCCATATAGGATGCAAAACATGACAAGGTAGGAAGCACAGAGAAGCAACATAAGAACAACAAGTTTAAATGAGGCCGGAAGCTACTTAAGACAAATCCGGTAAGTCCTCATATGCATAGTTTGAAATTAGTCCAGATCTGCACAAACCTTAAGTTAAAGTTGTTAAACAGCAATTTAACATGCACCAACATGACCTACACGGAATTCTAGTCAAGTTTCATATAAAGTTTGTTTAATTCGGAGCTACGGCCTAGAAGATATGAGCAAAACAAGTTAAGCATGGCAACGGTGCAAGATGCACCCAAACATCAAGCAAACATACCCCAAACATGTTAACAAGATGATATTATGATTCTATATGCAAAATCACACAAGTTTCATATAAAGCACACCCAAAATGGAGCAACGGGCTAAAAGATACACATGAAACAAGAAACAATGCAAAGCTATAATTAACAGGCAACTTTGGAGCAAGAAATATATACTCTACATCACTCAAACATGGCAACAAGAAGCATGGACATGAAGTAGACATATCCTACAGCAAACAACCCCATTGGAGCAACTCCATAGGAGGCATGGATCAATAGCAACAAGCTACAATATTTTGATCATGACAATAAAAACCTGACAGTAATATTTTATAGCAACTTGGGAGCAAGAATTAAATAAGCTACAGCAACCCAAATGAGCAAGTGAAGGCATGAATGGATAGACAATAACATATACAACAAGGAATGATCAATGGCCACCCCAAAACTAACATGGATTTGCCTAGGACATCAAGCAAACATGGCATCAGGATATTACAGATTCCAGACTTAGTGAAATTTCACTAAGTGTTAAAACCGCAATAACAACATGGCATGTTTGCAAGCATGTTTAAGTCACCTCAAGGCATATCATGGCAAATGGTTTGCACCACAGCAAAGAGCACATGATGAAGATTCTAAAACATCTAAACATGTGACAAGGGGACAAACACATCAATAGCAACGAGCTCCTCAACTAGGCATCTCGAAACAAGTTTCAGAACATAACAGCCAATTGCACTTTTGCAACATAGATAAACATGGCAATATGAACTCAAACAAGCATGCTATAGCAACCAACATGAAGAGCATCTCATGATGAACATTTTGACATATCATTTGCGTCATTTGGATAAACATGCACCAAGTTATCATATCTCAAACATGGCAACAAAATAACAAGTAGCACAGTTTATAACAAGTAGCACTCTTGCAACAGAGATTAGAGCATCTAGATGAAGTTAAACAAGCATGGCACAATGGAACAAAGTGTAGAGCACATCACCACGATCATTTTGACATATCATTCACGCAAAACGGAGCCACATGCATAAAGTTATCATCATTCAAACATGCACACATGATGCTGAAATTTAGCATGTCATTGATGCAAACTTAAACAAACAGCAGGTTAACATTTATAAACATGGATGAAAGTTGCAAATGATTAATCTACACAAAATTCTAAGCATTTTACATGTACAAAGTTTTTACATGTGATGCACAGTTGCCAAGATACTATATGCATGAACTTAAGGGGCTTTACTGCAAAACTGCTTTTCTGAGGAAAAAGAGAAAACGCCCACAGGAAAAAAACATCACGGGGCCGAATCTTAAGGGCGACGGATGCTCACCCTGGGCCTGGCCCATGCGGTGGAGAGGTAGGACGGACAGGGAGATGGGCCCTGGCCCAGGCGGTGGAGGCGCTGGCCCAGCAGGCGCTCGCGTCGTCCTCCTCGCGCGGCTGCACGAGGCAGCAGGCCGAGGCACGGTCAACGGCGGCCGGCGGCAGGGGAAGGACTCCGGCGAGGCGGGCGGGCGGAGGGGGATTGGGAACGGGCGGATCCGGGCCTGGGGCTCCGGATCCGGCCATGGCAGCAACCACGGCGAGCGACGGCATGCTCCTGTCGATCCATGGCAAACAGAGAGATGTGAGAGAGAGAAAACGAGAGAGAGGGAAGCGGAGACAGGGGCGGTGGCGCTGGCCTGGAGGGGTGGCGGAGGACCTCGGCGGGGCGCTCTGGCGAGGCCGAGGCAGAGGAGCGGACGGCGGCGTGCTCAGGCGAGGTCGCCGGCCGGCGGCGCTGGCTCGGGTGCTCCCGATCCCATCGAGGAGAGCTGCGGGGTGCGGGCGTCTGGGCTCGCGCAGGCGTGTGCAGGCCTGGCGGCGGCGGTTGCGGGCCCGGGCGGGCCTGGCTTGGGCCGGAAGGGTTGCGGCGGCGCAGGAAGCCACGGGAGGCTGACGGGCGGGCCCTCCCGCGCTGAGGTGGCGGCGGCGCTGCGATTTCGGCGGCGGCTGGCCGCTGGCTGGCCGCCAAGTGGCGGCGGGGCAGCAGTTCCGCACGGAATTTGAGGAGGAGGGGGGCTAGGAGGTAGGGGAAGGCTAGGGACGCCATTTTTAGACATGCGAGTGTCCATTTATAGGCAGGAGGGGTTAGGATTAGGGTTTTGGGGGTTTTTTGAGCCCTCCGGTCTCGATCCAATGGTCCGGGTCGAGAGGGGCATAGGTGGTTGGTTAGTGGGCTGTGTAGAGGTTATTGGGCTGAGAAGAGAGAGATGAAGTGCGGCCCGACACACGTTTCGGAGGCCGAAACGTCCGACGTATTAACCGGCGACTAGTGTCGTTATATATATCCGTTGGGCTATCAAACGAGCTCCGAATGCGATGAAATTTGCTAGGCGGCCTGTCTACACTATAATAAGACCACACGCCAAGTTTCAACCCATTCCGAGAACATTTTCCGGCCACTCATAAAATAAATATTCGGAGGCATCGCGGGCGCGTGCAAGTGTGTCTGGGCTCAGAACGGACAACGGAAAGGACGAGGGAACTCGGACGGATGCAAGTTTTGAAAACATGATGATGCAACACACATGATGACATGGCAAAATGCAACACACAAGGAAATGACATGGCAACGACAACGAATAACTGGCTGACACCTGGCGCACCGGTCTCGGGGTGTCACATATATCTGGAACTCATCTGGGTGTGTTTTATCAAGTGTCCGATTCTAGTTGTCATGAGGTCGGAATACAACTCCGGGTCGTCCTTTTACCGAGGGACACGGCTATTCGAATAGATTAACTTCCCTGCATGGGTGCACCACATAACCCAGCACGCTTGATCCCATTTGGCCGGACACACTTTCCAGGGTCATGCCCGGCCTCGGAAGATCAACACGTCGCAGCCCTACCTAAGCTCAACAGAGAGGTCAGCACGCCGGTCTAAGTCCTAGGCGCGCAGGGGTCCGGGCCCATCGCCCAACGAACACTTGCACGTTGCATACGTGGCCGGTGAGCAGACCTAGCAACCTCCATTACTAAGGAAGTTACGTTACGCGGTCCAACCCGGCGCGCGCCGCTCAGTCGCTGACGTCAAGAAGGCTTCGGCTGATACCATGACGTCGAGTACCCATAACTATTCCCACGTAGCTGGTTAGTGCGTATAGGCCAACGGCCAGACTCAGATCAAATATCCAAACTCGTTAAGCGTGTTATTATGAAATAACCGCGGACAACGACCAGGGCCAGGCCACCTCTTGACTGGGTGTCTCAACCTGTCCTGTCGCTCCGCCTCAAAGATCCACACAAAGGGCCGTCGGGAAAGTATGTCCTTTCAACCCCCAATCCGTGAATCAACCGCGGGTACTCAACGAGCCGACACGACTTTAGTCACAACATGTATCATGTATAAGAGTATGTAGTATATACCCGTGATCACCCCCAAGTGATCACGGCCCGATAGAATAGCAGGGCAGACGGACAAGGGTGTAGGGCCACTGATGGAGTACTAGCATCCTATACTAAGCATTTAGGATTGCAGGTAAAGTATCAACAGTGGTAGCAACAATGACAGGCTATGCAGCGGAATAGGATTATCGAAAGTAGTAACATGCTACACTACTCTAATGCAAGCAGTAGAGAGAAGAATAGGCGATATCAGGTTGATCAAGGGGGGGGCTTGCCTGGAAGCTCGGCAGCCAAGGTGGGGTCGTCAACACCGTAGTCTATCGGGGCAGCAGCAGCGTCGGTCTCGTAGTCTACCAGAGAGAAGAGGGGGAAGAAACAGTGAATACAATGCAAACAGATGCATGACGATGCGTGACATGACATGTAACGGTGCTACGTGTGCCCTAACGCAGTATCGGGTGATACTGACGAAGGAGGGAAACATCCGGGAAAGTATTCCCGGTGTTTCACGTTTTCGGGCGGATGAAACGGAGGGGGAAAGTTGCAGGTTCAGTATGCTAGGGATGTGTGGTTGACGAACGGTCTGCGTATTCGGATGCGTCTCGAAATTCTGAGCAACTTTCATATATAAGGTATTTTCATCCGAGTTACGGATTATTTTATATTAATTTTTAAAGTTTTAAATCATTTTCTAATTTATTAATTATTTAATAAATCAACATTATCCAGAATAGTGCATGCTGATGTCATGACATTAGCATGACATCAGCAGTCAACAGGACGTTGACTGGTCAACTGACGTGTGGGTCCCGCATGTCATTGGCCGTAAAGTTAATTAACAGTTTAGTTAGATTAATTATGATTTAGCTAAGCTAATTATAGTTAACTAACTTAATTAATCTTTTAATTAATTAATATATTTTTTAAATTTTTTTTGTTCTTTTCTTTTTTTAAACGTCCTGGGGGCGGGCCCCCTTTGGCAGTGGCCCAGGGGCGCTAACGGGCGCTGGGCACTACGAGGCGGGTCGGGCGTTGCGGCGCCGTAGCGCCCGAGCGGGGCGAGGCCGCCCGAACGGAGCACCGGCGGGGAGCGGCCAGTGGCCAGCGCGGGCAGCGGCGGAGGGGGAGGCCGGCGCAGCCGCGCGCGGCCAGGGGCAGCGGCGGCTGCAGGCAGCTGGAGAAGGGGGGGCTTGCGGCGGCCGTGGCGGGGCAGGGCAGGCGCGGCAGCGGTGGCTGTCTGCCGCGGTGGCAGTAGCAAAGCAGCACGGCGGGGGCGGCGGTTGGCGCTCGCGGCGCGGGCGGGGCAAGTGATGGCTTCTCGCCCCTCGTTGGTTACCCCAAGTGGAAGGTTTGAGATGCAGTGTAGCGGTAGTTTTCCCTTGGCAAAGATACCAAGGATCGAATTCCCCTCAGACTCCAAGGTTCAACAAGAAGGTGTCAACTGCTAGCGGCGCAACTAGCGATCAACTGGACCTGCACACAAATACAAATAACTTTGCTCCCAACGAGTACAGAGAGGTTGTCAATCCCTCCGGCCTTGTCGTTTACAAAGGATCAAACGCAAGAGATAATGGTGATAGGTATTACTGCAACTAGTAAGTAAAAACTGAAAGTAAATAGCGGATGTGATCAGTGATGGTAATATGGACCGGGGTCCCATGATGTTCACTAGTGATGTCTCTCTCCCAAAAGACGATAAAACAGCTATGTGAGGTAAACGAATTACAGCTGGGCAATTGACAGGATTATGTGCGCAAACCAATGCTAACTATGCTGCAAGAAAGGTTGAGGCTCAAAAGCATGGGCGGTACGCCAAGGTAAGTAGACCGAAATCCATCTGCATCTACTACTAATCATCCACCTTGAGATATCTATCCAGAACATCTCGCTGGTATTAAGTTGCGAGTCCCACCCATAGTGTAAACTCAAAGCAACAGACAACTGCATTAAAAGAACTTTGCGTAAAGTAAACAATCCTTGCACCCGCGAGTACAAGCACCGTTGTTTTCCCCCTTGTGGCAACAGTACATCCCCTAGACTCAAGTTTCTGTCACTCAAGCTAGTCATCGAGGGGCATGAACCCACAATCAAGCATAACGTTCCCTCTTGGAGTTACTACCTACTACTTGGCCAAAGCAATAAACAGCAACGGAGAACATGCAAGAATTACTCAAGAACATAAATATAAAAGAGGTAAATCAAATATATTACTCACACACAATCTGAACATAATCTCATAATCCATCGGATCCCAGCAAACTCATCATAGCAACAGCATAAGGATTACATATGTGCCTCGATCATGTAGGGCAGCTCACGAGGTCTAATTAGTGAAGAACAAAGAGGGGAGGAGAACATCACATAGCTACTGGTCATGGACCCATGGTCCAAGGGAGACTACTCACAACTCATCCAGGAGGCGTCCATGGTGGTGGAGAGGCTCCCGGTGGTGATCCTCCCCTCCGGCAGGGTGCCGGGAAGAGTTCTCCTGGTGCTCCCGATCTTGGAAGCGCGGCAGCGGCGGAACAGAGGTGAGATCGCGAAAAAGGGTTCCGTCCTCGAGGGTTTCGGGACGCGGTGTAAATATATGCCAAAGGGGGGCATCAGCGGAGGCCTGGGGGGCCCAGGCGCCCCCCCCCCCCCCCCC